>OY728135.1:980232927-981432927 GCA_963277665.1 Viscum album
GTGTAAATTGGTAAATTATCATGATTTTTATTTATTTGTGTGGATTTTATAGATTATTATAATAAGATAATGATTTGTGCTAAAGAAACTCAATGGATGTGGGGTGATTCACATGTTCTTTGTGAAACCTCTTTGTTTCTTCTTGTATATTGATGGTTTTTTTAACATTACTACTAAAGTTTTATATTTTTTATTATGATATTTGTAATTCTAGTTGTTTTATATACCATAGACACCTTTAATAATGGTTTAATAACTAAAATTTTTAAATTAACTCTTTTGTGTAAACTTGGAATTTACAGTGTTGGTATTTGAATATAAAATTTTTCTTTGATATGAAAGATTTATCAAGGAGATGATTTATGATGTGATTTATTGATCTGTTTCCCTTATTTTTTTATCATATATTGGTTATTTATTATTTTTATTTAAGATTTGATGTTTGGTTTTGTGGATTATTATGGTGATATGGTGTAGATTGGTTATGGTTGTGGTGGAAGGGTTATCTTGTGATTATGGTAGCAGTGGAATGGATTTTTGTGTTCAAAGGAAGTGGTTGTGTGGTGGATGTTATGGTTTTTGGCATATATTGAGTAGAGATTTATGTGGTGATAGGTTTAGTTATTGCATATTTTTTTATATATTTCCTAGTAGCATAGAATATGGTTAGAATCAATGAATTCAATAATAGGTGGTTGGATGGAATTTAAATTAATGGGATGTTAAAGGATTAATGATTAATGGATGGTTTGACATTAAATATATAAAATAAATGGAATAATGAATGTAATGATGTTGGTAAATGGTAAATATATAATTTAATGAATAATTTAATAATATGGGAACTTAATGATGTTATGTTTGTTTTATGTGATTAGATGGGGTTGGTTGTGTTGTAGTTATGGAAGTGGTTGTTGATTGATGATTGTGATATTGAGGTTGTTCTTTGGGTTTATTGTGTTATTACTTTGAGTGAAAAACCTTAGGATGGAAATATGTGTGATTTCTATATTACTTTTATTTTCTTTTTATTTCTTATGCACCACCACCTGAGTCAGATAACCTTACAAACACCCATATGGTTTTAGGTTTTGGGTGTTTTCCCCAACATCTAAGTAGGTGAGGGAATGGATGGATGAATACACAATCTTCCCCACTCTCTTAAATGCATAGTACAAGGTGTGATAGATCAAGGTGGGTATATAAATATAGATTATAATGGATTTATTTTTTATTATTTAATATAATGGATGACTTTATTATGTGGTTTTTATGATGATATAAGGTAACAGATGTTCATGGTGGGAGTAAGGCATGATGTCGATATCCTTCATGATCATGTTAACCTACTATGATAAGGTTTTGATGTGTGTTTTCAGTTTAGTATATAGAGATTATATAGTTATGGTTGTGCATTGGTATGTGGTGGTGGATATGTGATGATGAAGAATATGAAATAGTGGTATGTGTTATATGATTGTAAAATGGGATATCATGTGTGATGGCATGGTTTTGGAAGGGATGAAGGTTCCCCATACATTTTTTAGGTCATGAGAGTGGAAAATAGTTGAGAATTTATTGTGATGTACCTTCTTAAAATATATTTATTTTGATACAATGTTATTATACTTGGATGTGATATCGAGTGAGTGGGATTTGGTGAGGTAGGGTGATAGTTGAATCATGTAGGTGTGATTTGGTTTAGTTGTTTATTCATTGAGGCATTAATAATCTTATTCCAAATTTAAATGAGATGTATTGGGGAGGATCGTATTGAGTATTATTATATATTATCCCTGTATTTATAAATCTGATTTACAAGTTTACAAGAGAGATTTGGTGACCAAGATAGACATTTCTAGTATGAGGCTCAGAGTTATTTTCACAGTTACTTTTATAGAAGTTTTCTTCTAGAATTTTATTTTGAAAACATTCGTTATGTATGATATTTAAATTCATTATGTATTGGGTTTTGTTTTATATATTTTGGATTTTATTGGTGATTTATTTTATGTTCCTAGGATAATGATGGTAATAAAGGGTTTTTTTAGGGTATCTTAACACTTAAACTAAGCAATGAGAGTAAATAAGCATTGGGAAAAATTTATCTCAGTAGAATTTTAAGGGTTTTAGGTTGATTTTTTTGGTAAAGTTAGTTGACAAAAATCTAGCAAGACTTTTTCCAAATTTGGTATTTTAAAGGTGGAAAAATTTCTTAGTATTTTCCCAAAATAATTACATGTATTTTCAGAGTTTATTTTGTGGAAAAGTAGAGATTCCCACATAAAAAAATTAGTGTACCACATAGAAACTATGATAAACTATAAATTAGGCTTAATTACTGATCAAAAATCACATATAATGTATGTGATGATCCAAAATGGAGGTCACAAACCATATGGGTATTTATTAGGAAAGGAAATTTGGAAAATGCATTGAGACTACATAGAAAGTTTGTGAAAGGGACTTTTCACTTGTAGTAGAAAGGTGGTGATTTTAAGGCTTCCACAAAGGGGAATTGTTTTTTGTAAAAATATAGTAATTCAAAGGTTTTTTCAAGGGAATTTATATGCTATAAAAACTGTATAATAGGAGTATTACATGGTGGAGATTGTTTATAATGTGCTTAAATATAATTGTTATCAGTGGTTTTTCAAGTTATGTTGCCTATATAAATTACCCCTAATCAATTAATTAGAGAGATATAAATTTTCATTATATATCATTATCACTAGATAAATTTGGCTAAGTCTAAAAGTGGTTGTGAATAAGTGGAGTTTTTTAAGGAAGTTGAGTTCATGAAAGAGTTGAGTTCACAAAGGAGTGTTAGTTTTTAGTGCAATGCAACTCATAAAGGAGAGGTTATTCATGAAGTGCCATCCATCTATGAATCAAATGTAGTTCATTAATAACTTGTTCCACGTGGTAAAAACTGCTAAAAAAATAGGTCTTTAACAGTACTAGAAATAGCCTTTATCAGTGCTAGAGAAGCGCAGACTACCAGAGTGAGATTAAAATCCCTAGTATTTTATTAGTAATTTTAAAAGAACTGATAAAGAGGCATACTACAGTTTGTTGTAATAGCACACCATAGCACCAAAAACTTCACCAAATATCAAAAAAATCAAGTACCAATACAGAATTTAAATGAAATGAAATTTACAGCACAAATATAAGAAACAAATAGTATATTATAGACATTTCAAACATTGTTTTATATAATTACATAGGTATAAATAATTACATACATTCAAAAACATCAATGTTCCTTTGCCTCTTAATCCTAAACCTAAATCATGTTATTTGTGAACAAACAACCTATGCTTGAGAAAAATAACACACCTATATAAGAAAACAATTCTTATGTTAGTAATAATATAAAGAAATAAATTACGAGATGGTGATAATTGATTTTAAACTAAACTTTGAGTTATACTAGGAACATTGTGTATTAGATTGAGTTTTGGTTGAGTCTTACATGTCAAAAAATGACTTAGGGATTGTTTTTATAAAGTATCTAAACAATATAGATGTGTTTCTCAGTTTTGAGTAGGTCAGTTGTCCTTTTTACTAAAATTGATGTCAATTTTAAATAAAAAGATGCACTTGTAGTCATATTGGTCACACTGTGTGCCATATTGAGGTAAGAATTATTCCTAAACATCTCAAATGATTTATGGATAATTGTAATAAATTATTAAAATAATTTTAATGTGTTTTATCGATTTTGAGTAGGTCATTCATCGTTTTTACTAAAATTTCATTTTAAACTAGAAACATGCATTTTGACTCATACTAGTCACATCATGCGTCGGTTTGAAAGGATACTGATTCTTACACATCAAAAATGACTTATGAATCATTTTCATAAATTATCAAGAAAATAAAAGATCTTTTTCTTAGTTTTCATCAAGTGATGATTTTTGAACTAAAATATTGATTTTAAACTCATAACAGACACATTGAGTAACAACGGTCACATCATGTATCAGATTGATGTGAGGATAATTTATAAACATCACAAATGACTTATGGATCATTTTTCTAAAGTATCTAAATAATACAGATGTATTTTATTGGTTTAGAGTATGTCAGTTTTCCTATTTACTAAAATTGATTTCAATTTTAAATAAAAAGACTTACTTTCAGTTACAACAGTCACACAGTACGTCAGATTGAGGTGTAGATAATTCCTACATGTCTCAAATGACTTACAGATCATTATCCTAAAGTATCCAAATAATCTGAATGTTTTTTCTTAGTTTTTATTAGTTTAGTTGTCCTTTTTACTAAAATGTCATTTTAAATTGGAAACATGTATTTTGACTCATAAAAATCACATTGCGTGTCAGTTTGAAATGATATTGATTCCTACATGTCAAAAATAACTTATGAACAATTTTCCTAAATTATCAAGAAAATTCAAGCGTGTTTTCTCAATTTTAAGTGAGTGACACATTTTCAGCTAAACTTTTTTGATGTAATGAAAACACAGTCTTCGAGGAATGTTTCAACCAAACTGATTATGTTCATTTTTTGACAAATGGGACACCCTAACATTCCTTTAATGTTATAGCCTAATAAATTTCCATAAGTGGGGAAGTCATTTATCATCTCATATAGCATGGCCCTCAATGTGAATTCTTCACTTCTATGAGCATCATACACTGTAACACCTATATCCCACATCAATTTTAGATCTTTGATCAATGGATCTAAATAAACATCAATATCATTATCGGGGTTCTTTGGTCTAGATATAAGTATAGAAAACATAATTTATTTGTGCTTAATGCATAACCATGGAGGCAAGTTATAATTTATCAACATGATAGGACATGTACTATGAGTACTAGTCTATACAACAAAAGGATTTATTCTACCTCTAGATAATTCAAGATGAAAGTTTCTTGGATCATTTCTAAATTTAGGATATTCATAATCAATTTTATGTTAGAGTTGGTGTCCTGAGAACCAACTGTTTTACTTTGATTACATGAGTGTACACTTATTATATATTTTTCATTATTCTGCATGACTATAATATAATAATGTCTTGGAATATTTGTCGCATTAATAAGGTCATGGCAGATCCCCTCCATGATGAGAACCTTGAAATTCTTTAACAATATTCTTAAAAAAAGTTATATGGTTGGATGACATACTATGATAGGACACATAGTATACAGACCATCATGTGCGAGTACTTGAAAGAAGACGAAACTCTCTCTCATGGAGTTCACACTTGGTAATCCCCAATATGGAAGATTATGAGAACAGACCCACCAGTAGTAATTTCACATGTCTTGATGTCATCGTATATTGCTATCTATGAGTGTGTGTAATGTTACTTAGACTAGAAGATTATCATTAACTCATGTCATGACTCCGTACTTAGATTTGCTGATGAAAACCGTCACAAAGACAGTTGGCGAGAAGTAGGGTACATTGGGTGCATCACGAATAACATGTTGTTAATAGATAAGTCAAGGAAGTATTTGTCCCTTCCATATTTATTGAAGTAGATATCTCAGTCCCTTTGATTGAAATAGAATTGTTGCCCAAATTCCATGGTCATGGTGTCACGATGAGTTTATTTTTAGAATTCAAAGAATGGTGGATCAAGTATACAAGTTTATGACACTGCCATGAAACCTGATTGATGAGATTTTGAGACAAAGGGATTAAATTACACGGTAAGCATTTGTATGAGGTGACACGTCAATGTGGCATCAACTTCTTTCTCTTGGGTGCCTTGACCCGTTTCTAGACAGTAATCTTGGACTTTATTTAAGCCCACTTAATGCCAATGAGAAAGAGTCCTAGAGGGTCACACACTAAGTGTATCCAAGTATCTCAAGTAGAATAAAGATTATTCTCGTATTTGGTTTAATAATTATTCAAGGAAGCCTAAATCGTTTTAATGTTGGATGAAGAATAAAATAAAAACAATATATACACTCTGTGTACATTAAATGTGCACACCGTGTAGTTTTCATTTTGGAAAGAAAATGAAAACAAGATATACACACCGTGTACATTGAATTCACACGCTGTGTAGTTTTCATTTTGGAAAGAAAATGAAAACAAGATATACACGCAGTGTATATTGAATGTACATGTTGTGTAGTTTTCATTTTGGAAAGGAAATGAAAAACGAGTACACGTCGTGTATTAATTATTACACGCCGTGTAGTTTTTCCAGTCTGGATTTTGAGGAAATAATATCATTTTATTAAATGAAATTTTATTATAATCAGTGTGAGAGCATGTCAAGGAATTAATGATTCGACATGGGGGTTTTCAATAAGATTTAATGAAATAAATAAAACGCGTAACGCGTTTATTTATTTTCATAACTCTATAACCTCAAACCCGATTATAAATATCCTCACAATCCCAAAACTTTTCCCTAATCAGTGTGCACAAAAATTATAGAGAATTATCTCAAGACCGAAAGAACTTATTCCTCCAAGAATTCTCTCAAGACCGAGAGAGAGATCCTCCTCTATTGGATCAAGGTGATCTAAGGCAGACAACTCAAGTAAAGGCTTCTCCACGCAAGCACCCGGAGATTCCTTTGGCAATATTCAGAGATACGTGGTGCACATGTGGATCACCACTAGACGAAGTCTACACTTGGATTTTACGACGCAATGACGAATCACATCGAAACGTGATCAGAAATATCAACGAATAAAGAATGTCATAAAAGGTACTTCTTGTCAATTAATTAAATTAATTATAATCAGCTTGTGATAATCCTCCTTTTTGGTTCCGAGACTATTCTTCTTCTTTTTATATTTCTGTGATTTGATCCGTGGAGTCTGGAATTTATCATCATATTGATCCTGGATTGATCATTTCTCATGAAAAAAAGCCAAGTGGGCAAATCCACCCACGATCTTTCGCTGCGCTCGGGACCTTCAAGTGGTATCAGAGGGAGTCACAATGTTGATTATAATTGTTTAATTTTCATTGATAATTTACGCATTTATATTTGATTCAATTCAAGATAAATCTTTATATAAAACTGAATGAATTAGATTTGTTCTTCCTCATTTGTTTCTCAATTCACATCACAGAAATGGCCTTTTAATTTTAATTTTGATTAAAATAAAATGAAGAACTCATCCAGAGAAGCCTCTCATTATGTCTGTACAACATAGGAATACACAACGTGTAGTGAAATCTACACGCCGTGTACTTAGGTTCAATGAACCAGTACTGGTCTACCAAACCATGCCATGTGAATTAATAATACCTAAGTTTTTAATACACTGTGTTGACCAGAACTGAACGGCGCGTGGAAACTGGAATACACGGCGTGTATGTTGAATCAACACGCCGTGTAGTCTGATCTGGCCCAGGTGAAACTGTGTACAAGGAGAAGTTGTGTAACCACGTACATGGGATTTCCAGGCCAGTAACCACATAACAAGGAAGTACACGCTGTGTTAGATTAATCTACACACCGTGTACTTTAAAATTTCCAAAGTATAGAAAACACTCCAAAGCCCCCGGTGTGTACTTTGGATAAAGGGTGAAAATAAATACACGTCGTGTAATATAGCCTAAATGTCGTGTACTTTCTAGAAATGGAATTTCACCAAGTTTCCTCCAAAGTACAAAGACCCGTACAAGGAATATGGATGAGAAGAATCTCAAGAAAATTCTGAAAGGAATTTAAGATAAAGAATTGATTAATTATAAGATAATAATTAATTGAATTAAAGTGTGACTTATCTTGAATAAAAGAACAGTTAAAAGAATATGAATACTAAATATGTGTAAATATCGTTGCATACTATGGATGATCATGATCTAGACTAAATACCCTTTGTGTGTGTGTATGGTTTCATTTAAATTTATTTAATTTAAATTTATTAGCATGTGAGTCTTCTTCCAATAAAATGTAGGGTCTACGTGCCCATGGTTTCCTTAATGTAAACCCCATGTAATGGAGGATCTCCCAAGCCATAGGAGATTTTTCAAAATCCAAAGCTTAGGTGAAACCAACCCAAGAAGATACAAAGGTGGATAGGTGGGAGCTGCAAAACACGAACCATCAGGTTCAAGGTGTTTTTACCTAGGTCAGGGTTACCTTATCAAAACCACTAGATAAGTTAACCAATAGAAGCTCATCATCATGCCATATTATTTTATTTCTGTTTGATTTCATGGTTTATTTATTATGTATGTGTTTTCATGATCACATAATTAATTAAATAAACAAGAATGAAAATATGGAATAAAATAAAAACTGGACTATGCATAAACATTATCAGAACATGGTTAATCACTTTAGCAAGCATCACTTAATATTAAAAAGCATGTGATAATGCGAAACTACACATAAAGGATTGAAATCCCTCAAATACCATATTAAGTCAGACCAAGCCTTCCATTATTTGATTAAGGTTAAGACTTAATAAAACTATGTGTTTGACCAACCCTTTTTGGGACACTTACTTTTATAAAGTAAGCTATTATAAAAGTTTCAGGTTGACTTAAACATTTTACATCAAGAAGAGTAGCCCTTGCTAGAATTGTTGTAAAATAGAGGCAAGTGTTGAGGAAATACAAGTCAGGATTTTAGGATTGGGGAGTCCACTCAACAGATCAAGGAACTATAAGCTCACAGTTGTCAAAGACCTGCCTACCTAAATACCTTTAAATAGCTTGACCAACCCTTGTTGGGGTTATGTGAAGGGGAATATGGATCCTTGCCACTAGAATGTCATAGTAACTAGGCATTCCAAGTTCAATGGTGGGGGTCATTGGGACTTGATAAAATAGTGGGAGAACTAATAAATTCATTTATTATTTTTCATAAAATGTAATCAAAAGGAACTGATAAATATTCTCTTTTAATTTGTAGAATCAATATGACAAACTCGTCAACCACATTTCTCTATGATCAATTATGGATAAAGACAATATCCTCACTGTCAGTAACTTTTAGTAATGGTTTAGGCGCCTTCGGGTTATCCCACACCATGAACGAAAGTTTTACATGTTGGAGTCCTCACTTTCTGATTCTCCTTCCCAAGGGGTGAGTGATCAAGATTTCTTGGTCTATGATCAACATTTTAACGATACACTCAACGTTCAATGTTTGATGTTGTCATCAATGTCTAGTGAGATCATGAAGTCTCATGAAGACATGGATTCCTATAGCATTCTCGAGCACCTCTGTGGTCTATACTAGGAGAGACAAAGATAGTAAAGGTTTGAGATCTTCAAGGCTCTATTTCAGAACAAGCTTGGAGAGGGTGTCCTAGCTGGGCCTCATGTAGTCAATCTCATTGGCTACATTGAGCGCTTGGAGGTTCTAGGGTTTAAACTCCCTGAAGAATAGGGTACTGATCTCATTCTTACATCACTTCCCCAGAGCTTCTCTAACTTTGTTGCAAATTTCAACATGAAAAACATTGAGAAGTCTCTATCTAATCTTCTTATCCTCATTTGCCAAGTGGACAATGATATGAAGTGTGAAAATCCTTTTGTCCTTATAGTGAATAAAAGGAAAGGGAAGGCGAATATCTTTAAGCCCAAATCTTCTTCAAGGCCTTCCAAGAAAGGGAAGATCAAAGGGGAGGTAAGAGAACAGGAGGCTATTTGTTTTGCATGTGGCAAGAAAGGCCACTATAATAAAAACTGAACCCATCCAAGGAAGAAAGGGGAAGCTTCAGGTGAGTTTATTATCAAATGCAATCTATCTATTTCTACCAATTGGGTATTAGATACTACTTGTGGTGCTCAAATATGTATCTAAATATAGGAATCAAGTATATTCAGAAAGATTGACTAAGGTGAGGTGGATCTGCGAGCAGCCAACGGAGCTAAACTCGCTGATGTAGCTGTCGGAGACTACCACCTCACATTGCCTATTGGGATGGTCTTGGTATTGAAAGGATGTTATTATGTACCCTCTATAACCAAAAACATTATTTTAGTGTCCAGATTAGATACTGATGGATTCATCTTCAAGTTTGGAAATTAATGTTGCTACTTTTATAAAGATAGCACTTGTTTTGGTAGGGCACATTTATATAACAGCCTTTATGTGTTAGACTACACAAACCAAGTAATGGCAATCAATGAAAAAGTTAATTCACATGACTCATACAACACCCAAATTTGGAATCATCGTCTAGGTCATTTCAATGAGAAATGATTGACAAAATTACATCAAGATGGGTATTTAGATTCTTTCGAACTAAAACCACTTGGTGTATGTCATGCATGTCTACAAGGCAAAATGACCAAAGCCCCATTTATTGGGAAAGGTGAAAGGGCTAAAGATATTCTAGAATTAGTTCACACAGATGTGTGTGGACCATTTCCAGTTGAAGCAAGGGGTGGGTTCTTATACTTCATAACTTTTACTGATAATTTTAGTAGATATGGATATATTTACTTAATGAGGTATAAGTCAGATTCTTTTGATCAGTTCAAAGAATACAAGGATGAAGTTGAGAACCATCTTGGTAAGAATATTAAGAAACTCCACTCAGATAGAGGAGGATAATATCTTAATCAGTACTTCATTGATTTCTTATGGGAGTTGTGTATTCTATCTCAACTCACTCCTCCTTACAAGCCTCGGTGGAATGGTGTAAGTGAAAGGAGGAACCGCACCCTGTTGGACATGGTGATATCAATGATGAGTCATGTGAGCCTTCCATTATCCTTTTAGGGATATTCATTACAAACAGCAGCACACATACTAAACCAAGTACCACTAAATCAATAAATGGTATTCCATACGAGTTATGGAGTGGACGCAAATCCATGTTATCAAATTTACATTTGTGGGGTAGCGAAGCATTTGTTAAGGCCTCTTCAGGTAAAAAACTTGCACCCTGAGGCACAAAGTGTACCTTTATAGGATATCCCAAGGAAAAAAGGAGATATTACCAATACAACCCCTCGGATAAAAGGTTATAGTGGAAAGACATTCCATATTCCTTGAGAGGTATCACATCTCCAAAAGAGATAGTGGGAGAGAGATAGACTTTGATGAAGTCAAGGCTCAAGATACATAGGAGTTGGTACAAGAATAGATTCCACAAAGCCCCATGGAAGAACAATCTATTCCAGAGACACAAGAATTGTATAGGAGCACAAGAGAGGTGAGAGAACCAGAATGATATGGTTTTCTTGTCACCGAGGATGGTGACTCATTATTGGTTGACAATGATGATCCTATTACCTACAAGGAAGCAGTCGAAGGCATAGATGTTGCCAAGTGGCAAGAATCCATGAATTATGAAATGGATTCCATGTACCAAAACCAAGTCTAGATTTTTATAGATCCTCCAGTTGATGTAAATCCTATTGTTAATAAATGGGTATTCAAGAAGAAACTGGACATGGAGGGACAAGTCAGCACCTATAAGGCACGACTGGTTGCAAAAGGTTTTTGACAACATTAAGGAATTGACTATGATGAAACCTTTTCACCGGTTGCGATGATAAAATCCATCATAATCCTATTGGCCATTGCCGCTTACCATGACTATGAAATTTGGAAAATGGATGTCAAAATAGCATTCCTTAACAGGAACATCCAGGAAGACGTCTACATGACACAACCTAAAGGGTTTGTAACTCCAAAGGATGCCAACAAGGTATTCAAGTTGCAGAAATCCATTTATGGATTAAAGAAAGCATCAAGGTCATGTAATATTCATTTTGATTAAGCCGTAATAGAATTTGGCTTTGTTAAGAATGAATGTGAGCCTTGTGTCTACAAAAGGTTGAGAGGAAGTGCAGTCGTTTTCCTAATAGTATATGTTGATGACATATTACTAATTTAAAATGAAGTACCTATCTTACAGTCAGTTAAGGCATGGTCGGATAAATGCTTCTCTATCAAATACTTGGGTGAGGCAGCATATATTCTTGGGATCAAGATCCATCGTGATAGATCTAAGAGAATGTTGGGCCTGAGTCAAAGTACATACATTGACAAGATACTGAAGAGATTCAGTATGGAATAGTCTAAGAGGGGATTGTTTCCAGTGTCACATGGCATTCATCTTTCCAAGAAAATGTGTCCTTCGACACATGAGGAAAGAAAAAAATGGCAAGGATCCCTTATGCATCCTCGATTGGGTCAGTCATGTATGTTATTCTATGTACAAGGCTAGATGTTGCTTACACATTAAGTGTGGTAGGAAGATATCAAGCTGATCCAGGAGACCACCATTTGATGGCAATCAAGACTATCCTTAAGTATATGAGGCGTACTAAGGATATGTTCCTAGTTTATGGAGTAGATGAGGAACTAGTCATCAGAGGACATGTAGATGATAGATTCCATGTCAATTGTCTCACAGTTTCCTAACATCCATATATTCTTCTAAGCCATAGAATAATATGAAAGTACCATACATTTTTTGAAGGACTTGATTCATTTTTTTTTTTGTATCAATATGTGCCACACTTAGGGCATTTTATGAGTGATTCATGATTTTTGTGAAACAATATGTAATAATTTGGATAAGAATGTATTTTTTTAAAGATCATTTCCATTAAACATAGAATTAATTTAGCATCATACGTTTTACATGGTAATTCATTTTCTTCTCATATCATATCATTCAGGAGACCAAGTAGTTTTGTAAAGCTGGTGTCACTCCATCCGCTGTTAGATTTCAAATTATATAACTTCAATACAGCTGACAATGTTGTGTATTTAGTAAAACCAGTATATGATGGTCTCTTAGTTTATTTATTTAAATTATCAAACAACTTTTTACAATCATGAAGGTCATCTTAAATTTCCATTTTCATTTCTTCTATGTGATCTCCATCATCATTTACACTGTTATAGATATCAAATGATTCATAAACCGTAGTATCTTCCCAATCGGTTTGAATGTTTAGTTTTTCCCCATGTTTAGCCCAACACTTATACATATGATATATTCCATGACAAATAAAATGTTCTTTTAACTCTTATAGACTAATTTGTCTTTAATAAGAACAACATAAACACAGACAAAGGATTTGAGAAGGGTCATATTCATGCTCTATTACAAACTTGATGAACTCTTTAACTCCATCTTCATAATATTTTGTCAAATGATTGGAGTGCATCCATTTTTTATTTATATCTATCCTATTTGGTTCATAAAATATTCATTATGTATAATAAATAAATAAATACACATAATATATTCACTATCAGAGGTGAAAGTTATAGATAATCCTAATAAGGGGAACCACCGACATTTGATTATTTCAAATAATTTCAGTATTCTTTGAAGAAAATGAGTAATTTAATTTAAGAAAATAATTACTCCACTATGGTAGTTTTTATCCTCTAAATTCATTCAAAGGTGAAAGTTATAGACAACTTTCATCCTCATCAACTCTTCTATTGTACATTTATCATTAAATTTTTTTTGACACACATCCTCCATCTCTTGTGGATATGCACTTATGTTTCTTGAAATAATCTAAGAAGTAGTCATTCATGGGATTACTAATTCTCATAGTAGTACAATAAACAAAAAATATATAGGGGATGATTCTCAAGAAAAAACATGTAGTAATAACTTTTTGGGAGACGAAGTTGATGAGGGTGATAATTGTAATGCATGAAATACAATCAAGGATAAAATCAATGAATAAAATGTTATTGGTGATCAGACGGTTTTAGTGAAAACTTAGAGGAAAAAAACTCTACAAAAAACTTCATTTTTTTCAAGTAGAGCCTAAATAATTTGGAGAGGCTTACAAGGATGATAATTAGATCAAATCTATACATGAGGATCTTGATCTGAATAATAACAATGTAACATGAGAAATCGTTACAAGGATGGAAGACATAAATGTTATCAGAACCAAGTGGGTGTTCTGTAATAAACTCATTGACTATAGAGAAGTGGCTCAAAATAAATAATGGATGGTGTTCAAGGTGAATTCCTAGATAAAAGTCATTTATATTTATGATAAATTTACTCTCGTAGCCCGGTTAGAGACTATTTGAATTTTCTTGGCTATTATAGTGAAAATATAGTTAAAATTATACCAAATGGATGTCAAATATTTGTTCCTCAATGGATTTCTTAAGGGGGTATACATTAAGAAACTGGATGGGTTTATTATGGATGAAAATGAGAGAAATGTGTGTCAATTAATGAATTATTTGTATAAGATAAAGAAATCATTGAGGACCTGATATTTAAGGTTGGACCAATACCTAATAAAAAAATTTAGCGAGGTAGAGTTTATTATAGCCTCTACATCAATAATAAGAATGAAATTATAAAATGAATACAAAAATTTGAATAAATTACATAAATATTAGGAGTATGTGTTTATAAGATTTCATTAATTGAATAAATATTTGTGTGTGTGGATTTATAAAAATTCATTAATTACATATATGTATGTGAAATCAATATAATATTTGATCTATGTTAAATTGAAAAATCAAATGATATTCAATTATGTCCATTACTTGATGTAATTATAGTCAGTATTTTTAATTCATATTAATTTTTAATTATAAACTATTATTCACTAATTAATATATTATTATTTAATGTAAATCATAAATATTTTGTATTATATAAATAATATTTATATATATTCATATAAATATATATGTTTAATATATACTATTTATTAACATTATCAATAATTATTTAATTAATAAAATGTTTAATATTTTTCTCAATTTACTTATTTTTAATTTTTATTTGTTTAATTTTCATTTTACATATATTTATATATTTAATATATACTATTTGTTAGTATTTTTAATTTATATATAGTATAATCAGTTTATTCATTTTTTTCAATAATTATGTAATTAATAAAAAAATTAATATTTTGTTTAATAAACTATTTTTTATTTTTTATTTACTTAATTATTTCATTTTTTGGGACCTTTATCAGTGCTAAAAAAGCACTGATAAAGGATCCATTTATGGGATCTCAAAATAAATCACTGATAAAGTTACCCTTTATCAATGTAAACAATAAAACACTGATAAAGGGTAATTTTTATCTGCACTAAAAAAATTGCTAATAAAGGGTAGCTTTTATCATCACTAAAAAAAGTACTGATAAAAGCTTCCCTTTATCAGTATTTTTTTTAGCACTGATAAAGGTTGGTGCTATTAAAGGTCTATTTTGTATTAGTGGCACTAGTATTTCACGTAGGGTATAAATCATTTTGCGAAGGAATAATAAACTTTTTTTATAGGAGATTCCCAAAGGAAAATGTGACAGAATAAAGTTAATTTCATCTATTAGGTGAAAATAGAGCTTCATGAAACACTCATATATGTGTGAACCAAATATGATGTGATACAAATCATCAAAATAATCTTTTGGAGGATTGGTGCATTCACTTCAGCAGAGAGAGTGGTGAGCTTTTAAAGTGTGATTGGTTTTAAACCAGGACGGACAATGAATCTGCTTTGAACATGTAACATCAATTCACTATAGTGGATTTGGTGCATTAACACATTTTATTTATATACTCCTTAGATATATCCTAGTGAGGTTGAACCAAGTAAATTTTTTTGTGTCATGTTCATGTTTTAATTTCCATTTATTCATTGCTATGGGAAGAAGAGAGAAGAGATATTGTTAACAATTAAACAAGATACAAAAGGGGCAGTTGTTTTAATCTATAATACCCTAATACACCCCCCCCCCCCCCACTCTCATTGTATTTAACTTGGTAATTCCAATAATTGATATCAAATGTAAAGGTTAAATTTATCATTTCTCTCTCAGTGGAAGCAATGGAAGTTGTTAATCACAAAGGAATTCTGATCTTTGTGGGGGAAATTTTTCAACTGTGGAACAATCGTATAAAAAACCAGGCTTTTTTACAGATATATCAGGCTCACTTATAGGTATTCTATTTCATTATGTCGAGTAATTTTCATTTGGGTTTTACTTTGGGATGTTCTTGGGTGAAAATTTGAGAAAATATGGAAGAAATAGGGTAGTGCACGGTTGGCGCACAGTTTTCCCTAATTGTGTGCCCTATCCCATCAAACTGTGAAACCCTGGAAAGGGAGGTTTTGTAAGTATAATGCATGGTTTTTCAAACCTTACACCTTAAAATAATTAATTGAGAACCCCCCCCCCAAGAAAAAAAGAGGTTCATGTTTAAGGTGCACGGTTTGGGGAAATTGTACACCCCAAGCAGCAAATCATGTGTAGGAATTAAATTAACTCGAAAATTTATTTTAAAATTTCCCGAGCCCCAATTTTAATCCCAACTCAACCCCCACTCGACCCTAACATTTATTTCACAATTTTGGATCCCTACGGATAGATTCCAATCCATTACGACCTGTGTTCTTCTGGATTTGAATCCTGGATTGAAGATCTTCACCCCTCTCGATAAGAGGATCTCATCCCATACAGTTTCCTTTCTCTTTTCTATTCTTTTTCCATCTGTTATAGGTTTTTCTTACATGTTTTTGGTTATATATAGATCTAGGAATTGTGGATATATATCTATAATTAATGTGACTTGGTTTTTTCAATCTTTTATTTAGGTTTTAGATCCAGATCTCACACTTCGTTGTTGTTGCATTCAAAATTGGGAATTTTCGTTGGCGATCGTTCTTCATCAATTTTGAGGAAGGTGGTATATAATTAAAATCTCAAAGTCTTGATTTAAATTATGTGTATATAATTATAGAATTTATATTATAGGTTTATGAATTTAGTTCTTGATCGAATTAATTAATTTGGTGGATTAATTAATTGAGGGAAATATAAAATTAGGGATATTGAGATTATAGATTTTGAGATAATTAATTATGATATATTGAGATTTTTGAATTGAGATAATTAATTGTTTAATTAATTATGATATATTGAGATTATATATTTTGAAAAAATTAATTTTTGAATTAATTATTATATATTGAGGTTGTTTATTTGAGATAATTAATTTTTGAGTTAATTATGAGATATTGAGATTGTTGATTTGAGATAATTAATTATTGAGTTAATTAAGAGATATCAAATTATGATTTGGGGATAATTAATTGTTTAGTTAATTATTTGAATATTGAATTGGTATTTGGGGGTAATTAATTGTTGAGTTAATTATCGGAATATTTAATTGTGAATAGAATAATTAATTGTTAAATTAATTATGGTATATTGAATTTGTGAATATGGTTTAATTAATTGGTGAATTAATTAATGGTATTGATGTGAAGAAATAATTGTTGAATTAGTAATGAGAATGAAAAGATTAATTAATTTTTTAATTAATTAATGGGATGAGTTTTAATTAGTGAATAGTAACAATGGTATTCATGATTAAATTAGAACAATGAATGGTAATAATGGAATCCATGTGTTAATTGAGAATAATGAATGGTAATAATGGAATTCATGTGTTAATTGAGAACAGTGAATGGTAAAAATGTCATTCATGTGTTAATTGAGAACAATTAATGGTAACAATGACATTCATGTGTTAATTGAGACAATGAATGGTAATAATGACATTCACATGTTGATTGATATAAAGAATGGTAATAATGTAATTATGAGATATGATATACCTCAAGGGTATTTTGAGATATGGAATGGGCCGAAGTAAGTATTAAGGTATGTGTATCCATAGGAACCTCGGGGTGTCAGGTGGTTAAATAAAGAGTGATTGAATAAGTGTAAATTGTTTACTTTATTTATTTTATTGTAACACCCCGACCCCAGAAGCCCAGAGCCAGTGCATTACTTATTACATTGGTGTGATTAAAAGGAATAAAATCCTAAAGTAATGATCAGTTTAGTAGTCTTGAAGAAACTAGAAACATACATGTAACTCATATTACATAGGGAAAGGTAAAAAAATACAATACATAACAAAAACTAATAAACTGCATCCACGAGAACTCAATAAATAGTCTCCTCTTTATAACCTGTCGAAGGTAAACAAATAAAAGGGATGTGATCAAATGATATATAAGGGTTAAAAATAGTGAAATAATGAATCAAAATAATAGAATCATAATCAAATTGGCATAGTCAATATGTCTTGGTGAATAAATGAAAAATACACGTTAATAAACTGAGAATGAAACTACATCCATAGATTTTTTCATAGTGAAAACCTCAGGGATAGTAATAACTGAAAAATGAATAAATAGAATTATTATTAATTGGATATCATGTATTCATCACATGATACCACTATAACGTCAAAATGGTTTAATTCTATGGGTAGATACCCACCTTATTCTGTTTTGGAAACAAACTCGAAGGTTTTGTTTCCAACTAACTTGTCTCATGAGACCTGTCGATGCATCGAGGGGATATATTGGTCCCTCCCATCACTTCAATTCCAAATAATTCTTTATACATAGATTTAAAACAAGTAAAATATTCCTTCTTTATATCCATATAGAGTAGAGAATAAAAATTCATCAATATTTCTATAGTTAAACCAACATTCCAAATAAACACTGTATCTAAATGGATATACGAATTAATAAAAAAATCATATACATGAAACTAGAATATGGATATATAATATATTTACAATTTAAAATGAAAAATTATCTCAAAGTTATAGTAGGTACACTACATAATAATGATTAGGTGCACAATACCAAGTAAATCATAATGAAATAGAAACCGAAACAAAGTCTCTTACAACATTATAATCAATCGAGTTAATAATCACCAAGTGAATCACTGAATACCATGAATATAAAAATAATAATGATATTATATATCAAATGGCAGTAAAAATACACCACATACAAGAAATAAGTGTCAAACAATGGAAATCTCATGGAAATAAAAGTGAGATGAAAAACCCCTTACATTATGCCTGAAGGTGTTCTCGGTTGATCTTAATAACCTGAATAATCAAATTTAGATTCATTAATTAATAATTATAAAACCTCATATACATTTAATTTATTTATTATAACTTTATTAAGTTCATTAATTTCCTTTTTTATGGGTTTAAGAGGTTCAATTTTATTGTTTTGAAAGCATTTTATTCCTTGGTTTTCATGATCGGTTTACTAGTATTCATGAATGGAAGTTACTTTGACATGTGGTTAAACATAAATAATTGATAAAATATATTATTAGTTACATTATAGAGAAATAAATGATCCTATAATGATTCTGGTTATATACCATGAGGAATACTCATTAGATAAAAGTTAATGATAAACGCTTGGATTAACTTGGTAGTTTTGTGCACAATGAATTTGTTTTGTATTATTATTTTATATTATGAGTGTATAAGGATTAAATAACATAGAATAAGATAAAATACATATATTATGATCTGGTTAAACCATTAAAAAGGTTTAACGACCAGTCTAGAAGATAGTAATAGAAATTTAAAACTCGTCGTCCTTGAGTGTGATAAATTAACACATCTTAGACGATGTTTTCATTTTTAGTGTAAGAGGAGGGGGGAAAGATAGATGATGATGAAATATTCCATTAGAATAATAAAATTCTAGTTCATGTAAGGTATTATAATTATCATAGCATTTGGATGAGGGTGGTGAGGAGAGAGCAACAAAATATGGAACTTGTAAAAGAAGTTGAAACAAAAAGGAAGAGAAGTTCACCTCTTTTTTTAGCCTGAATGGACCGAAGGCCTTTTTTTATTTTATTACAGATAGTCCCCTTTTAAGGGTTGAAGGGGAACCTGTACATGACCCGTAGGCCCAAGGCACAAGGCCCTACTGACTCGCAATACATGACTCGAAGGCCCAGAGGTGTACCACGCCCAATACATGACTCGTAGGCCCAGCCCACTTGAACTGCCCCTCCCCATCTTCTGCGTCATTGATCACCTAGCTCCCCACTTTGCATTGCTGATAAGCTAGAATTTCCCTGTACAAATATGCACGATGCCTGGTCTCGATGGCGGCTGTCATACCCTCTCATTCTTCCAATCTGGTTAGCTCTGCATCTAGTGGATGCTACTCTTGTTGCTTTGATCCTCTTCTGGGGCCTGTTCTGTGTGAACTGGGCTACTCCATGGTCTTTGTGGCCTGAAGGCCCTATGGCCCAAAGGATTTTGATGACCCGAAGGCCCTTGAGAATCTCCTTAAGGCCTTTGTTTTTGGATTTTTGGTGAGAACAAAAGGTCTTGGAAGTGGGTGGAGGTCTTGGGAAGTGTATTTTGAAGAACTTAGGTAAGTCTCAAAGCTTGATTAGTGTGAGAGGAAGAGGGGTGAGGGTGGTTTATATAGTGGAGGGGAGGAGGGTTTTCTTATTATTTTAATCATTACTTTATTATTTTTTCCTAAGACAAGAAATAGTGATCATTCATGACCAAAAATAATAATAAGTGCATGTGATTTCGAACCAAGTGTGATTACCTCAGTAGGATATCATCCATGACTCAATAAATTATGTATTTATCATTTATCATAATTTATCGTATTTTAATATTCACCAAAAAATTAAAGTATTTAAGAAAAATCCCAAAAATTCACCCTAACTATTTTTTGATGTTTAGAATCCAAAAATGAACTCAGTTTTTCAAAAATAATTTTCTAAATATGAGAAATTTAATTTTTAATTAAAATCATCATTTAATCAAAAAATACCAACACTTAAAATATTCATCTTCATTTTTAAGGTGCATAAATTTTATTTACACTTTCATGGGTAAGGTTACCATTCATAAGGGTCATATTATTATTCATAAAGGTAGGTTACTATTCATAAGAGTGTGTTACTATTCATAAGGGTAATTTACTATTCACTAAAAATTAACTTAAATCCATCATACTCTAAATATCACCCTGATCGTAACCATGTATGTATATTTTTCAAAATTCAAAATACATAAGTGGAAAATTTAATTTTAATGGATAGGTTATGAATTTCTCCTATAAATAACCAAGTGTTGTTTCACAGAGACTCATTGATTCAAGCAATATAGGATATCTAATGAATAAAAAGTATTTAAGAAAAATATACCATAAAATGTTTGGGGTGTTATATTCTTCCCTCCTTTAGAAATTTTATCCTAGAAATTTTTCATGTATATTGCTCCCTAAAAAGATGTGGGTGGTTCTTATTCATAACATCCTAAGGTTCCCACATTAATTTCTCCATTTTATGGTTTCTCTAAAGAACCATTACTAGTCAAGTTGTCTGGTTTCTCAATACATGCTCCCTTGTGTCAAGAATCTCGATAGACTCTTCACAGTATGACAAATCAGGTTCGAGCTCTATTTCTTCATAGTTGAGTATATGTGTTGGGTCTGGCATGTATTTATTTAACAATGACACATGGAACACATTATGAACATTGGATAGACTTGGTGGTATTTTTAAATGGTAAGCTATAACTCCAATTCTCTCTAGAATTTCGAATGGTCTGATGTACCTAGGGCTCAGTTTCCCTTTCTTACTGAATCTTAAGACACCCTTCCACAAATATACTTTTAGAAAGACATGATCTCCTACTTGAAATTCCAAATCCTTTCTCTGGTTGTCAGCATAACACTTTTTCCTAATTTGGTCTTGTTTAATATGGGCCTGAATTTTCTTTACCTTTACAATTGTCTCTTCGAAAAGTTATGGTCCTATAAGTTTCCTCTCACCAACTTCATCCCAGCATGTTGGAGTTCGACACCTCTTACCATATAATGCTTCATATGGATCCATTTGAATTCTAGAATGGAAACTATTATTGTGGTAAAATTCCACCAAATGCAATTATTGATCCCTCGTACCTTGAAAGTCAAGAGATCTTGATCTCAACATGTCTTATAGTGTTTGAATAGTCCTTTCAAATTGTCCATCAGTTTGGGGGTGATAAGCAGTACTTATATGAAGCTCAGTATCCAAATCCTTTAAGAGACTTTTCAAGAATTTTTATATAAATATAGGATCTTGATCAAACACAATCGATATAGGTGCACCATGAAGTCTTTAAACTTCATTAATATAAAGTCTTTTTAGGCTCTCAAGTGGTAAATCCTCTATTAAAGTAAGGAAATGTGCTAATTTTGTGAGATGATCAAAAATTAACCATATTTTATCATTACTTATAGGTGTCCTCGGTATTCCTATGACAAAATCCATCATAATTTCATCTCACTTCCACATAGAAATAGGTAGAGGTTGCATGACCCCTCAAATATGTTGTCTCTCAGCCTTCACTTGTTGACTAACTAGACAGCTTGACACATAGTCAGTAATTTCTCACTTCATGTTATCATACCAGAAATGTTCCTTCATATCTTTATACATCTTAGTTCTACCATTGTGTATAGAGAAATTTGAGCTATGATCATTGTCTAATAGTTCCCTTTTTAGCTCAGGTATTGATTTAATGCATAACCTTTTCCCAAATTTCAGAACTTCATCCTCATACATGATGTCTTCCAATCTTCCATCCTTAACAAATTTAATTTTCTTTTGTAGATTATCATCATCAGATTGAGAGATTTTTATCTTCTCTAGTAAATATGGTTTAGCAATCATTTGAAATAGGAAATATGTTTCCCCTTCCTTAACAATTCCCATATCAATCTTTAGTAAATCCATGAATATAGGATCTCTCTCAATCCTCATTTAGGTAAAAATTACATGATCTTTCCTACTTAATTCATCTTCCACCTTATTTTCCTTTCCTATGTGGTAGTGTATTGAACAATCATAATCTTTGAGTAACTCTATCCATATCCTTTTCCTTATGTTGAGTTATTTTTGTGTAAAAATGTATTTCAAACTCTTGTGATCCATATATATCTCACATATTTCACCGTAGAGATAATGTCTCCATATTTTCATAGTAATGATTACAGATGCTAACTCAAGATCATGTGTTGGCTAATTTTTCTCATGATTCTTCAACTTCCTTGATGCATAAGCAATAACTTTATCATTTTTCATAAGGACGCAGCCCATCCCATTATTTGATACATCATTGTATATCAAAAATTCATCATTTCTATATTGAAGATTCAAAATTAGAGAATTGAGCAATATTATTTTCAATTATTCAAATAATTATATATATTATTTCATCCATATAAACTTAACCCCTTTATGTGTGAGCTTGGTTAGTGGGTTATCCAATCAGGTGAAATTCTGAACAAAACAATGATAGTAACCTGTTAAGCCAATAAAACTACATACCTCAGTTATTTTCGTTGGCGTGGTCCATTCTTGGATTTCATTTGTCATCATATGATCAACTAAGATTCCATACTTGTTGAAAATATGGACAATAAAATAAACTTATTGAATCCAAAATTCAAATTTTCTAAACTTCCCATATAATTCATTTCTTCTAATAGTTTTCATAATAATCCTCAAGTGGTTCTCATGGTATTTGTATCTTTTGGAGTATATCAAGACATCGTCGACAAATACCACAAAAAATTCATCAATATATTCCTTGAAAACTCTATTAATTAGATCCATGAAAATAGAGGGTGCATTAGTCAGTCCAAAAGGCATTATTGTAAACTCATAATTTCTATACCTGGTTCAAAATTTTGTCTTTGGAATATCTTTCTTTCTCACACATAGCTAATGATATCCAGATCGAAGGTCAATCTTCTAAAAATATTGGGCTCTATTAAGTTGATAAATTAAATCATCAATTCATGGCAGAGGATACTTGTTCTTTATTTTAATAGCATTGATTTTCCTATAATCAATGCATAGCCTCATGGAACCATCTTTATTCTTGATAAAGAGGTAGTGGATCCCCATGGAGAAACACTAGTTCTAATAAATCCTTTGTCACTCAATTCCTATAGTTTCTTCTTTAGATCCACTAATTCTACAGTGGTCATTCTATAGGGATTATTTGATATAGGTCTTTCACCATGAATTAAATCAATAGAGAACTCAACTTCACTCTCTGGAGGATGTCCAATTAAATCATCTACAAATACATGAATGTATTTTTTCACAATAGGTATTTCTTCAATTTAAAGATTTCTTTCCTCACCCATGGATATCTTGTTCTCTTCCTCTCCAAGAATTTAATTTAGTATAGCTATTGGGGTGGATCTAAATAAGAATCAGATGGCGAGGTTTCTCCTCTAAAGATAAGGGATTCTACACCATTCTCAAAAATTATAACTTCCTGATTCTTGCAATAGATCTTCGCATCATAATTTGACATCCAATTTATAACAATAATTATATTAAATTCATTCATTAGTATGATGATATGGTTAGAAACTAAATCACATATATGTGTCATGAGGGGGATTGATCGACACATCTTTGTTATAATGATACATCCCCTATGAGTTTTGACTAACAACTCCTTTATTAAATCAAATTGGACATGCCTAATTTTCTTGGAAAACTGGGAAGATATAAATTAATGTGATGATCTAGAATCAAATAAATCATTTTCTAAGTTTGAGGAAACATTTAAAGTACCCACCACAACATCATTAGGAACTTCAACTTTTGTGGTTGTAATTGCATAATCTTTCCCTTGCTCTCATGGCCTTTTCTGAGGTAATTTTCCTTGGATCTTAGGACACTCATTTGAAAGTGTCCCATATTTCTACAATTTTATCATTTAACATCATTTACTTGTCTCTTCCCCTTACATTCACTAGATCAATGACCCTTTTCTCAAAACTTATAGAAAACTATCATGCCTTTCAAGAATTTCTCAAGATGATTCTTTCTACAGTTCTTGCATAATTTAAATTTCTTCATTCCCTTATTCTTCATTGGTACTTCATATTTTCCATGTTTATTATAATGCCTCTTCTTATCTTAATTTACCTTGAAAAAAATTTATCTAGAAAATTCCTTCCCTATTTTGAGGGCACTTAATACAATTTCATCTTATGATGAAAATATTTGAGAATCCAATTCCCTTTGAATACTTGGATTAAGACCTTCAAATAAATGATCAATCTTGTATTTCAAATCACGTACGTAATCTATAGCATAACTGGATAATATTGTGAAGGTAGCCTCATACTCCACAACACTCTCTTCTTCCCTTTGCTTTAGGATAAGGAATTTCACCTTCATTTCAGTTTTTTGTTCACAAGGGAAATATTTGTCAAATAATATTTTCTTATGAGTTCTCCATTCTATATATTCTATTTATTCTTCCTCCGTGGTATTCTAGATCAAGGACTACCATTGATCAGTATCACCCTTGAGGAAATATACTAATAATACTACCTTTTCATTTTCATTGCATCTTAATACTAGAAATATCTTTTCAAGGTACTTGATCCACTACTCAGCTACCACCGGATTAGTATTTCCACTAAAATATTGGGGCTTCTTCCACATGAAACGATCCAATACAGGTGTATCATGGTTATTAGACACAGCCCGAGTAAGTTGTCCCAATATGGTCATGATCTGGTCCGCTCCAAAAATGATTGTGTTGACTTGATAAGTGGGTCAATCCATAAATTTTCCATGGGTATTGATTCCCCTTATTCCATTAAGAACCATCACTAAACAATGGAATACACAAAATTAGGTCATAGTTCATAATTTATAACTAGAACACTTAAGATATTCTGAAAATTTTTGCACAACTAATCTCATAATCATAAACATTGTTTATATTTACTTTTAGATCCTTCATAATGGTTTATAAATAAAATGTGAATTATCATAAGCATATCCCCTAGGAGTGTCAAATCATGTGCCCATTAAGGCATGTTTTCATCTACTAGGATACCCTGGGTCAAGACCAAAACTCCTTGTCAAAATTGTTACTCCTAGGTACATATGTGTCAGAACCACGTCCACTTGTAGTATCCAGACAAGGATGTATTTTCTAGGAAGACCCACATAATACCTAATTTACCAAAATTCCAAGATTTTATTCTATTATTATCTTCAAAGTCTAACTTAGGATTATGTACTCTAAACAATGTTTCAAAAATCTAGTTTCTAAGGTTTCTGCTAAACTTCCTCTAATACCAACTCTAATGCCCCGACCCCAGAAGCCCGGAGTCGGTGCATTACTTATTACATTGGCATGATTACAAGGAATTAAATCCAAAATTAATGATCAGTTTAGTAGTCTTGAATAAATTATATACATACATATAACTCATATTGCATAGGTAAAGGTAATAAAACACAATACATAACAAAATCTAATAAACTTAATCCATGAGAACTCAACAAATGGTCTCCTCTTCATAACCAGTTAAAGGTAAACAAATGAAAGGGGTGAGATAAAATTCTATGTAAGGGTTAAAAATATAGGAAGTATGAATCAAAAATAATTGAATCAAAATCAAATTGGCATATTCAATATGGCATAGTGAATAAATGAAAAACATGCACTGTTAATAAACTGAGAATGAAACTACATCTGTAGATTTTGTTATAGTAAAAACCTCATGGATGGTAATAACTAAAAAATGAATAAAGATAATTCTTATTAATTGGACTTCATGTATATGTAACATGATACCACTATACCATCAAAATGGTTTAAGTTTGTGGGTAGATACCAGCCTGATTCTATTTTGGAAACAAACTTGAAGGGTTTTTCACCAACTGACTTATCTTATGAGACTTGTCGATGTATAGAGGGGATATAGAGGTACTCACCCATCACTGTAAGTAAAATTTATTATTTATCAATATATTTCATTCAATTAAAATATGCCTTCTCAATATCTGTATAGAGTAGAGGATACGGATTCATCAATATTTCCATAGTTAAAACAACATTCTAAATAAACACCATTTATAAAAGGGTATACAGCTTAAGATAATAATCATATCCATGAAACAATAATATGAATATATAATATATTTAAAATTTAAAATTAAAAATGATCTCAAAGGGGCATTAGGTACACCACATAATAATGATTAGGTGCACAATACCAAGTAAATCACAGTGAAATGGAAACCGAAACAAAGTCCCTTACAACATTGTGATCAATCGAGTTAATAATCATCAAGTGAATCACTAAATACCATGAATATAAATAGAATCATTATATTATATATCAAATTGAATTAAGCATACACCACATACAAGAAATAAGTGGCGAACAATGGAAATATCATGGAAATAAAAGTGAGATGAGAAACCCCTTATCTTATGCCTGAAGGTGTTCTCGATTGATCTTAATAGCCTGAATAATTAAATTTATATTCATTAATTAATAATTAAATAACCTCCTATACATTTAATTTATTTATTATAACCTTATTAGGTTCATTCATTACCTTTTTATGGGTTTAAGAGGTTCAATTTTATTGTTTTGGAAGCATTTTCTTCCTTGGTTTTCATGATCGGTTTACTTGTATTCATGAATGGAAGTTTATTTGAATTATGGTTAAATATACAGAATTTTTAACATGTATTATTAGTGAAATTACAGAGATATAAATGGTACTATAATGATTTTGGTTATATACCATGAGTAAGACTCAATAGATAAAAGTTAATGATAAGCGCTCGGATTAACTTGGCGGTTTTGTGCACAATGAACTTTTTTTGTATTATTATTTTATATTATAAGTGTATAAGGATTCCAGAACATATAATAAGATAAAATACATATATTATGATCTGGTTCAACCATTAAAAATGTTTCATGACCAGTATTTAAGATATTAATAGAAATTGAAAACTCGTCGTCCTTGGATGTGATAAATTAACACATCTCAGACGGTGTTTTCATTTTTAGTATAAGAGGAGGGGGGGAAGAGAGATGATGATGAAATTTTACATTAGAATAATAAAATTATAGTTCATTTAAGGTACTAAAATTATAATATCATTTGGATGAGGTGTGGTTAGGAGATAACAACAAAATAATGGAACTTGTAAAAGAAGTTGAAAGAAAAAAGAAGAGAGGTTCACCTCTTGAGTACTCCTCCTTGAGAATCTCCTTAAGGCATTTTTTTTGCCTTTTGGTGAGAAAAAAAGGTCTTAAATGTGGGGGGGGGGCTTGGGAAGTGTATTTTTAAGAACTTAGGTAAGTCTCAAATCTTGATTAGTGTGGGAGGAAGAGGGGTGAGAGGTGGTTTATATGTGGAGGGGAGGAGGGTTTTCTTAATATTTTAATCATTAGTTTATTATATTTCCCTAAGACAAGAAATAGTGATGATTCCACGAACAAAAATAGTAATAAGTTCATGTGAGTTAGAAACAAGTGTACTTACCTCATCAGGATATCATCCATGACTCAATAGATTATGTATTTAGCATTTATCATAATTTATCGTATTTTACTATTCACCAAAAAATTCAAGTATTTCAGAAAAATCTAAAAAATTTACCCTAACAATTTTTTGATGTGTAGAATCCAAAAATGAACTAAATTTTTCAAAAATAATTTTTTAAATATGAGAAATTTAATTTTTAATGAAAATCATTATTTAATCAAAAAATACCAGCACTTAAAATATTTATCTTTATTTTTAAGGTGCATAAATTTTATTTACACTTTCATGGGTAAGGTTTCCATTCATAAGGGTCGTATTACTATTCATAAGGGTTGGTTACTATTCATAAGGTTAATTTACTATTCACTAAAAATTAACTTGAATCTATCAGACTCTAAATATCACCCTGATCGCAACCATGTATGTCTGTTTTTCGAAATTCAAGACAAAAAAGTGGAAAATTTAAGTTTAATGGATAGGTTATGACTTTATCCTATAAATAACCAAGTTTTGTTTCACAAAGACTCTGTGCTTCATACAATATAGGCTATCTAATTAATAGAAATTATTTAAGAGAAACATACCATAAAATGTTTGGGGTGTTATATTTAGGTATTATTTATACAATTGCATACAATTTTTATTAACTAGATATTATTTTAGATGCCGTTATTGGTGGCTTACTAATTTATACTCACACCCTACTCAGGCTACCTAATCGGTACCCAAATAGACTTTATGTTTGCTGGACAAGATAAGGGAAAAGTACTTGTGTTAGATGGATGATTTTGAATGGAGCATGGATGAGGTAACTGGATGTGGTTCGGGGCCCTCTTGAGAGTTTTCAATGTATTTACTTTTAAGTTTCATTTTGACACTTGGAACGTACTCTATCATGACATATCTACTATTAGGTTTTTATATTGTATTTTTAGTTTTAGTCATCTTGTTATACTAGATTGTTCTAGTTATTTTATATCATTATTTGGTTATTTTCTATTTATTTTTGTTGGTGTGTTACTATAATAAAGAGGGTATAGTCTCCACATGAATAATATTAGACCCTCGCTACTATTAGGAAACCTCTGGAATCTGGGGAGGCATGCTTGAGGTCATGTGACCGACTGGATCGAGGCACTAGTGTGTGGCACCTGTTTCGGGACATTACTAAGTGTATCAGAGTAGTTTTCTTTTCTTTTCTTTTTTCTTAATATTTTGGAAAGGTATATAGAATAATAGTAAGATCCAGGACTTGGTTATGATCTTGTGTATGGGAGTAGCTAACCCATGTATGGGAGAGAACCCAAGTACCCAGGGTGGGATTGTTGTTATTGTTATTTGTTGATACAGTTGATGTTATTTTACCTTGGGTGATGCACTTGTGGTGTGATGTGATTGTTGTTGTTGAGTTTTTCTAATATTTAACTTGTGGACTAGTATGGCACGAGATTTGATTTTTCATGCATCATTCTAGGTAGTCAGGATTATTGTGACATGCATCATTTTAGGCAAGCATGGGAAAATAAGTTTTGGATAAGTTGTTGAACTTGAACTATTTTTCCTTGCTTATGAAATTTAATTGAAAAAGGTTCCTAATGTGTAATTGATAAAGATCGTAAAATGATGTAAAATGATAAAAATTGGGGTTTTAATGAGAAATTTTAATAATGAGAATGATATTGCCCTTTTTTAATCATAACCTAGGTGTAGGATAGTTAAGATTAGTGATAACGCCTCAGTTTTGACCATATAGTGGGGTTTTGATGAATGATTTGTTGTACCTTATTGTGTTTCCCTCTTATGTAAACATGATAAAGTGGTGTTATGTGTCCTCAGATGTGTGTTTGGAATTTTAGATATATTCCTCTATGATGATTCTTGTTGAGAGGATGAAAGTAGTATATGGATGGAGATGATCTACCAGTAGTGGAATCTAAGGCACTGATAGTGTTAGGTGAGGAGGAAGTAGAGAAGTTCTGAGTGAACTTTACTCACTTCATACAATTCATATAAATAGACATAGAGTAGGTTTTGAAGAGCATGTCTAACTTAACTAGGGAGTTCCAGTTACAGCACCCTCCAACTTTTACTGGAGAGGGTGGACCTAAGGGAGATGAGTTATGGATTGATTCCATTGATACTATACTTGAACATTTAGATACTCATACTAATAGGAGATTCAATTTGGTTGCTTATATTCTATGAGGATTTGAAAAGTTATATTGGGACATTTAGGCTTGTACTAGATAGGCTAATGGTATGTTATGGAAGGATTTCTTGGATAAATTATTAGAGAAATTTTATCCTGAGATGCTTAGGTAGGAGATAGTAGGTAAGTTCATGAGACTAAATTAGGGGAGAATGTTTGTGATGGACTGTTGTATGCTTTAAATATTTGCAGTTCTTTTCTCTAACATTGGTAGGGTATGAGATGACTACAGCAAGGAATTTCCAAGATGGACTTAAATGTGATATTAAGTCCCTGGTTAACCTCTTTTACTTAAAGAATTTTACTGATGTGGTGGGACAAGATCTCATAGTTGTGGGAAATCTGGGGGAGGCTTTTAGTGTAGGACATGTGGTTATTTTTGGATGATCAATAAGTACAACTTATGAGAGAGATAAGTGTCGCTATGAGGGTGTTAGTTAGGGGGATAGCAGGAAGATTGTCTAGGGGAAGGTTTAGTCACACAGGACCTTACCCAGATTATATGTCACTAGTGAGGTAGGTAAGGCCACTATTATAGATATTATGCCTGACCACCAGTATATTTTCAATCTTGTGGTAGGATGGGACATCTTCAAAAGTTCTCCAAAAATTCACAATATACATGTAGTGATGTAATATTTAGATAGAACTAGGGTGTAATAGGGGGATATTCTACATCATATCAGTCTAGCAGCTGGAGTTCTACTGGAAGAGGTAGTAGAGGTAGTGTACATGGTGTTTCTAGGAAAGAACATCCATATCAGTAGAGTGGTGTAGCATAGGGGACTCAGGTTGCATCATAGGGAATAGGGGTAGGGTAGTTTCATGTCATTCAGCCTACACTTGTGAAGATAGAGGTTGTACCATCAATGGTGAGAGGTACTATTCTTGTAGATTCTACATTAGATAGTTCCTTATTTGATATTGGTACCTCTAATTATTTTATTTCTTCACAACTTGTGAATGGTTTGAGCCCGGTAGTGGATTTCATGAGTGGGTTGTTAACGATAGACACACACCACTGGGAGTATGGTCGAGAGACAATTTCTTGTGTAAGGGGTGTTCTCCTCAGGTTTTAGAGTATCACTTTCTATGATATCTTTGTATCCTTAACATGTTAGGATTCAACCTAATTTTGGGTATGGACTGGTTAGTAGTATACTGATCCCACTATTATTATTACCGAAGGAGAGTGACTGTTAAGTCTCCTAAGGGTGATAGTTATATTCAGTGTGTAAATTAGGATATCAAGGCAGTCTATATGAGGCCAATTCACCAGAAAATGGAGTATCTTACCACCTAGGTTTCTAGTTTGTTGCTGGATGATGGAGGTGTAACTCAGGATGTCTTTCCACCCATAGTGGAGTGTTTTCATGAAGTGTTTACTGAAGACTTATCAGGGATTCTACCTAAGATAGATGTAAAGTTTGAAATTGATCTCATGCTGAGAGATGATCCAATTTATATTTCATCATAAAAAATGGCATTGGTAGAGCTTCAAGACCTCCAGACTCAGCTGAAGGAGTTCTAGGATAAGGGATTTATCCATCCGAGTACATTGCCTTGGGGTTCACCAGTGTTGTTTGCAAAGAAGGTGAATGGGAGTTTGTGCTTATATGTCGATCACTAGAATTTGAATCGAATGACTATGAAGAACTGATATCCTCTTCCACATATCGACAATCTTTTTTGATCAATTGAGGGGAGATTTTTTCTTTTCCAAGATATACTTGAGATCAGGGTGTCATCAATTGAGAGTTCGGACTTCTGATATACCAAGGACTACTTTTAGAAGTAGGTATGGCCTATATGAGTTCATCATAATTCTGTATGGGTTGATGAATGCACTGGGATTATTTATGGACTTGATGAAAATAATTTTTCATCCATACCTTGATCAATTTGTGTTAGTATTTGTGGATGACATCTTGGTGTACTCTAAGAATCAATATGGTCATTCCCAACATCTTGACATCGTCCTAAGTACATTGAGAGAGAATAAGTTATACACCAAGCTATCTAAGTGTTAGTTTTGGATTAATCAGGTACAATTTTTGGGCCACATCTTCTCAAAGGAAGGTGTGTCTATGGACCTAGATAAGGTTCAAGAAATTGTATCTTGGGAGCATCCTAAGAACATATTTGATATCTGTAGCTTTCTTGGGTTATCTGGATATTATCAAAGGTTCATCCAGGACTTTTCTTAATTAGAAGAACCACTTTTGGGATTAACCAAGAATGGGGTAAGGATTAAATAGTCAAAAGCATGTGAGAATGCCTTCTGGGAGCTAAATAAGTGTTTGACATTGACACCAATCTTAATCCTACCTGATCCAGGTGAGGAGTATACGGTGTATTGTGATGATTTTAGGATCATACTTGGAGTTGTGTTGATTCAAGGATATTAAGTTGTAGAATATAGGTCTTGACAATTAAGTCGACATGAACGGAACTACCCTACGCATGACCACGAGTTAGTTGCAGTGGTTATGCTTTGAAGTGTTGGAGACATTATATGTTGGGTGAAAAGATTACTATGTATATGGATCAAAAGAGCTTGAAGTATATATTTTCATAGAGAGATTTTAATCTCCAGTAGTGGAGGTGGGTAGAGTATATATAGTAATTTTATTTTGAGCTAGTATATATGCCCAGAAAGGGAAATAGTGTTGTTGAAGCTTTGAGTTAGAAAAATTAGACTCATGCAGTTTAGGATTCTAGTGTTGAGTGGAAGATAATGACTTTACCGGCTGATATGCATGTTGTGGTTCAGAAGAGTCAGGAAAAGATGACTCTCATTCTAATTTTAGTAGAGTATACACTTCTAAGATGGATTAGATATAGACAGTATGAAGATATAGAATTTTTCCTTAAGGTAAATCCTTGAAGGTGGGGAGTTTTCTTCCGATTGGAGCATAGATGAGGATGAGATCATCGATGTTAGGAATCATGTTGGTGTGCCTATGAGCATGTGAGAGGATCCGATGCATGAATTTCACACCTCAAAGTGGTTAGTACATTCAGGTGTGACCAAAATGTACCGTGACCTATGATGACAGTTTTGGTGGATGGGAATGAAAAAAGAGATAGCAGGGTTTGTGACATAATGCTACACCTGTCGACAAGTGAAGGTCGAGTATCAATGACCTTTTAGTTTAATATAGTCATTTCCCATTCTAGAATGGAAGTGGAATGATGTTACCATGTACTTTTTAATGGTTATCCTGAGGATTCCTTTGAAGAGTGATGTTATTTGGGTGATTGTGGACCGTTTAACAAAGGTAATGCATTTCTTGCCTATACAGGAGACTTTTTTAGTAGAGAATATGGTAGAAATGTATGTTTGGGAGATAGTCTATATGTATAGGGTCCCATGGAATATTTTTTTAGACCGTGACTTGAACTTTAATTCACACTTTTTTAAGGTCTTATAGAAGGCACTTGGTACATAGTTTTTATTGAGTATGAAATTCCACCCACAAACATATGGGAAGTTGGAGAATACTATTCAAGTACTTGAGGATATTCTATGGGTATGTGTTCGATACTTTGGTGGGTCTTGGGAGAAGCACCAAGCTTTGGTATAGTTTTTATATAACAATATTTATCATGCAGCTATATATATAGAACCATATGAGGCACTTTATGGTAGGCCATGCAGATCACCTCTATGATGGATGGAGGCTGGTGAGTTAAAGTTATTGGGATCGAGTCTCATGGAGGAGATTTTAGAGCAGGTATTGCTAATTTGAAAGTGTATGGTTACATATCATAGTAGATAGAATTTGTATTCTAATAGACATTGAAAATCCCTAGATTTTACAGAGGGAAATATTGTATTCCTTCAGGTGTTGCTTATATTGGGTCACCATAGGATATGGAGACAGGAAAAGTTGGTGCCCAGGTTTGTTGGACCATTTGAGATTCTGGAGAGAATTAAGCCAGTGGTTTACTAATTGGATCTTCCACAGAGGAACATTGCTATTTATGATGTTTTCCATGTTTCACAACTTCAGTGGTATCACCCCAACCCTTATCGTGTGATCTACGTGGATGATGTTGAGCTTAAGATAGATGCATCCTTTGATGAGCATTTGATATGTGTGTTGGATCACAGTGAAAAAGTGTTGTGGGTAAAGATCGTGTTGATAGTTTGTGTATTATAGCAACATGACCATGTTCAGGAGAAAACTTGGGAGAGAGAAGTAGATATGAGGGCTCAATTCCCTGACCTTTTTGACTCAGAATCATAGAGATTCTTGGGATTACATATCGAGGATTAGATGTTATAAGGTGGGGAGATTGTAAAACCTTAGTCTTTTTTATAGATGTCTCATGCTCATTTACACGTAATATTTTGCCTTGTGTTGAGTATTTTTTGTTTGGGTTTTAATTTGGGGTGTGTTTGGGTGAAAATTTGAGAAAATATAGAAGAAAAAGGGAAATTAATAGTTGGAACATGTTTTCCCCTAACCGTGCACCCAGGCCCAGCAAACTGTTCAACCCTAGATAGAGAAGTTTTATATGGTCAGCACACAGTTTTTCAAACCATGTGCCCTAAAATTAGTAATCTTGCATGCCCTGAAAGAGGTGCACAATTAAGGGAAACTGTGTTCCCTGAGTAGCGAACTTTTCATGGGAATTAAATTAACCTAAAAATTTATTTTAAAATTTCTCGAGCCCCTGTTTTAATCCCAAATCGACCCCCATTGGACCCTAAAATTCCTTTCAGGATTTTGGAGACCTCTGGACTGATTCCAAGACATTACAACCTCCATTCTTCATGATTCAAAGCCTGGATTGAAGATCTACACCCCTCCCAATAAGAGGATCTCATCTCGTATAGTTTCCTTTCTCTTTTTCGTTCTTATTCCATACATTAAAGGTTGTTATTCCCTATTTTTTGTTAGATATAGATCTAGGAATTGTGTATCTAGATCTATAATTAAGGGATATTTTTTTCAATCTTGGATTTAGGTTTTAGATCTAGATCTCACGCTTCATTATTATTCCGTTCAAAATTTGGGATTTCCACTGACGAGTATTCTTTGTCAATTTTGAGGTAGGCGGTCTATAATTAAAATCTAAAAGTCTTGATTGCAATTATGTTTATGCGATTGTAGAATTTCTTTTATAGGTTTAGAAATTGAGTTCTTGATTGAATTAAATAATTTTGTGAATTAATTAATTGAGGGAAATGTGAAATTGGAGATATTGGGATTATAGATTTTGAGATAATTAATTTTTGAATTAATTATGAAATATCAAGATTTTTGAATTGAGATAATTAATTTTTTAATTAACTATGAGATATTGAGATTATATACTTTGAGTTAATTAATTTTTGAATTAATTATAAGATATTGAGACTGTTGATTTGATATAATTAATTATTGAGTTAATTATGAGATATTGTGATTATTGATTTGAGATAATTAATTTTTGAGTAAATTATGAGATATCAAATTGTGATTTGGGATGATTAATTATTGAGTTAATTATCATAATATTGAATTAAGATTTGGGGATAATTAATTATTGAGTTAATTATCAGAACATTGAATTGTGAATGGAATAATTAATTGTTAAATTAATTATGGGATTTGGGTTTGTGAATATGGATTAATTAATTGGTGAATAAATTAATGGGATTGGTGTGATGAACTAATTGTTGAATTAGTAATGAGAATGAGAAGATTAATTAATTATTGAATTAATTAATGGAATGAGTTCTAATTGGTGAATAGTAATACTGGAATTCATGATTAAATTATAAAAATGAATGGTAACAATGGAATCCATGTGTTAATTGAGAAAAATGAATAGTAACAATGGAATTGATGTGTTAATTGAGAAAAATTAATGGTAATAATGGAATTCATGTGCTAATTGATAAAAATGAATGGTAACAATGGAATTCATGTGCTAATTGAGAATAATGAATGGTAACAATGGAATTAATGTGTTAATTGATCCAATGAATGTTAATAATGGAATTTAGGTGTTGATTGAGATGAATAATGGTAAAAATGGAATTCTGAGATACAATATCCCTCAAGGATAGTTTGGTATCCAACATGGGGCGAAAAAGGTATTGAGGTACAGGTGTCCACGGGAACCCGGTGGTGTCGTGTGGTTAAATAAAGAGTAATTGAATAAGTGATTTTTTTTTACTATATTGTTTTATGTATTCTTTATACAACTGTATACACATGTTATTAACATGATATTGTTTTATATGAAGTTAGTGGTGGACTACTGAGTTGTAATCACACCTTACTCATGCTACCTAATCAATACCCGAATAGAATTCATGTTTACATGAAAAGATAAGGGCAAAGGCACTTTGTTAGATGGATGACTTGGAATGGATCATGGATGAGATAACTGGGTGTGGTTCGAGACCTTCTTGTAATTTCTCAGTGTATTTACTTTTAATTTTCATTTTTTGACACTTTTCACATACTCTAGCATGTATATACTATTTGGTTTTGATATTGTATTTCATGTTTTAGTCATCTTGTGATACAAGATTGTTCTAGTTATGTTATATCATTATTTTATTTATAGTATATTTATTTTTGTTAGTGTATTACTTTGATAAAGAGGGTATAGTCTCCCCATTATTAATATTAAACCCTCACTGTTAGTCATCAGCCTCTAGAATATAAGAAGGCGTGTTTGAGGGCATGTGACCAACCGGCTCGAGGCACCGGGGTGTGGCACCAGAGTTGGGACATTACAAATCAGTTGCATCACTACATTTGATCTTTAGGCGTGTATGTTTTTATATCCAAGATACATGGTATTTCAAATAGTATGGATGGTAGAGATTTATCATAAGAAAATAGAATAGAATTTGATGCTAATTCTAGAGGAATTAATGTTTTAGGATCCTTATCCAACATAATCTATATGAAGGTGATATCATTAAAGTTATCACATTCCATGTGGGAAAAGATACTAAATATCTATAAAGGGGATATAAAATTATGATAATATAAATTTAAATTTCCATGGAAAAGATATTATGACCATAGGATTTACTCTAATGAGTCTTTTAATGCTTCCTTTGATCAAGTGAATATTGTTAAAGAGGTAATGTGAAATCTTGTGAAAAATTTTGGTGATGTAAATATTTTCAAGAACATATTGGTATGACCTCCACCTCAGTTCAATCAAAAGGCCTATTTACTGGAGGACAAATATACAAAGTTATTGACATTAGATAGCTTACATAGTACTCTTATTAAATATGATATGAGAAATAATGATAATGAGGTTGTAGAAAATGGGAATTCATAAGAGGTGGAATTCAATGCCATGAATAATTTCACCATATAGGATGACAAGGAAGAAGGAGAAGTGGATAAAGTAATGTCATTTATTTACTAAAATATATAAAGGGGTAAAGATAATTTTAAATGGAAACTTCCACACACATTATTTCAATATGGAAAGGTTGGGAATATTTCAGTAAAGTGACCCAAGAAGTTTCATGATAATTATGAGGATGATGATGAAATTATCATGAAGAAGTATTCAGTAAATGTGAATAGTGGTAAAATAACTATGTGAAATTTCTTCAATAATAAGAACCTGTTTTTATAATAAAATGGTAGTTTGGAAGAATTTGTGGCATAATAAATTGAAGACTAAAAATACCATAGAGTAAATGCTACAGTGGTGGTTATAGTAAATTCCCAAATAATATAATAGAGTGAAAATAATGATAGAGAAGTGGAAGGAAGATTTTATGTCTAGGTTGAATTATAAGATTATATTGAAGAAATAGATATTTGGAGATCCAAAATGAAGAAATACAACAAATTGGTGTATGATTCCAAAATCTATATACATCATCAAGAATAAAATAATTATGTGTTGATGCTAGAAATTTAAAATATCAAATTTGTAAATACAAAAAACTTAGATAAGTTCATTGAATAAAAACTCAAATTTAAAGAATAGACCAAATTTATTGATGGTTTTACTAACACAATTAAAGATCAAGCAAATAATATTGAAGAACTTGAAAAGAAAATTTTCAACCTATAATGAAAAGTAAAAGATCAAGAGAGACTCATAACCCCCACTTTGGAATTAGGAAAGTAGGTTACACAGGAGATGGAAAAGGGGGGATTAGAGTGTGGCATTATAGAAAAATATTCAAATAATTTTTAGGAGAAGAAAACAACCCACAATAATACACCTCATATTAGGTGTTATTTTTGTGGAAATATAGGAAATTATCAAAATCTTTATTGCATATCTAGGAGGTAATAAAGGAAATCATAATAATAGAGGAATCCAAATAGAGTTCAATATTCCAGGAATTATTTTGATGGTCACTATTTTTTGTGTGGAGGATTTGGACACATTTATAGATATTGATCGTCAATAATACAGAGAAATATTTTGAAGCAGAACCAAAGTGGTTGTATGCAGCCACTCAAGGAATCATCAAATGATTTGAAAATGAAAAATTGACTTTTAGCATTTCAAGATAAATTTTCTCAATTATAATCTAATTAAGATCAATAATACTGGTCAATATTAATAATGAATTCAAAGACATGGATCAAAAATAAAAGAGTTGAGCAGGCAGTGACTATAGATATTTCCCAAAAACCATCATATCATGCTAGTGTATAGATCTTATATAGTGGATTCACTTCCCACATGATGAGTAATAAGTCTCTTATCATAGGTATCAAGTATTACAGGGAAGGTATCTTCAAATTATGAAACAATAAAGACCTGAAGATTATTGGCTCACAAAAGTCCATGTTTGGGGGTAAATATATGAGATGCATAAATGACTTGGTAATTAATGATCTTATTAATAACATGTATAGTGTCAATAAACTATATTACTTAGGATATACATTAATATTTTCCAAGAAGATGTGTATCTTCAAGGGAAAATATGGTAAAGTGGTGGTGTAGGGGAAGCATACAAAGGGGAATCTCTATCTTGTGGTTGGAGGAGAAGATATGTGTTTTCTATCTAAGGAGGAAGATAACAGGTTGTATCATAAACATATTGGTCATTTAATCCAACAATCCTTGGAATATCTTTTGAAATATAATGTTACTCGAGATCGCCCTAATTTATCAAATGATCATACTCACACATGTGATGCTTTAAAAAAAGGGAAGATCACTCAAAAGGTGTACAAGGTGAAAGAGAAAAGGTCAAAAAGAGTGATTGAAATACTTCATATTGATGTGTGCAGAACTATATCACAAATATTTATTAATGGAAAAAAGATATTTTGTCCTTTTTATTGATGTTTGCAGCAAGATAGTGTGGAATGTGGTCATCACCCATAAGTCTAAGGTGTTCAATTTTATAACAAAATATCGTAGGGAAGTTAAAAATATACTTGGTCAAAAAATATTAAAGTCCTGAACTGACAATGGGATAGAGTTCACAAAAAGATAATTGGAGGATTATCTTGAGGATCATGGAATAAGGAACCATATCTCAGTAGTAAGAACTTCACAGTAAAATGGGGTAGTTGAGAGAAGAAACCAGATCATCAACAACATGTACAGAATGATGATTATTGAGAAATACCTACTAGAAAAGTTTTGGAATGAATAATTTTGACATCGATCAACATTTACAATAGATATTTGTTGTGTCTAAAAAAATATAAAACTCAATACAATCTTTGGTATGGAAATAATCCAATGTTGAATTATTTTAAAATATTAATAAGTGTTTTATTCTCAATAAGTAGAAACACAAAAAGTTTGAATCCCATGGAGATAAAGGAGTTTTCATTAGAGTATTAGGAAAAATAAAAGTATATAAATTTTTTAATAGGAATCTATAAAATATTGTGGAGATCAATGATATTTTTGTGGTGGAAAATGAGTATAATATTTAATAAATTATTGAATAGATTCAAGAGGATCGTGATTAAGAGATGAGAAGATCAGGGGGAGTGAAAGTACTTGAGGTAGATTCAAAATAAGATTTAAATGATGACTGGGGTGAATTTTGACTTGTATATATGTAGAGGTTTAAGATCTAAGTTGAAATTGATAGACATAACATCATTGGTGATTGTACAACACCTGTAAAAACAGAGAATTAAGTCTCTATAGAAAACATCTTTTTATCATAGGTAAATAAAAAATGTTTTGAATAAGATGTAAGAGATGTGAACTAGGTTCTGGAAGAGAATGAGGAGATTGAACAAATTGAAAATAATTAGATGTGGAAGATTTTATCAAGTTCGACAGACAAGAATTTCATCAGGACCAAATGGTTCTTCTATAACAAGCTTAATGAAGATGGCATGGTGATTCGAAAAAAATCATGAATCGTGTGCAAGGGATACTCCTTGATAGAGGGTACCAATGTTGATGAAAATTTTGTGCCTATTGCAAGTTTGGATACAATTTGACTATTTTTTTCATAACAGTGTAAAGGAAATTAAATGCTTTTCATATGGATATCAAGTCAGTGTTTCTCAATGGGATTCTGTAAGAAGAAGTATATATCAAATATCCAGATGGTTTTCCCATTCATAAATATGCAGAAACATTTTATTGGTTAATGATGGAATTGTATGGATTGAAGAATGGACCAATGTAATAGTATTCACAACTTGATCATTATTTGAAGAATCTCATTTGCTGGTAGATGAAGTTTATTACAATATATATTTAAATAATGAGATAAATCAAAGGATGATGTTAGTGTTGTATGTAGATGACATATTATTTTTTGGATAAATTAATAAAAATGAAAACAATATGTGGAATTCATAAAATATGAGTTTGAAATGTCAATTATTGGTGATATGATGTTTTTCCTTGGTTTAAATGTGAAATAAAAAAGGAATATCGCATTATTTATAAATATAAATATGTTAAAGAGATTCTGAAAAGATTTTGAATGGATAATTTCAAGGAGATAAAAACTATGGTCACTACCAAGATGAAAATATGATAGGATGATGGAGTCAAAGTGGTATGTTTCATAGAATATAGGTAAATCATTGGGATATTATTGTACTTAACAATTACATGAACTGATATTTTTTCCCCATGCCAAGTAGTATGGTATAAAATTAATCAAAAGGAAAGTAACTTACTTACAGTGAAAAGAATGATTTGTTATATTAAAGTCATAGTGTAATTTAGTTTGTAGTATAATGATAAATTTCAGTAAGATTTATTGGGATATATATATATGATGATTGGTTCAGCTCATTAGATGATAGAAAATAAACATTAGGCGGTGCATTCTATCTTGGCAGACTATGTATTTCTTGTCTAAGAAAGAAACAAGATTTTATTTCTCTAAGCACCATAGAATATGAATATATTATTGTCACTCAATATTGCACACAGTTACAATGGATGAAGTAGTAGCTTGAAGGTATGGTAGTTAAATTGAAGTCTTTGATCAGAATCTATTATGATAATTAAGGTGTTATAAATCTTATAAAAAATCAAGTTCATCACTCAAGGACAAAGAACATTAAAATAAAATATCACTTTATCAAGGAAAAAGTGTAACATGGGCTTGTGAAGTTGGAGTATTTAACTAAAACGCTATAGGTTTAAGTCATTATGAAAAAGTACTTACCCAAAAAAGTATTTTAGTGGCATTAAAAAACTCTTGGAGTCCATATGACTCCCCACACCTAAATAGTATGTATGTGGTACCCCCCACTCCTAAAGGTATAGAATGTTTTTTCATATGTGATGATATGTGTTCTTTACCATGTTTCAAAACAAAAATTATCAAATCTTGGGTTCATTAAAAATGGGGAAGTATTGATCATGAAAGGGGTAGAATCCGATAGGGTGGTAGTGAAATAGGGAGAGTTTTTAAAATCTGACGATGATGGAATAGTTTTTTTAATGAAGATAAATTATGGAATATGTTCATGATAAAAGAATCTAAATATTTATGGTTTAATAAAGTGGTCTTCTCATGTGTCACATGATGTTTAACAGTTGGATCTATTTCCAAAAAATCAAAAATTGGTATTGGATTTCCCGAATAGTTAGTATCAAGAAAGGCTTATCAAGTGATATTGAGAACGAAGTGTTTCATTGATGAATTTTGCATACTAATCTTGTTTCTCGTGTTTATATTCGATTATGTGGGATTGGAGTACATGTTGAGTAAATATTTGATCACTTTTTGGAGTTTTAGAGTGCGAATGGTGGTTAAAGTGGAAGATACATGTTTGTTTTTAAATAATAATTTCTAAGACATTTTGAATTGTTATCAACAAACCCAAAGGAGAATATTGTTGAGAAAAAATCCCAATCAATGGTTTTCCAAGTTTTTTGGTTTTATTGTGTTTTTTGAAAAAGTAGTTTGCAAATTTTCTAGTAGGTTTGTTTCTAAAGAAAGTGTTTTAAAGGTGGTGTAATTTCCCATTGTTTGCCAAATTTTTGGGTGTGAATTTTCAAAGTTAATTTTGTGGTAAAATGAGGATTCTCTCATAGAAAAATTAGAAGACCATGTAATGCCCCAAATTTTTTTTGAATCATATTCTTTTTATAAATATTATGTTTATAATTCTAAACTAATTTTTACTATTTATTCAAAGGAATTAAAATTGATTAATAAATAAGTCATGTAAGATATGAATTAAAATTGAAAACACTTTATTAATTCATAAGTGGAATGTTACAAAAAAATCACATAAAACTAAGTATTACATACCATAGATTATTACTCACCATGGATAAAATACATCCATTAAAAGTGCATAAATAAATAGGGTATAATAGATAGAAAAGAAAAAAAAACTTCATGACTAGGAAATCCCATAAACCATCTTCAACCTTGACGATCACCAATATCCAAACAAAATCTATAATAAGGAAGTTTACCATAAAAAGATAAAGCATTATGAAGAATCTAAAATATGAAATAAGAACTCTATCTTGTGAAGTGAGAGTTAAATAAATGAATGATTTGGTAATTCTATATATAGGAAAGAAATTTTCCCATTATAAATATGGTCATTTAAAATATCTTTGTTGGCCATATTTTCAATAGGTATACTAAAATCGTGTATTGTTAAGTAGTAATTTAAAATAATATATCTCATAATGAAATAAAAATATGATATTAAATTATTATAAATATATTTACATTCATAAGTTATGAATAAATATTATTATTATTATTAAAATATGATATGATGTATATATAAAATAAAAACAAATATTTTAATATCAATGTAGTAGTAAAATTAAATTTTAGAATATAATTAAATAATTTTAATAGTATTTATCAAAGCGTATTTAGTATAAAAAAATATTTATTTTTTTCAAAGAACCATTTTGTGAAGTATTGTATATTTTAACCTAATAGATTAAATATAATACCTTTAAAATATTATATATTAACTAAAAAATTAACATCTTTTAAATTAGAAAGTGATATGAAATAATATTAAGAATACTTAACGTTTAAAAACACCACCTTTCAATAAAATTGTATTTCATTATAAAACTAAATTTATAAATTTTATAATCTAAATTAGATAAAACTAACCTCATTTTTTGATTTATAATTTCAAAATTATCATAGCATAAATTTTTTAGATCTTTCTAAAATAAATTTATTTTTAGGTGAATAGTGAAAAATACTATTTTTACAAATAACATGAATTTTATGACATTATTAGTATATAAGTATGAATTGGTAATTTATGAAACATTTTTCTAAGAACAAATATTTATTTTATAAGACAATTTATAATTTTAAAAATTATTTGTTTTAATTTATAAATCCATATTTGACATCTTAGAATTTAAGTTATATTTTTCAAAAAAAATAATACAATATACATTTAGTGTTTTAAAATTAATTTTTATCAATTTTAAAAATTGATTAAATAAAAATTGATTTCAAATTTTTAATTATTAAATAAAAATTATATAATAATTAAAATTTTATATTTGTGCATAAAGGATAAACTACCTGGGTAAAAACTAGTTACTATGGTTAAAACCAAAATTATAAAAATGAGTAACCAATGAGGTAAAGATACAAACATGATAAAATCATGTTTAATTGAGTTTTTGATGTTTTATAGAAATTATATATTATCTTCTCTATTATTTCTCAATTTGGATCCATTTTTCTTCAGAATAACTTTACATTGCTGAAAAGTTTTGGGTATTTACAAAATTGTCACTACTTTTCATTTAGAAAAGGGGCTCTCCTCTCCTCAGTCCACATCACACAAAAACCCCCTTATTTAGGTCCAAAATCTATCCAAAAATCTCATAAACACTTCTATACACCTTAATAAGGTTTTGGTATTATTAAAATACCATTCTTTAAAGGGTTAACCCCCTTCGCAGAGGAGATAACCTAAGTAGTGAGGTATAGATTTATAACTGCTTCTTCCTCTTTTCTTTTTCCTTACATTAATTTCTTCTTTCTAAAATTTATTTTCACAATCTCAAAATTATAACATTATTATAATTATTAAACTATTATTTTATTGTAATTATAGTAAAATATCTAACCACCCTTCCCTTATTACCTAAGAAAAGTGAAAATAATATTTGTGTTTGCACGGACTACTGCCTCCACAAAGCTTCATGTTTCATTTTCCTAAACAACATTACACTAATGATCCTAAAGTTGAATTTAATAATTAAGTATTTTATTTATAAAATATTTTATATTATTAAATGATAAAACATATTATTCATTTCTCTTTATCTATGGAAAATAACATCATCAATCATGTGTATGTGTGGACTACCGCCTCTATGGGATGATTGATTTCTATTTTTATTTTCATCACCACCTTACATGAATGGAAATAATAATGATTTTAATGATTAAATATTATATTTATTATATCATTAAATTTATATTGTGACAAATTGGAGAATCTATTAGTGATATTATCAACAAATGATTATCGTTAATTCAGTCATTGAAAACAAGCATACTAAGAGGAAAATATTTGATTCAAATTATATAATAATTTCATATCCATTGATTATTATTCTAATTAATTTATAATTTTGATATATAAAAAAAATAAAATATAAATGATATCATTATTTTACATTTTTAATGATATTTAAACTAAATCACCTTATAATTATCAATTAAGTATGGTATGTTCAAGTTTTGGTCGGTTTAACCACCAACTTGAACAATATTATAAAATTTAATAATGGATGATTATGAAAACTTAATTACTAGTATAATAATATATAAATATGTAAATATTTTTTATGGAGAATATACATCAATATTTAACTTTTAAATGAAGAAAATACCTTTCATAGGTTAAAAATCACCAAAAAATATTTGTTGTTGATTTTATCTTCTAAGATAAAGACTAAAGTACTCATGAAAGGAGATTTAAACCTCATAATAAATTATAGTATCTTTAATTAAATTGTAATTATTAAATTTTTAAGAAGAATGATTAATTTCACCACTCCTATTAAATTAGTACAAACTGTCAAAACTGTAAACACACGATGTGGGAAAGTAGGAAAAAAGTAACTAATATAAATATGGACAATGATTATAAATGAAAATTATAAATATTTTTAGGTGTGAATATGGTTCTAAGATATTATATTAAGAAAGTAATGTTTTTTTACAAGAGTTTAGAGCATATACAACTAATTGCGAATAAAGGTAAGGGGTTCTTAGTCTCAAATTTAATTTTATAAGACATATTTCTTAATGTGCACCATGACACCTTTAATATGTTACAATTACTACCTAATGAATTTATATTACCATATTAATGGGTTTTTAGAAACTATAACATATAATTTCATTAAATAAACATTGATTCAAAATATACCTTACTTAGAAGTGGTTTTGATCAAAATGTTACTCAGACTGTAAGGGTTTCATTGCCAATATTACTCTTAAATAAAGATTGTTTTTTAAAGATAATAAATTTATGGAATTTTTATTCATTATAAAACCTCTCATCATTTCATTTTAATATTCATGGGGTTTTATATTTTACCTTTATATTTCATTTCACCTTGACTCATATTTTACCTAAAGTATTTCTTATAAGTAAAACTGGCATCGTCTCTTCTTTTAAATTAGTAACCTTCCTTTTTCCATGTCCTAATTCATCCGATTCTTTAAAAATTTCCTTATATACACCTAAATAATTGATTTAATTAATTTATAATAATTTATCTTCTTCAAACAAATTTAATGAAATTTTTAACGCTTTTCATATGTGTTGTTTTGATTAAAGTATAAAAAGAATATCTTTTTAACATTTTTCATGTAAACATATATTTAAACTATATTTTTCATTTTATATGATACTTACTTTATGATATTTAATATCTTTTTAAAAATAAAATATTATTCTCTTTTATTTATAAAATGTTTCAATATAAAAAAATTCAAAAGATCATGGATGTTTCTTATTTCCAAAGTGTTTTTCCTAATGATCCTAAAAATGGTTTTCATTTAAATCTACATCCTTAGGCATGCATTATTCTTAATCAAGGATATTATTATAATTTAACCATCTACCTTCTTTATATGGATGACCTATTTAATTTCCTTCTCTTTTTGAGGAATGAATCTTCACTGCCTTTTTCTTGCCTAATCATCCACTATGTATGATCATAAATTTTCACTCAATGACTTTCCTTTGTTAATGACCTATTTTTTATTCATTTTATTGAAGGGTTTTCACCTATATTACATGCATCAATTGATTTAGGGAAATTTTTGAATTGTTCATATACTATTTATCTATACAGTGTAAATACTATATGCTTTATTATCTTGATTGAATAGTATCTACCTAGAAAGTTACTTGATGTTTTTTAATGCCAATTTATTTTCCATTGGTTTATCATGTTATGATTATTGATGGAATTATTAATGATTTACCTATGTGAATCCATTTTAAACCCATATTCTTTCCATGGGTTCTTTATGATGTGTTGAATGAAACCCATTTTATTTTCATGGGTTATTTATGATCTGATATGTGATTGATTTCAATTTGCACTCATATGTATGGATGACGATAGTTGGGGTCCTACATCACCCTAAAATGAATTTGTTTTAAGTTTATATATCATTATATAAGTATCCATGAGTATATTTTATTTTATAGTAAGCATGGTAACTATGGTGTTGATCATGAAAGTAATGTTACCTATACTAATATATGTGCCCAAGTTGAAATATGTTTCACAGTTTTATGATTATTATCATGACTGTGTGAAGATCCCATAGATCATGTTTATTGACTCATGTTTTTTCACTCTTTTGATTCATATCTTAGATTATTCCAATTCATATTTCATGATTTATGATTTATGATTTGTTGGGTATGAATTTTATTATATATCTTGATTATCCACATATGATCATCTTATGTTCACTTATGATATTGGATTGTCATCACTTATGTTTACCTTTATTAAGCATATGATCTCACCCCTTTCTTATGTTTCCATTTCCCTAGGTTATTATGATAGTTATAACTTATGAGAAGTATAAAAGGATTCTAGTATGGCTCAATTTTTTAGAAATGTTTAAAAGTGTTGTAAAATAATATGTTTATGTATCTAGTATATAAGACACTAAACCTATTGGTCCTTGGGTTGTGTGACTATTTTTGAGATATATTAATTTAACCATGAAATCAATATAATATTTATATTATGTATAGCCTGGGTATCTATAGTTGGTATCATAAAAAAAGTTTAGTTGTTTTTGTATATTAATTTAGTAACTTTTTGGATTAAGGTTATATAACCTTAGTGAAAATACTAGAGATGATTCTAATTATAGGATTATATCTTGAAATATTGTATAAGTTTTTATCAGGTGATTTTATTAAAAAAAACATCATTGTCTAGATGTTGTAAAGTGGATGTGGCTATGGAAAAGATGAACCTAGGGGTAATCACCCCAAAAAGGGTTGGTTAAGAATGATGATGGTTTTTGAATTTCGAATTTTGATTTTCCTCTTTTTACTATTTTGTTATCATGGCTGGTGATTTGGAAGCAGATCAACTGATGAGGTGATGATGACGACAGGGATGGTTGATGACATTCAGGCGGGTGTTTTTGAATCTGGTCATGGTGGTTTATGTCTGTTTATGCATTTGTTTTGAAAGATTTTTATGTTTGTATTTTCATTATGATGTGTGTGGTTCCCACTAACCCACAAAGTGGCTTCAAGAAAATTTAAAAAAAGAGATTTTGAGTTGAGTAAGCCTAAGACTACACACATGGATAAATAATCTTAGGGGATATGTTTTGGTTGATCGCATACTTTTACAAACCATTATTAAATATTGATTTACTATTTACTTTGATAGATTCAGTTGAGAAGTATAAGATAATCCAACTTAAATTAACCTAGTTTAAACTAATAATGATATGGGTTGAATTAAAGGAACTATAGGCCAGTATGATAATATAAAAGAAAAATGTGTTTTAAGGTTAAAATTATTTTTATGATTATGATAATTCCCCTATATTGTTAATGTTTTGTCACTCATTTCAACCCTTTTGGTTTTAGTAATGGCTATAATTATAAGGAACTATGGGTTCGAGGGACAATGCAGATATTACCTCAATGAACAACCCATCATAATGGGAGTTGGAGTGAGAAACCATATAATTATGCCAAACTAGATATCATGAAATATGATTAAAAATGTGAACATATTCAAAATCCTAAACACACCAAAGAATAGAAATATTGTGTATCATGAAATTTAAAGTGATTAAGATGATAAAAGAAATAATTTTCAATTTTCTATATGTCAAAGATTTGGAAAGACGCACCAAGAAGATTACCTCAAGGGGACTAGAAGATACTTTACTTATGGAAGAGGGAGACATTGAGCATCAAATTGTTGTAGGAAAATGAATAGTTTGGTTAACATGATTGAAAGAAATAGAGTTAATCCTAAGGTATAATTAATAATTTAATGTCTTATGTATGGAAAACTTGGTAAATATCCAAGCCAATGTCCTAAACCATGGACTAACCAAGACAGTGAACATCACTAACCTCCAAGACAAAGAGGATAATGGAATTCCTATACAAGAACTACTTTCGAAGTAGATCCTAATATTTAATGTATGTATACCCAATAATATGGAGTTGTATACTTCTTGTTGGAATTTGATTATAGGAACTCTCGTATATCTAAGAAGTTTTATAGGATCATTAAATCACAGACCCGGTGATTTGATTATAGTATAATTCTTCTAATGGTATGATTATTGTATTCAAAATTAAATTTTATCGAAATGTGCCTTGTGTAAATCTTATTATACTTATTTTAAATAAATTTAACATGATTTTAGTGATGTAATGGTTCCCTCCACTTAGAGGAAAAATTATATGGAGTAAGGAAAACACTTTTCATAATAACCTATGATATTTTATCAATGAAAGGATATTAATAAACACCATATAGAAACAAATTATATAATATGGTTCTTGATACCAAACAACAGTCGACTCTTGGCCCAAATAGTTGGAGAAAAACTCAATACTAGGGATAATCCTATTTTGAGGAAATAAATATGTTTCCCAAGTTTTTAAGGTTGATATCTCTATAGAAATTATATCCAGAGTCATCACATTTAGATGACTTTAGCTATTTCCATTGGTATACAATAATTAAAATTACAAGGATGTAATTTATTAAAGAGGTGATAATGTAACACCTTAAGTTTTTTAGAAGCATATTCTTTCTATAAATAAAATTTTTATAATTATAAACTATATTTTTTTATTTGTTGAAATGAATTGAAATTTATTAGGAAATAATTCATACAAGATATGAATTAATACTAAAAACTCTTTATTCATTCATAATTAAAATGCTACAAAAAAATAAAATAACACTAAGTATGGCATATAATGGATTACTATTTACCATATATTAAAATACATACATTAAAAGTGAATAAATAAATAAGTAAAAATAGATAGAAAAGAGTAAAATCATCACAACTAGGAAATCCCCTGGACCATCTTCAACCAAGTGGATTACTAATAGCCAAACAAAACCTATAATGAGTAATAGCACCATGAAAATAGAAATTATTATAAAAAATCTATAATATAAAATAAGAAATATGCCTTAGAAAGTGAAAGTGGAATGAATGAATGATTTAGTAAGTCTATATATTGGAATGAAATCTGATAATTATAAATATGGTCATTGCAGATATGGTCATTAAAAATATGGTGGTTGAAAATATGATCATTGAAAATATGGTCGTTAAAAATATAGTCATTAAAAATATGGTCATTTTTCATATATAAAATAGGTATACTAAAATCTTGTATTGTTAGGTAGTAATTTAAAATTATATAACTCACAATGAAATAAAAATATGATATTTAAATATTATATATATATATATATTCATTATTCATAAATATTAAAATTATTATTATTAAAATATGATATAATTTATAAAAAATAAAATAAAAATTTTAATGTCAATGGAGTAGTAAAAATAAATTTTAGAATATAAGTAATTAATTTTAATGGTATTTGTTAAAGCGTATTTAGTATAAATGTAATATCTCTTTTTTTATAGAACTATTTTATTAAGTATTGTATATTTTATCCTAATAGATTAAATTAAAAACCTTTAAAATGTTATATATGGACTAAAATATTATCATATTTTAAATTAAAAATTGATATGAAATAATAATGAGAACACTTAATGTTTAAAAATGTAATTTTTTAATAAATTTTTTTTCTTTATATTTTGTATTTTCATTTAAAAAATAAATTTAAAAATTTATAATATGAATTAAATAAAACTAAATTCTTTTTTAGATTTATACTTTCAAAATGATCTTAGCATGAATTTTTGAGATTTTTCTAAAAAAATATTTATTTTTAGGTGAATAGTGAAAAATAATGTTTCTAAAAATAACATGACTTTTATGACATTATTAGTATATAAATGAATTGGAAGTTTATAAAACTTTTTTATAATACCAAATAGTTATTTTATAAATTAATTTATAAATTTAAAAAATGTTGTATTTAATTTATAAACTCATATTTTACATTTTAGAATAATATATTATACATTTAGTATTTTAAAAGTAATTTTTAGAACTTCTAAAAAATGAATCAAAAAAATGGATTTAAAATTTTTACTCATTGGTTAAAATTATATGATAAGTAAAATTTCATATTTGTTTATAAATTATAAATTACATGGGTAAAAACTAGTAACCTTGGTGAAAACCAAAATGGTAAAAATGATTGACAAATGAGGTAATGAACTAGACGTGTGAAAAAATGTTTCAGGTGAGCATTTAAGGTGTGGATAAACCTTATATCTTATCATATATATTAGTTCTCAATTTTGGATCCATTTTCCTTAAAACTAAATTTACATTATTGAAATTTGTTAGTTAATTACAGAATTTCCACTCCTTTCCACTTATAAAGGGGGATCTTCTCTCCTATCTCCCCCTCACACAAAAAACTCCCTTGGTTCAGCCCAAACTCTTCCAAAAAATCTCTTCAATGCTCTTATACACATTAAGGAGGTTTTTTTCATCTTAAAAGACCATCTTTATAAGGTTTAACCCCATTTTCAAAGGAGTTAACCCAAGTAGTGAGGTATAGATTTCTAACCGCTTATTCCTCTTTTCTTTTTATTTATGTGCATTTATTATTTCTAAAATTTATTTTCACCATATAAAAATCATAAAATAAGTAAACTTATTATACTGGTCAGTTATTATAATTATGGTAAGATCTTTAACCACCCTTCTCTTTTTCCCTAAGAAAATTTAAAACGACATTTTTGTGTGCATGGACTACCACCTCCACAAAACATCATGTTTCATTTTCCTTAACCACATTACACGACTGGTCCTGATATTTAATTTAATAAATATGTATGATATTAATAAAATATTTTAGATTCTAAAATTATAAAACAAATTATTAATTTCTCTCAAATGTATCCTACATGAGACTAGGTATTTCCTGGGTTTGGGAAACACTGTAGCCATAAGAAAGGGAAGTTAGCACACATTTTTTTGGGCTGATTGGAATAGTGGAGATAATCATCCCAGTTTCATACCAATTGGCCCACGTAATAGAGATTAACCTTGAGTCTATTGTGAAATAAATATGTAATTGGATCTTGGTATGGGAATTCACCATTTTTCTATTTTGAATTGAATATGTAATTAGACCTTGGCATGGAAATTCAACTTGGGTATTTTGTGGGTGGTTATTGAGACTGGACTCATTTGTGGGTATTGAAAGAGACATTTGATTTCATTTTAAAGAAGGTATGACTAACCAATAGTTTCAACCTAGAGCTCGAGGGTTATCAGTTTTATTTATATGTTCTTCATTTAAGTTATAAAAAATGTATTTGTTATCATATTATCACATGCACTATTACTCGGACTGGATTTTTTTAGACACCATTGGTGGTGGCCTGGTAATTTTTACTCATACCCTATTTGGTCTACCATTTGAAACCCGGGTATACTTCATGCATATAGGTATAGACAAGGGAATTGGGACCTATTTTTGATTGGTTGACTTGATTATTGGTAATGGATCTTGGAGATGGGATCGAGCATGGGATTCAGAACCAATTTTGGGAGTCTTTATTTTGATTATTTCATTCATTTGGATTCTTGTATGAAATTAGCATGATATTCAGTATGAAATTACATGGATTTATAATGTTGGGTTTTTTTGGAATTTCCTATTTATCCTCTAGAGTTGAGTGTATTAATTTATTTATCATTTTCTCATTGTGATTGTTATTTTGTATCATAGGGTGTAGTCTCACCACTATATGTATTAGACCCTCACTACTAGTCAGAATCCTTTATAATATGGGGATTCATGCTTAAGGTATCGTGGATACCCATCTTATTCATGTGATGGAGAACCAGTTCAAGGATATTACACCTTCACTAGTGAAAAAAGGGTTTTTAACATTGGTTTTTTGGGTTTTTAACATCGGTTACCTCGTGATGTTATTGTAGGTGATGTTTTAAATAATTTTTTCAAATAGATTTAAATAAAAATAAAATTATAAATGTGATATATTTTAAGGTGGTTTTCTAAATTGGTTATAAGAAAACTGACATGGAAAATAGTTTATCACATCGGTTTTCAGAAAAAAAGTATTGATGTGATAAATGCAATATCATATCAGTTTTAAAATAACTAACATGACAAGTTCCCTAAAATTGTCCTATAAACCATACAAAAATTTCTATTTATAGGTGGTTTTCTACATCTATTAAATTAAAATCAACATGGAAAACCATTGATCACATCAGTTTTTTGAAAAAAAAAATGATGTGATAAATCATTTATCATGTTGGTTATTAAAAACCCGACATGATATTCAAATTTTCACATCATTTATAAAATAAAAAATATGAAAAATGAATTTTTTTTAAATATATAACAATAAAATGACTATCCATCAGTATATCAGTAGACTATAAATATATAAACAGCAACAGAAGATTAAAAAATAGCATCACAAAATCAATGCATTTTAACTTTACAATTTGAAATTTAAACTTTGTAATGTATATTACAAATAAACTAAAACCCAATCATACCTATGAAATGATCTTACCATTCTCTTTGTAAGTTTATTATAACTTCTTTAGTATAATTCTTAGGTTCATCAAAAAGATACAAATTAAAAAATAAATCCTTGAACATGTATTCTGAATATAATGAATGAAAATTTTATAGAAAGGTTTATAAAAAACTCTAACCTTCTGGAATTTTATAACTATCCCGGTTTTAATTATTTAAAAAAATATTATAACATATTATATATATTTCTTTACTCCTTCTTGAATATGTAACTTCTGTTTAAAAATAATTTTTCAATTCAAAATAAAATTTTAAGTACTTACAACCAAAATATAGTAATTATAAATGATAGTTCACCTTTTCTTTTACATATTTGATCTTTATTCTATGATTTCCTATTTTCTATATAAATTAATCTTATGAACTATTTTAAAATAATATATATGAAATAAATTTAAATTTTTTTATAATATATACAAGTATTCAAATATTTAAACTTACTTGTTCAAAACATTCTGAAAATTATCTCGCACTTCACCATGGATAGAGCATAGCCAGTAAAGTGACTTCTCCCTTGGAAAAAAACACCCAACATCCAACGGTAACTAATATAAAAAATATATAATGTCATTGGAAATTCAATTAAGATATACAACACTTTATGAAATAAATTCTCCATACCTTTTAAGATAATGAATCATCTAACACTGAATTGCACCTTGCTATAGGTGAAATAAATAGTGGGTACATAAATCTATATACCGATGTAATATCATGATATAGAAAAATTGTATAATGATGCCTAGTACAAAACAAATATAAGTATTAAGTTTCAATAAATCAAAATAACTTAAATATATATGATAATTGACTTACATGTAAAATACTTTCATCGTGTTGATGTCTAACTCATCTCCAATTACAAGCTTCGAGATATCTTTCATTAAAAGTGTAATAGTCATTAAATGCACACAAATGTTAGGATCTACTAGAGTGTTATAAAATTCTAATAAAAATTTTGAATATGTTGATAATATATCAAGTCCAGAAGAATTTTTATCTCAAGTTATAATAGAATGTAATTATTGTTGTCTATACAATATGTCTTTACCTTTAAAGTATTCCTATAAAAATAGATAAATATATAGATTTTAAAATGTTAAAAAAAATTAACACCAATATGAAATAAATGATATTATATACACATACATTAATGGTAATTTTTTGAACAAGCCTCGATGGATAAATTGAAAATTGGTTGATACTTTGTCCAATTGTAGTGACCTTATTTGTAGGAAATGGTATTCTTGCTGATCTATCTATAATATCCTATATAGTGACTGTAATATTATCTATATATATATTTTGATGATGAAAAGTATCAACAATATAATATATAATCCCATATGAAACAATATAATGATGGGGATCCTTAACATATGTGGAGGATGAGTTTTAGGATTTCGATAAGTAAGAGGAGGTGGAGAAGTGGGATTTGAAGGCGGAGGTGGAGGAGTGGGATCAACAACTTGAAACTGTATTTGCATGTCTAAAAACATTGATTGCACTAAATCTCTGATCATATCCTCCATCATCTCACCAAATCCTGAACTTTAGATTCTAAATCTTCTATTTTTATTTTATAAACATCCTCTATTGAAGAAGCTTCATGGACAAGCACTTTTTTTACTGATACACCTAACAGGTATCCTCATACATGACCTAGGTGTTCGGGTTATCCAAATGTAATAGCTAAAATATCCTTCCCGCCCTTATCTATGAAGATCCATTATGTACTCTTCTCCTCAAGGGATTCATATATATAATATTTTAAAAATTTATTAGTGAATTGGAATATATAAAAATTTATTTGACTTAAATAACATAAATAAATTAAATAACTTCTTATAATACTCTCAACTACAACCCTTGACTCTTCTGTAAGATGTTGTATCTTTTTTTCTCATCCAGACCCTCTTCCATTTTCATGTCTAGATTGGGGGAAGTAAGTTTAGGCTATATAGAGCCTAAAGACTCAACTCTCAATTTTTGAACTTTTTTAACTATCATTTTTCTTCCAATAATGTATACCCTCTATGAGATAAAGTATGAGGGTATATGTTTTTTGATTAGACCTCCTAATGAGATCTCTTCATTTTTGATAAATTAAGAATAAACAACTCATTAATATGATCATTAATATAAAAAACTTATAAAATATAACATTGCACTTACCAAAAATGATTCTTGTCATCTAATTTCAACAAACTACTTCCATGTATCTTCATATATAAATGGATATATATCGCATGGATTTTTATGTTTTCTATCCTATAAAATTAAATCAGATGTAAATATTGATTCAAAATCCCTACATCTCCTAGAAACCAATACTAAAAATTTCCTCCTAAAACCTTCAGTATCAGGTATATCATATGTCATATGATAAGAAGGGGGAAACCTTATAGTAGTAAAAATATTTCATGATAAGTAAAATAATAACAAATGATCTCACCAAAATTTATTCCATAATTTAGAGAGTTTCACTTTGTTAATAGTTCTCTAATCATAAATCAAAATACTAAATTTTCATTTAGTATGCACTATAATAAAATTCATAAATTGTTTTGAATTTAGACCCCTAGGAATATCATTATCATCAAATTCAATTATTTTACTCTGGTCCTAGCTATGGGAAACAAATAATTTAGTTAAACATGTGTGTCCACATTTACTAACCCTTGAAGTCTTCTCTCCCCCTGTAGAAGTAGATAGATCATGTGAAAAAGTATGAGGAGGATTCTCAATAGGAATATATGTATAGTCATGCCCATATGTATGTGTATGATCCTCCCCAAAAGCTCATGGTGAACTAGATGTTTTATCTACCATTATCTAACAAATCAAAATAATATACAATTAGTACACAAATATACAAATCCAACTATTACATATAAAATTAAATAAAAATTTAAAAATGATCCAATAAAAAGTAAACTAAACTAAACACGTTTTTATTCATATTTGTTAAAGTAGTTAACTAAAATTCTAACAACATTAATGAGAGATGAAATGATATAAATGAATGAAAACAAATTCAACTATTATATAAAAATTTGAATAAAAATTTTAAATTTATACAAACAAAACAAAACAATACTAAACAAACCATGCTTTATCATATTCTTCAGAGTATCTCCAATTTAATACACCATTATGGAGTATAGTTACTCTAAAAATGGTGTGTGAATAGTAAAAATACTCTAATGTATTACATTATTTTTTGCACCAAAAATAATATTATTTGAATATTCTCTTTTATACATTTTTTTATTTTGAAATATATTAAATAAAATTAATTTTTTTCTAAAAAATAAACAAATAAAAAAGTTATGTAATGGTAAAAATAAGTTAAGGAAAGGTAAACTAAACAAAAATAAACTAATTTAAATAAATAATTTTATTTATTAGTTATAATGTTTTAATAAATAAAATAAAACTAATATGTCAAACATTTTATGAAATTTAAAAAATCAAACAAGAAATAAATATTTCTTACCTGTAATATTAGGAAACTACTAAAGGATTGTTTTCCTAAATTTCTTCCTCATGGTCATTCCATATAGAACAAACCATATCTATAACATGGTCATCAATATTCTCTATTAATCTTTACATAAAAGTAGGTATCTCACATAAATCATCATCTTTATCAAGTTTTTCATCACCAAATTACTATTATTTTCCTTATAAAATAATATACCAATTCATTTAGGATTAATCAATAACATAGAAAAAAAATTACATGTGCTTCCATGATAAAAGGATCAGTTCTGTATTCCAATATATTCATATTAACTAGTGTCATACTAAATTCATCATGTCTGCCAATGTTTTTACTAATAACCCATTTGCATTTAAACACTAGAACTTGAAATTTAGTGTAATCAACCTCCCATATTTCTTCAATGAATTTTTAATATGTACTTAATACAGAGATCGCATTTTTTTCTTTAGGACTTGAAAAATTCATTTCTTCTGTGAACACCAATACACTACTATTTTGAACCACACTTTTATTATCCCAGTCTTTCATATGAAATGTACAGCCATTGATGTCATATCCAGACCATGTTATCAAATTTATACTCAAACCACCCACTAATAATCTCAATGTTTCTAATTCATCTCATATTCCATACACGGTCTCTTTAAACCATGGAAAAAAAGTCTTTTTATGCTCATTAAAAATCCATATATCTTTCTTCTTTGGATAACATTGTTTTTACACATTAATATCAAATGTTATATATTCTTAAGCATCATCTATGTTATTCAAGATGTATAAATGTATCTAATCTATCTGTTCACCTGTTAATGATTTTACTTTCAAGTCATAGATCCCCTTTCCCTCATAATTGACTCATTCATGGTGAGATATAAGAAAACTGATGTGATCCACTATATAAGGGTAACTTGTACTAAAATGTGCGACCTTCTTAGAAATATACTTCTCAACAATGGAGGATTATGTTTGATATGAATTCTCAACATATCCCTTTAATATCTACATATACCTTTCAAAATTATACATCCAATGTAGATATACAGTCTCTTAAATCTCTATTTATCACACCAAATGAACTATTAAATACACCATGATATCAAAAAAATATGGAGGAAAATATATTTCCAGTTGAAAATTTATAGAAATAGAATCGTTCTCAAAAAAATTCAATGAATTCCAATCAATCACCTTGTTAAAAATTTAATTGAAAAAATAAAACACCTTTATGATATTCATTCTGACACATATGTGAAATATTTCACACAATGAAATAGGTAAGAATTAGTGCATCATGACATTACAATCATGATATTTAATACCTATCAAATTCAAATATTTTAGTGGCACAAAATTTTTTATATTTGAATAATAAACCTGTGACACTTTGATACCATGAAGACACTGAAAAAAGATAATTTTTTACCTATTGGATAATGTATGAAAATACAGAGGCAAGTATGTTCATATTTCATTAGGATTGGGTGATAAATCCAAATGTATTCTCATTGAGAGTTAGTCCAATCATGCATTCAACCCATCTTTAGTATTTCCTTTAATATCTATCAATGTTCTAATCAAGATTCCATAGATATTATTCTCTACATACATGACATAAATTTTATTTTCGACGTCGTGATATCTCCAATATGGAATTTCAAAAAATATTAACTAATTATTTTATATATTTCTATTATTATCTGATTTTTGTGTCTTTCTGAATGTGATGTTAATGTTTTTCACCCTACCAAAATACTGATCGATAGAAAAATGTTTTAGATAAATATAAAATTATTGTGATCCATTTAATGAATTTTATAATCTTCAATGAGATTTATCCTTAGAAAAAAACCTTTATTGACCCATGTATACCATTTTTCTACCATGTTTAAGTTGACAATATGAAGTCTACAGTTTATAAATTGGACAATATTTATGTCCCTTAACATTATATCCAGAAAAATTTCCATATGGTGAGAAGTCATTTACAGTGAACATAATCATAGTATTCAGTTGTAAATGTTCCATTTTATAATAATCATACACTCTAATACCTTCCTCTCATGAAAGTTTAAAATCATCAATTAATAGTGAGAAGAAAACATCAATATCATTTCTAGAATGTTTTGGTCTATAAATCATTAAACTCAACATGATATATTTCCACTTAATATAAAATTCAGGAGATAATTTTTATATTACCAAAAAAATATTCCATGAATTATTTTTGTTACTTAGGCTTTGATATAGATTCATTTTATCTATGCACAGTCCATGTTTGAGATTTATAACTTCATTTCTGAATGTATAAAACTATTGACCAAATTTCTTCCACTGTGGACAATCAGTTAGATGACGTAATTTTATGTCAGATGTCTACTCATCTACATTCCATCTTAACCTTTTTTCATCATTTTAACTTGAAAATAAACATTTAAAATGATTAATTATATAGAAAATCAAAATTTCCTTGGTAGGAGTCTCTATAACTGCTAAATCAGAAAATGATTTTTCTTTAAACTTATATCATGATATCCCATATTTAGGAAACTCTTATAGACCTTCATATTCCTTCCTATATATCACATAGCCATTTATGAAATCATGTATCTTCTTGTAACCCAAACTCATTGGGCATAATATTTTCTTTACATTATAATGTGAATCTAGAATATCATTTTTATTAGGAATTATGACATTCAATGTCTATAGAAACTCTATAAAGTTCTTGTCACTCCGTATATTTTTCCCCCTAAAGTTAATCAATATTAACACAATTGATAAAATAGTAAATTTTATACAACCTGGATATAGTGTTTTTTTAGAATCAATATATTAATACTCAATTATCAGTTCTTTCCCAATTACTTCTACTTAAATATAATGAATCATTTATTCAATTTGATCAGAATTTTTATCTTGAAAATCGCCATCATCAATAGATATGGAATTCTTCCAAGTTTCACCATGCCAAATATAAGGTTTGTAACTTGAATTAAAACTATAAAAAATTAAATGATCTTTGATTTCTTTTCTTTTCAAATTCTGCATATTTAAACATTTCAAGCATGGAAAGAAAAATAAGTCATTGTTTGGAACATTTCATTTAGAAAAATCTAAAAAAACATCGAAGACTTCCTCATATTAATCACTTGTTTTTGGTGTAGTGATCCAACTATGATTCATTATTACCTATAACAAATATCATGATTTGAAAATAATTTATTATGTTTCTAAATTTAATTTAAAATTTACTTTTATAAGTAAAAAATAAAAAAATATCATAAAAATTTTCACAAATAAAATAAATATGACATATTTGATAAATAAATATCACTTTGAATATATTTAATTATTATTATTTCATAAAAAATCAAAACATATTGTGAAATCATCATGATCACATAAATATATTCAAACTTCATAATCCATTATACATTTAATATTCATGTTCTAATGTAAACAAAAAATGTACATTAGACACACATTAATCAGAAAATTAAAATTATTTATAATATGAATTCATCAAATAATCATTTAATTAAACTGTAATCTCAAAAAATCATACATCAATTGAAAAATACCTCATATGCATGAATAATTTAAATAGAAAATACAAATAGAGAAGATATGAAAAAATATTAGTGGCGGCATAGATCATTCAAACTAACAATCCCAAAACAACATTCATCAATTAAAAAATACCTTGATGCATGGAAAATAGAAACAATAAACCTGAACTTCTAATATATATTGCATAGGTGATGAATTAGAAGTCAACAAGAATGGAAATGTGGCTTAGAGAGAGTGAAAGTGGTGGTCGATGATAGATGAGGGTGGAAGATGGTGGTAATGCAAAATTAATGATATTAGAGTCCACAATATCAAAGAATGAAGAGTTAAGGTTCACTGCATGAGAGAAAATAGACATTTTTTTGAGAAATAATGACCCCAAAATTAGTCCACTCAACATTTCATAAAAATTTAAAAGGTTTATCATGTCATTTTATTTAATAAACGACATGAAAAAATAGTTTTCATGTTGGTTATTGAAAAACTGATGTGATAAACCACATTTTCAGCATTGGTTATTAGATAATCGACATTAAAACTAAAGGCCCCATGTTTTTCAAATCAGTTATGAAATAACTGACGTGAAAAATAGTTAATTATGTCAGTTTTAGATAACTGAAATGAAAAATGTGTCACGATAAATATATTTTGTACTGGAGATTTTATTATATATATTTTACCATACAATATGACCATTCATGCATCATATGTGTATGGATTTATAGAATATATCCATCAATATTATATTTATACTAAAGCATCATAAACTTAGTTCCATTCCCCCTTATATTATATCATATTTAATAACTTGTGAAACTATATCCAAAAATCCTTTTGGATATCTTCCAAAAAACATTTATAAATCTATCATTAATTTCACCTTGTATCACATCATATGCAATCCCTTATGAATATTCATCCAAAACTCCTTTTAGATAAACTCTAAAACACTTTTAGAGTATCTAATTGGATAAAACTCAATCCTCGTTCTTTCAACAACAAAGTGTGACCTTGTAATCCTTTTGAACATTGACAACAAATATGAATTCTTAAATTAATTAATGTAATCAAGTAGAAGCATCTAGAAAAGAATCAATGTTATACAAAATGGATCTAGTATGATCACCATTAAACACATGTATATATGTACCTATTCCTATCAACTAATTCATATATGAGCATGAATTTTCATATGATCCCTTTTTTCTGATACATTGATTAAACATGGGACACTAATTATGTAAATATCATGTATCCAACTCATACATTCTTGATTCTTTGAGTATATACTAACTACGTCGATGAATACATCACATGTTATTCACTATTATGGATGAGTACATCACATTCCCCTAACCCTATAAATAAGCATGTCATATATAATATCTAGGTGCAATCATAAATTCCCTCATTATATCTCAATTGAGGGCCAATATTTCATACTCCTCGTATGAGAGGGAAAATACCATCTAGTTAAGATTCAAACAACAACACAATCAACAATATACCCAACCATTCCCTGATTAGCTAAACCCTCAAGGCTTATGAAATAAATGTATCAGGGTATGAAGTTTTTCATGATAGGTATCTCTCCATCATCAAGTAGTGGGGACCTGATATATGAACCATGCACCCCTAGAATACTAGATACATAATGTATGACACTCCATGTGGTATATACTTAGTGGGTCATCCAAAGCACAAAACTCATTTTATGCCTTGTGAACATATTCCATATCTCGATACAAGAATTATAATCGATTTATCCTTATCATTTCATTAGAACCTATAAAACTCCATGATAAACCTCGGTTAGGTATAACTTAATGTTGTACTTTAAGAGTCCAATTATAATTTTACTTTACAATATATATATAAATATATATATATATATAACCAATGTGAAATAATGATAAAGTTGATATTTTATTTTGTATAACGTGATAAATTTTATATCCTTAAGCTTATTTAAAAATATTTAACAAAACTATATGTAAGTTCCTATCTAATCTTATTACATATGATAAACTACCAAATCATCCTTATTTTTCTGTATTTTTAGGGGTTTTACTAAACTCACTATGTCCCTATGTAATTCTGGTCACGTCACTATGTGACCATCTGATAAAACCATCCCACTAGACTCTTTAGTGAATAATATATATGAATTGATCCTATTTAAATACTGATGATACCTTGGAATAATAATTCTGATATTCAACTCCTTAAACATATTCAAACTCTTTAAATCCACAGCACAAAATGTTATGATGTTAAATAAACTATAGTGTCTACTTAGAACTCTTTATAAGTCCATAATCACCACCCATAAAACCTTTTCCATCAAAAAAAGTACTTGAATATTTTTTTAATTAATTTAATTCTTTTCATTAATCTTCCACCAACATACCCAAAACATTTTAAGATATTTAAGTGATATTAACTTTCACTAGAATAATCTTTCATTTGTTAAATATGAACTTATTAAATTCCAAAAATACTCCCAATTTCCTCTTAGATGCTATATTATTTTCATAATATTCTGCTAATATACACAAAATCCTTTTGTGTTAGGAAATAACACTTATTTCTTTAAGTGGGAATATTTAACAAATAAATTATTGTAACCATATACGGTATTCCTTATGTTCAGAGCATTATTCTGAAAACAGAATAATTTATTCTTTAAAATATTCTATTAATGGGTCATGGAATCATATCTCTTATATTTTAACAAATATATTGATAAACTCATTTATCCTAAAAAACATTTTTATCCTTTTATTATTCTAAAAAAATATTATAGAATCTAATGAATCATAAACCAAGTGTATTAATATCACATTTTTCATGAAAAATTATTGCTAATAAATAACTTATTATATCATATAAGTGAAATGAGATAAAGATACACATTCTTTACATAGATACATCTAATCTTGAAGCTTCTTTCCATTAAAATCCATGATTCGGTAACATTTTGTTTTATCATTTGAATATAAAATATAAGATTTGTCAATTATTTCCTTGATTTTTTGTAGAGACCTAGTTTTTTCATTATAATACTTTGAAATATTTCTATATATATATATTAAGATCCAGGCACTGAGATGGTGTGTGATTTTGAGGCCTGGTGTTCCCGAAATTAATTTTATAAAAATATTAAATATATTTTATATTGTGTGGTAAAGTTTCTTAAATAAAATGGGATAAATATTAAATGTAAGATTGGATCAGAAATATGATACCATATTTGAGTCAAAAATGTGTTTTTTACCCTAGTTGAAACCTAAAATAGGATGGCGCGGGGCATTCAGATATCTCTCCCGTTAGTGGTACATTCAATGGATAAATTAATTAATTAATTAATTTAACCAAACTAAAATGTATATAAAAATACTTCCATGGATATTTTCCTAGGGTTAGCCTCATAATCACGGGACTATTGAGTGCTTCTCATTCCTCCTTCTATTGTCAAATCATATCAGGCGACGATGAAATGCTGGATTGGAGCAGATCATGACACATCGAATGCAGTGACTTCCTCCAATCATTGTCAAGTGCATTCTTCAATGAAGAATGATCCAATTTCTAGGTAGGACACACAAATTTTTTGTTTACACCCTTTTTTATTAAATTTATTGAGTAGAATCATCATATTTATGATTTTTACCAATTATTGGACCTTTGCATGCACCCGTGTACCGATTAATTTGTTTATTTAAATTATTTCCTAACCCCGGATATCCTTATTCTTGATCTTTGTCCAAGAACACTTGACAATGATTGGTAAACATTTTTTTATGCTTTCCTCCCTAAATTTCTTCGTGTTCTTTATTGGTAGGACCCTGAGGTCCCTGTTCAATGTTATCGGGTAGTACCGAGCCTAATCGGACCCCTAAAATCATGATGGATTCACGTGCAAGGGATGGATCGACGAATTAGGGATAGATCTGGGTTGGTTTTAGGTTTTGGATGATCATTTTGATGATCATATATCAAATCATCGATGGTGGAAGGATCAAAGGCATGCCGTTTTTATGGACAGAATTGGATTTTCAGCCACTAGATGGTCGAAAATGATGAGTGGAGACTAGATTCATTATTTTTGAGCAGAATCGAGGCTGGAATTGAAGAAAAATGACCATATTTGAAGCATGGAGTGTGGATCTGGATTTCTATAAAAAACATGACTAAATGATATGTACTGTGATGAACACACATCATATAGCCCCTTGTTGGAGGCGGCTAGTGTTTGGGATTTTATAAGGATGGCATGCCTTGTAGACTCCCTACACAGTGTGTAGCCTTTTCTTGCATGGAAGAGCCATGTTATGGAGCACATGGTCAGGGACATTCCATGTGCTTGAGTACATGGGCATGTCCAAAGACACGAGTGTCACCTCGTGTTAAGAAACATGTCGTGTACCAAAGTACATGGACACGGCTTGAGTGCACTAACATAGACATAAGGAAACGGCTTTGTCCCTGGTAGTTTGGACATATCATGTAGTCCACCTTCATGGTTTGTACTTATATATCTATTGGGATCCATGTTCTATCCAGGGACATGGCTAGGAGGTGGTGTAAGACCACACGCCATTTGGGTTCCCTACATGTTGTGTACCCCTTGTCTCTTTTTGAGGAAACTTCAAACTTCTTTATCTCCTTTGTTTATACTCGTATTTTGTCCCATGAGTAGCCTGTCCTGAATTTTTTTTCCATGTAGAATGTGATGGTTCCCTCTATTGTGGATTTTGAGAAATGAGGTGAAATTTTTTGGGCATGACACATGTTGAGGTGACACCCAACAATGGTAATGATCACACAGGATCACCAGAGGCATCTTAAGTGGAACCCACCAACTAGGATGGTCATGCATCCTCAATGACTAGAGTGGAACCCTCCTCTCGATGTAGGGTATGATACCTCTACATAATTTTTAGTGTAACCCTCTATTCAGGCTAGGCATGGGTCCTCGATGACTTTTAAAGTGGAACTCTCCTATTAGCATAAGACATGGGTCCTCTATATACCTTCCAAGTGGAACCATCCAATTGGGATGGGCATGGGTCCTTGATTACTTCTAGAGTAGAACTCTCCAGCTGGGTTGGGCATGGGTCATTGATGGCTTCTATAGTGTAACCCTCTAGTTGGGATGGGCATGGGTAATCTACCTACTTCTAGAGTGGAACCCTCCATTTGGGATGGGAATGGGTCCTATACTGACTTCTAGAGTGGAACCCTCCAACTGGGTTGGGTATGGGTCCTCTACTGACTTCTAGAGTGGAACCCTCCAATTGGGCTTGGCATGGTTCCTCTACTGACTTATATAGTGGAACCCTCCAACTAGGCTGGGAATGGGTCCTCTACAACTAAGTGTAACCCTCATGTTGTACTAGGGAATGGGTCCTCTACTAAGATATTATGTTCCCTAGAATGTGTAACACAATGAAGAGTCATGGTTTGACTTGGACAGTTACTTATAGACAGACACATGAGATGTTGGGCATTGTTGATGGAATTTTGGAACTATTGGAAACTCTTCTTCCTAGGATGAGTTGTGATATGGAGATCCCCTTTCTATCTCATTTGGTTTTATCTTGAATAATCATATATATATACATATGTATCCATACCTTTGGATTTGGTTACTCTCCTTCCATGGGTTGAAAAGATGCATGGGGTATTCCACATGATTTTTATGTTTATATTCTCATGGTTGGATGAGTATACTCTCATACTATGAGTGGTAAAGACTCGATGTTTAGTTCATATACATATCATGTTGATCCCCTTGTTCTTAGATGAGGTTACTCTCTCTCTCTCTCTATCTCTCTCTCTTGGTTTGGGTTGATCCATTCTCTTTTACTGCATCTTACATCCTATTTAATACCTACTATCTTTTTGTTCCCATTATATCTCTTACTTCTCCCCCTTATGCTTTTAGGAAATCCTACTAGGTATGTATCCATCCAACAACCCGAAGGCTTGCAAATTTTTTTATTATAAGAAAACCCCCTTTTAAGGGAAGAAGGGGAAGAACCCAAATAGACATCATGGATGTAAAACAAATCATTACCTGAAGGTTAAAAGAGACAAACCAAACAGACAACATGGAGCACCCCTCCCCAGCATAAACACATGATAAAACTCTCCATCAATACATAGATGAATGGCTAGCAAGTGTCCTGTGTCAAAGCACAAGCCCGATCCGATGGCTGACGCCATACCCTCTCAAACATCCAAATCCGTAAAGCACTGCAAAGATGAACAGCGAGCTCTGGAAACCTCCTATGAGGTCTGATCCATGAGGTCAAGTCCAGGTGCATCTCCATTCCAACAGATTAAACCACATCAAACCATCATAAAACTCAACCACACTGAAAATCATTCAAACTAGCACCAATTCCGCATGCCGAAATCCAGAATCGACGCCATAAGAACGTAGCCCCAAATCCAACTCAGAAAACCATGACAACCAGCAGAGATCACAAAAAAATGGCCAGCCATACCAAATGAAACAACACCAAATCTTCATACCTACACTTTGCAAAAAATTCCAGAAACATGACCTCCCCCCTCCGGCCTCTCTAGATCTGTCACCGTTCATCACCAAATGCACACCAGATGCAGCGCCTGGCTGCTCCTAACCTCACCGAAGCCAGATCCAATGGCCGCACGGACCAAGCCCTGCTGATCCGAGCCATGCGCTGTGTCTCTAACCCTCCGAACCGAGATGAAGCCAGTGTTCCACCAGACGATTCTTTTCCGAAGACAAAGACACTGCAGAACCACATCGTAACTCCACAGCGTCGCACCATCGCCGCCGCACTATGCCGAGATGATCCGGAGAAAGCTGAGCAAGCCACGACGCGCCGAGATGATCCAAATTCCAGCCAAGCTGCAACACACTGAGGCGATCTAGAGGCAGCCCACAAGATACCGATCAGGCTGAAGGGGGAAGGGAAAGTGAAACCGAAAAGGAAAACCTAGATGCCGCGAAGGGAAACTCAAATCCGCTCAGAGCCGTTTTTTCTTCTTGGTATCCTCTTAGTTTTCATAAGAACTCATATCTTTTACTAGGTATGTATATACTTACCCCATCATGGAATTTTTCCACACATGTCATGTCTTATATAGACAACTGACAGGTCGTTGGTGAATTTAGAAGAGCTTAGGGGTACCTAGTACTTTGGACCGTGTACGATGGTTACTGCTTATAGATTAGGAGTCAGGCTCTCTTAGTGTTTTACTTTCTAGTTTTTTCAGGTTGGGACATATTTCTATTCAGGAATATATTTTTCCCCATTACTTTTCAGTTTACACTACCGTAATATTGTGTTGTGTAGAGGTTTTACATGCATGGTTGGTCCCCTAATATTTTTAAACTTTTTCTATTATTCCTCTACGCTTCTGCATCGAGATGGTTATGTGTGTGCATACAAGTTTCTAATAAATGGCCTCCCTATTTTATTTGTGCCTTCATCACTAGTCGCCATCACTTGGCCTATAGAGACAGGCTTAGGCTAGTTGCAGATCAAACCTTGACTTTGGTCAGGTTGTGATAGATTGGTATCAGAAGTGATTCGATCATTGGGATAGTTTATGCAGAAGTCCCCTTATGATGATTTGGTTAGGATTAGGGTAAAAGTTTCAGTGTATCTCAAGTGAAACTCTCAGACCAAGGGATCCATTGATGGTACAGGCAGTCGACATATCCATTCACTAGGACCTTGAATACCTGCTTGTAGACTTGAAATACTAAGACATTAGTTGTAGGGACCAATGTTACATGCATCATATAGGATCGAGTCTTTGATTATCCTTCTTGAGTTATCTCCCCATTTTTTATATATATATATATATGTGTGTGTGTGTGTGTGTGTGATAATTTGATCATGGTACATATCAATCACCTTTGATATTCCTCTATGAAGATAGCCAGCTAGGTTATCAATTTCCAAATCATGAGGACAATCTGATAAGCAATGAGGCCTTAGTTCAGGTTTCATCCTGTAAGCTTTTCCTCTTGGTGGGTAGGTAGTAACACCTCCACCTATTTATCAGCAGACCATCCCAGCATAACAGGCTAAGAATTCATGTAGTATTATCGTACTTTGTGAGTTCTAGTGCTAGAGGTCATATGGGTACCATGATGATCCAGATCCCTAGGCAATAGAGGTTTGGCTTTAGTTGGTGATCTGATTTTTTATACTTGTGCATATCATGAATGATCGGATGGTTTCACTCACAACCAGTGCTCTTCGTAGAGCAGAAATTGGTTCTGGAGGTATCAATGGATAATGAACCTATGTTGAGTGCACATTGTAGGTTTCAGAGATAGGGATCACCCAGGTTTTGGGTTGATCCAGACTCCCTTCTCAAGTGATTTAGGTTAGGACCAATCTTTTGTTTTGGATGTATCACTCGGTTAAGATCCCTTTTGATGGTGATCCTCATGGTGAGACCTCTCTGAGACAACAATGGGTGTCAGTAGAGTCCTATAATGGAGATTTTTTAATGTGGAATTAAACATACAAGGAAGAAGGACAATTCCCCCACTGAGACGCATATTTATGATGTGATTCAAAACTATGTGGACAAGTCAGTGTCATCCCAAATCAAGTAGTATCGAGGTGTGGTGGAGGATTTCCTTTGACTTGAATGTTCGAAATGTGTGGATGTGATGGGGTGTTAGACTAGACCCTGGTTGAGGAGAGTAGGCAGGAAAGGGAAAGGATGAGTTCTCGGCAGATGATACTTCTGTTTGGGAGGCTTGATTAAGGTTTGGGGTACGATTTATGTTACTACTTATCCAGCTGCAGTTGTTATCATGGAGTTAAAATCTATATTTCCCTATGTGTAGTCGCTGTTTGAGACCTAGTGATACCATAGGATTCCCTTTTTCTCAACCCTTGTGTTGGAGGCCCTGGATAGATTATCGATGGTAACAAGTTATTGTCAATGGTACGACCTTACTCTACGAGGGGATATAGCCTCACACCAAATCTTTCTATAATAGCAGTGATACCCTATGATGTTTTCCTCGATATGGACTGGTTGTTGAACATCCCTAGTTAGATGATTTATACAAGTGATTTTGGTAGTACTTTCAGGTTATGGGATGAAGTTTTATCAAACTATGGATGTTAGGAGCTCTCATATCCCTCCAATGATGGTGGGGTGTGATGGCGTATTAGGTTTACCTCCCCACCATGACATGGACCTCTTTATATACTTGTACCAAGGATATCCTGAGGTCTACATGAGCACATCAGATAACCCTATGGGGCCTCGAGACCTAGTGGTATGGTTAGAGGTTCTATAGAGTTAGGGCTTTGTAAGATCCAATGTGTTCACCTACGTAGCCCTATATTATTTGTGAAAAGGGAAAACAAAATCTTACATCTTTGTGTAGATTATCGTTGCCTAAACTAGGCCATGATAAAGAACAAGTACCCCTTGCCAAGGATTGAATACCTCTTTGATCAGTTGTGATGCACAAAATGGTTCTCAAAGATCGATCTTTATTCTGACTACCACCAGTTGAGGGTTTGTGATACTAATATTATAAAGCTATCATTTTTATGTATCTACAAACAATATGAGTTTATGGTGATTATCTTCAGTGTGATGAATTTTCCCGCCATGTTAATGGATTTTATGAACTAGGTATTTTAAACATACTTGGACCAGTTTTTGGTTTTCTTCAATGACGACATACTCATCTACTCTATGTCGGAGGAGGAACATGTAAAGCACTTGTGGATGGTTCTAGATTTGATTTGAAAGCACCAGATTTATCTATTAAAGTTCCAGTTCTAGATTCATGAGGTTCACTTTTAGGCTAATGTTATCTATGATCGTGGTTTAGTCATGGACCCATCTAAGATCGATGTAGTTATTTCTTGGGATCCACCTGAGAATGTGTCTGAGGTGCAGAGTTTTCTTGGATTGGTAGCGTACTACAGGAGGTTTCTGGAAGACTTTTATAGGATGTTTTCTCCTTTGATTTCCCTGACACGGAAAGGAAATCTCTTTACCTAGACTAAGTAGTTTTATTGGGCCTTCAAGGAGTTGAGGTTGAGGATGATGAGTGATCCTATGTTGAGACTACCAGAGGAGGAAATGAAGTTTGTAGTGTATTTTGATGCCTTGGGAGCTAGGTTCGGATATGTATTGATGTAGTGGTAGGTAGTTATAGAATACAAATTGAAGTAGTTGAGACCCCATGAGCATAAATACATGACTCATGACCTAGAGTATCAGGTACTTCTTCACGCAGAGAGACTTGAACCTAAGACAGTGGTGCTAGTTTGAGTTCCTATAGGACTATGACTTCAAGATAGTTTATACTCCAGGTAAGGGGAGTGTAGTAGCATATTCCCTTAGAATTAATTCCAAGGATCACTTGGTGTTGGAGGATTTGGATCATTTGGATTCCTTGAAGCTGACCTTGGTGGAGCAGGAGGGTATAGTTTTTATTCAGTTGATGGTGTTGACTCCTCCAATTCTCAAGCATGTGAGAGAGTATCATCTGGGAGACATCAAATGTGAGGTCTTATGTGACCAGGTATCCACAGTAGATTCACCAGGTGGATATTCTGAAGGATGTAATCATGAAATCCTTTTACAGGGATAAACGGTAGTCCCAATCATGATACGGGAGGAGGTGATGCCAGAGTTCCACACTTCTCCACAAGTTGTACATCCTGGTGTGAGGAAGATGTATGGATACCTTTAAAAATATTTTTTGTGGTTCGAGATGAGATGTAGCATAGATGATTTCAACTCTCAATGCCTCACCTATCAGTAATTGATGTCTGGGTATCAAGTTCTGTAATGTTTATTTCAACCCTTTTAGATCCCAAAGTGGAAGTGGTACGACATATCCATGGAATTTTTGGTAGGTATTTTGTGCACAATGAAGGTCCATAATGCCATCTAGGTGATATTTTACTGACTTGCGAAGTTTTCACACTTCCTTTCTATTAGGGAGCAAATTTGAATGGAGATTTTTGGGTAGTTGTATGTGAGGGAGATCGTTCACCTTCATGGGGTTCCCTCGATGATTATCTATGATCGTAGAACATGGTTTATGTAATAGTTGTGGAGAGGAATGTAGGAGGAATTCAGGACCCAAATGAGGATGAGTATATCCTTTCACCCCCAAACATATGGGAAGACTAATCACACTATCCAAGTGTTGGGGGATATGTTGAGGGATTGTGTGGTAGACTTTGGTCGGAGATGGTAAGATCACTTACCCTTAATAGAGTTTACGTACAACAACAGATACCACTCTACCATTAGCATGGAACCTTTTGAGGCCCTATATGGGATATCTTGTAGGTAAACCTTGTGTTGGAAAGATATTGGAGATATATCTCTAGTGGGTCTAGAGTTGGTGCAGGTGATGACGGAAAATGTCCAGTTCATCCATGAGCAGATGAGGATGGATCAAAGCAGGAATAAATCCTACATAGATCTTCATCGTAGGCCCTTAGAGTTTGATTATGGAGACCATGTTTTCCTAATATTATCCCCATGATGAGGATTATGTAAATTTGGTCAGGGGTAAAGATATCCACAAGGTTTATCGGGTTATTCGAGATCATGAAGATGGTTGGCGAGGTTGCTTATAACCTTTCCCCACCCCCAAAGATAGAGAGGGTGAAGGGATTCTTCCATGTGTCACAACTGAGGAGAAGCATGCATGACCCCATGCACGTCATCAACTAGGGAGAGCTAAAAATAGAGGATAGATCCACCTTTTTATAGCACATGATGGTGATCAAGGATCGACAAGAGAGGACCCTACATGGGAGGACCATCCCCTTGGTTCATGTGTTGTGGTGGCACGAGAACATGCAGGAGAGATCCTAGGAGTGGGAGAGTCAAATGTGGGCTCAGCATCTCAAGTTTTTTGTTTAGTTTTACATTTTGGGAAAAAACACTTAAGGGAGGGAATGATGTAGAGACCTGGTTTTTTTCTTGTAATATTTTGAAATATTTCTACATATATTTTCAGATCTAGGTGCTGAGAAAACATGTGATTATGAGGACCGGTGTGCCCAAAATTAATTATATAAAAATATTATATATTTTTTATATTGTTTTCACACCATTTCTTATAGAAAATGAGATAGATGTTAAATGGAAGCTCATATCAAAAATTTGAGACCATGGTTGAGTCTGGAATGCATTTTTTACCCTAAATGCAACCTAAAATAGGTCGACATGGGGCATTTGAATATCTCACCCATTGGTGGTAAGTTTAGTGGATAAATTAATTTATTAATTTATTTAACCTAACTAAAATTTTTATAATAATACTAACATGGAGATTTTCTTAGGGTTAGCCTCATAATCTTAGGACCTTCGAGAGCTTCTCCTTCCTCCTTCCATTGGTGGATCATGTCGGATGATGACAAAATGTTGGATTAGAGGGGTGCATAAAATGCAATAACTTCCTCAAATAATTGGTGAGTGTGTTCTTTAATGAAAAATTATTAAATTTCTAGGTAGTAATCATCAATTTGGGGTTTACATCATTTATTATTAAATTTATTGATCAGAATCATCTTGTTTATGATAAGAACCAATTTTTGGACCTTTGTATGCGACTGTGTAGCAATTAATTTGTTTATTTCAATTATTTAATAACCATGGATATCCTTGTTCTTTATTATTTGAAAATAATACTTAGAAACTATATTTAAACATTTGTTTTTGTGCTTTACTCCCTTAATTGTTTCGTGTTCTTCACTGGTAGGACCCTGCGGTCCCAGTTTGACGTTGTCGGGTGATACTGAGCCCGATCAGACCCCCGGAATCATGACAGATTCATGTGTAAAGGATGGATTGATGAATTAGGGGTAGATATGGGTTGTTTGTGGGTTATGGATGATCTTTTTTATTATCTAAGATAAAATCATTGATGGAAGAAGGATCAGAGGTGTGCGGTGTGTACAGTGAAACCCCACGGTTGATGGAATCAAATTTCCAACCATCGGATGGCTGGAAATGATGATCAACATCTAGATCAACTATTTTTAGGTGGAATTTAGGTTAGAATCAAAGAAAAATAACCATATTTGAATCATAGATCACAGATCTGTATTTTTTTGAAAATCCTGACTACACTCCATGTATTGTGATGAACACACGACATGTAGCACCATGGCTACAGTAGCTAGGGTTTGGGATTTTATAAGGATGGCATGTCATGTAGACTCCCTACATGTCGTGTACCCTTTCCCTGCATGGATGAACCATGCGAAGGATCACACGACCAGGGACACACCATGTGCCTAAGTACATGGGCACAACCAGAGACACGGGCAGCACCCCATGTGAAGAAACACTATGTGTACCAAAGTACACATGCATGACTTGAATACATAGACACAACTAGAAGGACACAACCCGATCCCTGATAGTTTGGACATGTTGTGTGGTCAACCTGCATGACGTGTACTTCTACATGGATTGGGAGTCGTTTTCTAGCCAGTGACATGACCAAGCATTGGATCATGACCACGCGTCATGTGGTTCCCCTACATGTTGTGTACCCCTTGTATCCTTTTGAGGAAACTTCAATATTTTTTATCTCCTTCATTTAAACTTTTATTTTAGCCCACGAGTAGCCTATCCTGATTTTTTTTCATGTATGACATGATGGTGAGCTCTGTTGTGGATTTTGGGATATGAGGTGAAATTTTTCAAGCATGACGTCTGCTGAGGCGGTGCTCGATAATGGCAGTGATCATGAAGGATCACTATAGGAATCTCGAGTTGAAACCTTCAGATGGTTTGGGCATAGGTCCTCAATGACTAGAGTGGAACCCTCTTATCGGCATAGAGCATTGGTCCTCTACATACTTCTGAGTGGAACCCTCCAGCTAGAGTGGGCATGGATCTTCAATGACTTTTAGAGTGAAACCCTCCTATTGGCATAGGGCATGGGTCCTTTACAGAACTCTTGAGTGGAACCCTTAGGCTGTGTTGGGAATGGTTCCTCAATGACTTATAGAGTAGAACCCTAGAATCAGGCTGGGTATGGGTCCTCTACCGACTTCTAGAGTGGAACCCTCTAGCTGGGTTGGGAATGGCTCCTCTACTGACTTCTAAAGTATAACCCTCCAGCTGGGCTAGGCATGGGTCCTCTACCACTGATTGTAACCATCCTATTGTACTAGGTAATGGTTCTTATACCTAGAGATTATTTTCAATAAACTATGTGGTGTAATTATGAGGTGTGGTTTAAATTGGACGGTTACTTTTGAGCAGATGCGTGAGATACTGGGAGTAGTTGATGGAATTTTGGAACTGTTGGCGACTCTTCTTTTTGGGATGAGTTATGATATGGAGATCCTCTTTCTCACTCATTTGGGTTTATTTTGAATAATAATATATATATACTTTGGTATCCATACCTTTGTATTTGGTTACTCTCTTACCATGGGTTGTGAAGAAGCACGGAGTATGTCACGTTCTTTTCATGTTTAGCTTCTCATGGTTAGATGAGTCTACTATCCTACTATGCATGGAAAAGATTCTAAGTGTAGTTCATCTACACATTGTGTTGATCCCATTATTCTTTTATGAGGTAAATATCTCTCTCTCTCTCTCTTGGTTTGTATTGAGTTGTTCTCTTTCACTACATCTTGCATATTGTTTACTACCTACTATATTTGTATTCCTATTTTATCTCTTACTGCTCCCCCTTCATCTTTTAGGGAATCTTACTGGGTATGTATATACTCACCCATGTATGATCTTTTCTCACATGTTTCATGTCTTATGCAGATGATGGATAGGTCGGTGGTGACTTCATAGGATCTTAGGGATACTTGGTACTTTGGATTGTGTACGGTGGTTGTGGATTAGAGATCAATATTTGGGCTCTCTCAGTGTTTTAATTTTCAGTTTTTTCAGGTTGGGACATATTTCTAGTTAGGCGTTTATTTTTCCCCTTTACTTTTCAATTTACATTTTCATGCTCTTGTATTGTCTAGAGGTTTTACATTCATGGTTTTTTCTCGAGTATTTTTCATATTTTTATATTATTCCTATGAACTTGTGCATAAATATGGTTGTGTGTGTGCATAAAATTTTCTAGGAAAAGGCCCCTTGTGTTAGTTGTGCCTTCGGTGTTGGTTTCCAGCCTTTAGACTATGGAGGCAATCTTGGGGTAGTTGAGGCTCGAGCCCTGGCTTGGGTCGGTTCGTGACATTTGCACTCTTGTATATATTTGAAAAATTTGTAAAGTATAAAATTGGTATCATATACCCTTCAAAATCAAATAATTTATTTCAATAATATCGGTACCTGATATAGAAATTCCATGGAGTTAATCAAACCCCTTTAGATATTTTGGATAATTTCATCCTATGGAATCATTAATTCTTTTTCATGATAACACCATTAGTTTTCAAGGTCTTTGTATGGATATTTGAAGAAATATTTTAGACTCTAACTAAATTTTATTCATTAGTTTTAAAAATTTTCCCACTTGTATTATTGAAACAGAATCAAAATGTGGACATCGCATGCCCAACTCATCTATTATCAACACTTTGAGAAAATTGGGTAAAATTTTCTTGAATTCATTAAAATTATTAGTATATTTCCATCAATAAAAATAGAATGAATTCTATATCTAGAACAAGACTTATATAAACATTTTTTGAAACATTATATTCTTATTATAAACATTGAGATTTACTTCTTGAACAAATTGAATAATTGGTTGACTTGGGAAGGTGGTTCTCTAACACATATAATATTTATTACTTAAAAACTATTCTTAACTTACAAATCTTAGGATTTACTTACATTAAGCTTCTCATTTTCCAGGATTGATCTCAAAGTTATGTTTGATGATGAAGATGTCATTTATCTATAATAATAGATTTTATCAAATGAGTATCATGTTTTAAAAACATTTAATAAAGAATCTTATTAAATATGCTCCCACTAAATGATGACCCCTGTTAATCTCATCATGTCCTTTAGTGGTCCAAGACCTGTATTTAATCATGGATTACACTGATTATCATGTAAATAAGTCATGAATGTATCTGGTATACAATCTTGTCAATCATATCATATATGACTCTTGTATGGTTGAGTGAAAAACTCTTTATCCAATGCAATATATGGATTATATCAACTTGATTCCTCTGGTATCTTAATAGTTAAAGCTTCCAAGTAAAGTGTAAACCAAATCATACTCTAAGAAAGAAGCAGGTTCACCTCATTAATTTCTTTCATTACATAAGATAATCCACTGGCACCCATTTATGGCATGTCATACCTGGTTGGATGATCAAGGTCTTAACAAGTTTCACTTTAGAAGGAATTTTACACTTAGTATTTTAAAGGGGATTTAATCTTTCCATGTTATCACATGTATTCCTACATGATTCTAATGATTTAGTTTTAAATCCTATTCATTTCACCAAATTGATATGTTTAAACCATATTGATGGGTAACTCTTTACATAACTCGTGACTTGTGTTACTAACCCAAATCAAAAGTCAACTATATCCATACATATCCAAATACATCTCTTACATAAATCATATGAAACATTTTCATATAGAGGTTTAGAATTATATTAAACTAATAATCCCATAAGAGTAAGCAGGTATTGATATATTTCCAACCACTACTTTTCTTAACAAGGCATAAGTCTCTAAGATAATGAGTAGTCTGGCCCAAAGGCCCTCTACCCAGGGATACTTTACTCAAGAGAGACTTTAATTCCATAATAACTCTAATACCCAATATGTATAAACTATGATTAACTTATTAATTCAATCTCAATATATAATACAATCCAAATTCAAGGTAAAAGAAAACTATATCCATATCATGCCTTGCAGGTAAATCCTTATAATCATGTATGGTGATTTATAGAAGTAGTTTAACTCTTTAAACTAAATCATGTATCAAAATTCATTAATATCACAATTATATATATATGAATAAATAGGGAATGATAAATAAACAAACAATTCATATATTTAAACATGAGAAAAATAATTTATGAATAGTTCATAAATAAAATCTAATTATAAACATCTTATAATACAGTTATTCATTATGGAAATTCCATAATCACATAGTTAATATTTATTAAAAACTTAATCAAATCAATTATCAAATCTCCTTTTTGATAAAGTTCAAATAATCTCTCAAATAATACCTTTAATTTGAATAATTCAAATTAAGTAATTTATGGAAAATTCATAATTTAAATATAAACTCTTTTATATTTTATCTTTGTTTTGTTATTTATAAACACTTTATAAATCACTCTTATAATTTTTATATAAACAATTTATATCTAAATCATAAATCATGTCATATAATTTGAAAAGGATATTTTTTTAATATTAAAAATTAATATTATGGATATTTATTTAACAATTGCTTCATAAACATTTAATTAATTAATTATAAACAATTTATAATTTATTAATTTATAAACACTTTTATAAATTAATAAATATACCAAAATACCTTTTTCCATAATTTATAAAATATTTATAAAATATTTAATTCAATTCATAAATAAAAATAAGAAAAATAGAATTTATTCATATATATCATATTTAACAATATGAGTTGTGACGCCTATAGGGGATATCAATCATAAAAATGATTGATAATTTATTCTTTATGAGATCAAACTAGTGTAGAGTGGGAAATGTAAGATTAAATTGACACACAAGGGTCTGTGTAAGATTAATCCCATGGATCTGGGATTCATGACTTACAATAAGTCATTATATAGGAATAATCCCAACGCTAATAACTTGTATAGGATTAACATCATGGTGCAGTCATCATAACCTATGACAGACGCTCACATTGGATTAATTAATGACTTGTGGGGCTTGCATATTTTAATATTTCATGTGGGGACTTTGGTAGGAATAACCCCACATGTAAGACACCCACTGCTTATGATAAGCACCTACATATGATTAAACCCAAGGCACATTGACCTGCTTAATCTTACACGGGTATTGGAATTGCTTGACACTTCTTACAGAGTTCCCATTCATATCTAATTATTGAGTAAGCACTTTCCATAGGAGTCTCCATTCTCACACGAGAGCTACACCAATTAAAAACTACAATATACACAATATATTATTTACCTATTTTGTGGAAACATGAACACTTTATTTTAATGCATGATTTCATGATTCAAACTACATGGTTTTTCTCTGATACCACTAAAGGGATTCTTAGGGTAATTTAACACTTAAACTAAGAAATGTAAATAAATAAGAAACCATTAGATCTCCATGCATGAAACCCAAAACCACACTATATGTAAAATGAAGGAATTGTTGTGTACCTTACACCAAAGAGTTTCTGCTTTAATCTTCACTCAATATGATTAATAAAAATCACTCAAAGGGAAGTCATCAGACTCCCCTCTCCATGGTGTATCCACGATCTAAACCAAATCACTCAATTTTTGGATGGAATTCTCCTTTCATCAAATATATGCTAGTTTCTCTCTAGGTTAAGGTTGGAGGAAGAATGGGATCAATCGGGCATGGGAGATATTCATCCAAGAACTTGCATAATAATCACACACATGGTTTCTATAGCCTTCATCATTTATATAAGCTCTTGTGGAAGTTCCCTAAGCCCCATTCATTTACTCACATGTTACATAACACATGAATAAATGGAATATGGTTACAATAGCTTATAACTCATCAGCTAAATGTGTACATGCATTTATCATATAAATGCAACGTCGAGTCTCTCGTTATTTAATGATAGATTAAATGGAAAATAAATATATGAGCATAAACATGATTTATAACACACCCACAAAAAGGCATACAATATTCCTTATATTAGTTATATTGTACCATGTGATATAACCATGCATGCATCATATATAGATTCAGGTCATATCTCTTTTAGGTAATTTCACCCATTTATATGTGTTTGTACCCTCAATGATAGTTGTCAACACGTGGTCTATTAGAGATGGGTTTCAGGGGGTTTCACTCATCTTCATTATTGGCCCAGGAGGGGTTCCCAATGGGAGTAGGTAATGACATGACAGGTAAAAAACCCACACTTTTCTAGACAAGGCATAAAGCCTCAATTCTAATAAGTAGTTCATCCCAAAGTCCCTCTACTCAAGGATACTTTACTCAAAAGAGATCTCAATCCAATCATAATGCTAACACCTAATATGTATAAACTATAATCAACCTTTAAATTCAAGAGCATAACCCAATACAATCTAGAGGTAGGGTAAAAGAAACTAAATCCATTGGCATACATAACATGTAACTCCTTGGGTTCATGTATGAAAATTTAGAAATAGTTCAACACTTCAATCTAATTCATACATAAAAATTCATAATATAGCACTTTATATTTACGAATAAAGAAATGAATAAATAAACAAACAAACAATTCATATATTTAAACATGTGATAAACAATTTATGAACAATTCATAAATAAAGCAATTATAAATATTTTATAATTTATCTATGCATTATCAACATTCCATACCCAAATAAATATAAACACTTTATATTTACTTATAATATGAACACTTCATATTATCATTTATATGGAATTTTACTTAAATATATGATATTAAATGAAATATAAACATTTTATATCCAAATTTTGTTATATAAACAATTTACATAATCTAAAAAACATATACTTAATATTTATTTAAATATTGATCAAATAAAATATCAAAGATCCTTTTGATATGGTTTAAATTATTTTCAAAATAATCCTCTTAATTTGAACATTTCAAATTAATATTTATGAACAATTCATAATAATAATAATATAAATTCCTTTATATCTTTGTTGTAATTTGTAATGTATGAACATTTTATAAATTACACATATGATTTCAATATAAACCATTTATATCCAAATTATAAGTCATGATATGTAATTTTAAAAATTTATTTTTATATTAATATGTAATATTATGGAATATTTATTTAATAAAAGTTTTATAAACATTTAATTAATTAATTATAAACATTTTACAATTAATTAATTTATAAAAAAATAAATTGAATAAATATCCCAAAATAAATTTTTCCATGATTAATAAATAATTTATAAAATATACAATTCAATTCATAATTGAAAACAAGAAAAACAATTTTTTTCAACATATATCAAATTTAGTTATATATAACAAATCATAAGCTATGATTGATATGTTACGATGCCTTAAATCCTTAAATACCTATCAATTGTACTTTACGACTCATGATGCTTATAACCACTTACAAATTTTCATGTTGGCTAATGTAAGAATAACTCATCACATAGTCACAATCATAGGTTATGACATGGGATTTGTGTAGCATCAAAACCTCTAGTTCCTAGAATGTCTCTACTTACGATATCTTGTGGTATCACATTAGAGATATGATGCTCCGTTTCAAGATAAGTGGGTGATACAATGAAAATTATGTCACCTTCTATGATATCTCATATCATATGGCACAACCCCAACACAGCTTACGTTATTGCATAACATAAATCTGTCATCAGTTCAAAATTCCAATTTTATCTTATGATATGGAATATTACATCCATGTGATATCATATTTCTTCATTTTTCAACATGATATCAAAAATCAAACGATGTGGTAAGGTTTGGATACCACTGATGAGTTTCTAAGAATCGATTGGCACTCAATCAATGCAGCAAAAACAACAAGAAACCCTTAAACACAAGATCTAGTGTGATTGAAAATAAATCCATGTATAAAATAAATTAAGAACTTTTGTGAATACCTTACATTGATGATGTCCACTACTACCACCATTTATCATGCTTGTTAAATATCACTAAGAGGTAGTCATCAGACTCCCTCCTCTATAGTGTATCCATGGGTTGATATGAATCACTCGTCATATGGGTGAGATTCTTCTCACTTCTCAGGGAATGATAGTGCCTCTTGAGGGAATTGAGAAGATGAGAAAGAGAGATTTTCATGGAGGGAGATGTTTATCTAAAAGATCGTCAAGAAGAACCACATTAATTTCCATGGCCTTCAACCTTTATATAATCTCTTGGATATATTCCTTGAGCCCCAATCATTTACTTATACATTTAATTACATGAATAAATACCTTTTCAGTACAAACTTTGTAACCCTTATACATATCTAATCTCCCTTGTGTTTCACCTTATAGAACACTTAAAATTTATGATAGCTAACATGGATGTTTCCCGAATGATAAATTTTATCAGTTGTTTTCCTAGGTCAGTGGTGTGATGTAATATATCATTCCTTACAATATCCCTAAACAAATCCATAATATATGGATCATAAACATGAAATTCGTACTATACGACATGCACACATCATCCAGTACGATATGAGTTCATTAGGGCATATCTCCTTTAGTGGACATTTTGGGATATTATTTCAAGTATATTGAGTTGATGTTGATGTCCCCCACTATTTATTATTGTTGTTTTATATATTATTTAATTATTTGATGTGATGGACCATTTGAGGGTAAATTGTTCCCTAAAAATGTCTTAGACCCTCTGTGCTAGTCGTCAGCCTCTAGTGATCGGAGAGTGCACCAGAGGCTATGTGGCATTTCACCTCCATGATGTGGTAGCACCAGAGTCGGACAATACACCAACCCTGATTTTAAAAGAACATGTATGTTTACATTAATTTCAAGGGATGAAATAAAATTCTCTTGATAAATATTCACATTCACTTCATAGAATGGAATAAAATTATTTTATCTATTTTTATAATGTCTTCAAGGCCAATAACATGAATATGCAATTCAACATTTTCATCCTCTTCAGAGGATGATTTTATTCGTATGTTGAATTATTATTATTTATCAATAACATTAAAGTAAAATCATTGTTTTAATATGGTTTTTTATGAGTGCTTGATTTCTTTCATAGATTTTACAAATAAGATTCATAAAATTATAATGAATTTTGATATATAATATTCATTTTGAATTTTTTCTTCAAGAAATTATAGTGGTAAAATATTTATAAGAGTTGATTTTTTTGTAACAAATAACCATGATCATAACTTGAAAAATTATAATATAATAATCATGTATACTTATTAAAATTAAAAGAAAATGAACTTTATTTTGATATCACCAAAAGTAAAAAAATGAGGAAAATGAAAACGGTGATGGTCGCTCATGGATGACACTAAAATGATTGGCATGCGTGAAGAGATGTGTGAAAATAGTGTATAGAAAATGTGAGACAAACATGTTCACGAGAAAAATTATTTCAAGACAATGATAGTACTGAAGGTAACACCACCATGAAGCTCAGTGCAAAGAGGACAGTTGTGTTGATAACGTGTTATAAAATGTGATTGTAGTGTTAGATTGAAACCAAAAAGTATTCCAAAATAAAAAATGTATGGTTAATAATCAATGAATCACAATGTCAATAATAGTTGAAATGATGGTGAACATGGAAGTACAATCACAATACAAAGATAAAAGAAAAGGATAAGAAGTAAAGACAAAGTATATAGGTAAGAGGTTACTTTTTCCTCAAATCAATTTTTTTTATTAAAAATGAGGCCCAAAACCTCATAGAATAAAGACAATAAGAAATTAAAAAAACATGTGTGTGATTGGATAGAGGGATTATCACAATTGAAGTTTCCCATACTACAGAGCCTGGCCATTAGGGAAATCATCAGAGGGAATTGATACTTTTTGACGCCCATGGAGATACTTTGTCATTATAAGGGGTCTGGATGGCAACTATGGACATGCAGATAGAGGGAATAAAAGATTTTGAAATTGAGACAATATTGACTGATATGAGGGGAATTCTGCCATGATAAAAAGGAGTCAACTTTGGGGTTTTGGTAATGGAGTGATGGCCTGGAGACTAGCGTTGGGGGAATAATGGCACTGAAGACAGCCTGAACTAGGGGAACCCGCATCACAGAAAATTTGATGGAAAATAGCACTGCATAACAACATTGAAGGGGAAACAAAAGTAACAATGTTAGAGGGCCAATCACATCTAATTTGTTAATAGCTATTCTAACACTATGAAAAAAAGAAATTGAGACTTACATTGAAATTTTTGAAAAGATTTCAAACATCGCACTCAGTGAGATTTTGAATGAATTTTAAATTATGTTTTTAAAATACTTTAATCATAATAAAATTGAATATAATAACATTTAAACATTGTTTAAAATTTTATTATTTATATATAGGTATATAATCCCCCATGGGGGTAGCCTAGTGGTTACATTTTTAAGGCATCTCATGAGAGGTATCAGGGTCAAGTCTCTCTGAGTACTTGTAGGCGTTGTAGATTTCTTTGTTTATTTGTATCCCCCCTCCCCAAACTATTGTAATTGATATATATAGGTATATAAATAAAACAAAAATCATACAATCAAACCTATCAATTGGATACAATTTTTAATACATCTGCTTTTTTTGATGAATTTGCAAAGAAAATGTTCTTTTGTATATCGCCTTCTTTGAAAAATGTTTAAAAAAAGATGATATTCAATACTTTGTTTTCATCCTCAAACTATTTCAAGAATTAGTTCCCCTCATATTATATGTGGTTTTTTAAAAAAAAGGTACACGCAATATTTTTTTAAATCATAACCCATTTTAGCAGTGTGCGGGATTAAATTAATTGACTAAAACTAATCAAACCGAACCGCCTTAAACCAGTAAAATGTGGTTTAAATTTGTTAATCGGTTCAAATTTATTAATGAATATTGTACATTTTGGTTTTCCGGTTTGATTCGGTTGTGGTAACCTTGATTGTTCTTAATCAATCCACTACGGGAAAATGACTTTTTGTGATGGGTCAGTCACCCATCAAAAAAAGTCCCTTCTGAAGCACTATTTCCGATGAGATTCAAATCTCGTCGCGAATACAATTAAATAAACATGTATTTGCGACAGAAAAACAAACTCATCGCAAATACTTTTGGCACACCCTCCCGGCAAAAAGCAGGAATGGGTATTTGTGATGGGGCATGATTCTCATCGCAAATAACTTTGGTCATGTAAAGTTAATTACAACAGGATCATCATCCCATCTCAAATACTTTGTCGGTGGGTGAGTATTTGCAACAAGACCCGTCGCAAATAATTTTTTAACCACTGCCTCAATTATTTATTGCTGGAACTATTTGCAATGGGACTCATCACAAATAGTCTCGTCACAACTAATCTAACCTATACCCCCCCCTGAATTTTTTCTCACAATTCACCAATTGAGCTCTCCTTTGCTCAGTTTTCTCTTTCTTCTCTTCACTTGTTCAAATAGAAGTTTAAAATTTTATGAGGAATGAAATTTTGAGATTTGTAGCACACAAAAGCTTCATTTTTGAGGTATTTATGTATTGTTTTAAATTTTTATTGTATTTATTTTATTTTTTTATTAGATTTTAATATTATTAATTAGTTGTAATTAGAGTCAATTAGAAGTAATTATTTATAATTAGAATTATTTATAATTAGCAGTAGTTATTTTAAATTAGAAATATTTAGTTTTAATTAGCAGTAATGTTTTTAATTAACAAGTAAATAGTTTTAATTTGTAGTAATTAGTTTTAATTGTCTGAAAATAGCTATAATTAGCGGTAATTAGTAATAATTAGCTGTAATTAGTAAAAATTAACAGTAAATCATTATAAGTAGTAAAAATTAGCGGTAATTAGTAAAAAATAACGATAATGAGTAAAAAATAGTGGTAATTATTATTAATTCACGGTAATTAGTAAGAATTAGTGATAAATCAATATAATTATTAAAACTCAACGGTAATTAGTAAAAAAAGTTATAAATTAATAAAAATTAGTAATAATAAGTGGTGATTAGCAGTAATTAGTAATAATTAGTGGTAATTAGTAATTATTAGTGTTAATTAGTAAAAATTAGTGGTAATTTGTAAAAATTAGTAGTTATTAGAAAAAATTAACAGTAATTGGTAAAAAATAGTGGTAATTAGTATTAATTAGAGGTAATTAATAAAAATTAGCGATAAATCAATATAATTATTAAAAATTAGCGGTAATTAGTAAAAAAATATTAACTAATAAAAATTAGTAATAATAAGTGGTAATTGGCGGTAATTAGTAAAAATTAACAGTAATGAGTAAAAAATAATGGTAATTAATATTAATTAGTAATAATAAGTGGTAATTATCAGTAATTGGTAATAATTAGCAGTAGTTAGTTATAATTAGTAGTAATTAGTAAAAATTAGCGATAATTAGTAAAAAAATTATAAACTAATAAAAATTAGTAATAATAAATGGTAATTAGCAGTAATTAGTAATAATTAGTGGTAATTAGTAATAATTAGCAGAGATTAGTAATAATTAGAGGTAATGAGTAAAAATTAGTGGTAATTATTAAAAATTATCGGTAATTAGTAAAAATTAGCGGTAATTATTAAAACATTAGCGGTAATTAGTAAAAATTAATGGTAATTAGTAAAAATTAACAATAAATGGTTAAAAATAGCGTTAATTAGTATTAATTATCAGTAATTAGTAAAAATTAGTTGTAATTAGTAAAAATGTTATAAACTAATAAAAATTAGTAATAAGTGGTAACTAGCAGTGATTAGTAATAATTAGCGGTAATAATCGGTAATAATTGGTATTAATTGGTATTAATTAGTATTAATTGGTATTAATTAGTATTAATTAGTAATAATTACTAGTAATTAGTAATAATTAGTAATAATTTGTAATAATTAGTATTAATTACTATTAATTTTTATTAATTTGTAATAATTAGTATTAATTTGTAATAATTAGTAATAATTTGTAATAATTAGTATTAATTAGTATTAATTAGTATTAATTCATAATAGTTGGTATTAATTGGTATTGATTGTTATAAAAAATAAAAATCAGTATTGATTAGTGGTATTCAGAAATAATTAGCGGTAATTAGTAATAATTAGTGGTAATTAGTATAAATTACTATAAATTAGTGTAGATTAGTATAAATTTAAAAAAAAATACTATAAATTACTATGAAAAATAGAAATTATAATGAATTACTAGAAAAATGAAAATTAAATAGGTCATCAATTTTTAGGCCATGAGCAATAACAAATTTGTACATACATGGTTGACACAAATTAGTCATTTCGCATGGCCTGAAGATTGGAAATTCTATGATTTACATATTTTTAGTAATTTATAATATATTTTATTACTTTATAGTAATTTATAATAATTTTTATTAATTTATAAAAAAATTGTTAATATTAATGGTAATTAGTAAAAAAAGTGGTACATAGATAAAATTTATAATATTTACAAGTCAATTCTAATTTTTTAATTTTCTGCTCTTTTTTTGGATCATGTTTTTCTTATATCAAATTAATCATAAAAAAATTATTTTGTATTTTTTAGAGAAATATATGACAAGGAATTTGAAAATAATCTTTATTACATGATTGTGATTGGATAAATTGTCACAGTAATCCAAACAGTTCTGGTATAAATCTTGTATATATTGAGGGTGTTGAAACTTTTTTATCATTTGTCTCATCAAAACCAGAATTTGTTTCAGAAGGGACAATTAAGTGTCCACGTAGGAAAAGTGATCTGAGGAGGTTTGACACATTTAAAAACATTAGAGGTCATCTATTATGTTTTGGTTTTCGAAAAGATTATGTTTTTTGGTATCAACATGATGAACATAGTTCTGAAGAAGATACTAATAATTTGGTTCTAGATCCATCATGGTTTCAAAATTTAGTACATGGTGTGGTTGGTTCGTTTTTTCAACAAACTGAAACTCAGGATGATATTGATTTAACTCCTGAGTTGGAACCACCTCAATTTTATGATTTGTTGAATTTTTTTGAGGATGTATTATATCATGGTTGAAAGATAAGAAAATTTGAAGTGGTTGCAAAATTTATGGCTATTAAATCAGATAATGGAATATCAAATAGCTTTTTTGATCAGATATTTTCTTTAGTTAAAGCATTGTTACCTAAAGGTAATGTGTTGCCTACAAATTTCTATGATAGTAAGAGATCGGTTCATAATTTGGATCCTAGTTTTCAGAAGATTCATGCATATTCAAATGATTGCATATTATATTGTGGTGAAAATGAATCATTAGTTAGTTATCCTACATTAGGAAAATTGAGGTACAAAGAGGCTCAACTAGGGATGTCTGGATTGATTTCTGTAAAATATTTGAGGTATTTCCCACTTACACCCAGATTTCAGTGTTCATTTATGTCTCAGAACATAGCGTCATTGATGTCATAACATAAAACCAATATTTCAATCGGTAAAAGATTAAATCATCATGAAGATGGTGATTCATGGAAACATTTTGGTCAAGTACATTCGTTTTTTACTTCAGAAGCTTGAAACATGTGATTATGTCTTTCTACTGACTGTTTCTATCCATTTTGTTCTTACGGTAGTCAATATTCTTTTTGGCCCGTCTTTATAACTCCATACAATTTACCTTCTTAGATGTTGATGAATGAGGCATATATATTTTTGACCTTATTAATTTCAAGATATCCAAAAAAGAATTTCGATGTTTATTTGAATCCATTGATTGATGAGTTAAATTTATTATGAAGTAATGGTATCAGTACATATGATGTTGTTGAAAAAAAATCCTAATAAAAGTTGTATTTATATGGGCAATTAGTGACTTCCCAGCATATGGCATGTTATCTAGTTGGAGTACACATGGTCCAAAATCATGTTCGTACTATATGAGAGATAGTAAAGCGTTTATGCTCATCAATGGATGAAAACCTTATTTTTTCAACTATCATCACAGATTTCTTCCAACCAATCATCCTTTTCGGAGGAACAGATATCATTTCAGAAAAGGTACAGTTAAAAGAGATGGACCTCCAACAATAATCTCAGATATTGAGTTAAAATCTATTGTCTCTCCATTACCTCCAATTTCCTTTGGACCGACTATAAACCAACAGAAAATAAATAGCTTTGGAAAAGAACACAATTGGATAAAAAGGATCATTTTTGGGATCTGTCATATTGGTCTGATTTGTTGGTATATCACATGTTGGATGTTATGCATATTGAGAATAACTGTTTTGATAATATATTTTATACAGTTTTAGACATACATGGTAAGACCAAAGATGATGTAAAGAAACGATTAGATCTTGACTAAATTTACAGGCGACTAGAACTTGAACTGTTTGAAAATATCTTATCATAGAATTTAATGAAGCCAAAAGTGGTTTATATAGTTTCCAAAGAAAATCATTTATTGTTTTTTCAATGGAATGCAGATTTGAGCCTTCTGAATGGTTGTGCTTCCAATTTTTCTAGATATGTCAAAAATGTTCATATTATCATATTAAAGTCACGATTTTCATGTTATAATGAAAATACTTCTACTGATTGGATTTAGAGGTTTGTTGAATTCTATGATTTGGGATGCGCTAATAGAAATATCATTTTTTGAGACATTTTTGCGGCGACAACAGACTATAATGTACTGAGTAGACTGCAAGAAGATGTTTTAAATTTATGTAAATTGGAAAAAAAATCATGTCGGCTTTCTTTGATTCAATAGAACATTTGATATTACATTTTCCACATGTAGAAAAATATGGAGGGTTGGTACAGTTTCGATGTATATACCCATACAAGAGATGCATGCAGAAATTGAAGAAAATGGTATGTATCAAAGCAGTGGTTGAAGGATAAATTGTAGAAGCGTATTTGCAAGAGAAAATTTCTTTTTTATGCTCTCTTTATTTTCAATCTGAATATCCCTTAAAACATAACTGCATGGGTCGTAATGAGGGAAATGTTGATGATGAAATGAACAATAAATTATCAGTTTTTAATCATCCCAAACATAGATTTGATGTAGTTCATGAATGATAGATTTCAGATGATAAACATCACAGGGCTCATACATATTTTTTGCTCAACTATGAAGAAATGACACCATTTGTATAGTGAGTTCTCATATTACTTATTCTATAATTTTTTTATAATTAATATTATTTTATTTTTAGATTATATGATAATCATATCAAGAAACAGTTTTCATAAATTACAGCAGCTGCTCTTGAAGAACGTTGGCAAAATAATGACTCCTACTGGTTTCAAAAAATGGTAAAGTAAATTGTTTTTTATTTAACATATAAAATCAATTTATTAATTGTTATATTGATAATTGTTTTTCAAATTTTTAGGTAACTCAACATACTGATAAATTTGGTAATCGATTGTGTGTATTGAGTAACCCACTATCCGAAATGGTTAAATCTTATAATGAATATGTGGTGGATGGTTTTCGATTTCATAAACATACATAAGGGGAATAAAAAACAATGAATGGTGGTGTTTTCTTGAGAGGATCTCATTATAGAGAAAGTGAAGTTGACTTTTATAACATGCTGGAAGAAATAATTGAATTGTGTTATCTAGGACAGAACAACGTAATGATGTTTAAATGTCATTGGTTGGATATTGATAGAGGTCTGCATGTTCATCCATGCCATGGAATCATTGATATTAAATATAAAATCATTCTTGCAGTAAATGAACCATTTTTATTGGCTAATCAGACACATCAAATTTATTGTACAAATTATTATACTGCTTCAAGAGAGTTGAGTGATTGGTGGAGCATAATAAAAATGAAATCTTGTGAAAATTAGTTTATCCAAAATGAATGTGGTTCCGCTGAAGTACAAGGAATTGAAATTTTTCAAGTGACTACTTCAAATCCATCTTTTTATGAAGAGATGTGAACATTGATGATGAAACCCCATGGTTATGGTTCGATGGTGATGATGATGTTATTGATGTAACAAACAAATTTGAAATAACAAGAGATGATGAAGATAAAACTCATATGAAAATTGATGATATTGAGGATGAATATGAAGATATTGACATCCTCATATATGGAGATGGAGATGGAGATGGAGATGAAGATTGGCAAACTTAAATGCTCATTATGATCATATATAATATATAACTATATATAATATTTTTCTTGAATTATTTACTGACAACAATCATTTCATGTTTTAGATGGCTGAAGACCATTTATCTGATTTGTTTTGTGGGTTGGAGGATGTTGCACTACCTGGTGATGAGCCTGATGCTACATCATCTGACCCTCTGACTACTGGCAGAGTGATGACTTGAAGGGGGTGTGGTCTTACACGATTGATGGTTCCTGACCCTATCCTCAAGCAATGTCCACATCTTTAGTTTGATTCACACATGCAAAGGTATGTTTAATTGTGTATTTTAGTTAGTTTTCGTTAATTTTTATTAATTTATTTATATACTAATTGTTTGATTATTTGTTCTCCTTTTTTATAGTTTTTTCACATATAGTTGTTGGACAGGGGAGTGCTATATTGCGGAATTATTTTTCTGGAGTATGGGTGACATGGGATCAGATTCTCATTGATGTCTATCATCGTATGTTCGAGCATTGGATGATATGTAAATAAATAATAGTTATTTTGAAATTTATTTAATTAATAATTTGATATTATTAATTATTTGTAGGGTTTATGGTATCTCATCGATGATAGCATGCGAGACTCTATCTTGAGAGGCATGGGAGGTATGTATGTGTGAGTGTTGTCATCATTTTTTCCACAATATGAAGAGGACGGCAATAGGAAAAGCAAGAGTCGCCAGAGGAGTGTTGCCATCAGTTTTAACCAATATAAGATAACTGATTTACTTTGTGTTGATTTCGGACTAATCATCAGTCGATTTTGGTTTTCACTTAAAATATTTTTTCCCAATCGGTCAGTTGAAACTGGTGTCCTTAACCAATTTTAACCAACCATGCACAGCCTTAGCCCATTTGAGGAGTTTATGTTTATTTTTTAATGGAATCCTCATTACAAACAAAAACATTGTGTTTGTAACACCCCTCGGCTTGAGGTATGTCGTCGTTTTATGCTTTTTCTTTTACGTTACGAGTCATTGAGATACCTTGCTGGAAGAGTTCGAAGGAGCAAAGAGAAAATAATATGGAATTTGGTTATAGGAAAAATCTACACCATGAATAGGACATTCACGATGTGAATTTACGTTGGGCAGATGTTGTGAGGTGTTTCATAGCGTGAATGGTTTTCACTGGGTGAAGGGCTAAGGTGACTCATGACGTGAAAACCATTCACATCATGAAATGGTTTTTTTCAGAAAATAAAAATGATCCAACGGGTTTTTCGGCGTAAGTGGCCTCTCAACTATTCACAACGTGAATGGAGAATTCATGTCGTGAATAGTTCAGGTCCAACCTATTTTAATCCACCTTGTGGTTGAAAATCCTAATTCGATTTCCTTTTCTTCCCTCTCAACTTCCAGGGCTCTCTTGGGTGATTTTGAGTGATCTTCTCTGATTTTAACGAATCTTTGGGAGTTCACCTATGGAAATCAAATCTTAGGATCTCGTTCTTCCTTCTTGTCTTGATCTCCTCAGGTTGTCTTGAACGGAACCACAGATCAGTGTGTAATACCTGGATCTATGGGTTTGGATTTGTGTTAATGAGAACTTCTTGGGATTTAATAGAGGAACCAAAGGAAGATATGGGACCAGTGAAATCATCTTAGATCCTTTGTCCCAAACAAACTTGAGGTAGGTGGTTTCTCTCTCTGCTATTCTGGAACTTAATGGCTTGAGTTTTTTTTTTCTAAATCATTCTTGTGTTTGTTTGGGAAACCTCTTGAGAAAATTTATCTGAAAATACCTATTATGATGTGATTTCTAAAGGGTTGGTTTTGGAAAATGGAAACAAAGTCAACTTCAAAAGAAGCTTAAAGAAAATTGTGTTTTCAATAAATGTTTCATTAGTATCTCGGAATAATCGTTTTGGCATGAGTTCATGTTCATGTGGTATGACATCCTTGGGAGATCGTAGTTCCCTTGAGGGAAGGGTGATTGGAGATCTGCATCAACGTTCTGCTCCGTTCAAGAATGTTGGAAGCTTTTGAGGTAGGGGATTCGTTGCTTCTCCTTTTTATTTACATGCAATCATAAATTGACCATGGTTTAAGCCTTTGGATGGCAGTGGAATTGACCTAATAAAGATTGAGCCGAATTAATAATGAAATTTGTTTATGGTTAGCGATCATTATGTTCTTCCACCGTGATAACAATTTACCTCTTGATTTATTAGATAGTGTGTTATCTATCTTATGTTGTTTAGCATGTTTGATATGCTTTGTTTGGCATGTTGTTATGCTTTGGGTTAAAATATGTTAAAATGATGAAATTAGTAAAGAACGTAAAGTCGGTAAATTAATTGGTTGGTTAAAGAACTTAAAGGGCCATGTTGAACGAATCCTTAAATTCTTATAATTTAATGGTAATCAAATTGATGCTAAATGCATGTTTAATTGTTTAAGTAGTTCTTCCATGTGTTAATGGAATTGGTTAAAGAACTTAAAGTTGTAATGTTTGTTGGGATAATGAAATAAAAAGGCATGTTAATGTAATTGATCTGCCTTAAAGTTTGTTGAAACTTGGAAAGTATGCTTGAGAGCATGTTTAATAAATTTAATAGCTTGTTGTAGCTAATGCCTTAGGTTACCCATAGTTGGACCTTGTGATAATTGAATTGGTTAGTTCAAGATGGAATAAAAAATGATTGTTTGATAAAGATAAAATGTTTGGGGATGAGAGAGCTTGTTTGCTTGTGGAGACTGAATGTCTTGTGTTTGGGACCGAGTGAGCTTGTTTGTATGTGAAGGTTGAATGCCTTGTTTTTAGGACCTAGATTGTCCTATTGACTCTGTTTGATGTTTGCTACCTTTTGTGATGTACTCTGGGTGTGAGCCTTATTATGTGATGATGTGAGCCTGGGATGGCTAATGGGATAGGGGGGGCAGTATGATGTGGCAGCAGTTGACGCCTGTGAGAGCGAGATGCATGGTGATATGCATGATGGTGTCAGGGATGACACCAAGATGGTTGGAACGGGTTAAAGATGGGTTTACCTGTTGTTATGATTAATTTGAATGTTTGTTGTTAATGAATCTATTTAATGGTCGGACAGTCGGATTGCTTGTTTATCTGTATTACTTTCCACACTGCTTGAGGCGGTTGGATATGCTTGGTTATGCATGTGATGACCCAGACTCTCTTGGTTCTTCCCTTTTCCAAAATTCGGGTCCTAAAGGAGTGGCATCTCAGAGAGACCGATCGGTGGGACCGATCGGTGAGGCCGATCGGTGAGACCGATCGGCGTCACCCGGCCTTGTCAAGTTGTTTCCAGTAGCGCTCCTTTGCGCAAATAGGGTTTTAAACCCTATTCTGACTTGTTTAAGCCTGTTTTAAAGACCTGTAACGTGCATAAGAGTTTTAATTAAATACTTATTCAATTCATGAGTCGTCTTAAACTACCCGACCCCCCTTTTGTGACGAGTGGAGCCGCGTGGTCAAGCCACGACCCCCGCACCTTACGCGGTTTCGCGTTTTCACCCCAACCGTCCCCGGCTCTTATAAACCAAGGGTTAGCCATGGTTTCTCTTTTCCTGGATCGTGGATTTTCACAAACAGCTTCTGGTGCATCGGGAGCGCCGCATCGTTATCTGTAAAGTTCCGCGCCCGGCCTAAGCGTCGATCGTCGATCAAGCAAGTAGGGATTTTCTCCTTCGTCTCTCTCTTTTGTGTATCATGCGGGGTGGGCGTGCTTTTGATTTCTGTAGAATTGGGTAGACCCGACCTAATTAAAGATAATGAACGAATTCTATAAAGAAAGAAGAGTGGGGGTCTGTGATCGTTGATGGTGTTTTATATTTTGATGTTTTTTCTTCTATGACCATCTTGTTGAGTTGTGTTGGCTTATGCCTCCTGAAAATCAGGGTCGTTGGTGGTCGTTGTTTGTGCACTAATGAACCCTGCTGATGTTTTAAATGGCCTGTTTGTGGTTGTAAGCTCCTGCTGTGAAAAGTGAATTGGTTAATCACGTATATTCGGCTGAAATAATTGAAAGCACCAGAATCAACCCTTCTGTGATGACTCCCGGTTAGAGCACACAGGATTTGAATCGTGGAGTGTGTTAAGTCGTTTAAATCTGAAAATACCGGCAAGGCCATGCTTGTGTTGGTGGTGGTAGTTGGTCGTTTCCTTTCAGGCCGATTGCTGGAGATGTGGGAGGGGATGGGATCCCCTGTTCTTTTATACTCTCGGTGGTTGTGTGAATTTGGGGGATGGGATCTCCTGTTGGTATGGATTCAGTGGTTGTGAGTTTTAAATCTGGGTGGTTACTTGTTTATATCACGAATTGGAGTGGAATTCTCTGTTGTTGAGAACCGGGTGTGGACGTTTTGGTTGTTGTTTGATTGTTTACCTCCCCGGACTTATGCCTATGCCTACTAGTTGCCCAGTAGTGCTTAAACTTAACCATTATTACTGAATGTGAAATAAGAAATGGGACACATGGGTTGTTAGCGTGAGTCGTGATTCGGACTTGAGTGTTGTTGTGATCTGTAGGTTGTCTGAAGAAAAACCTAGCTTGGGTGAGTGCTTGTTACATATATATATATATATACTTGTAGCTTTGTGTTTCTTATTCGCGCCCCACCCAAGTTGAGCACTTAGTGCCGAACACCCTCATTTCATGGGGGAGGGTGTTTTTCCCAATACTATTCTTAGTGGTTGGTTATTAGCTCCTTTTCTGCTCTTTCCCGGATAGCCCAAGTATCTTCGGGCAGGCTGTGATGGCCTGAAGTCCATTATTAGCCCAAGAACCTTCGGGCTGGGTAGTGTGGTGGTTGGCCAGGTGGGTGCGGCAGGTGGTTTCTCAAGTGTCTTCGGGATGAGGCTCAGGTGTCTTCGGGCGTGGCAGTGTATTTTTTAGCCCAGGTGTCTTCGGGCGTGGTGGTGGTTGTTTTGGCCTAGGTGTTTGCGGGCATGGTTACATGTGACAGTTGTGGCCCAGGTGTGTGCGGGCGGGATTCGGCAGTGGGACTGCGTGTGGTTGAGGCCCAGGTGTGTGCGGGCAGGATTTCGGCAGTGGGACTGCGTGTGGTTGTGGCCCAGGTGTGTGCGGGCGGGTGTGGCAGTGGGACTGCGGTGAGAATGGCGGGATTGGTCTGATGCGTAGGATGTCTCAATAATCAGTGGGAAAGTGGTGTGGGGTACCCAAACATTGATGTGCTCTGATTATATATATTACTTGACTTGCGTTATTTGGGGAGTGTGCCTTGGTGAGGCCTGGGGTGGATAGTTTACCTTGATAGGTGTTTGGTTTACTCTTTTTCTCACGGGACTTTAGTACGTTCCCCCACTTGTGCACGAGAGTCTTTGGTTTTCCCTACTGAGTGTACTTGTATGCTCACCCTACGTATATAAAAACTGCTTTCAGGTTTCCAGGAGGACTTCGGGGACCACGCGGGACTATACTAGCTCGGACCCTCGGGGCAGTTGCAGTTGCTGTTTTTCTTTCTTTGGTACTTGCCCTTATAGTCACCTTCTGTACTTTGTGGTTTTTACTTTTGAAACATGCATGTGGGAATGGCTTACTTTTGGTTTTACTTTTCTTTTACCTTGGTGTTGTTGGGTATCATTATCTTATCTCCCGATCCTATAAAACAAAAAGGGGTAATGTCTTCCATTTGTGAGAAATTTCTATACCCTTGGTGCTAGTCGCCACTCCGGGACCTATTGAAGGCGGGTCTCGGGGGTCATTATCTCTCCTTCAACTTAAAGAAGGAAGGGTCTGACAATCTGCTGACCCTTCCCTCCTTTTGGTGAAGGCGGGTCGTGACAGAATGGTATCAGAGGTGATGGTTGAGAGATAGGATGGAGTCTGGAGTTAGGCACAGTGAGGATTGCATGGGATGGTAAGGCAACAGTGTTGGGTGACATTGGCGCGTGAATTAGGCCAGGGAAGACCGGCTAGGACACGGGATTTTAGGGCCCCACGTGATCCGATGCAAGGACTCCGGACCTACCGAATGACCAAGTGAGGCCACACTGATTGCAGGGTAGAGACCCTAGGAAAGGTACATGCATCATAATGACTTGTGTTCTTGTGTTTCTAGGATGTCCTGGGAATTAAGAATAAATTAAATTTTAAGAAGTTTTAAGAACGATATTCTGCACTACTTGGGCTTAGGCATTCCTTGTTTACCTTGCAGCTATGGCACCTGGAAGGCGACCACGTGTGGTACAGGCGATCGAGACCCCGGAGACTACTTTGGCCGATCGGCAGAGAGCTGACCGAGAGGAAGAGGATGACCAGTGGCAGAAGACTCTTTGAGCCTTCCAGCGACAGGCCCTCGAGAAGTATGAGGGCAGCACCTCCGATATGAAGACGGAAGGCTGGCTAGAGGAGCTAGTTATAGCCTTCGGCCTGATTCGGGCCCCGACCGAGTACTGGGTTCCTCTGGCCGTCAGCCAGATGCGGGGAGCGGCGCGTCAGTGGTGGACGCTTTACCTGGGGGAGAGGAGGGAGTCTGAGGTGGCTTGGGTGGACTTCGAGAGGGAGTTCCGGGCGGAATTCCTCTCCTCGACGATGAAGGCAGAAAAGAGGCAGGAACTACTCTCCCTCCAGCAGGGGAGTATGTCCGTGAGGGAGCTAGGGATCAAGTTCAAGGACCTCCTACGTTTTGCTCCGGACCTCTTTCCCGACGAGGAGTCTCGGACAAGACGTCTAGAGGAGGCGCTCCGACCCTCCCTCCAGTATGGTGTTACCCCCTTTACCCCGCCGACGTACTTGGAGGTCCAGAAGAAGGCTGAAGTGGTGGAGAGGATGCATGCTCTAGGAGGAGTGTCGCGAGAGGGGATCCAGCTGGGACCATCGAAGGGGAAGGCCGTCAGCACCAGGCCTCCAACGTCAGGACCCTCTAGGTTCCGACCCGCAGGGAGCAGGCCGCAGCAGTTTCAGTTTTGATCCCCCGGCCCTCGCCCTTTTCCTACGGGCCCGGGACCGCGGTGCTTCATCTGTGGGAGCCCTGGGCATCTCCGGAGTCAGTGCCCGGACCGGGTGCAGTACAGCAGTGGCAGTCAGCCCCAGCACCCGCCCCAGCAGCAGCTTCCAGCCAGACCCTTCCAGCAGCAGCAGCAGGGACAGCGAGCTCCCGCTCCTCCGAGGGTAGACGTAGGAGGAGGCCGACCTCAGGGCGCTCCACAGGGACCTCGACCAGGACGTGGTCGGGGAGGTGGCCGACAGCCGAGGGGCAGGGGAGCTGGGCGTGGACAGTCCGCAGAGGCAGCAGTTCCAGCAGGGCCAGAGGTTGTTCGAGGTACGATCAGTCTATTTAGCACTCTCGTTTATGTCTTGTTCGATACCGGAGCTTCGCACTCCTTTGTTGCACCCAGCCTAGCCCGTGCCCTGGGTTTAGATACGGAGAGACTTCCAGTGCCCCTGGTGTTGAGCACACCAGTCGGAGGTCAGACCAACTTGTTGTTTGTTTGTCGGGGATGCAGACTGATGATAGGGCCACATCAGTCGGTTAGGGATCTTCTTCTGCTACAGATTCAGCCATACGATGTCATCCTAGGCATCGACTGGCTATTTTCTGTGTGTGCCGTCATCGACTGTTTCCGAAGAAGGGTGGTGTTCTCGGACTTGGATGGCCGGCGTGTTACCTTCACCGGAAAGCGGAGCAGTCCGAAGGGAAACGGGAGAGAGGAACCTCTCCTCTCCTTATTGACCGAGCTGACAGTGGAATCAGTTGATGCTGAAATGGTGGAAGTGACAGAGATCGTCTGTAAGTTTATGGACATCTTTCCCGAGGTGGTGACGACTCTACCCCCTCGACGTGATATCGAGTTTGGGATAGACCTTCAGCCCGGCGCTCGTCCAGTCTCGATGGCCCCTTACCGGATGGCACCTTCGGAGCTACGGGAGTTGCGGATACAGATTGACGATCTGATGAAGAGGGGTTATGTTCGTCCGAGTGCGTCACCGTGGGGTGCTCCGGTCTTGTTTGCAAAGAAGGCAGATGGTGGTCTTAGGTTGTGCATAGACTACAGGAGGCTGAATCGGGTGACGATCAAGAATCACTACCCTCTCCCAAGGATAGATGATCTTTTCGACCAGCTGAAAGGGGCAGGATGGTTCTCAAAGATCGACCTGCGGTCTGGGTACCACCAGCTGAGGGTGAAAGAGAGCGACATCCCGAAGACAGCGTTCAGGTGCAGATATGGACACTTCGAGTTCGTAGTCATGCCCTTCGGTGTTACGAACGCCCCGGCTGTGTTCATGGGGCTTATGAACTCCATCTTCCGGGAGTACCTGGATCAGTTCGTGGTTGTGTTCATCGACGACATCCTGGTCTACTCTAGATCAGAGGGGGACCATGCAGAGCACTTGAGGACAGTTTTGGAGGTCTTCCGACAGCACCAGCTCTATGGGAAGTTGTCAAAATGCAAGTTCTTGACACGAGAGGTACACTTCCTCGGGCACGTAGTGTCTGAGCAGGGGGTAGCGGTCGACCCATCAAAGGTTGAGGCAGTTGTTTCTTGGGCAGCACCCAAGAATGTGGCAGAAGTCCGAAGTTTCCTCGGGCTGGCGGGTTACTACCGGAGATTCGTACCCAACTTCTCCCGAGTAGCAGCCCCTTTGACGGCTCTGACCAAGAAGGACCAGGCTTTCGTATGGAGTGAGCAGTGCCAGTCAGTCTTCAGCTATCTGAAGGGGAAGTTGGTCAGTGCCCCAGTGCTGAGATTACCAGAAGAAGGGGCGGCTTATGAGGTGTTCTGTGATGCTTCAAGACAGGGCCTGGGGTGCGTGTTGATGCAGCGACAAGGGGTGATCTCTTATGGGTCCAGGCAGTTGTGTTCCCATGAGCGTAATTATGCCACCCACGACCTGGAGCTTGCAGCGGTCGTTTTTGCGCTAAAGTTATGGCGGCACTACCTCATCGGGGAACGCTTTGTGGTCTTCACGGACCACAAAATCTTGAGGTATATCTTCTCCCAGCGGGACTTAAACTTGCGACAGCGGAGATGGGTAGAGTTCCTCCAGGATTACGACTTCGAGATCTCTTATACTGAGGGCAAGGGAAATGTGGTGGCCGATGCCTTGAGCAGGAGGACGCAGAAGGATGTGGTCCGAGAGTCGGCGGACGCCTGGAAGGCAATGGAGGAGTTGGCTGCCTTATACCTGGATGCGAAAATGGATAGCGGCAGAGGCTGCCTATATCAGATGACAGTGCAGTCATCCCTGTTTCAGCAAGTGGAGGAGTCTCAGTGGGGAGACCTAGAGTGTGAAGTGATGCGTGACCGAGTTGACCAGGGCAATGCTCCGGAAGGATGGACAGAGGATGGTCAGAACCGGATGCTTTTCCAGAAAAGGTTGTTTGTTCCGGAGGCGATGCGCGGCAAGGTTCTCAGTGAGTTCCACAACTCACCCCTGGCGGTACACCCGGGAGTTTCCAAGATGTACCAGGGTTTGAAGAGGCAGTTTTGGTGGCCTGGAGTTAAGCGAGCGGTGGCAGAGTTTGTGGCCAAGTGCTTAGTGTGTCAGCAAGTGAAGGCTGAACACCGAGTTCCAGGCGGCCTACTGCGGCCTCTAGATGTCCCCGAGTGGAAGTGGGATGACATCTCGATGGATTTCATCACGGGACTACCCAAGGCCCAAGGAGGGTACGACGCCATCTGGGTGGTAGTGGACAGGTTGACAAAATCGGCTCACTTTCTGGCGATCAGGGAGTCGAGTGTTGTGGATGCTTTGGCACGAAAGTACGTGGATGAGGTGGTGCGGTTGCATGGGGTTCCGAGGTCTATAGTCTCGGATAGGGATGCACGGTTTACCTCACGAGTCTGGAGAGGATTACAGCATGCGTTTGGCACCCAGTTACGCCTTAGCACTGCTTTCCATCCCCAGACAGATGGACAAACAGAGCACACCATCCAGACCTTGGAGGATATGCTGCGAGCATGTGTTCTGGACTCAGGAGGATCATGGGTGCAACACTTGCCTCTGATAGAGTTTTCCTACAATAATAGATACCACTCTACCATTGGCATGGCCCCGTTTGAAGCTTTCTACGGGAGGTCATGTCGTTTGCCTGTGTGTTGGACCGAAGTAGGAGAGGCAGGCATCCTTGGTCCGGAGGTGGTGCAGAACACGACAGAGAAGGTTCAGCTCATACGGGAAAGGATGAAGGCGGCCCAGGACCGACAGAAGTCGTATGCTGATACCAGGAGGAGGCCCTTGGAGTTTGAGGTTGGGGACCACGTGTTCTTAAAGGTCTCCCCCCGGCGTGGGCAGCGGAGGTTCGGCAAGGGGAGTAAGCTTTCTCCCAGATTCATCGGACCCTTCCAAGTGTTGCGGCGGGTCGGAAAAGTGGCTTACCAGCTAGCGTTGCCACCGCCGCTACTAAGGATACATGATGTCTTCCATGTGTCCCAGCTCCGTCGATATATGCACGACGATTCACACGTCCTTGATTGGGGCGAGCTGGACGTCGAGGAAGGCATGACCTTTGTGGAGAGACCAGTGGTGATCGAGGATCGCAAAGAAAAGGTACTTCGCGGGTGAACCATCCCCTTGGTTCGTGTGTTTTGGAGACATGGTGGGCTTGAGGAGAGTACGTGGGAGAGGGAAGCACAGATGCGTACCCAGTACCCAGAGTTGTTTTAAGTTTTGCTCCTTGTTGTACATGTTGTGATAGAACGTTTTGTCTTTTGGCTATGAAATGTGCTGGTTTTCTTTCCTCTGTTGTGTGTAAAAAGCCCCGGCTATGGGGAAGGAGAGAACCCGACCCCTAATCAAGACGCATTAAGATGGATGCGATTAAACCCGTGCGGGCGAGTCAGTGCCGCCCAAAGCGGATAATATCTTGACATGGGGGAGGAGACTCCCCATTCCACATGCCCGGGTGGCTTGGCATGGTATGTTGCTTAGTTCGTGGCAGGAAAGTGTTCTTAGTTAACGATGAGGTTCACTCTTGAGAGGTATCTTTCGGGGTGGTTGTTCGGACCCGCCCTTCCCTTTTGGGTTGTTTAAATTCTCGAGAACGAGAATAGTTTGAGAGGTATCTGATGTGATGACCCAGACTCTCTTGGTTCTTCCCTTTGCCAAAATCTGGGTCCTAAAGGAGTGGCGTCTCGGAGAGACCGATCGGTGGGACCGATCGGTGAGACTGATCGGCGTCACCCGGCCTTGTCAAGTTGTTTCCAGTAGCGCTCCTTTGCGCAAATAGGGTTTTAAACCCTATTCTGACTTGTTTAAGACTGTTTTAAAGACTCGTAACGTGCATAAGAGTTTTAATTAAATACTTATTCAATTCATGAGTCGGCTTAAACTACCCGACCCCCCTTTTGTGACGAGTGGAGCCGTGTGGTCAACCCACGACCCCCGCACCTTACGCGGTTTCGCGTTTTCACCCCAACCGTCCCCGGCTCATATAAACCAAGGGTTAGCCGTGGTTTCTCTTTTCCTGGATCGTGGCTTTTCACAAACAGCTTCTGGTGCATCGGGAGCGCCGCATCGTTATCCGTAAAGTTCTGCGCCCGGCCTAAGCGTCGATCGTCGATCAAGCAAGTAGGGATTTTCTCCTTTGTCTCTCTCTTTTGTGTATCATGCGGGGTGGGCGTGCTTTTGATTTCTGTAGAATTGGGTAGACCCGACCTAATTAAAGATAATGAACGAATTCTATAAAGAAAGAAGAGGGGGGGTCTGTGATCGTTGATGGTGTTTTATATTTTGATGTTGTTTCTTCTATGACCATCTTGTTGAGTTGTGTTGGCTTATGCCTCCTGAAAATCGAGGCCGTTGGTGGTCGTTGTTTGTGCACTAATGAACCCTGCTGATGTTTTAAATGGCCTGTTTGTGGTTGTAAGCTCCTGCTGTGAAAAGTGAATTGGTTAATCACGTATATTCGGCTGAAATAATTGAAAGCACCAGGATCAACCCTTCTGTGATGACTCCCGATTAGAGCACACAGGATTTGAATCGTGGAGTGTGTTAAGTCGTTTAAATCTGAAAATACCGGCAAGGTCATGCTTGTGTTGGTGGTAGTAGTTGGTTGTTTCCTTTCAGGCCGATTGCTGGAGATGTGGGAGGGGATGGGATCCCCTGTTCTTTTATACTCTCGGTGGTTGTGTGAATTTGGGGGATGGGATCTCCTGTTGGTATGGATTCGGTGGTTGTGAGTTTTAAATCCGGGTGGTTACTTATTTATATCACGAATTGGGGTGGAATCCTCTGTTGTTGAGAACCGGGTGTGGACATTTTGGTTGTTGTTTGATTGTTTACCTTCCTGGACTTATGCATATGCCTACTAGTTGCCCAGTAGTGCTTAAACTTAACCATTATTATTGAATGTGAAATAAGAAAGGGGACACATGGGTTGTTAGCGTGAGTCGTGATTCGGACTTGAGTGTTGTTGTGATCTGTAGGTTGTCTGAAGAAAAACCTAGCTTGGGTGAGTGCTTGTTACATATATATATATACTTGTAGCTTTGTGTTTCTTATTCGCGCCTCACCCAAGTTGAACACTTAGTGCCGAACACCCCCATTTCATGGGGGAGGGTGTTTTTCCCAACACTATTCTTAGTGGCTGGTTATTAGCACTTTTTCTGCTCCCTTTCCCGGATAGCCCAAGTATCTTCAGGCAGGCTGTGATGGCCTGAAGTCCATTATTAGCCCAAGAACCTTCGGGCTGGGTAGTGTGGTGGTTGGCTAGGTGGGTGCGGCAGGTGGTTTCTCAAGTGTCTTCGGGATGAGGCTCAGGTGTCTTCGGGCGTGGCAGTGTATTTTCTAGCCCAGGTGTCTTCGGGCGTGGTGGTGGTTGTTTTGGCCTAGGTGCTTGTGGGCATGGTTACATGTGACAGTTGTGGCCCAGGTGTGTGCGGGCGGGATTTAGCAGTGGGACTGCGTGTGGTTGAGGCTCAGGTGTGTGCGGGTGGGATTTCGGCAGTGGGACTGTGTGTGGTTGTGGCCCAGGTGTGTGCGGGCGGGTGTGGCAGTGGGACTGCGGTGAGAATGGCGGGATTGATCCAATGCATAGGATGTCTCAATAACCAGTGGGAAAGTGGCGCGGGGTACCCAAACATCGATGTGCTCTGATTATATATATTACTTGACTTGCGTTATTTGGGGAGTGTGCCTTGGTGAGGCCTGGGGTGGATAGTTTACCTTGATAGGTGTTTGGTTTACTCTTTTTCTCACGGGACTTTAGTACGTTCCCCCACTTGTGCACGAGAGTCTTTGGTTTTCCCTACTGAGTGTACTTGTATGCTCACACTACGTATATAAAAACTGCTTTCAGGTTTCCAGGAGGACTTCAGGGACCACACGGGACTATACTAGCTTGGATCCTCGGGGCAGTTGCAGTTGCTGTTTTTCTTTCTTTGGTACTTGCCCTTGTAGTCACCTTCTGTACTTTGTGGTTTTTACTTTTGAAACATGCATGTGGGAATGGCTTACTTTTGGTTTTACTTTTCTTTTACCTTGGTGTTGTTGGGTATCATTATCTTATCTCCCGATCCTATAAAACAAAAAGGGGTAATGCCTTCCATTTGTGAGAAATTTCTATACCCTTGGTGCTAGTCGCCACTCCGGGACCTATTGAAGGCGGGTCTCAGGGGTCATTATCTCTCCTTCAACTTAAAGAAGGGTCTGGCAATCTGTTGACCCTTCCCTCCTTTTGGTGAAGGCGGGTCGTGACAATGCATCTCTTTGATGGTATCCTAGGATGCTTCTTAGAGTACCATAATTATTGAAAGTTTAATAATGTTTAATAAATGACTTAACCCGTGGGGTTGGTGTTGCTAGAATGCAAAAGATGAAGTGATCTTGAGAACCGTAAACTCGATTAGCTTAGTCTGGAAGGCATGGACTTCACCTTTAATGGTTAATGAATTAATTAGCGTAAGTGAAATGTAACAAGCAAAGTAATTTTAATAAAAAAACTTCTAAAAGCTTTTGTGTGTGTAGGATATCTAGTCCCTAACAATGGCAGTCGAGAGTCCGAGTAAAGATAGCTACAGTTGATACTAGGACTAAATCTTGTCTATAGTGTGGTTGTGAGCTATATTATATCATGTATGTTTTGTGATTTCATATGATGCCTCACTCATGATAGTTAAGGCGCCTGATGCCCAATGAACTCCAAGAGGGTGTTTTCCCCAACATCTAGGTTGGTGAGGGACGAATAACTGACTACCCCCTATGGCTTCACTCTCTTCTCCTAATGGTATATTGTGCTGGTATGCACGGTGGTTAGTTTCTCATATATGTGTGTAGAGGATTGTAATGGATTGTGATTATTTCACACACATATATCTCCGAATATAGTATCCAAATGGTTATTATAGGTATGACGTGCATGGGTTGTGATGACATGAGGTACATACTCAGTGTATGAGTTGTAATGGCTTGAGGTATAATACCTAACATATGATACACGTCCAATGGGTTGTGGTGGCTCCCGAAAACTACTTGGTTATTATATGGAGATATGTGGATGGGATGATGTGGTGATGTGATGCACGATATGCATGTTATGATACTTAGATCATGTATCTTTGGGTTGGCTTCTTTTAGAGAGAGATGGCTCAGGACGTGGGACGTTAGGGCAGAGTGGCAAACAAGTGGGGAAGTGGTAGCGGGGTACCCTTTTGTTTCATTACTATAATATATGATTTGTTATATGTGTTACTTAGTGAGAGATAGCCATAGTGAGGATGGGAACTTAGTATACTTGTTTAAGTGACGAATTAGTTTCACTTATTATTCACTGGGTTTTAGCATACTTTCTTTATCTTTTGCACAAAAGGTTTCGAGGAGGATCCTACTGAGTATGCATGTTATGCTCAACCTACGTATATATAAATTGTTTTTCAGGTTAGCATGAGTAGGTCGGGGATCGGGTTGGATATTATGATCTCATGGGTTTTCAGGAGATGTTTGGGCTTCGTGGTCGGTGTCAAGTTTTCTCTTTTGGTACTTCTAGTTTCCTTTTCAATTGTATTAGTTTTGTATGGCATTTCATGCATGTACTTGGGATCTCTTTTATCTTTATGAGCAGGTGTTGATTGGTGCATATGTCTTATCTATCTCTTTTACATGTTCTCTTAGAGGGTATTGTCTCTCATTTGTATATTTATTATACCATCGGTGCTAGTCGTCAACCTTGTGCCTACTGGAGACGAGACTCGGGCGGTCATCATCTCCCTTCTCTCATTGTCGGCCCAAGAGGGGTACCTTTGGGAGGAGGGGGTCGTGATATTAGGGGAAATCATCCTCCAGCATTCTCTTAAACCTTTGGAATTTATTATCAGCATTTTGTGTCTTGGGGATGCCACCTAAGGTTAGTAGCACCTCTGCCTCCTCTCAAGCCAATGAGTTGGGGTGGAATGTTACAAATGGTATCAGTCTTGTTCGGTTATTGAGTTGGGTTGGTAGCAAGGAGATAGGAATGTCACAACTTGAAATGTATAGCATAAAAAGGCGTAGTTGACATTTTTATATTGAACTTCAAGTTACCATGGTGGTTTGAGTACAAAAGTGTCCTAAAACACTCCTAGGCAAGTTATCAACTCATCGTCGAGGGTTTAGCCGATGAGTGTAGCATATCATGCATTAGTACTGAGACTTTCCACTAGGATTGCATCATTCATCAGTTGCTTGATGATTTTTGAAAGATGATTCAAATAGTTAAAATGGTTGATTTTTGAAATGAATATTATAATGATGGTTTCTTATGGTGATTTGGAATTTTCAATCTTTTAGTTGCTAGAGAGTGATGACTAAATGGTGTTTTGTTCTGATTACAGAAAATAGCACAGGATAGACGTCGTATAAATCAGCCAGAAGAAGTTGCAGAAAATGAGTTTGCACCTAAGCCAGAGGTAAACCTGTTGTACAAAGTATTGTGCAATCTTTTCAAGTCATTGATAGAGGAAATCAAAATAATGAACCCAGACAAGTAGATCATTCAGTGTGGTTTCAAAAAAAGAATCCACCAATTTTTCGAGGGGATTCTAATCCTAAAAAGGCGGAATTGTGGCTCAATCGAATGAAATGAATCTTTGATTTTCTTGATACGTCGATGGAGCTAAAAGTAAAGCTAGCGACCTGCATGTTAAGGGATCTTGCACGCCAATGGTGGGATCTAATTGTCCAAGCTAGAGGTGACCAAGGACTTGTGTGGGGTAACTTTGAGGAATTGTTCAACTAACAATTCAATCCTCACACATTCAAGATAGAAAGAACAACAAACTTTTTCGATTTAAAATAAGAAAACCTATCGATTATAAATTACGCAGCTAAGTTTATGAACTTGGATCGTTCTGCTCCGGAAGTGGCAGCTAGCGCGTCCTTAAAGACACTCATATTTGAGTCAGGATTACGACCAGATATGTGATTCAAGATGGTTGTTCTTTGTATTAGAGATTATATAAAGATTTTCAACAGACCAACAGTGGTGGAAAGAGATCTTTCTGGGAATCCTATGGGAGGAAGTGTGTTTGTTTCCATAGGAACAGGTGGGAACTATAATGCGGGGAACAAGCAGATGAGGGACGCCTATTCTCAAGGAGGTGGTGCACCTCAAACTCAGACTTCTAAATCAGTTAACATTCTTGCAAGATCCGATAGAAAACCATGTTGTTTCCAATGTGGTTCACTTACGCACAATAAGAAGGATTGCACTGCACCACCCAGGAATTTTCACCACTACAGAAGGGAATCTCAAGTATTGTCATAGACTTCAGAAATCACCGGGTGGAACAAGCTCGACTCAGCTTCGGGTCTCTTATGCTCAGACGAAACAGTCTCATCAGACTAGTTCTCGTCCACAGACACAAATGAATCAGGACACTCCCAGGAACACTTTGGTTGTCCAGTTGACACCTCAATAGGGAAGCAAGGGTTGTCCTATTGCAGCTGATCGATACCTTTATACAGGGGAGCAGGCTATCACGAGCGAGCAATCGGGTACCTCCACGATGCGAGCTACCATTCTTCTGAATTCGGCTTTTATGCAAAGTTTGATACTGGTGAATCGCATTTTTTTCTTGTTTCTTCCATGGTTAAACAATTGGGATTACATGTGGAAATGATGTCTCGTATCATGAGTATCAAGACACCCCTTGGACAGTGGGAGTGCAAAGGATTCAAATGCCTAGCATGTTTCATTACCATTGATGCAGTGCAGTTTCTCTGAGAGTTTACAGTCCTAAAAATGGATGTTTTTTATTTAATCTTTGGTATGGATTGGTTAGTGGGATTTAAAGCTCATATAGACTGCAATGTTCGATAGGTGACGTCTACATCCCCGAATGGAGCTCTTCATGTAAGGGGGTTAGGATATAAATACAGGTAGAGAAAAACCTTTAGTGACAGTGGATGGAACCATTCAAGCCAGTTAGCAACAATGACTTTGGCCGCTACTGATGAAACAAGAAATGGGGCTCTTCCTGTTATAGTGGATTGACACTCAGATGTCTTTCCAAATGATTTCTCTAGGTTACCACCCAAATGGGAAATCGAATTTTCCATCAATCTACTCCCGAAAACAAACTCTATTTCATTATCATTTTACAGAATGACTCCGACTAAGTTGTGAGAATTAAAATTCCAGCTAGAGGAGTTGGAAAGTAAAGGCTTCACCAGACCTAGTTCATTGTCTTGGGTTGCACCGGTTTTATTCATAAATAAGGTAGACAGTTCTCTCAAATTATGTGTTGATTATCATAAATTAAATCAAATTATGCTTAAAATTGGTATCATCTTCCTTGAATTGATGACACGTTTGATCAATTAAAGGGAGTCAAGTGGTTCTCTAAGATTGGTCTATGCTCAGGATATCATCAACTTAGAGTCAGAAGAGAGGATGTTCTGAAGACAGCATTTCAAAGTCGCTATGGCCATTAAGAATGTATCGTCGTGCCCTTTGGTCAGAGAAATGCACCAACGGTCTTCAAGGCATTAATGAACTGTATCTTCCACAGGTACCTTGATTCCTTTATTGTTCTATTTGTTGAAGATATTTTGGTTTACTCTCGAAGCAGGAATGACCACGATGAGCACTTAGAAATTATACTGAGCACATTGTGGGACCATAGTTTGTATGCTACGTTTTCTAAGTGCAACTTCTGGATCCAATAAATTTGTTTCCTTAGACATGTCATTTTCGAAGAAGGAATATCAATTGACCCAAGAAATATAGAAGCAGTAGTATTTTAGCATATGCAATTTTCTGGGATTGGAAGGCTATTAACATCGCTTTGTTCGGGATTTCTCTAGGCTTGCTTCTCCCATGGCTGTTTTGATAAGAAAGGGCGCTTCATTCGTATAGAATGATAACTATCAGAAAAGCTTTTTAGAGATTAAAGCTCATCTCACATCAGCACTCATCCTAATCTTATCAAAACCAGGTCAGGGTTATGTGGTATATTGTGATGTGTATGGATCTGGTCTTGGTTGTGTTCTCATTTAGGAAGATCATGTTGTGGCCTATGGTTCGAAGCAGTGGTGAATGTATGAGAGGCACTATCCAACGCATAACCTGGAATTAGCTGCAATTGTTCATGCCTTAAAAACATGGTGGCATTACCTCTTTAAAGAAAAGTTCATAGTTTTCACTGATCATAAGAGTTTGAAAAACATTTTTCTCAGCAAGACTTGAATTTGAGACAACGAAGATGGATGGAATGCCTCCAGATGTTTGATTTCGACTTGGTATACACACTTGGTAAAGGGAATTTTGTGGCGAATGCATTGAGTCGAAATTCGAATAGCAAAGTGGTCTGAGAATCTCATGACCAATGACAGTTGATGAGCGTGATTGCTGACATGCATTTGGATTGTGTTGCACAGGATGAACATGCAATTTTCTTCATTGTTAATCATGTTCCCAACTTAATGGGTTTGGTAAAAGAGGCTCAAACATCATATCCTGGTTCTATCACCATTAAGTCAAACCAAAATGGTGGGGAGATTTCTGATGACTAGACAGAGGATGCAAACTCCTTGTTAAGTTTTCATAATCAAATTGTAATCTCTCAGTCTTCCTAGGAAAAACTTCTTTCTTCATATCACCATTCGAAATGGGTTATTCATCCGGGTATTCAGAGTATGTACAAGGTGATGAAAGCATATTTCTGATGGTCAGGTGTTTCATAGCATGAATGGTTTTCACAGGGTGAAGGGCTAAGATGACTCATGACGTGAAAACCATTCAGATTGTGAAATGGTTTTTTCAAAAACTAAAACTGAGGCGATGGGTTTTTCAATGTAAGTGGCCTATCGACTATTCACAAAATGAATGGGGAATTCACACTGTGAATAGTCTAGGTCCAACCTATTTTAATGCAGATTGTGGGTGTAAATTCTAATTTGGTTTCTTTTTCTTCCCTCTCAACTTCTAGGGCTCTCTTCAACATCTGGACTCTGATTCCAACAAATCTTTGGACATTCAATTGTGGAAATCAAAGTTAGGATCTCATTCTTCCTTCTTGTCTTGGATCTCCTCAAGTTGTCATGAACAAAACCATATATCGGTGTGTAATATCGATATCTATGGGTTTGGATTTGGGTTAATGAGATCTTGGGATTTAATAGAGGAATTGAAGAGGTGAGATCGATGGAATCGTCTTAGATCCTACGTGTCAAACAAACTTGAGGTAGATGGCTTCTCTCTCATTCTACTTTTCTAGAACCTAATGACTTCGGGTTTTTTCTAAATCATTCTTGTGCTTGTTTAGGAAACCTCACGAGGAAATTTATATGAAAAATATATGTTAAGATGTGATTTCTAAAAGGTTGGTTTTGAAAAATGGAAACAAAGTCGACTTCAAAAGAAGCTTAATGGAAATTGTGTTTTAAATAAATGTTTCATTGGTAGCTCAGCATTATCGTGTTGGAGTGAGTTCGTGTTCATGTGGGACGTATCATGGTCAGAAGTATCACATTGGTCTCTCCTCGCGAGATGTTATTCTTTTGTTGGGAGTGTGGACATTATTCTTTTGTTAATACATATATTAGAACACATGATGTCTTGAAAGTGGAAGCATAAATAATTTAAGTATGAGCTTGGACAAGAATGAATGAATCAACCACACCACCCGCACACAAAAGAAAATACAGAAAACAAATATCCAAATATAGTCTTTATGAAAAAGAAAAGAAAAACGAAAGAAATGTTGGGATTATGAAATTTAAGTCGAGAAATAACCAGGCCAAGGGTTGGGTTTTCATAATCGGTTCTGGCATTGACTCGGTTTCCCCTTGATGACATCAACTCCAGCTCAAACATTGATTTTATTATTTACAATAAATTACTTTTATATATATTCATTCATTTCAACTAATAAAACTACTGTTACCGTAATCAATTTATATCACCCCGCACCGTACTAAGATCTCATGCCAAGCCCAAAAGCCAGAATTTATACCATAAAGGGAGAACCCGAGTGATTTTTTTATATTCTTTTTGAAAGTCTAAAGTCATAAATTTTAGAAGTATTTCTCCCATTTTTGAAAGGTTTTTTTTATGGAAAAAAAGTGATTTTGACCCCAAAAAAAATCTTAAACTTGGGGGATCATAATAAAAATAATCATTTTACAGAAAAATAAGTGGAAAATGATTTTTTGTTTTTTCAACAAAAGGTAAGACTTGAAACAACTTCCGGTGGGGAAAGGGGCCCGAACTGAGGTCACAGCATAGAGCAGGATACTCTGGGTCCAGCTCTTCCATGAACTAAATAAAATCCTGATCTAAATAAAATAAAAATTAAATAAACATGTGGGGCGCTAGTCAACACCCATGAACTAAATAAAATCAAAATTAGTGAGAAATGGGTTAACTATTCCATCAGACTCAAGAACCCAACTTTGGGTTAACAAAAAAAATACAAACTAATACATAAACAACGTAGAGAGACCACTGCTGAACACAAAAATGGCAATCACTAGCAAATTATCATTGGGGAAGACACTTCTGAATTGAAAAATATAATATAAAACCCATGCATAAACATGTGGGGGAGAACATAAATGGTAACAGTGGAACAAATTCATTTTGATGGATAATCTATTTGTTTGAATCAATTAAAGTTTTGAAATACTCAAAACTGGTTATTTCATGAATACAGAGAACGTGGGACCTGGTAAATACCTTAGAGTAGCCGCCCTGTGCATCTTTCACAAGATAGGTTGTGAAAGAGTTATATTAGAATGGTCTTGAGCTAGCTTGATAGACACATCAACCGCAACCCACACCCCATCTGCTTGCTGCTTGCAGAACCGAAGGAACTTCACTTGCAAGCGGTGTCAAGACTCGGAACTCAGCTTGCATTTAAGGGATCACAATGCAAGAATAGAAATTTAAAAAAAAACGAAATAAATAAATAATAGTAGCATCCAGAGCCAATAAAACATACAAGTTGCATTGCACCATTTTTAGCCCCACAAACGCCATTGGAAATTACTTCGAAAATAGAGGAACATGCTACCAAGTGAGGAAACATTTTGTTCCACGGTTCCTATCCAGGAGCACCAATTTAAGACTTATCAAACCCTGACATTGAAACATTTATGCTCGGGTTTTGGATTTAAATGAGATAATTGTTGGCATCACTGAAAGTATAATACAAAACACATCGTAAAGTCTAGGGAAAATAATTAAGTAAATGAGGATTTTCATTTTTCCTGAAAATGTGTAAACAAAATTGTGTTTGGTTTTGGAAAACATTGTATACTTTCATTTCCAAAAAATGTATTAGAAAATATGACAAAAAATGTTGTGCATAGTGAGAAAAAAACAAGAAAGCATTTCAATCATCTCTCCAGACATGGAAACTTTATTTTTGGGCCAAAAAGGTTACATTTCCATTTTTTGAAAAATAATTGCCATTTACATAATCTAATGCAATACATAATAAAATTTTACAAAATGAAAACAGAAAAATTTTTACAAAACAAAACACAATCGAGGTTTTTCTTTGCTTTCTAATAATCAATGATTTTCATTTTCCAAAAAAAATCCATCTAAATACAAATACACCAAAAGTGTTGCATATTGGGTTCTGCAAAGCTTCCTTAATTGCTAAATTCTCACCAAGGAGCTTCTCTTCCTCTAGTTTAAGAACCATGTTCTCATGTCTTTCCAATTGAGTCTGGCACAAAATGGAGCGCTATTATAGCGTAAGAATGCTGCTTTAGCATGGATGGGACAACACTAAAATGGATATGTGCTACAGTGCAGCGCCATATTTGGAGTAGGAATATAGCTGCGCTATCCTGTTTTTTTTTTACTTCTACTCATTTTATTTGTAAAATAAATGGTTTATATTTATTTTGATATATAAAAAACAGGCATATCCAAGGAATATTCTTTTTATAGTATAAAATGAAGTAAATGGGTACCCCCACAGGCGGCTGGGGTGGCAGGGGGGCTGGGGTGTGGGGCGCTGGTCGCAGGGTAGAGTCCCCGGACCGTTTCTTGTTGTAGCGTGCGTGTATATATAAACCCACCTTTTAAAATGAAGTAAACGGGTTGGAGTGCATTTCACTGTTCATACTCCATTTTGAAGCAACCTTACTTCAAATGGAGTAATGGGTTGAAGATGCTGAAAAAATAGCTATACTTGGTTCAAATGAAAATCACTTGGGATTGTTTGGTTGAGCGAAATTAAATAGGAGGGGCAATTAAGAGAGGGAGACGGAAAGGGGAAAAGATTAAAAAATATGATGTTTGGTTTAGAGGTGACTATTTTGAATTTGACACAACACTACATGAGTTAGATCAATTTGGGTCAGACATAAATGGGTTCGGGTTGTAATCTGGTTGGGTAATCTAACACGGTCAATATTCTATAATATATTTAAAGATAAGTGGGTTAGCGGGTTGGGTTACAATTGACCCCTTAATAAACAGGTTGGGTTAGGTCAACCCATTTAATTAAGTGAATTCACAGGAAAACCAACCTGACAAAAACCCAACCCTTGAACCTGAAATGCCACCTCTAAACCAAACTAGTCCGGTAAAGGAAGCCCCCTATTTTCCTATCCTTTTACCTCCTCCAACTCCCGAAAAATCCGGGCCTTCGACAAGTGGCCTAAAAATACTTTCTCAAAAAGAAATCTGGAAAAACTAGTGGATGATCAATTATCATAAGTGATTGGTGCTAAAGGCAGTTTTATAAGTGTTGCGAAACGGACTCTGAAAAAAGGGCATGTTATAAATATCATAAAGGAGTTCACCAAAAATACCAATCTTTGGCTGTGTTCGTCAATTCAGAAAGCAGAAGTTCACTTGCTTCACGTCTAGGTTCAACTTCCTGCTGAGGTCCGATTACTGTTTCTCATCAGGAAGGTGACACGTCTTGAAGAAACTACATCCAAATATTTAAATCATATAAAAATAAAACATCCATAGAACGGTTGAATGATCAGAAATAATGATCATTAATGCATTCAGAAAGGAAAACAGTGTACACTTCCAGTTCATTGATCTGAAAAAAAGTGAGCCGATGGCAATTCCGCTTACCGTGGAGATGATCCTCGCCATCCTGGTCATCACTGGACACCCCAGCACCATCCAGGTGATCACTCCCGAACCGGCCTTCATACTCGACTTCTCTAATTAACCCAGTTATATGTGGATATAAGTAATCCCCTGTCAAACCCATCATCGCACTCAAAGCCAGGGCTCCAAGTTAGCTGCACACGGATCAGCATTAAGTAACGCGCTCCACGATGAGATGCTTCATTAGCATTAAAATCCAAAAACGAAGAACATGTGGAAAATACTTATATACAGGGATGGGGATTGAAAAACCCCATTGGATAAGAAATGAGCACAGAAAATCATCCGACACCCATTAACACGAGATGACAAAGGCGTGATGGAATCGTAGAGAACAATACGATCACAATGTTTGTAGATTCAGAGAAATGAAAGAAAAACGCAACTAACTCAGAGCTGGCTTTGATTGGGACGTCGATTTTGACAGGGGAGTGCTTTGATCCATATATAACCGGGTTAATTAGAGAAGTTGAGTATGAAAGTCGGTCCTCGTCTTCCATGGACCTTCTCTTAGAAAAGATCAAATCTCTCTCACTCCCGCTCTCTCTGAAAATGTGTGAACGACATGGAAGAAGGGATCAGACAAACGATGATCGTTGCATTCGTTCGGAAACCCTTTCCCTCTGCGGTCCTAGTAAAATAAAGTCGACCCACGAATAAAAAAAACCCTAGACCGCAAAATGGTGGATTGAGGAGGATCGGGGAAGGCATATAATTCCTCCGCCCTTGGTGTGCAATATGTATATAATTATAGTTAAGGTAAATGGGATCTAATTAAATTCTCCTTCCTAATTCTGTCCATTAAATTCCATCAATCATCCTTTAATATGCCTGTAATTTTGTATGAAATGATTGATGTCTATCAAATTTGTGAATATTATTTAATAATTTTCATAATCACATCATGACATTTATAGGTTGTTTGTGGGTATTTAATGGTGATGAAACGGTATTAAAGTATGATTGGATTGGGTTTGAGATAATCATATTTTAAAATATGAACTTTGATGGGTTAAATTTTTAAAATAAAAAATGTTCCTAAAAACAAACGAGTTTTATTTCATTTTTAGTATCAGTTTAGCATAACTTTATTTCATTTCAATACAGCGAATAAGATATTTTCATGCCCTCGTTGGGGTGCCTTAGTGATGGGTTGCTTCTTGGCTTCCTCGAGATTAGGGATTCAATTCTTGTCGTTTGCGCAAAGTCGTGTTGTTGTGCGGTAGTTTTACTCAGTCAACCACAACAATGCATAATAAGACCCAAGGTTGGGTACTTGTCAGTGGTGGGCAGCGCTACACCGGGAAGCGCGTAGACTATAATGGAGGGTTGGGGGTTATGTTAAAAAAAAGATATTTTCTTTTTTTGTTTAACTCCATTAACAATAAAACATATATAGTTAAAATAAATAAATACATATTTATAGCCTGAATGACCCGAATGCCTTCTTTTTTATTGAATTTTGATAACCTCACTTTCAAGGGATGAGGGAGAACCCTTACAAGTCTCCTAGGCTTAGAGATTACATTGCTCGTAAACTTGGAGACTTTACAAAACCCGTAGGTCTTAAGAAAATCATACATACTATGACTACTTGAAATCGCTCCTCCGCAACATTTGTATTGCGATTAGTTCTCTGTCTTTGCATGGCTGCTCGGTTAGCTGTCCTATGCAGAGATGCACAGGTCTGGTACCGCCGATGGCAATGTCATACTCTCTCATTCTTCCAAATCTGTTAGCCCTGCTCTGGTGAATGCGTCTTGTTCTTGAATCCTCCTCTGGAGTTGGTTCCTTATAGAATCTGTCTGGGCATCTGCATATCATGTGGCCCTAAAGGCATTTAGGTGGCCCGAAGGCCTTGAGGTGGTCTGAAAGCCTTACTGACCCGAAGGCCTGGGTGACCCGAAGGCCTGGGTGGCCCGAAGGACTTAAGGACTCCAAGCCCAAACTGGTGGCCCAAGAAAAGCATTGGGTGTAAAATGGTTCATGTAAGGTGGTGATGTCACAAACCAACCCGGGTCGACCCTGAACCGGTCACCCGAGCCGGTCCACGACATGGCCTGAGAGGCGTTCCTGATCCTCCTGGACTGGCGATAAGTGTCAGGGCATCAACAGAGGTTGTGAGAACGATTTCGCCCAATATAAATAAATAAAGCAACATAAATAATACAGAGCAACGCAGAATAAGTAAACCGAACAAAACGACCAAACAAGAACAAAAGAAAAAAAATAAAACTAACCAAACACGACGTCCGAACTAACTCTGTGCGACCTCCCGGGTCACTCTCCGACTCAACGATCAAGCATCACCCAAGGCGAGCGCACCCAAGTTATAGCCTGCACAAACACTAAAAACAGAAAAGAGCTATAGGCGTGAGTATTAAAACTCAGTAGGCTAGCCCGATATCTATTCCCAATGCACTACCTTTAAAATAAAAGAAACATCATTTCAAGTTTGAACTACAATTTAAAAAAGTAGGGCTTTCGACATGCTACTCAAAACAAAGTACGAGTCATTGCCCTCATTCATTTCTCAAAACCCAAGTCATTATTTTAGTGAGACATTAGCATTTTCAAAGGGAAAGCGATGTTTACATTTTCAAATTTGTACAAAGAGGATTAAATACTTTCATTTGAAAACCATTATTAGAAACCAAGTCAAAACCAATTTATCACTTTCTAAGGAAAACAATGCACAAAGTACACAACAAGAGCAATCTAAAAATACATACAAGTACCAAAACATAACTACAAGTAACTGAAAGCCAACAGACATGGGTGAACCTAGGAGATCAAGAATAAACCAAAAGACACCAATACATGAGATATCATCCTCGTTGACATGTCACACACGATGAAATCAAAACACCCAATACGCTCGACCATCCTTTCTCAGGCAAGCCGAGGGCAAATTCCATAGTAATAAACCCAATATATCCACCTACTATGGGCCACTGGTCAGTATCATAACCTACCAATGCAGCAATCATTCTTAGAATATTCTCTCAATATGCCCAATTCTCATGTCTCAAGTGTTTGGAAAGGGGGTGAGCCAACCGATGCTAACCGAGCATCCAATCATGTATATATATAAAGCACAACAGGCATCACCCTGAGCCACTCCATGGGACAACCTCTTGCCTTTAAACTACTCAAGCACGTGGGAGCCTCTAAGCGCAGCCTCCCAAACAATCAATCACAACCAAGGCAAGAGAATTATCCTAGGAGGGTTTCATCAAAACATTTTCACCATTTTCCATAAAGTGTCAAACGAGCATTAAATACATTTCACAATCACCACTTTAAAGAGAACCAAAATGCTTGTTCATGCTTCAGAAGAAATCATTTATCATTAAAACCAAAACTATAATTGAAATTCTGTGAATTATGTTTAAAATCCAAACTTGCATTCTTTCACTACTGGGTGTCTGTTCATCAAGAAAATATTTCAAGTGTCATGTATAAAATAAACGGCTCTTTTTACACCAAATAATCATTTAAAAATTAATTGTCTTATATTATCTCACATTTATTAAAATTAATAAAATATTTAATTTGAACAAATAGTGTGCGCAAACGGCGGGAAATAATGTAACTTAAATTTTAAAAACAGTGCAATGAGAACCTACCTCAAGACCAAGGCGCGACGACGGGGAAACTTCGAAAACAAGGCGCGACGACGACGCTCGCTCGAAAACGCCCTACGCGGGTCCTAAAAATCCTAAACCAACCAATAAAAACCCACCATCAACTAAAACCCATAATCCAACAAGAGTAAGATTATAATAATAATAATGATAATAAGAGTAAGAATAAGAATAAGAATAATGATAACAACAACAACAACAACAACAACAATAATAATAATAATAATAATAACAATAACAATAACAACAACAACAACAACAACAATAATAATAATAATAAATAACAATAATAATAATAATAACAAGAATAATAATAATAATAATAATAATAATAACAATAATAACAACAACAACAACAACAACAACAACAATAATAATAATAAAAGTAAAAAAAATAAAAACAAAAAGAGCTTTTCAAGGGGCCGCTGCACACCTAGCAGGAGAGGCCGGAAGGGGGTCCGGTCACCGGAGTGGGGCAGAGGAGCTGTGCGCTGGTTGGGAGCTGGCCGGGCTGGAGAGGAGGGAGGCCGAAGGCTGGTGGGGAGCTGGGTTGCTGAGTAAGGAGGGCTGAAGGATCGACCGGGAAAAAGGGAAGCGCGCTGGGGGGAATCGCACCGGCTGGGAGGTGCAGAGGTAGGGAAGAACGACTAGCCATACCCTGCTCGCGTCGGTAGGTTGAGGAGGCATGGGGGGTTGCACCAACTAGAATGAGGGGCTCACCGCTGAGCAGGAGGAAGGCATGTGTATGCTGGTTGTCGGGGCGCGCTGCAAGGTGGTGCCGCTGTGAGCGGAGGGGAAAAACAGGGGTTGTTGTGCAGGGTGATGGGCTGCAGGGTTGCGAGGCAGAGGGGCTAAGGAGGAGGGAGCAGGGTGCGGGCTTCTGCAGACAGAGGAAGGCGCAAGAGAGAAGAGCCGCACCGGTTGGGGCACGTTGGCTGCTGCAAAGGGGAGCAGGAGGTGGTTGGATGTGGGCTACAGGAGGAGAGACGCTGGGGGAGCGAGGTGCAGTGAGAGGCCGAGGAAAGGAGGATGGCGGCGCTGCATGTGTCGGGTGAGAGAAAAAGAAATAAAAAAGGGGGCCGCTAGGGTTAGAGAGGAAAAAAAACAAGAAAGAAAAATAAAGAAAAATAAAAGAATAAAGAAAAGAAAAAACTATAATAATAATAATAATAATAATAATGAAGTTGAAAATAATATAAAAGTTATTCTACAAAACTAATAATAATAATTATCTAAATAATAATAATAGAAATAATAATAATAAGAATCATAATAAATGATATGAAAATAATAAAAGTAGTCATATTATTTCAATAGTAACAAAATTCTTAACACAATAAAAATTTAAACGAAACTCTAATTAATGCGCATTTTAAATACAAAAAAAATTTATTTCAAATTTTCAAAGACAATGGGATGCGCAGTTATTAGGGCGAGGTCGTGCAGCTCCAACTTCACGCTCCGCCTGTGCGCCCGACGACGTCGACACCAAAGAGCGCACATTTTAACATAACGCAAAGAAACAATTCATCCGGGACACACCCAAACCATAGAAAAATTTATTTAAGGCCGAAAATAATTAAATAAATCTATACTCACGGTTTGAGGTGTGACATGTGATTTCAAATGATAAGCAAAGTTTTTGTAGTGCACATATGGTAATCCGCTCCAAGTTCTAGGTATCTTCCTACTCCCATGGATTAAAATCAAATAATTATACCCATTTGCTTCTATTAACATGTATAATAACCTTAATCCTTTTAATATTTGCATTGCTGTGAACATATACGATAATCATTTTGTAACACAAACCACTAACCTCATGTTCAGTTAAAAACGACTTATTGTAAGAATGATACAAAAAGTGAGCGTACACAATATAAAGTTTCAGATCATTATTAAACAGGTTAATTCACCTGTTTTTTCATTCCTAGTGCCCAAGTTCTATAAATTTGCACTCACAGTTGTTGCTTCTCCCTGCTGACCTCATTAAAGATTCGTCCACTTTCATTTCAACCTCAGTTCCAATTAGTAAGTGAGTTTTCTTTCCAGTGTGTTCTTTCTCTTTGCTCCACTTGCATTAATTTCAACCACCATTGAATTTCTTTAAGTCATCAACATTTTCATTTTTTTTCCTGTTGACTTTATTAGTTCATCTCATTAGGAAAGACCCACAGTTTTATTTAAACCCTGGTCCCAGTTATGGGGACTCCCAAAACTCTCTTTAAAGCTCCACTTAGACTACCTTCCAATCCTTAAATTGGAATCATGACCAACATTCAAAACATCCATATCTACTTTTGTCTTGTTTAAACCTCACTCACAGTTTCCACTCTAACATTTTTCCAGAGTTGATTCAAGATTTTATTCAAACGTTGGGTTCTCAAGACCATGTGATTGGTCCCTATCAACATTTTCATCATCTGACAAAATATCAACTTTGGCTCCTAAGAATCCTATCACTAAAAACCACCAAGCCCACCGTGTACTAAGTGATGAAATGAATAAACATCAACTCCTACCCCTTGTTATACTCCCACATAACAAAGTTATAGAAGTTGTCCCCGATCTCTGTATTTTTTAATAAATGAAAATTTAATTAGATTATTTGTAACTTTATAGATATCGCACATTCATTTCCTTTAATGTTTTTCACCACTAAAAGACAATCACAATATGCATAATTCAGCTCTTATTATCTTAGAAAAATGGTTTCATGAAGCTTAAATGATTCTTTTAGAATTACCTTTTATGATTTCTAAGCTCATACTTTTTGTGTATTTATTTATTTTATTAAATATTAATATTACTGAATAAAATATGATGAATATGAATTGAAAATGGATGGATTCCAATCATATGACAAAAAGAGTATGAGGATGAGGTGAAAGAGTTCATCAAGTTTGTAAAAGATCGTGAATATGACCCTTCTCAAATAATTTTTCTGTGTTTACGTTGTTGCTATTCAAGACTAATTAGTTCATATGAGTTGGAAGAACACTTGATCTTCCAGGTAATAGATCGAAGTTGTAAATGTTAGACTATGTACGAGGAAAAACTAAATGTAGTTAGTGACTTGGATAACACTAAATTTTATGGATCATATGATATGATTATAAGTGTGAACAATGATGAAGATCTCATTAAGGATATGATTATAAGTGTGAATGATGATGGAGATTATATTTAGAAAATGACAATGATAGTTGAAGATGAACTTCATAATTATCCAAAATTGTTTGAGAAGTTAAAGAGTTGTGAAAAGATGTCATTGTATACTGGTTGTACTAAATCTAAATCATTTCCTACCATACTAAAGATATATAATATAAAAGCTAACAATATATGGAGTGACACCATATTTACTAAACTACTTGTTATCTTGCATGATATGATTCCCAAAGATAATGAGTTTCCTTTCCGAACATCTAACGCTAAATGAATGCTATGTTCAATGGGTATGATCTCTAAAAGAATACACGCTTATCCAAATGATTCTATACTATTTCGCAAGGGCCATAAATCACTTAAAAAATGACCAAAGTGTGGTGTGTCTTGATATAAGAAAGATGAATCAGGTTCTTTAAAAGTTATATGGTACTTTTCAATTATTCCAAGTTTTAGGAACCTATATGGAAGTGAGGAGACTGCAAAGAAATTGATGTGACACATAGATATAAAAAATAAATATGGGAAACTCCGTCACCCAAAAAACTCTTCTCGGTAAAATAAAATTGATCATGAGTATCTTGAATTTGGAAACGGTTCAAAAAACCTTTTTCATGTGCTATCTATATATGGAGTGAATCCTTTTGTTTTTAAAAGTATCACTCACAATACATGGAATTAAAGATAGGTTGGACACAATTGACATGTGAATATGGGAAGATCTGGTGCAATTGAAAGGTGAAAGATGAACTTTTCTTCCTCCAGTTATTTACACTCTTTTCAGGAAAGAGAGATATCAGTTTTTCAACTTACTAAATGATATAAAGGTTCTATAGGGGTATTCATCAAATATTAAGAATATCATGTCAATGACTGATTTAAAGTTAAAGGGTTTGAAATCACAAAACTTTCATGTTTTGATGCATTATCTAATGCATGTAGATTTACACTATATTTTGCCTAATAATGTCTATCATTAATTAAACACGATCTATTTATTTTTCAAAGCTATATGTAGTAAAGTTATAGAATCAAAAAAATGGCCAAATATAGAAAATAAAATTATTGTCATATTATGTGAATTGGGTATGTTCTTCCTGTTACTATTCTTTGATATGATGGTTCACTTGGTTAGAGAGATTAAACTATGTGGTCTTGTACATTATAGATGGATGTACCCCATTAAATGGTATACAACGATTTTTAAAGGGAATGTAAAAAATTGAATTCCCATAAGGTTGTATTACAGAGTGATGTGTTGTTGAGGAAGCTATTGAATTCCATACCGACCATCTATTTGATGTGGAAAGAATTGGTCCACCAAAATTTCATCATACAGGGAAGCTTATGGGTGAAGTAATTTCTAGAATAGATGATTTTACAATTACTATTATAGAGTGGGAGCGGGATCACCTTTACATTTTTCATAATAGTTTAGAGGTTGCGCTATATATTGAAACCCACAAAGTAATTTTTATCCATTTAAATCTGTTAAGGGATGAAATATGGATATCAAATATACATAATAAATATTTTATAGGATGGTTTTTAGACCATATTTTTAAGGAGTCAACTGCAAATATGGATTCAATTTCATAATGACTTTGATAGTTATCCATAGGACCAAGTGATCATGTATTATCTTATAATGGTTATGTAATTAATGGTTATCAGTTCTATACAAATGAACATGATGAATGCAGTACCATAAAAAATAGTGGAGTTGCACTTATGAATAAAACAATGTATGTATCTGGTACCAAGGACCAAAATCCATTTTTTGCGAATATTTCATACTTTAACATTATCAAACAAACATGGGAGTTAGATTATACAACATTCCAAATGCTTATTTTTCAATGCGAGTGAGTTGATAAAAAGAGTGCAGTTAAAATAGATGAATTGAGATTCATGAAAGTATATTTCAATAAGGAAAAGTATAAAGATAAACTGTTTATAATGGCATCATAGGCAGTACATGTATTTTATGTTCCAGATCCTGCAAACGTAAAATGGTCATTTTTTCTGTTATCGACAAAAACCGCTGAAGTGTTAGATGTTAATTCAACCGAGGATGACCCTTTCATTGGTATTTCACAATCATTTTGTGGTTTTCCCAATGTTTATAGGTTCTTATATGTTAGAGGAGACCACAATGAGGGGACTTGAATACTCGATAGAGGGGTCAAATCTCTTCAACCTTAAGAAGATAATCAAGCTATATATTTTTTATAATATAAATTGCATTATCTCAGATCATTATCCATTCACTGCTACATTTATGTAATCTAAATTAAATGTTCAACTACTTCTGTAGATAATGAATTCTACACATACTGATACTCCCAATCCTAAGGAACAATAGGTTTCTTAACATGTTGATGCTCCCAATGCGGAGGAACAAAAAGTTTCTACACATGATGATACCAATCCAAAGGAATAACATATTAACAATGCTGAATCCAAGGAAATGGTAGACATTGAACAACTTATGTTATAAAAAAAGGAGTGTCGTAACATGATGTTGTTAAAAAAATCCATAAGGCGGGAAGCAAAGCCATCAAATTTGAGGTTGGATGGAATGAGAACGACCAACCTATTAATCACCACTCAAATGCATGTTCTGGTTGATGTAGATACATGGAAAAATGTTGTGACCATGATTAAAGAACTAATTTGGGAGGATATTAAGGTAAAATTATGATATATTTTATTTATTTTACTAAAAAATAATGAAAAGTTTATTTACTCTTCATTATCCCTTACAGAGTGCATTTATACTAGATGATTTCTGAAAGAAATTTGTATTAATACTCACTAGAAAGGATCATATAGGATTTTAGAAAATTATTATGAAGTATCATCTTAAGGATGTTGAAGGGAAAATAAACATGCACTCACCATAGATGTATGCACACCTATTAAACTAATAAACATGGAATGCATTAATTGGCCATTGTGGGGAGAAAACATTTTAGGTACATTGTGATTGGTAATAAATTTCTTGAAAATGCATGTATTAATCACTTTGATTAAGAATTTTGAATTTATGAAATAGAAACTAAGTGTTGAAAATAAATAGCATGCAGTAAAACCAACGTACCCCTGCCATAAAGTAAGGATGAGGTATGCTTCACTTGACAAAATGATATGTATTTTAAATCTATAGTAATAATTTTCTGTGACATGAAACAACAACATATTATATTCCTTTGTTTATATATAGATTGATGAATCAAATCTCAAATCCACTTCTATCCCATGTGTAATATCCTAATATTTTAAAAGGAAAGACAATTTTCAATAACATACAAGATACGCAACACCAAGCTTAAAAGAATAACAAAATATTATTATTTAAAAGTGACTGTTATAACCTAGTCATTAAATTAGAAGGAATGAATAATATTAAACACATTATTAAATATATAGTCGTCATACACATTGTTAATTTATTAATAAATTCTTTGTAAATAAGCACTCAATTTTAAGTAAGGTCGTTTTATTTTTCAAAAATACGTTTTCTTCAAAAATGGGTTTTCTTACTTTTTATGAGTGAATATTATAATTAATTTTGAGAACTTTTAGAAAATGTATTTGAAAAATAAATTTCATTTTTTTAATTCATAATTTCAATATTATCTTAGGAGAATTTTTTGATAATTTTATGAAAAGATTGATTTTTCAATGAATAGTGAAAATACGATTTTTCACTGAATATTGTATTTTATTTTTAAATATTTACAAATTAAAATTATATTTTTGATTAGTTTTAAAATAACCAAATTATGGGTTTTTAAATGGATTTTATACTTGAATTTAATATAAAAATATTTTATATTTTAAAAGGGATTTTTTTTGAAAAACTAGTTCTCATCGTGTTTTTCTGGTTTTATTTTAAATTAAATTATTCCAATTTTATATTTTTAATTTTTAAAAATGGATTCCATATTTGGAATCATAAGATCTAAATATGGTAAATAGTTCCATTTTATTTTGGTCAATATGAATAGCAACCATAGTAATTTTTGTTACCATAGTAAAGGATAAATCAGGTAATTAAGGGTTAAAAATAATATGACAAGGACTATAAAATGACCTTAAAACTTTACTTAATTTTATTTTATGAGTATATTTCATCCATAATCATCCAAGATTTATTTTTATATATTTTTTCTTCCATTTCAATGTGATTATATCTTTTAAAATATTTTATGTAAAGAAAAGTAAAAAATGTCACTCTTGTTTTTAACAACTATAATATTTTTAAAATGGGGAAAAATAGAGGATATGTTCAATTATAAATATTAATTTGAAATATAAATGATTTATATTCATCACGGTAATTTAATTTTAATTTTTATTAAAGAAACAATTACCTTAAATGATTACACAACACTAATGTAGTAATTATTCAATTAATGGAAAAATCAAATAAATGATATTAAAAACATTTAAAAGTAATATAATTTAAAATAAGTAATGTGATACACGAATTTTTTAGATCAATATAACATGATATGTATTTTTTTCAAATTTAATTTATTTTCTTGATGTTATTAAAGTCAAAGTAATGAATAGTTCTAAAAGTGATATTAATGATATTTTATAATAAATAATATTATATTAAATGATTTAAAATTCCTATAAATCCCATATTCATCCAATTAATTAAGATATGGTTGAAAATATAAACCATATTCTATTTATGAGATGTTTTTTTATTCCTGGTAACTATCTGGACCCTCAATGATTAAAAAACCTTGTTATCACGACAAGTATGAAAAGGGTTAACAAGGTGTTAAAACCAAAAGATAAGGGTAACAATGAGATCCAAACTTGTCCAAATTCTATTTTATGATATTATTTTGACTTATAATCATCTTATATTAAAATATTATCAATTTGGATCCATTTTGACATCATAATTAATTTATATTAATTCAATATTTTCTGAAATTCCAAAAGTACCTCTCCCCTCTCTTATAACAGGACATCACTTATTCTCATTTATTCGAACTTAAAAACCCATTTGGTTTGGCCAATACCTTCCAAAATCCCTTTATATAATCCTTAAACATATTCTATAGGTCTTGGTTTATACTTAATACTAACCTTAGAGGGTTTAAGGTATTAAGAAAAATACACTTTCCAAAGAAGAGAGACAGTTTTTAACCACAAATTTTAGTTTTATTTATTCTTCCACCTCCTTCAAATCTTCTTAAACTATGATAAAATAATAACAAAGTATCCTATATATAATGATATGTTATTATGTTAATGGAATAACCTATATTCATCAACAACCTCCATCAAATTGTAAATGAATCCATCATTCTTGTGTACGGTGGACTACTGCCTCATGAACTGATATAATTAGTTTTCCATCACCGTCTCTCACCGATAGTTACAATGATGGATTTAATATATATATATATATATATATATATATATATTTAAAGTTATGTATGAAACTTCTTTTTATTATAAAAGAAAAAACTTCTTTATATCTAAGTAGAGGGAGACCCATTACATAGTTCATAGGCTCAAGGCTAAGTACCCCTATACTGGCCTGAAGGCTTAGGGCAATGTCATGCCAGAAACACTGTCTGCCTATATCATGCCTTCATGCGTATGTGTGGACTACCACATTCATGAAGTGATGTGATTCATTTTTCATCAGCATATCACATGGATGATAAATATAAGTAATTTTAAAGAAATAATATGGTATTTATGATATAGTGATAATTATATAAAGATAAATAATACTTACCTTCTTTCCATAATGATCACTGAAAAAATAGAATCGTTACTCATACGCACGTACAACCTACCGTCTCCCTGATTGTAATGTAGTTCATTTTTTACAACCATCTTTCATGATTGGTTTTAAAATTATAATTGATGTATAAAAATAATAATTATTTTATGATTATTATTTTGGAGATGATGGAATAATGACCTCTTTGACCATGGTCAACTTACCAAAGCTATTTTGGACTTATGAAACGAATATCATCAAAACATCCAATATGAATTTAATTAATTAAATAATTAAATATAGCATGGAAAGAGATAAAATAAAAGTAATAAAAAACTTAAAAAATGTTATTAATAAGTAAATAATTAACCTAAGTTTATTATTTAGAAAGATAAATAATGTACATGATGAGTTAGACTCAAGATAAGATACTTTCTTTTAAGAATCTTCTTTTAAAGCTTCCCTTAAAACTACTTTTCTTCAATGTCAATATTTTTAAAATTATTTTATGGATGTATTTATATAGAAATAAGTGATTCATAAAGAAAATTGTATGTCTTTTTTGAATTTATTTCAAAGGTTTTCAAAAGAAATATTTTTACATGTTTTATATGGAACGTTTTGACAAAAAGCCAAAAGGAATTTTCTATTTTAACGTATATTGTGACAAAGACTTTTCCCTCCATCGTAACCGTTATTTTATATTTAACTTCCTTTATAAAATTTCATGTTTTATTCAAAGAAAAATCCTATTTACCTTTGTTATGGAAATATTAGTTTTAAAAAATGGGTTTTAAAGGAAAGAGATATATCAATATCCAAAAATGTTTTCTTATGGGTGTAAAGAATATTTTTATGAGTGAAATATTTCATATATTATGATTATGTTATGGTCCTTGAGAATTGTTTATGAGGATGAATGGTTCTATTATAAACCAAGAACATGTGAGCCCATCATATCTCTCCAATGCATTGGGTAAAGGGATGGAGTTAACTGATTAAGTTTCTATTAAGATATTATTAGAATATACTGTGATGGTTATTCTAAATGTAGGATGAAGTTAACTAATTAGGTTTCTCCTAAGAGATTTTTGGAATATAATGCGATAGTTATTATAAATATGGGATAGAGATAACCAATCAGGTTTCTTCTAATAGATTATGGGAATACACTATGATGGTTATTCCAAGTATAACCATGATGATTATTCTATGTGCAACTGTGAGGGTTACTCTATATGGAAGAGTGATATGAAAATGACATCCCAAATTTTCTACATGTTTCATCAATGATTACTATGGGTTTTAAAAGTTTCCTATGAGAAAAAAGTGTGTGTTTTCATGTGTAAATGATTTATTTTATAATATCAAAGAATAATGTGATAATGGTAAGTATTTTATGAGTTTTCATGTTTTTCACTAGACTAATAGATTTACTTATTTTTATGTCCCTTACTGAGATTTTTGTGCTCATCACATGTTTTTTAAAATGTTTTTCATAGGGTTTAAGGATGGGTAAGAAAAAGTGGAAGTCAAGTTGAAATTCATAATGATTTTTCATGAAAAGAAATCATGTTTTATTTTAAAAGTTTTATATTGTAAAAAAATGGACATCGAATAGAACTGTCCACTTTGTAATATATGAGTTTGATGTGTAAGATTTATGACATAATTATCTAAAAATCTAAGACTAAATTATATTTGGGGATGAAAGAAACTAAGTTATAGTCTAAAGACACTAGAATATTTAATGTTTAAGGTTAATCTTTCAAAATTGGTATCAGAATGGGGTTTAGATAAATTTTAAGATTATGATGTTTTCATGTGAGGTTATCTTAAGAGTTATGTATACCATCACAAGTTTATAAGTTTAAGGTTGATTATAAGTTCAAAGGTGTAGACACCGACTTTTTGAGGTTTTATGTAATGGAATTTTAAGGTGATTAATGATATTTTAAGAGATGTTTTACTAATTTGAGGTATATGTTACCCTTAGGTTTAATGTGAAGGATTATTTCATAAGAATGATATTACATTTTTTGGGATATAAGTGGAAAGGTTTGAGATAACCTTTTAGGTCAAAATATTCTTTAATTTAGAATTTATTAAGTTTATTTTTGAGAATTTGAAGGTTAAAGTATTATATAGTTTCTATGGGTATTGTCTTTACAAGGATTATTTTCATTTTAACATGAAATAATATATTTCATGTTTTAATGATTTTATTTTCTATATATTAAAGATCGTTTATCAAGATAAAAGGAAAAGGACCCCACTCAACATTTTTATGCCTTCTAGACGATTTAACCATCCATATCATGGAAGAATCTTGTTCAAATGATTTTGAAAGCTTTTTGAAAATCCAAATCACCTATAAGAAACTATTTGATCTATTAAAAACCTTTTCATTTCTCCAAAATTTATATGAATCATGTAATCTCTTTTATTTGATTTCAAAATCTCAACTCATCCATATCATTTAGAAAGGGAAATACCACCAAATTTTAGATTTGGTGCCCTATAACCAACTTCTATGTATTTTATGATAACCTGTATTCATAGTTTTTTAATATTAATAAACTCCTTATCATATCATGATTGTTCTTCTGTGTAACATAGTATGTGATAATGTCCTAAGAGTAGCTATCACACTAAAAAGTCAGAGCAGTTCCCCATTACGATGAGAACCTAGAAGTACCATGAGAGTATTCTTAAATATATATTCTATAGCTAGATGATATCATTTGAGGGATACAAATGATACAAGCTATCGGGGGTGGATACTCATAGGAATTTGAGTTGCCTTCTCATGGTGTATACCCTCGGTAATATTTAGGGGTGTAATTTTGGCATGGAGATCCGAAAGCCCGAGAGACCCGGCCCGAAAGCCCGAGCGACCCGACCCAGCAAAGCCCGCGTCAGGCCGGGTTCAGGCCGTAGGTTCATCAGGCCGGGCCTGGGCCTGTCCAAGAAGGCCCGTGGGTCAGGTCAGGCTGGCCCGAAAAAGCCCACCCTGCTGGCCCGTACGAAGTCCGACCCACTGTAAAAAAATATAATGAAAGTAGGGACATTCGATCCCCTACCTCATGCTTCCAAGGCTGCACCTGGACCAACTGGCCCAAGTGTTGCACCTGTTATATTATCATCAGACTTTATATATATATGTATATATATCAACGATATATATACATATATATATATATATATCATTATATATTAACAAAAAATAATATATATACATATAACTATTATTATATATAATTATAATGTGTGTGTGTATAACGATATATAATTATATATGTATATATATAAACAAAGCCATTAATAATATATATCAATTAAGCGTGGATTTTAAAAATCCATTAATAATATACACATATATATATAAATGATTTAATATAATATATATATACAAAAAAACTATGAATATATATATATATATATATATCAATTATTTGATATTATATATATATATATATCAATGATTTGATATTATATATATATATATAATAACTTGTTGTATATTAATTAAAAAAATAACACACTCACCTAATGATGTTCGTGTACGTCCTCCAACCTCATTAATTTTTTAAGTATGTTGCAGCTTGCATATATTATACATACTATACATATATAAATCTATTTAGAAAAAAAAATTAACCCGCACACTACAGCACACCCCCAACCTCTAATTATTATTTTTACAATTTTCTCATATTATATATATATATATATATATATATCAATCATTTAACATTATATGTATTTAATAATTTATTATATATTAATTAAAAAATAACACACTCATCCAATGATGTTCGCACACCCCCCAGCCTCATTAATTTTTTTAAATATGATGAAACTTGCATATTATATACATGTATATATATATAAACAAATCTATTAATAATATATATATCAATGATATGATTCAATATATATATAAACAAAGCAATTAATAATATATATATATCAATTAAGCATGACTTTTAAAAATCTATTAATATATATATATATATATAAACAAATCTATTAATATATATATATATATCAATGATTTAATATTGTATATATAATAAATTATTTTATATTAATAAAAAAATAACATACTCACCTAATGATGTTGGTGCACGCCCCCACCTCATTAATTTTTTTAAGTATATTGCAACTTGCATATATTATATATAAATCTATTTAGAAAAAAAATTAACCCGCCCACGGTGATGCACCTCTCAACCCCTAATTAATTTTTTTACAATTTTCTCATATATATATATTTACAAAAAAATAACTACTCACCCAATGATTTTTTCACACCCCCAACCTCATTAATTTTTTTAAATATGATGAAACTTGAATATATTATATATATATATATATATAAATCTATTTAGAAAAAAAATAACTCACCCACTACTGCACACCCCCAACCTCTCATTATTTATTTGCACATAATATATATAAATTCACATATATAAATTTGTTTAGAAGAAAAATAACATATCATCCCACTGTAAAATGTTAATAAAATAGAAAATAAATGTTCTTACAAAAAAAATGTTGAACGCTTAATAAAAATACATATAAAAAACATGTGTTTAAAAAAATTAAAAAATGTTTAAAAAAATATTTTAAATTAAACAAACGCTTAAAAATAATTTTCATAAGCATGTTAAAAAAATAAATATAAATTTTTTTTTAAATAAATGATAAAAAAAATTTAAATAACAACACTTTAAACTCACCCATTGCTGCGTATCCCCAAATTCCTCATTTTTTTTTCAATTTTCACATAATATATATAAATTTACACAGATATATATATCTATTTTGAAAAAAATAACATATCCACCCACTGTAAAATGTTAATAAAAAATGTGTTTACATAAAACATGTTTAAACAAAATACATGTAAAAAACATGCGTTAAAAATGTTTTAAATTAAAGGTCTAATAATAAATGTAAAAATTGTTTCAAACAAATGTTAAAAAACGGTTTAAATAAAAATGTTTAAAAAAAGTTTTTAAAACAAACATTTAAATTAATTTTTTTTAAACAAACACTTAAAAAAACTTTTTATATTTTTTTTTAAAAAGTTAAATGTTTTAAAAAAATACTTGTAAAAAGCATGCGTTTAAAAAAAATTAAAAAATATTTTAAATTAATTATTTAAAGATAAATGTAAAAAAATGTTTTAAAAAGATGTTAAAAATGGTTTAAATAAAAATGTTCAAATAAAAAAATCACAAACGCTTAAAAAAGTTATAAATAAGTTAAAAAATGTTTAAATAACAATGTTTTAAACTCACCCACTATTGCGCATCCCCCAAACCCTCGTTAATTTTGTTTACAATTTGAAAATAATATATATAGATTCACATATATAAATCTATTTAGACAAAAAAACACATTCACCCACTGTAAAATGTTAATAAAAAATAAAATAAATGTTTTTACAAAAAACATATTAAACATTTAAAAAAATACATCTAAAAAACATGCATTTAAAAATAAACGTAATTTTTTTTAAATAAATGTTAAACAAATGTTTAAAAAAAAATTTAAAACAAACAATTATTTTGAAAATAATAAAATCCCACCATGGCCCGACTTGAAAAAGCCCGGCCTAGCCTGAAAAAGCCCGACCCAACCTGATGGTTTGGGTCGGCTCGAGGCCAGGCTTGGGCCACCTCATGAGGTTGTTTGGGCCAGCTCAGCCCGATCCGAATAGTGGTCAGCGACCTGATTTTTTGTAGGGTAAGCCCGACCTGGCTGGGTCGGGCTGAAATTACACCCTTAGTAATATCCAATGTAGGATATTATGAGAATGAGACTCATCGGTAAGAAATCCACATTTTTATGTGTCATTGGATGTTCCTATCTACAGACATGTGTATTGGTCCTTAGACATTAAAATTATTATTGAGTGTTATAAGTCACACACTTTGATGTATTGGCAAAAAAAGTGATGACATGTGTTCACGGAGAGGTAGGATACATTGTGTGAACCGTGAGTAATATTTAATTAATGAATAATGTGAGAAAATATTTTCCCTTATTTTCTTTAATAGAATTTTATATCTCAGTACCTTTGATGGAAATGATATAGCCTAAATAAATCAATGGACATTGTGTTCTATAGGAAAGTTTGATTTCTATAAAGTTAAAGAAAGAGACATCGAGCACATAGGTTGATAACGCCAACATGCAACCTACTTGATTAGAGATATCACTATAAAGAGATTATATTATACAATAAATATCTATATAAGGTATTATGTTATCACAGAATTAATTTTTTTTCACTATGGGTGACTTGGCGTGTTGCTTGATACTAACATTGGACTTTAGGCCGATTCGCCTAATGCCACTGAGAAAGAGGCCTAGAGGGGTAAAAAATAAGTGTATCTAGAATCTTAGTTAAATAATATATCATTATTAATTATTTAACAAGTTGAATAAATATTATTCTTGTATATGGTTTAATAATTATTCGTGTTTTCTTGACCGCATATATTCTATAACAACCCTGCTCTTTATTATACACTTAAACATACTTTATTACATAAAACTCTTCACTTGATACAACATAGAAGATCGAGAGGTCTAGTGTATTCAAGGCTTAGGAACATTACGTAATAACTTAGAACATAAAACACAACATCTCTATTGAAAACTTCTTTTACATGACCACAACATTCCTTCATACTTAGCACTGCATGAGATAACCCATGGACATGCATAAGAAAAGGGTGAGCTATAAAGACCATTAAGGAAGTAAACAAGTCACAACATGAAGAATATATTACTTGTTAGGCAATAGTCATATCAATGGAGCATAAGAGAAACATGAACATAAAGGAAAGATATAACATGATTATCATAACATGGAAATGTGGCAACAACATTTAACATGATATTAGCACGAGCCAAGGCTCATCGCACATGGTGCATGAGTAAACCATCATTGCACTTGAATTAGCATGATTAAACACTCATTACACTTGACGTATCATGATTCCAACCTTTACCCAATGCATTGTAGCGCTATCGGGGTGCACCCTTCTCAATCATTTCATTTCATGCATAAGTGTGCCACATGGATCATATAACATAGATTCATTAAACATCATCATTTATTCCACGATAAAGAAATGTGGAATTCATAATTGAAACTCTATAATCAATAAGTAAATTTTCATAATGGTGAATACCCTTAATAGAGAAATGGGCATGATATTCACAATATAATGACTTTGGCTTGGAAAATCACAGTTCAATTTTGGCAGCATAATAACGTGACATAAGAATACATAAAAATGGTTGATGAGAGAGAAAGGGGTGTCTCATCATATTTACATGAAATTTACAGTAATGGGGGTCATATATATACATGTCCCAACATATGTAATGAGATTTAGATTCATAATACAAAAGAATTACTTGAATGCAAATGAGGAGAGAGAAATCCCTTACAGAATTTCGGCATGGTAATGGGTGTACATGGGAGAAATTAATGAGAGAGAAAATAGATCTCTCATCATTAAAACATAAGTAGGGAAGTATGGGGGAGGTAAAAAATCATACCCCAACATTTGTAATTGAAATAAAAAGGGTATAACAACATAATGAAATTTGGACAAAAAATGAGAAATGAAGAAATCCTTTACTTGGAAGTGTGATCCCAAAGGCTTGGGAAAGGCTTGAGAGATGATTCTTGGGATCTTGGGGAACCTTGGGAGGATTCTATAGAGAGAAGAGCAGTGGTTGGTCAAGATCTAAATGGTTTGAGTGAAGAGAAGTGGGAGCTTGGGTGAGTTTATATAGAAAAGGAGAGAGAATTCTTTATTATTTAGGTTTTGGACCTACACATTAAACTAATCAAAACCAAAAATAAACCCATGGTTTTTGCCCATGGTTTTTCCAAAGGGGAGTGGAAAAAATTATTTTATAAGGCCAATGACCAAACTTCTTAAAATATTAGGCTTGCTTATGTGGAGGTGAGTCACACTCTCAAGGAAATCATTTTAAAATGTTAAAATGTTTTATAAGTCTTGGAGGGTCCACTAAAACTTTGTAAAATAAATAAAACAAACCTAAAATCACATTATTTTAAAGGTAAAACATATATTGGCCGAAAATACTTTTTATAGTATTTTATTACATCACTATTGTGTCATTATGATGTCATAAAACACATTATATATTTAAACGATATTTAATTTTTACCCAAAAATTCGACTGTCTCAGAAAATTATAAAAAATTCACCGTTGGATAATTTCAACATCCTGATTCCAAAAATAATATTAATTTTTTTCTAAATAATTTTATAAATATGTGAATTTTTACTTTTAAAATAAAAACTGACATTTATAAAAAAATTCACGGGTTTTAACAAAAACAGCTTTCATACCTTAATAAAAATTACAATTGTATTCATAAAAAATATAAGATAATTTATATTTAATAAAAATTAATTTAGTAATAATATTTTATTAAAATATTATTTAATTCAAAAATCCATTAATTCATCAAAATATATTTCTTAATTGAATATTAACTAAAAATACTATTTGTGCTTTAAAAACTATTTACAAAGTAACAATAACAAAATGAATGTATTTTCTATATAAAAAAATAAAGCACATAATCATAGTTATAGATTCTTATTACATAACCCCTTATAACACTTGCATATGACCTAAAGGTAAGGTGTGCGGCGATGACATACTCTTGGGGTGGCTCAGATAACATCGCTCAGGTGGTAACCTCTATCAACTTTCACTTCTCCCATAGGCAGTTTCGTTCATGCTTAACTTGTTAAAGCTCAGCTTGAGTTTGGTCAAGAGAGAAGCCCAGTGATGCTACCTCCTTTCCGAGCTCTAAAAAATGGGCTTCGTATGGAGAAATTCTACTGGATGAGGCCATCGCTTCCTTTGTCTGAGTAAATTAGATTTGTTAAAGCCCTATATTTATACTAATCATGTGATCACTGTTCAACAACTATATTAGCAACAATAACAATTCTTAATGGTATTTTTAAATCTAAAATAATAAAACCAAATAAGTGCATATAACCATTTTACATAATAATATATTTAATTAGTTCAAGAAGATTTTTCATTAATAAAAGTTTGGGTCGTTACAATCTTCCCCCCTTAAGAAATTTCGCCCTCGAAATTTCCTTTTCCCACAATAAAACAGATGTGGGTAACTCTGCTTCATCACTTCCTCTAATTACCACGTTGCCTCTTAAAACTTGTGGTTTCTCCACAACACTTTGATGAGGGACATTGTCTTATTTCATAGAACTTTTCCCTACGATCTAAGATATTCACCAGCTTCTCTTCATAGGAGAGGTTATTCTCCAATGGAATCACCTATGGATTGAGTACATGTGATGGGTCAGGTATGTAATTCCTCAAGATTGATACATGGAATACATCATATACTTAAGATAGGTTCGGTGGGAGTGCTAGTCGATAGGCCACTGCTCCAATGTGATCAAGGATCTCAAAAGGGCCGATGTACCTTGGACTAAGTTTTCTCTTCTTACCAAATATCATAACTCTCTTTCAAGGTGATATACAGAGGAATACCATGTCTCTGACATCAAACTCTAGGTCTTGTTGATGATTATCAACATAACTCTTTTTTCAAATCTGAGCATCTTTAATGTGCTGTTGGATGGTCTTAACCTTCCCCACCATTTTTCAACCATTTATAGACCTAGGATTTTTCACTCCCCAACTTCATCCCAACATGCTAGTGTTATGCACCTCTTCCCATACAGGGATTCATAAGGAGACATTTTTATGCTTGAGTAGAAACTGTTATTGTAAGAGAACTCAACCAGAGGAAGATATTGATCTCATCCTCCTTTGAAGTCCATTGAGCATGCTCTCAACATGTCCTCAAGTGTTTGGATAGTCCACTCAGATTGACCACCAGTTTGAGGATGATAAGCTGTACTAAATTTTAGCTCAGTATTCAGAGCATGTTGAAGACTATTTTAGAACTTAGAGGTGAATCTTGGATCTTGATCAGATACAATAGATAGTGGTACTCCATGCAGCCTTACCACTTCTATGATATATATCAGTTCCAGTTGATCCAATGATAAATCCTCCCGAATTGCAATGAAGTGTGCAGTCTTTGTAAGATGGTCCACAACAACCCAAATAACATTGTTTCCTTTGTATGTCTTCGGAAGTCCAGTGACAAAGTCCATGGTGATGTTCTCCCATTTCCATGTTAGTATGGGTAATGGTTACATCATCCCCTTAGACTTCTGCCTTTTAGCCTTCACTTGCTGACATACTAGGCACTTTGATGTATACTTAGCGATCTCCTTCTTCATGTTATCCCACCAATAATGATCTCGGAGATCTCGATACATATTTGTGTTTTTTAGGTGAATGGAGAAATTAGAACTATGTGAATTATCCAAAAGTTATTTCTTTAACTCCAGATTTTATGGAACACATAGTCTTGACCCAAATCTCACAATTCCTTATTCATTAATATTGAACTCTGAGGATTTACCTTTTCAGATAGTTTCCACTTTCTTCTAAATTCCCACATCATCCTTTTGAGCATCCTTTAACCTTTCTAAATGATACGGTTGAGCAATTATTTGGGAAATGATTGATGATGTTCCCTTATTTATGATTCTCATGTCCATCATCAAATCTAAGAAGATTGGATACTTTTAAATTCTCATCAATGATAGAATTACTGGGTCCTTTCTACTTATAGAATCTTACACCTTGTTTGCTTTCCCAGGGTGGTAATGGATTGAGCAGTCATAGTCTTTGATCAACTATAACCATCTTCGTTGGAACATGTTCAACTCTTTCTGTGTGAATAAATACTTGAGGCTTTTTTGATCCGTATATATTTCACACTTCTTCCCAAAGAGGTAATGTCACCAAATTTTTAAAGAACAAATTACTATAGCAAATTCGAGATCATGTGTTGGATAGTTTTTCTCATGAACATTAAATTTCCTTGAAGCATAGGCAATGACTTTGTCATTTTTCATCAACACATAGCTTGTGACCTTCTTCAAAGCATCACTAAATACTGCAAAAAGTTCTCCACTTGTGGGTAGTGTGAGAATGAGCACAGTGATAAGCCTCCTTTTCAACTCCTTGAATCTATCTTCACATTCATCACTCTAAGAAAACTTTACTCCATTCTGAGTTAGATTGGTAAGAGGTTTGGATAATCATGAGAAATTTCTAACAAATCAGTGATAATATCCAGCTAACCCCAGGAATCTACAAATATTCATTGTCGATGTTGGCCTCATCCATCCCTCAATTATAGATGTCTTGGAGGTATCCATAGATATCCCATTGCTTGTGATGATATGACCCAAGAATGAAACATCCTTCAACCAGAACTCATACTTGCTGTACTTTTCATAGAACTTCTCCTTTCGCAAGGTCTCTAGTATAGTGATTAGATACTCCTCATGCTCTTCCTTGGTTTTGGAGTATATTAGAATATCATCTATAAAGACTACCGCAAATTTGTCAAGGTAATCTCTAAAGACTCTATTCATCAAGTCCATGAATATTTCTGGATCATTAGTGAGTCCGAAAGGCATTACTATGAATTCATAGTGCCCGTATCTTGTACAAAAAGCAATCTTGGGGATATCCTCCTTATTCACCCTTAATTGGTAATATCTCAACCACAAATCAACCTTGGATAAGTATTGTGCTCCACGTAGCTGATCGAACAAGTCATCAATTCATGGTAGAGGATACTTTTTTTTATCATGATTTTTTTGAGCTCATGATAATTGATGCAAATGCGCATTAACCAATCCTTCTTCTTGACGAAGAGGACTGATGCACCCCATGGTGAAGCACTTGGGTGTATAAACCCTTTATTCAGATTCTCCTGTAGTTGTTTCTTCAGCTCCTCAAGCTTCACAACATCCATTCTATACAGAGTTTTGGATATTGGCAATGACCCATGTATTAGATCAATTGATAATTAAACATCTCTTCTAGGAGGAAGACCAGAAAATTCCTCGAGAAACAATTCAGCGAATTCCCTCACAATAGGCATGTCTTAAAGGATTATTTCTTCCTTAGACTCAATCATATGATCCAGATACACATATTTATAGGGAAATAATATCCGTGCTTGAGATGATGGTGCTGAATAAGATTCATCCTCCTCTTTGAACTTGTACAGAATCAGGGGTCGATTCTCCATATGGAGAGTGATTTCCCTCTCACGACAATTAATCTTGGATCTATATAAGGAAAGCTAATAAATGACAAGAATTGTATCAAATTCCACCAGAGGGAGTATAGAGAGGTTATAAGGGAAGTTCAATCCAAAAATTATGACAGGGGAGGAGTTATATTCATGGGATGAAATGATTTCCCCATTTTCCATTCTCACTGACATCTTTACTTCCATGACTTGTGGTGGTTTTGGGATTGTTCTACTAAATATACAGGATATAAAAAATGAGTATAACCAGAATAAAAAAAGTACGTTTGTTATTATTGAATGAATAACTTGTAACGCCCCGACCCCAGTTACCCAGAGTTGGTGCATTATTACATAATATTGGCATGATCACAAAAGATCAAGTCTCGAAAGACCGATTAGTTTAGTAGCCTTGGAAATACTAGATAAATTAATAAGTCTTACATTACATCATAAAGTGAAAAACTAAAACAACATAGTCTCCATATTCCACACTCATATCCCCTCAGACTATCCCTATAGGTGAGTCATAAAATACTTTTTCACATCCTGGAAAAAATAAAACATAGAAAGGGGTGAGCTCAGATGCTCAGTAAGGATAAAAATATAGCGAAAACTTTCATAAATAAGTTTAAACATTTAAGGCAATGTATAACTAAAACAAAAGCCTTTTAAACTTGAACTTCAGCATAATATGATAGAAATAAAATGAAATAATTCCATTTACTTATTCACATGGATATTCTACTAGTCGAATAATCACATGCAATATCAATAACCACTTTCATAATGATGTAATGCATAATGCCAGACTATCATAACCACATAGTCAAGGCCTTGTGCTAAGACTACAAATAAGATTTTGCCAAGGCCTTGTGCTAAGACACAATTTTGTCTCATGAGACCTACCGATGCATCAAGGAGCTATAGTGGGCTCCACCCGTCACTTATTAAGTCCAATGCATTCCTCACATGAACAAGTTTAAACATAACATAAACATTCATATTAAAACTAGCATACGAAATGTCAATAATTTCTCCATAAACCATGAATGGTATAAAAATAACACATCCAAAGTCAAACATAACACAAAAACTTCAATACAATATGGAAGTTTTGTATCATAATAAATCAACTTCAAATAAGCTTAAAATCCATCAAAGGATGTTAACATAGATGAAATCAAAACTATTTGAGAGAAAAATATCTTTTTTGAAATCATTTAAAAGTCACATAATTATAAAAGAAAACATTTACTTTGAAAATATTCTTATAATTTTGTAAGGGAAGATTTTACGATTTTATAATGGCGGGAAATAGCTGCACCCGCCATATAAGTTAAAAAAGACATTCTTACCTTAATTCTTTCAAAAAGGTTAAAATTGACCTTGTTTGGAAAACGACGGAAAGATTCCTTTATAAACATCTTATAAAAATTCAAAAAAGGGTATAAATTACTTTAACCCATAGTTTATAAAATAGTAATAATGTTTTGAAATACATTTTTAAGAAACATGGATGTGGATGATAAAGAGGTCCCAGTAGATAATTACGTATAAACAACCTCAGATAATGAAGAGATTGTGAAATAAACCCTTACATTGTGATTTTTCTTGGTTGAGGGTTGGTTAACCTCCTGTATAATGGTTAAATAATTGTTATTAAATTATACAATAATCATATACATTAATATGATATCATATATGATCTTTTAACATTGCTTTGTTAATAATATCTTAGTATTATCGTTGTTTCGGGTGCTAACTGATTCATTTCCCTTTATATGATTTGTTACGTAAGTCGTGTTTGTTATCCATAGGTTCTATATTATTCATATACAGAATGGTATCAAGTCATTAAACATTAATTTTAATCATTTAATGAGAATTAGTCTTGAATGGATACGATGGGAAATGAATCTCATCGCGTTCGTGGAGACGGTAGTCCGTACGTACGCACGAGCGACAATATCATTATTTTGATATTAAAATAATATATGATTGGATGGTGTATCATATATAAAGAATCATTATCATGTTATATTTATTATTTACATTAATTACACATCATTATTATACCCATCCAAATAATAATGTATTGAATAACAATTACACCACGACGTGGAGACGGTAAGTCGTACGTACGCATGTATGGTGACATGTCATTCAAGGGATGAATAGAATAATGAATTTGGTTGTAACATATTTATAATAACATAAAAATATATAGAATATACTGGATTTATTATCTTACAATGGAAACAACAAAGAAAAAGGTAGTAGAAGAAGAAAGGAACTTGAAAGAGGTGGTGCGATTTTTACCTCTTCTTCGGGTTCTTCCTTTTGATTTGATCAAAAGGGCTCCTTAAGTTGGCTTTATAACTAAAGGAAGGCCTCTAGGATGAAGTGAGGGAAGTTGAGAGGATATTTGGGTAGGGTTTTTCCGAGCCAAAAGGCTTTTAAGGTATGAATTTGAGAGAAGGGGAAGTGCCCTTTTATAAGAGGGGTGAGGGGCACCTTAGGAAAAACTTAAAATATTATTTTATAATAAATTCATATTCGGTTTATAATGGCTCCAAAGTGACTTATTTCGAGACTAAGGTGTGTATGGGTCGAAATAATTTTAACCAATATATTTTAGATAGGTTTGAGTCACTATATTAACCTTATCATTTATATTTAACTCTTAGTTAAATAGTTTGACATTTACAATGTCTCTTTGTATTTTTATATTATATGGTTAATAAACTTACTATATACATCCAAGAGAACCCCAAGTGGTTCATTAATGATACAAATATCATTACATAAGTTCTTTGTCTGAACCTTGTATTTTTAGGAATATAATATCAATTAATAATATAATATTTGTTTTAAATACTCCTTTATGTCAATTTTGACACTATTTAATAATTGATTTTTGTTAAAGTTCTAAAAACTTTATTAATTCAAAATAAATTCATTTAATCAATCCTAAAATGTCATATTAACCTTTTGAAATTAGTGTAATTTATAAAAAGTCTCAAATTACATTTATTTGGATATTTATAATATCAATTATTTTAATATTTCATTAATTAGGTAATTACTGCATCACCATTGTGTCATAAATAAATTACATTATTTAATGTCTAAAAATTATAAATAAAATACCATTATATAGGAAATACTTTTATATTTATAATTAATATTTATAATAGAATTTATATTATTTATAACCCTATATTAAAAATGTTTTAGTTATTAAACTTTGGTTTTAACTCTTAACTATTCTTTGAATTAAATAATAATAAATGTCTTAATCTAATCCAAGTGGACCAAAGAGGTTCATATTTTATTCCTAAGGTTGTTTTTGGTCGAATTATACTTATCCAATAGAATTATGACATGTGTTAGGGTAATAATAATATCATTTTTACCCTTAATTACCCTATTTACCTTTAACCGTGGTAAATAAAAGTAAAAAGTTACTATTCACCAAAAATTATTTTTATCTTATTGAACCACATTTTACTACTAAATATTAACCGTGTCTCTCGGATTTTTGAAATTACACTCACAGAAGCGGTAAAATTAAGTTTTATGTGAATTTGTAAATTCTCCTAGGAGATGGGTAAAAGACGGTGAAAAGTTCAATAAAATTTTTATATATCTAAAATTATTATAAACTGACTCCAATGAATTACATTGAACTTATATAGGTATTATGTATCTATTTTGACCTAAAATAAATTTAAATAAAATAAATAATTATTTAAATAAAAATTCGATTTTAAACTATAACTCAGTGTTTTTCACTATTCATCAAAAATTGAAAGTTTTCAGAAAAATACCAAAAATTCACCCTAAGCTAATTTCGATATTACGAATCCAAAAATAAAGTCCATTTTTAAAGAAAACATTTATAAAATTTCAAAAAGTTGGTATTACTATTCATAACGACTAGTTTTATTGGTTGTGATGTGTGTTAGAACTCGAAGTTGCGTACAACACACACTATTATATTATTCAAAGAGAAGTGTATCGTGGAAGATTGGGGTGTTACATTCTCCCCTCCTTTAATAAATTGCGTCCTCGCAATTTGAAATTATTCTTCGAAAATAAAAGGTTGAAAATAGAAAATATCTTTGTGGGAAAACCCATATCAAAAATTAGGTTAATAAAATTTAGTCTCAATAAGAGGAAAATAGAAATGAAAGGGTCACCACCAAATTTGATCTCAATTTTGAGAACATTGGTGGAAATTAGAGACACATAATTGGAGGAGAAACGTAAATATTTATCGAGAGTGATTGAGGTCATCAGTCACAAACAGTTGTAGAATTGAGGGCCTCAAAGCCATCAATCTATGATGATTTAAAATATCATCGGTTCAACAAAACATAAGGTATTAGGATAAAACATTTTTAGTTTTAAGATCCCTTACCTAATGTTTAAGAATTAATTTCTTCATATAATAAGAGAATAATATATATATATATATATACACTTTATAAGTATAGTTCCATCCTTTCACTAATTTCTACCACAAACTCATCTTTCACTCTAAAAGATAATAGAACTTAAAAAATATATTCCATTTATCATATTTGTATAGGGTTCCAAAAAAAATGAATTTCTAATTCATTTACCAGACCTTTAAAAAAAAATTATTATTCAGTCTAGGACATCACGTGGGCCAGTGGTAGGTAATACACCCTTGTCGCCCTTCAGTTGCGGGTTCAAGTCTCGCGGGCTTGTCGGACACGAAAGGTTGCCACCCGACCTCCGTGTTGTCCTTTTATGGCGATCCAAAAATAATCTAAAACTAGAATTATCCAAAATACTTCTGTCCAAACTCACAGTACAAAATGTATAAGGAAGGTAAACACAATGAAGATCCTTTTTTCCGCATAATAACATGTGAACACCTTCATCATGTATTCTTTTAAAACACTACAACATCCTGAATTACTATAAAACCTTATTGATTACATTCATGATCCCTTATTCCTTATAGAATACTAGATATACTCTTTCTATCCAAAAATGTTTTAAACTCTAAGAATGATGGAATATACAAATCATTAATCTATTTCAAGGTAGTAAAAAATATCCAATATAATTTATCCAAATCAATCATGTATTATTCCAAAATCACTACCTTGGTATCAGAACCATATTATGGTTTATCTTTCTCTCATCATATATTTTCCAAAAATTTAACCTGCTATTGAGTCACTTTTCATGTTTCCACACAATCTCAAGTCCTTAATGAAATAGTATTGTAGTACAATCCTTATATACTCCATAATTATTATAAATAGTACATCGTTGATACAACACTCAAATGATATAATTCTTTAACAACAACATAAGAACTCTAATCATTCCTCCTCATCTGTGGTATTATCATAACTTGATTATTATCTAATAGCATCATTTGGGGCATACTCTGATGATTTGGACATTGGTTTTCATAGTGTCCCAACTCCTTGCAGATGAAGCATTGTACATTTGAAACCTTTTTCTTACCCTTGCAGTCACGTACTTGGTGTCCTTTTTCTCCACACTTATAACAAACTCCCATTCCCTTCAAGAAATTACCAGGATGTTTCTTCCCACATTTACTGCAAGATGGATATTCAAATTTTCTCTTCTTCCCCTTATTTCCATTCCCAGAGTGATCAACAGATCTCTTCTTCTCTTGCTTTTCTTTAAAGTCATAAGACTTAGAGAATTCCTTTTCTGTCTTGATAGCACATGAGACAATATCTTTGTACGACGAGAAGGATTGTGAGACTAAAGCTTGACAGAGAAATGGTTTTAACCCATCAAATAAACGATCAATCTTACTTCTTGGGTTACATATATAATCTGTAGTATGACTTGCTAACCTTATAAAGTTAGACTCATACTTTGCAACATTCTCTTCCTCCTTTTGCCTCAGACTCAGAAATTGTCTTTTCATATCCGCTCGATGGTCACGAGGAAATTATTTTTCTAAGAAAATCTCTTTAAACTCCCTTAATTCCATATTTTATACTTCATCATATTCCTCCATGTTTTGAATCAATGACCACCATTGATCAGCATCTCCAGAGAGGCGGTAAACTTCCATGACAACCTTTTCCCTTTCGCTACTCCCCAAGGAGTGGAATATTTTCTCTAAGGAATTTATCCATTGATCCACTACTAGTGGATTTGTACCCCTATTAAATGTTGGTGTTTTTTGCCTCATGAAGTGATCTAACATTTATCCTCCACGCTGCGGATCAGGGTGCTCCATACGGGTAAGGTTATTATTCATAACCTGAGTGAGTTTTCCCAGTATGGTGATTAACTGATCAGCACCAGTTGCATCACTAGCTCCACTATAATTATCTTGAGCAGGAGGAAAATCCCTACATGGAGTACGTGCATTGATACAGTTTCCATTCCTTCCACTAGGTTCCATTTCTAAACAATGGCATAAACTAGATTAGTTTATGAATCAAAATACATAATTCTATACTTGTAAAATACTTAACATAAATTGAACTATTTATGGATATAATCCATAATCATAAAAAAAAATTCTATGAGGAATTATATAATCATAAACCCTTCATAATGGTTTGTAAAGAAAATGAGAATTATCCTAAGCATATCCCCCGGGAGTGTCGTAACCAAGAGTGTAGCAAGGCCCGTTGTCATGCACCAGTTCCCATTCGAGTCTAGATCAAAGCGGTGTTTTCAGGTTTTACCCCTAGGTACATCTGTTCTAGAGCCACCTCTACCTGCTCGTATCCAGACAGGGGTGTATTGCTTGGAAAACTCACAAAATATCAACAATACCAAAATTCTAGGAAGTTCTTCTATACTAATCCTCAAAGTCCATATTAAGTCTATGTGCTCTAATCAGAGTTTATCTAAATCTAGATCCCAAGGTTTGTACTAAACTTCCTCTGATACCAACTGTAACGTCCTGAACCTAGTTACCCAGAGTCAGTGCATTATTACATAACATTGGCATGATCACAAAAGATCAAGTCTCAAAAGACCGATTAGTTTAGTAGCCTTGGAAACACTAGATACATTCATAAGTCTTACATTACATCATAAAGTGAAAAACTACAACAACATAGTCTCCATAGTCCACACTCATATCAACTAAGAATATCCCTGCAGGTCAGTTATAAAATACTTCTTCACATCCTGGAAAAAATAAAACATAGAAAGGGGTGAGTTCAGATGCTCAGTAAGGATAACAATATGGCGGAAACTTTCATAAATAAGCTTAAACATTTAAGGCAATGTATAAATAAAACAAAAGCCTTTTAAACTTGAACTTTAGCATAATATGGCAGAAATAAAATGAAATAATTCCATTTACTTATTCACATGGATATTCTACTAGTCGAATAATCACATGCAATATCAATAACCACTTTCATAATGATGAAATGCATAATGCCAGACTATCATAACCACACAGTCAAGACCTTGTGCCAAGACTACAAATAAGATTTTTCCAAGGCCTTGTTCCAAGACACTAGTTTGTCTCATGATACCTACCGATGCATCGAGGAGCTATATCGGGCTCCACCCATCACTTATTAAGTCCAATGCATTTCTCATATGAATATGTTTAAACATAACATAAACATTCGTATTAAAACTAGCATACAAAATGTCAATAATTTCTCCATAAACCATGAATGGTATAAAAATAACACATCTACAGTCAAAAATAACACAAAACCTTCAATACAATATGGAAGTTTTGTATCATAATAAATCAACTTAAAATAAGCTTAAAATCCATCAAAAGATGTTGACATAGATGAAATCAAAACTATTTGAGAGAAATATCTCTTTTTTGAAATCATTTAAAAGTCACATAATTATAAAAGAAAGAATTTACTTTGAAAATATTCTTATAAGCTTATAAGATAAGCTTCGAAGATTTTATAATGGTGGAAAATAGTCGCACCCTCCGTATAAGTTAAAAAAGACATTCTTACCTTAATTCTGTCGAAAAGGTTAAAAAAGACATTGTTTGGAAAATGACAGAAAGATTCCTGTATAAACATCTTATAAAAAGTCAAAAAAGGGTATAAATGACTTTAAACCATAGTCTATAAAATAGTAAGAATGTTTTGAAATACATTTTTAAGAAACATAGATGTGGATGATAAAGAGGTCCTAGTGGATAATTACGTATAAACAACCTCGGATAATGAAGAGATTGTGAAATAAACCCTTACCTTGTACTTTTACTTGGTCGAGGATCAGTTAAACTCCTGTATAATGGTGAAATAATTGTTATTAAATTATACAAGAATCATATACATTAATATGATATCATATATTATCTTTTAACATTGCTTTGTTAATAATATCTTAGTATTATCATTGTTTCGGGTGTTAACTGATTCGTTTCCCTTTATATGCTTTGTTACGTAAGATGTGTTTGTTATCCATAGTTTGCATCTTATTCATATCCATAATGATATAAATTCCTTAAAAATTACTTTTAATACTCAAATGAGAATTAGTCTTGAATAGATACGATGAGGAATGAATCTCATCGCGTTCGTGGAGACGGTAGTCCGTACGTACGCACGAGCGACCATATCATTCTTTTGATATTAAAATAATATATAATTGGATGATGTATCATATATACAGAATAATTATAATGTTATATTTATTATTTACATGAATTACACATCATTATTATACCCATCCAAATAATAATGTATTGAATAACAATTACACCACGACGTGGAGACGGTAAGCCGTACGTACACACGTATGATGACATGTCATTCAAGGGATGGATAGAATAATGAATTTGGTTGTACCATATTTATAATAACATCACAATATATAGACGATACTGTAGTTATTATCTTATAATGGAAACAACAAAGAAAAAGGAAGTGGAAGAAGAAAGGAACTTGAAAGAGGTGGTGAGATTTTTACCTCTTCTTCGGGTTCTTCCTTTTGATTTGATCAAAAGGGATCCTTAAGTTGGCTTTCTGACTAAAGTAAGGCCTCTAGGATTAAGTGAGAGAATTTTATAGGATATTTTGGCAGGGTTTGGCCAATCTAAAAGGCTTTTAAGGTATAAATTTGAGAGAACGGGAAGTGCCCTTTTATAAGAGGGGTGATGGGCACCTTAGGAAAAACTTAAAATATTATTTTATAATAAATTCATATTCGGTTTATAATGGATCCAAAGTGACTTATTTCGAGTCTAAGGTGGGTATTAGTCTAAATCATTTCAACCAATAGATTTTATACAGGTTTGGGTCACTATATTAACCTTATCATTTATATTTAACTCTTAGTTAAATAGTTTTACATTTACCATGTCTCTTTGTAATTTTATATTATATGGTTAATAAAATTACTATATACATCCAAGGGAACCCCAAGTGGTTAATTAATGATACACCTATAATTACATAAGTTCTTTTTCTGAACCTTATATTTTTAGGAATATAATATCAATTAATAATATAATATTTGTTTTAAATACTCTTTTATGTCAATTTTGACACTATTTAATAATTGATTTTTGTTAAAGTTTTATCAACTTTATTAATTCGAAATAAATTCATATAATAAATACTAACATGTCATATTAACCTATAAAATTATTCTAATTCATAAAAAGTCTCAAATTACATTTATTTGGATATTTATAATATCAATTATTTTAATATTTCATTAATTAAGTAATTACTACATCACCATTGTTTCATAAATAAATTACATTATTTAATGTTTAAAAATTATAAATTGAATACCATTATGTAGGAAATATTTTTATCTTTCTAATGAATATTTATAATCGAATTTATCTTATGTATAACCCTATATTAAAAAATTTTTAGTTATTAAACATTGATTTTAACTCTTTTAACTCTTCTTTGAATTAAATAATAATAGATGTCCTAATCTAATCCAAGTGGACCAAAGAGGTTCATATTTTATTCCTAAGGTTGTTTTTTGCCGAATTATACTTATCCAATGGAATTAGGACATGTGTTAGGGTAATAATAATATCATTTTTATCCTTAATTACCCTATTTACATTTAACCGTGGTAAATAAAAGTAAAAAGTTATTATTCACCAAAAATTATTTTTATCTTATTGAACCACATTTTACTCCTTGATATTAACTGTGTCTCTCAGATTTTTGAAATTCCACTCACAGAAGCTGTAAAATTATGTTTTATGTGAATTTGTAAATTCTCCTAGGAGATGGGTAAAAGACGGTGAAAAGTTCAATAAAATTTTTAATATCTAAAATTATTATAATCTGACTCAATGAATTACATTGAACTTATATAGGTATTATGTATCTATTTTGACCTAAAATAAATTTAAATAAAATAAATAATTATTTAAATAAAAATTCGATTTTAAACTATAACTCAGTATTTTTCACTATTCATCAAAAAATGAAAGTTTTCAGAAAAATACCAAAAATTCACCCTAAGATAATTTCGATATTCCGAATCCAAAAATGAAGTTCATTTTGAAATAAAAAATTTATAAAATTTCAAAAATTTGGTATTACTATTCATAACAGCTAGTTTGATTGGTTGTGGTATGTGTTAGAACTTGAAGTTGCGTACAACACACGCTACTGTATTATTCAAAGTGAAGCATACCAAGGAAGCTTGGGGTGTCACATAACTAGCGTACCTATCACCACTTCGTTTTCGGGATTCACTTTGGTGATAGTGATGAAAAAAGCTCACCCTTTCTACCTTGGAGGTTTTTTGTTGCCTCCAAAAACTCTTGGCTTAGGGAACTGGTTTGCAAAGTACCATGGTTATTTGTAGTTGAAGCAATGAAAAATGCATTGAGGGTAGAACGAAGCGTTTCTCTCCTTTGTCGCAGCCTTAGGTTTTTCTTTTCGGTAGTTAATGGACATGTCCCCTTTTCTTCCACACCTAAAGCATTTCATCGTCCCCTTCAGGCAATTTCTGGGGTGCTTCTTTCCTCACCTTTGGAAAGTGGGGTGCTAGATTTTATTAGCATTGTTGGATTTATCCATCGGACTGCCAGAATTGAAGTCCACCTTACGCTTCTTATCCCCATGATACCCCTAAGATTCGTCGATTTCCATTTTGACTTTGAGGGCACATCAGACAATTTCCTCATAGCTCTTGAAGTCACGGATCGCTAGGGCTTTCTGTAGGCTAGGTTTTAGCCCACCAAATAAGCGGCCAACCTTGCATTCGGGGGTAACGACAAAGCCAAAGGTATATCATGCAAGCCTTATGAAGTTTGCCTCATACACTCCGATGGATTCATCGTCTTTTTTCTTGAGGGCAAGTAGTTAGTCTGGGTTGAATGTAATGTTTGAAGCCTACGGGAAAATGAATTCCTCTAAGGCCTACGAGCCATGTAATACTTACGCCTACGGGCCTTGTAAGGATTCCACCTCACCCCTTGAAAGGTGGATTATCAAAAATCAATAAAAAATGAAGGCCTTTGGGCCATTGGAGGAAGGAAGTCCCTTTTTCCATCTTAATTTGGAGGGTGTGAGGAAAATATTTGTCGAAAAGCATTTTCTGGAAATCCTTCCATTCCAATGCTTCGATCTCCTCCTCAGGCTTCGTATTTTTGATCAATGTCCAACATTGATCAGCTTCACCCTCCGTACAATAAGTAGCTAGAAGTACCTTATCTTGTTCAGATTATTGAAGGATGGAGAAGATCTTCTCAATGGAGTTAATCCATTGTTCGACAATTGAGTGATTATATGATCCATTTAAAGTATGAAGCCTTTGTCTTATGAAGCTCTCGATTGCGGCTTGTTCTTTTTTTGGGGGGGGTTGAATGTTTTTTTTGACCAATGTTTCTATTCAAAACTTGAGTTAACTAAGAGAGTATCATGACAAAGTTCTCAATTCCTACTCCCATCAGATTGGGCATCTCATTAGAACAATTGTCACATTGATCTTCACATCGATTGTTAGCTCGAGTCCTCATATTAATAGAAATTAGTAATAATTAGAGGTAATGAGTAAAAATTAGTGGTAATTAGTAAAAATTAGTGGTAATTAGTAAAAATTAGCACTAATTATTAAAAATTAGCGGTAATTAGTAAAAATTAATAGTAATTAGTAAAAATTAACAGTAAATAATAAAACAAATAGCGATAATTAGTATTAATTAGCAGTAATTAGTAAAAATTAGCGGCAATTAGTAAAAAATAGTTATAAACTAATAAAAAATAGTAATAAGTGGTAACTAGCAGTAATTAGTAATAATTAACGGAAATAATTGGTATTAATTAGTAATAATTAGTAATAATTAGTAGTAATTAGCAATAATTAGTAATAATTAGTAATAATTAGTAATAATTTTTAATAATTAGTATTAATTTTTATTAATTTGTAATAATTAGCATTAATTTTTATTAATTAGTAATAATTAGTATTAATTAGTAATAGTTGGTATTAATTGGTATTAATTGTTATAAACTAATAAAAACTAGTATTGATTAGTGGTATTCAGTAATAATTAGTGGTAATTAGTAATAATTAGTGATAATTAGTATAAATTACTATAAATTAGTGTAAATTAGTAGAAATTTTAAAAAATTACTATAAATTACTATGAAAAAAATAGAAATTATAATAAATTAATAGAAAAATGAAAATGAAATAGGTCATCAATTTTTAGGCCATGAGCAATAACAAATTTGTACATACATGGTTGACACAAATTAGTCATTTCTCATGGTCCAAAGATTAGAAATTCTATGATTTACACATTTTTAGTAATTTATAATATATTTTATTACTTTATAGTAATTTATAACAATTTTTATCAATTTATAACAAAAATTGTTAATATTAGCAGTAATTAGTAAAAAAAGTGGTAAATTGATAAAATTTATAATATTTACAAGTCATATCTAATTTTTTAATTTTATGCTCTTTTTTGGATCATGTTTTTCTTATATAAAATTAATTATAAAAAATATTTATTTTGTATTTTTTAGAGAAATATAGAACAGAAAATTTAAAAATAATCTTTTTTACATGATCATGATTAGATAAACCATCACACGAATCCAAATGGTTCTGGTATAAATCTTTTATATATTAAGGGTGTTAATTTTTTTTATCATTTGCCTCATTAAAACCAGAATTTGTTTCATAATGGACAATTACATGTCCATATAAGAAATGTGATATGAAGAGGTTTGACACATTTAACAACATTTAAGGTCATCTATTGTGTTTTGGTTTTCGAAAAGATTATGTTTTTGGTATCAACATGGTGAACATAGTTCTGAAGAAGATACTAATAATTTGGTTCTAGATCCATCACGGTTACAAAATTTAATACGTGATGTGGCTAGTTCGTTTTTTCAACAAACTGAAACTTAGGATGATATTGATTTAACTCATGAGTTGGAACCATCCCAATTTTATGAGTTGTTGAAGTCTATTGAGGATGCCTTATATCATGGTTTCAACATAAGAAAATTTGAAGTGGTTGCAAAATTTATGGCTATTAAATCAGAAAATGGAATATCAAATAGCTTTTTTGATCAGATATTTTCTTTAGTTAAAACATTGTTACCTAAAGGAAATGTGTTACCTATAAATTTATATGAGTGAAAGAGATCGGTTCATAATTTGGATCTTGGTTATCATAAGATTCATTCATATTCTAATGATTACATCTTATATTGTGGTGAAAATGAATCATTAGTTAGTTGTCCTACATATAGAAAATTGAGGTACAAAGAGGATCAATTAGGGAAGTTTGGATTGATTTCTGTAAAACAATTGAGTTATTTCCTACTTACACCCAGATTACAGTGTTTATTTATGTCTCATAACATAACATCATTGATGTCATGACACAAAACCAATATTTCAACTGGTAAAAGCTTAAATCATCATGCAGATGGTGATTCATGAAAACATTTTGATCAAGTGCATTCCTATTTTACTTCAGAAGCTTGAAAAATGTGATTAGGTCTTTCTACTGACGGTTTATATCCATTTGGTTCATATGGTAGTCAATATTCTTTTTGGCCCGTCTTTATAACTCCGTATAATTTACCTCCTTGGAGTTGATGAATGAGGTATATATATTTTTGACCTTATTAATTTCAGGACATCCAAAAAAGAATATCGATGTTTATTTGAACCCATTGATTTATGATTTGAATTTATTGTGGAGTAATGGTATCAGTACATATGATGTCATTGAAAAACAAAATTTCCTAATGAAAGCTGCATTTATGTGGACAATTAGTGACTTTACAGCATATGACATGTTATCTGACCAGAGTACACATGGTCCAAAATCATGTTCGTATTATATGAGAGATAGTAAAGCGTTTATGCTCGTCAATGGATGAAAACCTTGTTTTTTCAAATGTCATCATAGATTTCTTCCAACCGATCATCATTTTCATAGAAACAGATATCATTTCAGAAAAGGTATAATTGAAAGAGATGGACCTCCAACAATGATCTCAGGTATTGAGTTAAAATATATCATCTCTTCATTACCTCTAATTACCTTTGGACCAACTATAAACCAATATAAAATAAATGTCTTTGGAAAATAAAACAATTGGATAAAAAGGACCATTTTTGGGATCCGTCATATTGGTCTGATTTGTTGGTTTGTCGCATGTTGGTCTTATAATGAATACGTGGTGAATGGTTTTTGATTTCATACATGTACATAAGTGGAATAAAAAACAATGAATAATTGTGTTTTCTTGAGAGGATCTCATTATAGAGAAAGTTAAGTTGACTTTTATGACATGCTGGAAGAAATAATTGAACTGTGTTATTTGGGACAGAATTATGTAATGATGTTTAAATGTCATTGGTTGGATACTGATAGAGGTCTTCATGTTCATCCACTCCATGGAATCATTGATATTAAATATGAAATCATTCTTATAGTAAATGAACCATTTTTATTGTCTCATTAGACACATCAAATTTATTATGCAAATTATTGTGCTGCTTCAAGAGAGTTAAGTGATTGGTGAAGCATAATAAAAATGAAATCTTGTGAAAATTAGTTTATCCAAAGTGAATGTGGTTCCACTGAAGTACAGGGAATTGAAATTTTTCAAGTGACTACTTCAAATCCATCTTTTTTATGAAGAGACATGAACATCGATGATAAAACCCCATAGTTATGGTTTGATGGTGATGATGATGTTATTGACATAACAAATAAATTTGAAATAACAAGAGATGATGAAGATTAAACTAATATGGAAATTGATGATATTAAGGATGAATATGAAGATATTAACACCGTCATATATAGAGATAGAGATGGAGATGAATATTGACACACTTAAATGCTGGTTATTATCATATATAATATATAACTATATATAATATTTTTCTTGAATTATTAGCTGGAAATAATCATTTCATGTTTCAGATGGCTGAAGACCATTTATCTGATTTGTTTCGTGAGTTGGAGGATGTTGCACTACCTGGTGACGAGCCTGATGCTACATCATCTAACCCTCCGACTACTGGCAGTTCAGTGACGACTCGGAGGGGGCGTGGTCTTACACGATTGATGGTTCCTAACCCTATCCCCAAGCGACGTCCACATCTTGAGTTTTATTCACACATGCAGAGGTATGTTTAATTTTGTATTTTAGTTGGTTTTCATTAATTTTTATTAATTTATTTATATACTAATTGTTTGATTATTTTTTCTCTTTTTTTACAAATTTTTTTCATATAGTTGTTGGACATAGGAGTTCTATATTGCGGAATTATTTTTCTAGAGTATGGATGACATGGGATCAGATTCTCATTGATATTCATCACCGCATGTTTGATCATTGGATGATACGTAAATAAATAATAGTTATTTTGAAATTTATTTAATTAATAATTTGATATTATTAATTATTTGTAGGGTTTATGTTATCTCATTGATGATAGCATGAAAGACTCTATTTGGGTGGCATGAGAGGTATGTATGTGTGAGTGTTTCCATCGGTTTTTTTACAATCTGAGAAGGAAGAGCATACGAAAAGCAAGAGTCATCAGAGGAGTGTTTCCATTAGTTTTTTATCAGCCCTATTGCACCCACCAACCGGATTACATCTCATCTCAGGTTTGGGATGGATTATGTTCCTACTGGATGGGAGTTAGTTTTCAGAGGAGATCATCATTAGGTTGACAGAACTGGGGGTGACAGGAGGTGATGCATCGAGCTGGTAGTCTTACATTCAGTATGCATCAACAACATATGGTATGTAATTTTTTTAATAATTTATATAATTTTAAATGTAAACTATTTATTTTATACTCATATAGGCAGTTGAACATCTCGATATTATGGAATTCGATGTTTATAAGAGGATGTACGGTGATCCTATCACTAGAGATATTAGATGTGATCTCCAGTATCATATTATGGTCAGTATAATTATTTTTGAGTTTTAAAAATAACTATAAATAGAATTTTAACTTTTAATTTTAAATTGCAATTAAAGGAGTCATATGAGGCTACGGCGTCTCAGAAACTGGGTAAGAGTCAGGCCGAGACTGAGAATCAGATTACCAGTGCAGCAGGATTTGATGATACAATATGGATGTAGACGACTCAGTATGCCTTTGAGAAAGGTCGAGTTGTTGGTATCGACTCTCGATTGAAATCTTTGAGTTATTATGGTATCGTTGTGATGTTGTCGTGCAACTAGAGAGGAGCTCATGGAGAGTCATCATCATCTACTGCACAGTATGAGGAGCAGCTGCGAGCTCAGGGTGAGCTTATAAAGACCATGTGTAGGGAGCAAGAAGAGCTTCATCGACAAAAACAGTAGGAGCAGGATGAGATGCATCGATGATAGAAGCAGCAGCATGAACATGCGATAGAGTACATACGGCGTTTGACTCATGGTTTAGGGATGAAGTTCTCTCCACTGTCTCCTCCAAATAGCCCCCTTCTCAGTGATTAATGTATGTTTTCTGATAAACATTTGAATATACAAATTTTTTGTAATATTTTTATTAATTCATATATTTACATTTATATAGTGTGTTTGTTATATTTTTGTAAATATTGTGTTTTTAATATTTTATTTTATTTTATTTATTTTTTTATTTATTTTTTAATTTTTTTACTATTTTTTTATTATTTTTTATATTGTTGCAAATATTATGTTTTTTATTTTTTATTTATTATTTTTATTTTATTTTTATATTTTTATTGATTCTATTAATTTTAATTTTTTATTATTTATTGTTATTATTATTATTTTATTAAATTTTATTAATATTACTACTTTTTAATTTTTTATTATTTATTTTATTTTTAAAGTTTTTTGTGATGGGTGGATCATCTCGTCACAAATAAGTATTTGCGACGGGTACATCCACCCATCACAAAAGAGTTTTTTAAAAAATCGGAATAAACTTTTTGCAACGAGTCGTAGCAAAAAAGACCATTTGCGATGTTGTTTTCTACAACGGGTCATTTGCAATGGGACACCGTCGCAAATAATTTAATTTTCAATTGTGATCTTAACTGAAACTAAACAATTAAATAAATATATAAATCATTATTGAAGGGGTGATGATTAGCTTTTTGTAATCAATGCTGAATATAACATAAATCAATATTTATTTTTTAATATAATGAAACTTGATGAATATATGCGATGAATAATTGAATATAATTCATTAAACCACATTTAAATTTTCTCATCACATTATCAAACCACTTTAAATATTTTCCATGTTGATGGATCAGTTATTTATCAAACTATTTTCATCATTTTAATATTGAATTGGACATTTTTTTAGAGATATTTTCTCTCTACTCTTTATTTTATCATGTTTTTTGCTTTTCTTAGGACCCTTAGTTATGAAATTTTAGGGTTTTATCATTTTTTTTATGAATCACTTTTGCATCATGCAATTTTGTTTTCATTTTTTCTTAACCAGTCTAAATGAGTTTTACCCCATATAAGCTGACTGATTTACTTTATGTTGATTTCGGACTAATCATCGGTCGATTTTTGGTTTTCACTTAAAATATTTTTTCCCAATCGGTCAGTTGAAACTGGTGTCCTTAACCAATTTCAACCAACTTTGCACAACCTTATCCCATTTGAGGAGTTTATGCTTATTTGTTAATGGAATCCTCATTACAAACAAAAACATTGGGTTTGTAACACCCCTCGATTTGAGGTACACCGTCATTTTATGTGTTTTATTTTACATTACGAGTCATTGAGACACCTTGATGGAAGAGTTAGAAGGATCAAAGAGAAAATAATATGGAATTTGGTTATAGGAAAAATCTAGGCCATAAATAGGCCACTTGCGACATGAATTTACGTTGGGAAGATGTTGTGAGGTGTTTTATAGCGTGAATGGTTTTTGCTGGGTAAAGGGATAAGGTGACTCATGACGTGAAAAACATTCACGTCATGAAATGGTTTTTTTCATAAAATTTAAATGACCCAACAGGTTTTTCGGCATAAGTGGCCTCTCGACTATTCACAATGTGAATGGGGAATTCATGTCATGAATAGTTCGGGTCCAACCTATTTTAATCCACCCTACGGTTGTAAATTCTAATTATATTTCCTTTTCTTCCCTCTCAACTTTCAGGGCTCTCTTGGGCGATTTTGAGTGATCTTATTTGATTTTAACGAATCTTTGGGAGTTCACCTATGAAAATCAAAGGTTAGGATCTCATTCTTCTTTCTTGTCTTGGATCTCCTCGAGTTGTCTTGAAGGGAACCATAGATCAGTGTGTAATACCTGGATCTGTGGGTTTGGATTTGTGTTGATTATAAATTCTTGGGATTTAATAGAGGAACCAAAGGAAGAGATGGGACTAGTGAAATCATCTTAGATCCTTTGTCCCAAACAAACTTGAAGTACGCGGTTTCTCTCTCTGCTATTCTAGAACTTAATGGCTTGAGTTTTTTTTTCTAAATCATTCTTGTGTTTGTTTGGGAAACCACTTGAGGAAATTTATCTAAAAAATCCCTGTTATGATGTGATTTCTAAAGTTTTGGTTTTGGAAAATGGAAACAAAGTTGAATTCAAAATAAGCTTAATGAGAATTGTGTTTTCAATAAATGTTTCATTTGTATCTCGGAATAATCATGTTGGTGTGAGTTCATGTTCATGTGGGACAGATCATGGTCGGTAGTACCCCCATCAAATAATGGAAAACTTGGGACGAATCATGGTCAGAAGTGCCACCATCAAAGTGGGTCACCAAGTGATGACTTGGTGATAGGATGACTCACAACTCATGAGTATAGAGAGGTCCATGGTTGCATGCATAATTTTTGTGTGGGTGTAGAAATGGGATGATTATTCCAAGTGGTAACAAGTGAAAAAAACCTTGTTTTATGTTTATTATATGTGGATATTGTTTATGAATTTTATATAAACTGGTTACCTATTTCTCTCATGTTTTATATAAAATGTGGTAAATTGTTCTTATTTTAGTGGTGTGTGTTGGGAAGTCTTTGGGGATTACCTATTGTGTGTTATAATCACCCCCTTCCTAGTCACTTTAGTGTGTTTTCAGATATCATCTATCGAGATATCAGGAAGGGACATGTTTGTTACTTCTCTAATGGAATTCCTTGATGTTGTTATCATGGTTGGTGGAGATAGATCTCTGAAGTGTCTGCATCTTGGTATGCAGTGGTTTCACATGTGTTCCTAAGCCTTTATATTTTGGAGTTTATCCTTACAGTATTATCCTTTTTTTGTTTCTACTTTGATATAGTTTTATTGGTATTTTAATGAGTTGTAGGATTTATTTTCTCATGCATCATATAGTTTGTCTAAGTTGTAATATCTTTTCCTGACAAGTTTTTTGGTTCTTATGTGTAAGGTTTCGAATCCTAAAAACCCTTTTCATTGTGTTTTTTGGGTGTTGGAATCACATGGAGGAGGTTCCAAGGAGTTATAAGGGTAAATGGGGGAAATGGGGTGTCATTGCCATTTTAGGTGGGGTTGCGGCGTAGCGAGGAGATTACAATATAGGTCATGTGGCCACTGCAGAGTGGAATGGTTTGTTGTGGAATAGGCGGTCGGATGGCTATTGCGTAGCAAGGAGGCTGCGACATAGGGGTTATGAGAGCTTCTACATTTTGAGGGGGTAGTTGTGTCGTAGGGATTAGGTTGCGGTATATCCTCCCTATCGACAAAAGGAGGTTTTGTGCCATGGGTTGTAAGTTGCGTTGTCAACCCCCCTAGGTATATCAGATTAGCGTCATGGAGGGTGGTTGGATTCTTGGGCACGCCTTTGATAGAGGAGTTGTGGCATGGTCTCCCTTTACTGCATCGTAGTCCTCCTACTTTTCAATAGGTCACAGCATGGTCCTAGGTGTTGCGTCATGGTCTTCAAAAAAATTGTTGTCTATAAATAACCATGAGACCCTCGACCCCACTTCTCTCCCACTTCTCTCTCTCAAATCCTAGGCGCCCTAGCGTGCTTTTCAAAGGACTTTGAAGCCCCTTTCAATTGGATTCAAGCACCGAATTCTAGAGATCAATTCGTGGTGATCCAAGATGATTTATACCTCCCTTTTCTAGCAGTTTATCTCCATTTGATCTTGTTTTTCTCATGTTCTTCTTTTCATGCTATGGAGGATGATCTTCATCATTCTAATGGAGTTTTCCTTGTCATTGTCAGTGTGTTCGTGGCATGAAATCCTTGGGAGATAATATTTCCCTTGAGGGAAGGGTGATTAGAGATTTTCATCAACGTTCTGCTCTGTTCAAGAACATTGGAAGATTTTGAGGTATGAGATTCGTTACTTCTTTTTATTTACATGAAATCATAAATTGACCATGGTTTAACCCTTTGGATGGAAGTGGAATTAACCTAATAAATATTGAGCTGGATTAATGATGAAATTTGTTTATGGTTAGTGATCATTGTGTTCTTCCACCATGATAACGATTTGCCTCTTGATTTACTAGATAGTGTGTTATCTATCTTATGTTGTTTATCATGTTTGATATGCTTTGTTTGGAATGTTTTTATGCTTTGGGTTAACGTGTGTTAAAATGATGAAATTAGTAAAGAACGTAAAGTTGGTAAATTAATTGGTTAGTTAAAGAACTTAAAGGGCTATGTTGAATGAATCCTTAAATTCTACCTGGGGCCTTAGATAGGGGGACCCAATATCACTGACGCTGTTCATCCTCACTCAGTATGTGTTGAGCCGGCTCCTCCAAAGGAGTATCAATAACGGCGGAATTCTCCCATACCGGTGTCGCTTGAAGGCTCCAGCTATCTCCCATCTTATGTTTGCTGATGATACCATCCTCTTTCTGAATGGGAAAAGTAGATCCCTATGGTGTTTAAGAGTGGTGCTGGACGGATACTGCAGTTGGAGCGGGAAGAGCATCAACAAAGGTAAGATCGAGTTTTTCATCTCCAACAGGTGCACGTCTGAGAGGGTGGAGGCGGTCAGCAGGTGTTTGGGCATATAGAAGGGGTATTTCCCTACGACTTATCTTGGCGCACCTCTTTCATCGGGGAGACTTCAGATTCGGGACTTTGACGCCCTCCTCTCTAGGATCACAGAGAGAGTGTCGAACTGGAAAAATAAATTCTTATCTTTTGGAGGGAGGATCACCCTGGTTAACAGCATCTTGGTGGTTGCCCCCATTCACGGTCTCTCCTCTAGCAAGGTTCCTAAGGGGGTGATCAGCTTCATCGATAGAATCCTCGCCTCCTTCATATGGGACCCGTATGTAGGAGGGAAGAAACACTGGGTATCCTGGAATAGAATGGAAAAACCTGTGGGTGAAGGGGGGATCAGTGTGCGGAACCTAAGCGATACCATTTTCTATATGCAATCAAGGCTTGCATGGAGCATGTTGGAATGACATACTCTCTGGGAAAAAACCATGCACTCTCACTCGTCAGGGTTTCGTGGACCGGTGGATAGGGTTCGCTCTACCCTATGGTCGACCGTTGGGCTGATTGTTGAGACCCTTAGCCCTTTTGCGCATTGGTTGGTTGGGAGAGGCGAACTCTCGTTCTGGCATCAGGACTGGGGGGCGGTGTGCTGGCATTTCCCAGATGCCCGACCACGAATATCACGTTCAGGGAAGCGAGTCTCTTCCCATCGTTCATCTCTGCGGTTCTGGATACCAGTCAGAGAGAGAGGTTCCAGTGTATTGTAATGAATTCCGAAGACGACAGATGTGTCTTCACCGCTTCTGCCTCAGGTCTGTTCTCATCGAAGAGTTTCAGGGGTGTGGTGCATGGATCGGTGCAGGCTGGGGGATGGGATGAGATTATTTGGGTGGAGAGCATTCCTACTAAATATAACTTTCTCACATGGAGGGTCCGAAACAGAGGGCTTCCTACTGATGTTAATATTCGCAGGTGTGGAATCCAAAATGGCATCCAAATGCGCGTGTTGTTGTAGGGCGCATAGAGAGGAGAGCGCTACTCACCTTTTCTTCGGCAGTGAATGGGCGATGGAGGTTTGGAATAATATGGGGGAATTTTTGGTGGTCCGTACTCCATATGGCGATACTCTTTCCTTCTTAGAGGACTAGTTTCATGGCACTGAGGGAGGCGGGGTGGAGAAGGTGGCTCGCTCAGTGTTGCTGCATGCTGGGTGTTGGTGTATTTGGTAGGCACGAAATAGGATGAAGCATGAGGGAGGGATAGTGACTGCCCGTGTTATAATTGTCTGGGCAAAAAACCTCCTGCTGGATTGGAATAAGCCAGTTAAATCTTGGAAAGAGGCCCCTCTCTCCACTGTTTTCAGTCCAGGAAAAATGTGGATTCCAGTAGCAGGTCTGGCAATTGGGTTAGCTAGTGCAAACCTTCGGGTGGATTGAAACTCAATACAGATGGTGCTTGTATTCAAAGGTACATGCATGGTGGAGGAGTGGTGCGGTATGATTTTGGTTCTGTTTATTTAGCTTTCTCAGCCAGGCTGGGGCAGGGATCCTCTCTCCAAGCGGAGGCTATGGCTATGATCACCGACCTCACCTTGTGTAGGCAGCACAGTTTGGGCATCTCTGAGGTGGAAACCGACTCCTTGGTTGTCCATGATTCCTTGAAAGGGTGCGGGGTCACACCTTGGCCGATTTGCTATAATATCAGGAAATGAAAAGGTATGCTCAATAGTACCATTAGTGTACGACATCCCTAGAGGGAGGGGTACAAGGTGGCAGACTACCTAGCTTCAGTGAGGTACCCTGGCATGAAGGTTGTGTTTCTTCATATGGTGGGCAGTATTAAATCCATGGGGATTGATTTCATTAAAGGGTATGCCCTCGGGTTACACTACTTCAGACCTCTGTAGGCTTTCCTTTGGGGGGGAGCTCCTTTTGGCCTCCTCTTTCTTTTTGTACTCCTTTTGGTTCTCCTTTTTCAATAAAATTACAAAAACAATATTGGATGGATGAATGGTAATCAAATTGATGCTAAATTCATGTTTAATTGTTTAAGTAGTTCTTCCATGTGTTAATGGAATTGGTTAAATAACTTAAAGTTGTAATGTTTGTTGGGATAATTAAATAAAAAGGCATGTTAATGAAATTGATCTGCCTTAATGTTTGTTGAAACATGGAAAGTATGCTTGAGAGCATGTTTAATAAATTTAATAGCTTGTTGTAGCTAATGTATTAGGTTACCCATAGTTGGACCCTGTGATAATTGAATTTGTTAATTCAAGATGGAATAAAAAATGATTGTTTTATAAAGATAAAATGTTTGGGTATGAGAGAGCTTGTTTTCTTGTGGAGACTAAATGCCTTGTGTTTGGGGACGAGTGAGATTGTTTGTATGTGAAGGTTGAATGCCTTTTTTTTAGGACCTAGATTACCCTATTGACTCTGTTTGATGTTTTCTAACTTTTATGATGTACTATGGGAGTGAGCATTGTTATGCGATGATGTGAGCCTCAGATGGCTAATGGGATATGGGTGGGGAGGCCAGGATGATGTGGCAGCAGTTGATGCCTGTGAGAGAGAGTTGCATGGTGATATGCATGATGGTGTCAGGGATGACACAAGGATGGTTGGAACGGGTTAAATATGGGATTACCTGTTATTGTGATTAATTTTAATGTTTTTTGTTAATGAATCTATTTAATGGTGGGATGGTTGGATTTCTTGTTTATCTATATTACTTTCCCCGCTGCTTGAGGCAGTTGGATATGCTTGGTTATGCATATCTTTGATGGTATCCTAGGAGGCTTCTTAGAGTACCGTAATTATTGAAATTTTAATAATTTTTAATAAATGAATCAACCCATGGGGTTGGTGTTGTTGGAATGTAAAATATGAAATGATCTTGAGAATCGTCAACTCTGTTGGCTTAGTCTGGAAGGCATGGACTTCACCTTTAATGGCTAATGAATTAAATAGAGTAAGTGAAATGTAACAAGAAAATAAGTAATTTCAATAAAAGTCTTCTAAAATCTTGTATGTGTATATGATATCTATTCCCTAACAATGGCGGTCGGGAGTCCGAGTGAAGATAGTTTCAGTTGATACTAGGACTAATTCTTGTCTAAAGTGTAGTTGTGAGAAATATTATATGTAACATCCCAGGTAAATAAAGAATATGAAATTTTCATATTTATTAATATTTTTTAATTAAATATTAATTTTACTTTAAAGGGGATGATATATTCGATGGCTTAACCAACACGCAACAATGGGTTTCTTTGAAATCTTATGTTTCACACAATGTTGAGTCATACTGAAAAAAATATAATATTATTTTAAATGGTAGTTAACACTTAGCCGTTTTGTTATCAGGAATGAACAGAACAAACCATATTATGATTAAACATGTTTGTTAAATGTTTTTACATATATCCAATAAAAGTTAGAGGCTTAAAATGAGAATGAATCCAATTTTAAGTATAAATACTCTAATATTTTTAAAAGGTAGTTTTACCGCCTTTTGATGGAGAACCTTTTTTAAATCTAGTTTTTTTCACTTTTATATGTTCCAATTGAAAAAATAAACTTTTTCTTTAGAAGAGGGACATCAAAATTTACTTTGGGTAAATTTTTGGTATTTTTCTGATAAAGTTCATTTTTTAATGAATAGCAAATATACTACATTTTAAGTCAAAACTGTCTTTTCATCTGATTTATTTACATGGTTAGATTATATTTTTAATTGTTTTTAATGTGTAATTAGATTATTGTTTTACAATTTAATCCAATTTTGGTCATTGGAAGTGATTTCACTTTTTAATTGGACATAAACACATGTCAATCTTTTGGTAGTTTTTACTTCTTAAAAACACGTTTTTTAGTTTTGACAACAAGAATTAATTTTAAATTAATTTATGCAACTTCTATGTTTTGAATTTGGAAAAATTAATTTCATATTTGGAATCAAGGTGTCCAAATTGTGTTAATAGATACCTTTTATTTTTAGACTTTATGAATAGTAACTCCCGTAATTATTTTATTTACCATGGTTAAAGGGTAAATCTGATAAATAAGGGTAAAAAATAATATTATAATAATATTAAATTACCCTAAAACATGTTCTAACCCTATTGGATGAGATATGTCCAACCATGGTCATCCTTGGGTCTATTTTAGGACCTCATGGAGCCACTTGTGTGTGAAAATGACATTTAATTACTTTTAATTTAAAGTTAAGGAAAATATAACCAAAACATGTATCTGTTAGTAAAATAGTTTTTATATGGGGTTATATAAGTTATCTTTTCGAATATAAAAAGTAATTATAAAGAAGAAAAGATTTCCTACATCATGGTATTTTATTTATAATTTTTAGATATTAAATAAAAAAAATTATTTATGACACAATGGTGATGTAGTGATTACTCTATTAATGAATGATTTAAATAAATATGATTATAAATATTAAAATAAATTTATTTTGAAACTTTTTATGCCATACACGAACTTTATGGATGATTATGACTTGTTATATTTGAATTAATGAAGTTTTTTCTAAAGAATAAAGTTGTTATGGATTTTTAAAAAGTCATGATATGAATAGCATAAAAATTGACATAAATGAGTTTTTAAAACAAATAATATTTTATTAAATGATATAATAGTCCTAAAAATCTAAGATTCATCAAAATGACTTAAATAATGTATAAAATTTCATTAATGAACCACTTGTGGTTCGATTGACATTTTATGATAACTATATTAACCATATAGTATGAATATATAAGAAGACATGTTAAGAGTCTAATAAGTTAACTAAGGGTGAAAGCTAAATGATAAGGTTAAATTTGAAAACAAAACTTGTCTAAAAACAATTTTTTGGGAGTATTTTGAAAAAAATTCATCTTATATTTGAATTAAATGAGTTGTGGACCTTTTAAAATCTAAATTTAGTTTGTAATAAAATAATATTTCAAGATATTCCTTAAGTGCCCCTCCTCCCTCTTATAAAAGGTCACCACCTCTAACCCTTACTCACACCTCTCAATCCCCCTTGGATCATCAAAACTCTGACCAAATAATCTCCTAACATCCCTCTCTTCATCCTAGAAGTCTTACCTTGGGAAGAAGGTAATTCAAGAAATCTTTTTAGCTTAAATCAAAAGGAGTTACCCGATTTGAGGTAATGTCTTCTCTCAAGATTCTTTCATTTATTTTTTCCTTCTCTACCCCCTAAACTCTCTTTATTACATTATTTTATAACAACACCAGTATCTTAAATATACTATTATGTTTTTATAATAAGTATTCAAACTACACTTACACACACCTCCATCTAATGGATACGAACATACTGGTTTTGTGTATGGTGAACTACTGGCTCACGAAACGATGATTGTTCGATTTTCCCCTACCACCTCTCATGGTGGAATTTATGATGGAACTGTATTTATATATGATATATATTATGTTTATATTTTCTTTATTCTTCTTTAATTTTTATTTACAACATACCTTTATGCTTTTCATGATGTGTAAACATGATAATTTTATTTGAGGAAGTGTAGACTACAACCCCCTCAAAGTGACATGACTCGTTCATTCCATACATGAAACGTGTAAAGGATGAAATTAATGAACTTATGTAACATATATATCATATGATATTATAATATAATTATAATATACCTATGTATAATTTAGTTTTCATTTCTTTAAATATGAAATAGAAATGAAAGTAGCATTCACATGTACGTACGACTTACCATCTCCATGAACGGTGCATTTCATTTATTATCTCCAAATGTTATGAAAAATTATAAATACATATATACTGGATATATATGATATATATATGAATAATATTCTGTATATAATGGACTTTTTATAACATTGATAATTTGTAATTATAACAAGTTCATTTTTGACTCAGGTACCGAATATCGACAAAACGTCCGATATAAACATAAATAATTATGTAATTTTTATAACATGGTAATAAGTGATATAAAAGGAATAATAAAATTGAAAAAAGTTTTGAAGTAAGTATAAATTAACTTAAGTTTATTATTCAGGAAATTAAAGAACGAACGAGTCAAGTCGGACATGAGGTAAGGGACTTCGTCTCAATCTCCTTTCATTGAGGCATATTTTGATAATATACACCTTTTTATTTTACACGGTGTATAATAAACCCATTTGAATTTTACTTTCATTCAAAGAGAATCTTTTATCTATGAAGTGTTTTACTAAATGACAAAAAGAATGTTTTTAATGTTTGCGGTGACAATGACCTCTCCTCCGTCGTAATCGTTATTTGGCTTCCTATATAAACCTTAATGTTTTTAAAAGGAAAAGAAATCTCTTATTCCCTTTTTGGGTGTTTTCGAATTGAAAATGGTTTTTGAAATGGATTGATTATTTCAATATCTTTAAATGATTTCTTATGATTTCAAATTAAATGTTATTAGTGAAATATTGATATTTTTAATATTATATGTTTTATGATTATACAATGGTACTTGGACATTTGACGGGTGGTTATGTGATAAACCAATGACAGGTTGTTATGTGATAAACCAAATGATGGGTGGTTCCATGATAAACCAAGGATGGGTGGTTACGTTATAACCTCCAATGCATTGGGTATGGAAGTCGGCCGTATGACTATTCTATTTAGTGATATGTGTGGAAATCGACCATATGGTTATTCCATTTTAGTATGTTTATGTCGAAAGTTACCTTTATATGCTATATGTTTCTTTCTATGGGTTTTATGGTAATATTTTGGTTAAAAAAAGGGTAAGTAATGAGCTTATATTCAGTAAAGTATTTTCGCTACTTCTTTAGGGTGAAAAGTATTACTTTATGATAAAGTATTCATGGTTTACATGTTGTTTTGAAAACTAACAGTTTTCCTTCTTTATGTATCCCTTACTAAGCTTTTTATGCTCATCCCAAGTTTTTGAAATATTTTTCACAGGACTTAAAATGGAATAGGGTCAATGATGGGATTAAGGAAAAGTCATGCTGTTTAAAATATGGAACTAAACATGTTTTATTTTTTTAAGAGTTTTTATTTTATGAAAAAAATGGATATTGAGTAGAAGTGTCTACATGCAATATTCAAGTTGTTATGTATAAGTTATGACCTAATTCTCTAAATCTATAAACTTGAAAATATCTTCAATGTGAATTATTAACTTAATTCAAGATTATGTAATGTTTTAGGCTGAGGCCTTATCGTTGGTATCATAGGTCAGTTTAAACAAATTTAGGAGTTAGGATATTGTTAAATTAATATCCATAAATTATTTTTACTTTATGGTAAGATTGAAATGATATATAATTTGAAGATTACCATTTTGCTTCGCCTAAGAAATTTCAGTGATCAGAATGGTTTTCCATAGAGGAAATAGGGAAACTATGATGGGAAGACATCAAAAGGAGAAAAACCTTCCAAATAATTAACCTAAGATGGTCGGAATCAGAACTAAACAGTTTTTTGTAGTGATGGAACAGTTGAATTAGGATATAAATGGTGGTGGTATCCATGCACGAGATCAACCAGATCAACTACAGAGAAACATGTTAGTAGTGGATCATTTCATGAGGAAACATCCCCCATCATTCAGAGAATCATCTCACCCTGTGCAAGCTGAAGAGTGGATCAAATAGCTAGAAAAGATTTTTGATGTCATGGGGTGTACAGACAATCAAAAGGTTAGTCTTGCTATTTGGAGTTTTTATGGAGAAGCTGGTTAGTGGTGGTCGATGGTTAAAAATATCAGGGATAGTAAAGAGATTGATGCACTTTGTTTGGAAGAATTCAAAGGTGTGTTTCTGGAGAAATATTTTCCTAAGGCGGTTTGACTTAGGATGGAAAAAAATTCTTGGAATTGAGGCAGGAGGATGACTCAGTGGCTGCTTACGAAGCAAAGATCACTCGACTGGCAAGGTATGCTCTAAATTTCATCTGAGATCTTGATAGTAGGATAAATCATTTTTACTTAGGATTGAAGCCACGATATTGAAAGGCATTAGCCTCTCGTGAATTAAAAAGCTATGAGAAACTTGTCAGATGTGATGAGAAAGTATCAATGGAGTTTTCTGATGATCAGATGTTCCATGAGATCAAGAAAAAGAAGAGGTCCAGTTGGCAGGAAAAAGGAAAGTGTTCATCAAAGAAGTTTGGAGGTGAAAAAAAAATTAAATTTCTTTCTTGTGAGAAGTGTGGTAAAAAGCATCCTGGTGAATGTATCTCAAAATATAGAAAGTGCTTTTTGTGTGGTAAGACTGTTCATATTGCTCGTAACTGTAAGGAAGATGATCAAGCAGGCAATGAAAAGCCAGCGGTAAGATGTTTTAGTTACAATGAGTTTGTACATTATGTCAATGTGTGTCCAAAGTTGATTACCCTGGGTGGAAACCAGACAGATTAGAAGCAGAAGGGTGTGACAAAATATTTTTCTACTACTACGGTTGATGTGAGACCATCAAATGAAGTGGTATCAGGTACTTTGTTTTTTTATATTATGTCAATGTGTTGTTTGATTCAGGATCTATACATTCTTTCATTTCTGAGAAATTTTCTAGTAAATTAGAAATTTCATCTCAAGATATGAATCTTGAACTTGTGGTAAAAACATCTGGAGGATATGTTGAGACAAAAAGAAATTATAAGAACCTTCTCGTCCTTGTATGCAGAAAGAATCTACCTACAAACTTTATTGTTTTTCCTCTAGTAGAGTTTGATGTTATTTTGGGTATGGATTGGATTTTTGTTTATCATGCTAAGATTGAATGCAGAGCTAAAGAGGTTTCTTTTCAGAAATAACTTCAGTTTGTGTACAAGAATGAACTCTTACTTTTGATAATATATCCGCAAGATAAGAAACTAGTAAAAGATGGAAATGAATGTTACCTTACACATATTGTTGAAAAAAAAAGAACTGTTCAGATTAATGATGTGCCAGTAGTAAATGAGCATCTTGATGTTTTTTCTGATGAGTTTTCTAGTATAATACCTAATCTGGAATTTGAATTTACTATTGACTTAGTTCCTGATGCTAATCCAATTTCAAAACCCCTTATCAAATGGATCAAATTGAACTTTTAAATTTAGATAAACAATTGCAGGAGTTGTTAGATAAATGTTTCATTCAACCTAGCACATTGCCATGGGGTGTTCCAGTATTGTTTATTAAAAAGAAAGATGGTTCAATGAGACTTTTCATTGATTATATATCCTTGAATAATATCACTATTAAGAGCAAGTATCCTTTGTCTCACATTGATGATTTGTTTGATCAGCTCCAGAGAGATCAGTATTTTTTGAAAATTGACTTGAGGTCGGGATACCATCAGTTGAAAGTAAAGGAAGTATACATTCTGATGACTGTGTTTCATACTAGATATGGACATTTTGAATTTGTAGTTATGCCTTTTGGGTTAAACAATGCACCTGATGTATTCATGGATCTTATGAATAGAATTTTCCATGAGTTCTTGGATAAGTTTTTGGTTGTGTTTATTGATGATATTTTGGTATATTCCAAAAGTGAAGAGAAACATAAAAGTCAATTAAGGGTTGTCTTGCAAAACTTAAAGGGAAAAAAATTGTATGAGAAATTCAGCAAGTGTGAGTTTTGGTTGCAGAAAATTTCATTCCTTGGTCATATTGTTTCTAAAGATGACATAACTGTTGATCCTGCTAAAATAAAAGTTGTTAAAGAATGGCCAAGACCCACAAATATAACTGAGATTCATTGTTTTCTTGGTTTGGCAGGCTATTACTGAAGTTTTGTTGAAAATTTTTCATGGTTATCTAGCCCACTAACTAAGTTAACTCAAAAAGGTGTTAAATTTATCTGGACAAAAGAATGTGATGATTGTTTTCAGAAATTGAAAAAAAAGATTGATGAATGATTCGGTTTTTGCCTTGCTTTCCAGAAATAGTGAATTTTTTATCTATAGAGATGCTTCGTTGAAAGGACTTGGTTGTGTCTTAATTCAGAATGATCAGGTAATTTCTTATGCTTCACATTAGTTGAAAAATCATGAGTTAAATTACCCTACATATGATTTGGAATTAGTTACTGTTGTTTTTGCTTTAAAATTTTGGAGGCATCATTTGTATGGTATAAAGTGTGAAATATATACTGATCAAAAAAATTTGAAGTATATATTCACTCAGAAAGAATTGAAATGAGACAGAGGAGATGGCTAGAATTAATCAAGTATTATGATTTCACAATCAATTACCATCCAGAAAAAGTAAATAAAGTGGCCAATACTTTGAGTAAAAAAAGTGATACTACATTAACCATGATATGTTTGGAACGAGATCCTTTGGTATTTGATTTGATGAATTTTGGATTATAAGTTATTGGTGCAGGAGATTTCTCTGTTTTGTTTCAGGTGGCAGTGAAATCATCTCTAGCAGACAGAATAAAGCAAGCACAAAAAGAAGACAATGAGTTGCAGAAAAAGGTATAATTGCTTCAGAAGGGTAAGTTACCTAAATTTAACATTGATAAATATTGTGTTTTGAGTTTTGGAAAGAGATTATGTATGCCTTATGATTTATAGTTAAAGGAATAGTTGTTATGTGAAGCTCATAGTTCTTCGTTTTCAGTTCATCCTGACAGTACTAAGATGTATAGAGATATTTGGGAGTATTACTGGTGGAATGGAAGGAAAAGAGATATTTCTGACTTTACTATGAAGTGTTTAACTTTTCAGCAGGTTAAAGTAGAATGGAAGTTACCGAAAGGGATGCTTCATCCTTTTTCAATTCGAGAGTGGAAATGGGAAAATGTGTCCATTGATTTCATAGTGGGATTACCAAATACTTCTTGAGGTAACAATGAAATCTGAGTTATTGTTGATTGATTGACTAAATCTTCTCATTTCCTTCCTATTCGATATACTTTGTCTCTAGATCAACTTTCTCGATTGTATATTAAATAGATAGTCAGGTTACATGTAGTTCCCCTCTCCATTGTATCTGATCATAATCTCAGGTTCAATTCTAACTTTTGGAAGGGCCTTCAGAAGTTGTTGGGTACTGAATTAAATTTTAGTACAGCTTTTCATCCTCAATCATATGGGAAGTCAAAAAAAACAATTCAAACATTGGAATATATGCTATGTGCTTCTTCAATGGATTACTAGGGAAGTTGGGACCAACATATTTCTTTGGTTGAGTTTTCTTATAATAGCAGTTTTCATTCCAATATACATATGGAACCATTTGAGGCATTATATGGAAAGTGGTGTCTAACTCTAGCTTTTTGGGATGATGTAGGTGAAAGAAAGTTGATGGGACCAGAATTGGTAGAAGAGATGGTAGAAAAAGTTCATTTGATTTAGAAGCACATGAGAACAACTCAAAGCAGACAGAAAAGTTATGCAGATAACTAGAGGAATGATATTTATTTTGAGGTAGGTGATCATGTCTTTATCAAAGTTTCTCCATGAAAAAGTGTGATGCGTTTTGGTAAGAAGAGAAATCTGAGTCCGAGGATCATTGGACCCTATAAAATCCTAGAGAAAGTTGGATCAGTAGCCTACAGAGTGACTTTACCCCCAAGTTTATCCCAGGTACACAATTTTTTTCATGTTTCAATATTGAGGAAGTATATGTCGGATCCATCTCATGTTTTGAGTCCATAGGTAGTTCAGTTGGAAGAGAATCTCTCTTATGAGGAACAACCAATCCAGATTCTTGACCGAAGAGAGCAAGTGTTGCCGAATAAGGTAATCCATCAGGTAAAAGTTTTGTAAAAAAACCATATGGTTGAAGAGGAAATATGAGAATCTGAAAATGTTATGAGGGATAAATACCCCCACTTATTTTATAAGTGAATAAAATTGCGAGGATGCAATTTCCAAAAGGGGTGAAGGATGTAACATCCCAGATAAATAAAAAATATGTCATTTTCATATTTATTAATATTTGTGAATTAAATATTAATTTTAATTTAAAGGGGATGTTATTTTTGATGGCATACCTGACATGTAACAATGGGTTTCTCTAAAATCTTATGTTGCACACAATGTTTAGTCATACTGAAAATAATAATAATATAATATTATTTTAAATGGTATTTAATGCCTAGTCGTTGTATTGAAGGGAATGAACAGAATAAACCATATTATGATTAAACATGTTTGTTAAATGTTTTTACATTTATCCAATAAAAGTTAGAGTCTTAAAATGAGAATGAATCCAATTTTAAGCATAAATACTCTTATATTTTTAAAAGGTAGTTTTACCGCCTTTTAATGGAGAACCCTGTTTAAATATTGTTTTTGTCACTTTTATATGTTCCAATTGACAAAATAAACTTTTTATTTAGAATTGGTACATCAAAATTTACTTTGGGTAAATTTTTGGTATTTTTCTGATAAAGTTCATTTTTTAATGAATAGTGAAAATATTGCATTTTAAGTCAAAACTGTCTTTTCATCAGATTTATTTATATGGTTAGATTATATTTTTAATTGGTTTTAAAGTGTAATTAAATTATTTTTTTATCATTTAATCCAATTTTGGTCATTGGACTTGATTTCACTTTTTAATTGGACATAAACACATGTCAATCTTTTGGTAGTTTTTACTTCTTAAAAACATACTTTTTGGTTTTGACAACGGGAATTAATTTTAAATTAATTTCTGCAAATTTTGTGTTGTGAATTTAGATAAATGGATTCCATATTTGGAATCATGAGGTCCAAATTGTGTAAATAGATACCTTTTATTTTTATACTTTATGAATAATAACTTCAGTAATTATTTTATTTACCATGGTTAAAAGGAAAATCTGGTAAATAAGGATAAAACATGATATTATAATAATATTAAATTAACCTAAAACATGTCCTAGCCCTATTAGAGGATATATTTCTGACCATGGGCATCCTTGGGTCGATTTTAGGACCTCATGGAGCCACTTGGGTTTGAAAATGACATTTAATTACTTTTAATTTAAAGTTAAGGAAAATATAACCTAAACCTGTATTTTTTAGTAAAACAATTTTTATATGGGGTTATATAAGTTATCTTTTCAACTATAAATAGTCATTAGAAATCTAAAAAGATTTCATACATCATGGTATTTTATTTATAATTTTTAAATATTAAATAAATATATTTATTTATGACACAATGATGATGTAGTGATTACCTTATTAATGAATGATTTAAATAAATGAGATTATAAATATTAAAATAAATTTATTTTGAAATTTTTTATGACATGCATGAATTTTAGGGATTATTATGACCTTTTTATCTTTGAATTAATGAAGTTTTTTCGAAATAATCAAGTTGTTATGGATTTTTAAAAAGTCATGATATAAATAGTATAAAAATTGACATAAATGAGTTTTTAAAAAATAATATTTTATTAAATGATATAATAGTCATAAAAATATAAGATTCGACCAAATTACTTAAATAATTTTGAACATGTCATTAATGAACCACTTGTGGTTCGATTGACATTTTATGGTAATTATATTAATCATACAGTATGAATATACAAGAAGACATGGTAAGAGTCTAATAAGTTAACTAAGGGTTAAAGCTAAATGATAAGGTTAAATTTGAAAATAAAACTTGTCTAAAAACTATTTTTTGAGAGGATTTTGAACAATCCTCATCTTATATTTGAATTAAATAAGTTGGGGATCTTTTGAAATCGAAATTTAGTTTATAATAAAATAATCTTTCAAGATATTCCTTAAGTGTCCCTCCTCCCTCTTATAAAAGGTCACCATCTCTAACCCTTACTCACACCTCTCAAACCCCCTTGGCCCATCCAAACTCTGCCCAAATAATCTCCCAACATCCTTCTCTTCCTCCTAGAAACCTTACCTTGTGAATAAGGAAATTCAAGAAAGTATTTTAGCTTAAATCAAAATGAGTTACTCGATTTGAGGTAATTTCTTCTCTCAAGATTCTTTCATTTATTTTTCCTTCTCCAACCCCTAAACTCTATTTATTCCATTATTTTATAACAATGCCAGTATATTTAATATACTATGATGTTTTTATGAGAATTATTCAAACTACACTTACACACTCCTCCATCTAATAGATACAATCATACTGTTTCTGTGTACAGCGAACTACTGCCTCACGAAACGATGATTGTTCGATTTTTTACTACCACCTATCATGGTGAAAATTATGATGAAATTGTATTTATATATGATATATATTATGTTTATATTGTCTTTATGCTTCTATAATTTTTATTTACAACATACCTTTATGCTTTTCATGATGTGTAAACACGATAATTTCATTTGAGGAAGTGCGGACTACCACCCTCTCAAAGTGATATGACTCATTCATGCCATACATAGAACGTATAAAGGATGAGGTTAATGAAATTATGTAACATATATATCATATGATATTATACTATAATTATAATATACCTATGTATCATTTAGTTTTCATTTCTTTAAATATGAAATAGAAATGAAAGTAGTGTTCATGCGTACGTACGACTTACCGTCTCCATGAACGGTGCATTTCATTTCTTATCTCCAAATGTTATGAAAATTATAAATACATATATACTGGATATATATGATATATATATATATGTGTGAATAATATTTTGGATATAATGGACTTTTTACCACATAGACAATTTTTAATTATAACAAGTTTGTTTTTTACTCAGGTACCGAATATCGACAAAACGTCCAATATAAACATAAATAATTATGTAATTTTTATAATGTGGTAATAAGTGATATAAAATAAATAATAAACTTGAAAAAGGTTTTTAAGAAAGTATAAATTAACTTAAGTTTATTATTCAGGAAATTAAAGAATTAACGAGTCAAGTCGGACATGAGGTAAGAGACTTCGTCTCAATCTCCTTTCATTGAGACATATTTTGATAATATACACCTCCTTATTTTACATGATGTATAATAAACCCCTTTGAATTTTACTTTCATTTAAAGATAATTTTTTATCTACGAAGCATTTTACTAAAATACAAAAGGAATTTTTTTTAACGTCTGTGGCGACAATGACCTCTATGTCATCATAATAGTTATTTAGCTTCCTCTATAAGCCTTAATTTTTTTAAAAGGAAAAGAAATCTCTTATTCCCTTTTTGGGTGTTGTCATATTGAAAATAGTTTTTGAAATGGATTGATTATTTCAATATCTTGAAATGATTTCTTGTGATTTCAAATGAAATTTTATTAGTGAAATATTGATATTTGAAATATTATATGTTTTATGATTATATAATGGTACTTGGACATTTGACGGGTGGTTACGTGATAAACCAAATGACGGGTAGTTCCGTGATAAACCAATGATGAGTGGTTACATTATAACCTACAATTCATTGGGTATGGAAGTCGGTCGTATGGCTATTCCATTTAGTGATATGTGTGGAAGTCGACCGTATGGTTATTTCATTTCAGTATATTTATGTCCCAAGTTACCTTTATATGATATATGTTGCTTTCTATGGGTTTTATGGTAATCTTTTGGTTACAAAAAAAGGGTAAGTAATGAGCTTATATTCAATGAAGTGTTTTTGCTAATTCTTTAAGGTGAAAAGTATTAGTTTATTATAAAGTATTCATGGTTTACATGTTGTTTTAAAAACTAATAGTTTTTCTTCTTTATGTATCCCTTACTGATATTTTTATGCTCATCCTAAGTTTTTGAAATGTTTTTCACCGGACTTAAAGTGGAATAGGGTCAAGAATGGGATCAAGGAAAAGTCAGGTCGTTTAAAACATGGAACTAAACATGTTTCATTTTTTAAGAGTTTATTTTATGAAAAAAATAGATACTAAGTAGAAGTGTCTACATGTAATATTCAAGTTGTTATGTATAAGTTATGACCAAATTCTCTAAATCTCTAAACCTAAAAAAGATCCTCAATGTGAATTATTAAATTAATTCAAGATTATGTAATGTTTAAGGTTGAGGCCTTATATTATATCCTGTATGTTTTGTGATTTCATATGATGCCTCACCCATGACAGTTAAGGTGACTGATGCCCAATGAACTCCGAGAGGGTGCTTTCCCCAACATCTAGGTTGGTGAGGGACGAATAACTGACTACCCCCTTATGGCTTCGCTCTCTTCTCCTAGTGGTATATTGTGTTGGTATGCACAGTGGTTAGTTTCTCATATATGTGTGTAGAGGACTGTAATGGATTGTGATTATTTCACACGCATATATCTCTAGATATATGATCCAAATGGTTATTATAAGTATGACGTGTATGGGTTGTGATGACACGAGGTACATACTTAGTGTATGGGTTGTAATGGCATGAGGTATAATACCTAACATATGATACATGTCTAACGGGTTGCGGTGGCTCCCAGAAACTACTTGGTTATTATATGGAGATATGTGGATGGGATGATGTGGTGATGTGATGCACGATGTGCATGTTATGATACTTAGATCATGTATCTTTGGCTTGGCTTATTTTAGAGAGAGATGCCTCAGGACATGGGACGTTGGGGTAGAGTGGAAAACAAGTGAGGAAGTGGTAGCGGGGTACCCTTGTTGTTTCATTATTATAATATATGATTTTTTATATGTGTTACTTGGTGAGAGATAGTCATAGTGAGGCTGGAAACTTAGTATACTTGTTTAAGTGACGAGTTAGTTTCACTTATTGTTCACTGAGTTTTAGCATACTTTCTTTATCTTTTGCACAAAAGGTTTTGGGGAAGATCATACTGAGGATGCATGTTATGACCAACCTACATATATATAAATTGTTTTTCAAGTTAGCATGAGTAGGTTGGGGATCAGGTTGGATATTACGATCTCATGGTTTTTTAGGAGTTGTTTGGGCTTCATGGTCGATGTCGAGTTTTCTCTTTTGGTACTTGTAGTTTCCTTTTCAATTGTATTAGTTTTGTATGGAATTTCATGCATGTACTTGGGATCTCTTTTATCTTTATGAGCAGGTGTTGATTGGTGTATATGTTTTATCTGTCTCTTTCACATCTTCTCTTAGAGGGTAATGTCTCTCATTTGTATATTTATTATACCATCGGAGCTAGTTGTCAACTTGGGGCCTACTGGAGGCGGGACTCGGGCGGTCATCATCTCCATTCTCTCATTGTTGGCCCAAGAGGGGTGCCTTTGGGAGGAGGGGTCGTGACATTATAGGAAATCATCCTCCAACATTCTCTTAAACCTTTAGTATTTATTGTCACCATTTGGTATATTGGGGATGTCACTAGTGCAAAAACATTTTTTATGTCGGTTATTTTTTATTTTTTACATCGGTTTTTGACCAACTCTATTATAGGAGACATTATAAATATTGTTTTTTACGTCGATTATTTTAAAACCGATGTAAAAAACATAAATCTGAAGCATTTTTCATGTTGGTTCCTAAAAAACCGATGTGGAAAACGCTTTGGAGTCATGATTTATTACATCGATTTTTAAATAACCGACGTGATATATAGTTTATTAAATCAGTTATTATATAATCGACGTAATAAATCCTGACTCCGAAGCGTTTTCCATGTCGGTTTTTTAGGAACCGACGTGATGAACCAGTCTACGAAGCATTTTTTCACGTCGGTTATTGTTTAACTGACGTGAAAACATATATAATGTGTCGGTTATTAAATAACTGACGTAAAAAACCATTCCAATTCATTTATTACGTCGGTTATAAAATAACCGACGTAAAAACCAATTTTTTTTAAAAAAAACTGTTCAACCATTACTATGATCTGCCAAAGAAGACCTAAAACAAGCAGAAAACGGACCAAAACCAGACCAGAATACATACCAGAAAAACATCAGAACTAGACCAAAACAAGAAGAACCAAAGCAAAATTAAACATTAACATACATAACATTCAAAACTTACAATGTCAAATAAAAAAACCTAAAACCCCTTGGACAACCCCTACCCTCATGGACAACCCCCCCCCCCCCACTAGACAACCCCCACCCCCCTGGACACCCTCCCACCCCCTGGAAACCCCCCACCCCCCTGGACAGCCCCCACCCCCTGGACACCCCATACCCCCTTGGACACCCCCCCGGGACACCCCCACCCCCCAGACAGTCCCCTCACCCCCCCTGGACACCCCCACCCCCTGGACATCCCCTCCACCCCCCTCAACATCTCCCCACCCCCATGGAGACCCCCAACCCCTAGACACCCCACCCCCTGGACACCCCCACCCCCACCCCCTAGACCTCCCACCCGCCCCCCTGAACAGCCCCTCACCCCCTAGACACCACCCCACCCCACTGGACAGCCCCCCCCCCCCGAACACCCTCCCACCCCCTAGACACCACCCCACCCCACTAGACACCATCCCACCCCTGGACACCCTCACCCCCTGGACAGCCCCCACCCCGTGGACACCCTCCCACCCCCTGGATACCACCCCACCCCCTGGACACCCCACCCCCCTCGACACCCCCTACCCCCTGGACAGCCCCCACCCCCTAGACACCACCCCACCCCACTGGACACCACCCCACCCCACTGGACATCCCCCCACCCCCTTGGACACCCTCCCACCCCCTACACCCTTGGACACCCTCCCACCCCCTAGACACCACCCCACCCCCCATGGATAGCCTCCCCCCACCCCCACCCCCTGGACACCCCCACCCCCCATGAAACCATTACTATGCTCTGCCAAAGTATGAAACAAGCAGAAACCATACCAAAAACAGACCAAAACCAGACCAGAATCCATACCAGAAAAACATTAGAACTAGACCAAAACAAGAAGAATCGGAGAAAAATTAAACATTCACATATATAACATTCAAAACATACAATGTCAACTAAAAAAAACCTAAATCCAACCCAAAAAACTACCAAATACACAATTATAATTACAATATTCAAAATTACATTTTACACTACAAACAAACTAAAATCAAATCAAACCTGTAAAATAATTTGACCATTCCACTTGTAAGTGTTTGACCTTTTGAGCACTATAGGGTTGAGGGTCATCAAATAGTAACAAATTAAAAGGATTGTAGTTAATATGTATAATGAATAAATCAAATGAAATATTATGGCAAAGTTTATAAGAAAATCTTACCAGGTAAAACTTCACAAGTGTTCTAGTTGTAATTATTTCATACATAAATCTTAACATATAATATCTGCATTCGATTACGCCTTGTTGTTCATGACAATTCTGTTTAAATGAGTGTCAATTCAAAATATCATTTTTCTGTAATTCATCAAAAAGTATAAATTATAAATGGATATTTACCTTTACTTTTACATATTTGATCTTGACACTTTTTTTCTTTGTGTTTTTTCAAAAGTAAACCCATCCCCTGTTAGAAAATAATACGAATTGGATAAATTTATAATTCATTATAATATAAAAAACTATTAAGAAATTGAAACTTACTTTTCCAACATATTTTTAAAACTTCCTCGCACATCACCATTGACAGAGCATATCCAATAAAGCGTTTTCTCCCTTGGACAAAAAACACATAACATCCAATGATCAGTGATATAAAAGAAAATTTAAGGTTAGTGGTGTTTTATGTTAAAAGATAATGAGCACTTTACCAGATATATGTTTCATACCTCTCACAAAAAGGCATCATCCAGCATTGCGTGATTATATTCTGTTCAACTTTCAGCAATATAAAGTGTTATTTGTTCCTCATCCAATGCATGTGCTTCAGAGGAAATCAAATACGGGTCCATGAATCCATATACATCTGTCTGCTCATTATTCTCACACATGTTATAAAGATACCTAATACAAAACAGACATAAGTATACATTTTAATAAATATAATACAGGGAAGGGTGTTAAGACTTACATGGAAAAAATCTACACCACGTTGATTCCCAACTTATCTCCAGTAACAAGCTCCATTGTCATGACCCGACCCTACCCGGGCTCGAGCCGCAACTACCCCAATCCCGCCTCCATAGGCCAGGGGCTGGCGACAAGCGTCGAATGCTAAACAATTCGGGGAGGCCTTTTCCTAAGTACCTGTACACACACACGCATTCCACTCAATGCAGAAGTGCAGAGTAAAAGAAAAGACAAGCAGAGTAAAGTGCAACTGCTATATATGTAAACCACAAAAGTGCATCGACCTCTAACAGTACAAAGCAAGTGCTGAAAGTAAACTGAAAAGAAAAGGGGCAAAACACGCGCCCAATCAGAAAAGTGCCACAACCCGACAACAGGTGAACAAAAAGTAAACAGCTGGAAGGGTCCCCCACCTTGAACCCGACTACAACCACCACACGCAGTTCAAGCTCCCGAACTCCTAAGCTCCACTGAAGTCACAACCAACCTGTCCGTCGTCTGCAAGGGCACACCAAGTGCGGGCAAAGCCCAAGCAGGGGTGAGTATAAAAATACTCAGTAGGATACCCTGAAGGCTCGAGGGAGCAACAAAGGAGGTACCGATGGGTGAGCAGTAGATCGAACAGGGAAATTAAAGAGGTACAACTGAGATTGCAGTAAAGAGTACAGTAAAGAGTCCAGCTCAACCCAACAAGAGGAAAGAAGGTAGACATGTCCAGACACAAGGAGCTCGAAACGATGAGAATATGAACTTCCCGTCGAGTCTTCGCTACCTATAGCAGGAGAGTAGACTCGTCCAACCACGAGAAGCTAAACACGGAAAGCATGTGGCATACCTCACGCGTCTTCGCCTCTCCTGAAAGGAGAGTAACCAAACCTAGGAAGTGGGTACTAGAACAAGGTATATACATATACATATGCTCAATAAGAAGCCTGAACAAGGTCGTAGGGGGATCTCCATCCCGTAGCCCAGCCCAAGAAAGTGAGTTTCCAACAGTCCCAGAAGTAAACACCATCGATGCCCAACATCCCGCACATCTGCCCCGAACTGCAAGTCAAGGGCTCAAATCACCGCACCTCGAAACTATCCTCTTTGGGTGGCACTGACTCGCCCGCACGGTTTTAGGTCGCGTCGCAAGGACGCGTCTCAGTGGGGAAAGCGCCCCTCGTACTTGAGAGTTCTGGGGGAACGTCAAGCGACACCTCGTCACTGCCCCGCAGTCGAGAGGTCTCCTCAAAGTCGACAGGCGACCCCCATCCCAACCCCGCTGGAAGGTCCCTGGAAGTTGACAGGTTCCCACTATAGGGAGACCCAACAAGAGTCGACGGGTGCCACACTGCCCAGTCCCGTAACAGGGTAATCCACTGGAGGGAAACCCGGCTAAAGTCGGCGATAGGACCACTGCCCAGCCCAGCTGGAGGTAAGCCGACATCGGGGACCACTGGCCAGCCCAGCTGGAGGTAAGCCCGGCATCGGGGACCACTGCCCAGCCCAGCTGGAGGTAAGCCCGACATCGGGGACCGCTGCCCAGCCCAGCTGGAGGTAAGTCCGGCATCGGGGACCACTGCCCAGCCCCGCTGGAGGTAAACCCGGAACTGCTTTGGCCATCCCTGCTGGATGGTACTGCTCGGTGAACACCATTGTACTGGTCATCCCTGCTAGATGGTAACCCACTGGCCATCCCTGTTGGATGGTACAATTGCCGAGCCCTGCTCGAAACAACCTCATCCCTGCTGGAAACAACCTCAGCCCTGCTGGTAACAACCTCAGCCCAACAGAAAACAAACTCCTGGGTAGAGGATTGGTACCCGTGTAATGTGTTGGTCACACCAAATCCACAAGAACTCTACCAAGGAACTCGAAAGGACGGGAGAAACTCCCCGGGCCTCTCAAGGCGATCGCGCTCCAATCTGCTGAGTCACTGTCGAAGCGGACCGAGACAACTCATCCCAGAAAGTGGGGAAACACCCACACTGTACGAACACCCGTAGTCACAAACGGTGCCGCAGTCCGGTGAAAGGGGCACGGAACTGAAACCCCTTACAGCTGAAGAAACAGAGGAACTAAACCATCTCTGCCGGCAAAAACCATCTAGAACAGAACCAGGGGGAAAACACTCAACCCTGCTGGTCAAAACCATCGAGAAGAGGACCAGGGGAAAACTCAACCCTACTGGTCAAAAAAACGAGCTCAGAGCCAGGGGAAGACTCAACACTGCTGGTCAAAAGTCGAGAACCGAGGAACCCTCTACGTCGCGAGAGGTCAAAAGTACGTAAAGAAGAACACGACACGCATATGGGGCCCACACGACGTGTGACCCCAGGTCAACCCCAACCAAGCGCACAAACATTCTCAGGTACCAACATCCACATGTATCTCCCAGCGTTCTCGCATACTCCCAGAGTATGCCACGTCTCCGGCCCAAAGGCTAACGTGCACACGGCACCCAACGTCAACGTGAAGGGCGTAAACATAACAACTCCACCTCAAAGGCCCAGGTACGACCAACCAAATCTCTTTAAACACCAACATCACTCTCCCAGGAGTGAACGCGATCACACACCAAGGGTTCCCTACAAACACCGCAGGAAGAACCACCACCGGAGCACCTTGCTTCCGCATTTAATAAGATCATGTATGAGGATCTACTCGCCTGAACAGATTACATCATTGTAATCCTCGTGGAAAAACACCCAACATCAACTACTCGCACGCCCTGAACGGACGTCCGGTGAAAAAGTTACAAAATGCTGCTCGCAGCTCAACAGACAGGCCGTGGGGCCCACATCTCAACTTCGGTTTCAACACCCAAAACCAACCTGGAAAGCTTCGCCTCAGCGCCAGGGTCCCAGTGCCACTGACGGTGCTCAAAACGGACATCGGATGTGCCCGCGCCGTCCAAAACAAAAACTCCCGGAAGAACGCTCGCCAACTTAACGGTTGTGCCGCGCCCCCGAGCCCCTCGTATCGGGAATTAAAAATTCACAAGACCATATCAAAAATTCCGTCTCATCAATACGGTTCCACTGTTGCAGACGGCGCGTCGAACGGACGCGCCGTTTAGGAGATACGGCCCCCCGAACGCAAGGGGGGCCTAACTGGGCCGGTCAACCTCGGTCGGCCCACTTCAGACCACCGGCCCGCGGCCCAGCCGCGGGTCCAGTCCGGTATGCCGCGGCCCGCCTCCAAAGCACTGGACCCACCTTGGGTCCGGTTTTACGAACGGACCGTCCACCCTGGCTGGTCTCCCCTTGTCGCCCACCGCGTCAAGAAGACCCGCGGCGCGCGGGTCTTGCTCCCCCGGGGTCACCGCCTACTGCCGACGACCCGCCGCGTGCCGCCTCCGTCGGCCTCCGCTCCACCGCGACGCCCCACGGCCGCCTGCGTCGCACGCCCCCTGCTCACCCGACCACTCCGCCTCACCCCGAAGCCAGCCCGCGCCGCCCTGCTGAGGCCGACCGGACCACCGCGCGAGCCGCCGGAAAACACCTCCAAACCCGCATTCTTCGCCAGACACTTGCGAGCTGCTCGGAACTCGGAATTCAAATCCGAAACCAGCGTCGGAAAGAGCATAAAATATACTACGCATCTATGGGTTTTGTTCGAAGATCAAACAACAATTTGATACAAAAAATTGGGATTCAAAGAGGGGTTCGGGATTTAAAACTCAAACGAACACCGCCTACCTCGATGGGCTTCGCCCAAAGCTTCGCAAGGGTTCGCCGGAGCTGTCGCGCCTCGCCGGAGAGTTGGAGGAGAGGAGAGGGGTTCCTCCTTTGTTGGGAGCTCCTTGCACCAGGGAAACAACAAAGAGGGGGGGGAGAAGTGTTTAAATACAAAACACTTAAACTCCCGCCCGTTGGTCCCGTACCCGAACCCTCAGCAGGGTCGAGGTTAAGCCTCCCCTAGGGTAAACACCTCCTCCCGAGCACAATGGAAGTCTCGAAATTTTAATCCGAGACCCCGTCCAAAAGTTATAAAACTTAGCGCATGAGGCTGCCAAATTACGAAAACGCCCCTAGGGTCATTTTTCATTGACGACCCATGCCCGCAAAACTCACACCCCTCCTAGGGTAAACGGCACGCTCTGAACTCAACAGTGCCCTCAATTTTCCAATCTGAACCACCGTTTAAGAGATACTTGAGTTAAGCCATTGAACGAATAAATTAATTATTTAATTTATCCGCTTAACGTTCCAGAAGCGAGCGAGGGGTCCAAACGCCCCGCGCCGACATACTTTATGTTGTTCCTAGGGTAAACACCTCATTTCAGACTCATCCGTACACTCATACTTCTGATCTGAAACACCGTTTAGGAGTTATCCCATTTATTTGGCGTGTTCAGTGTGAACGCACTGAAAATTTAATTCCGGCCACTCCGGGGCTCGGAATCGCACGCTGTCTGAGGGCGCTGCTCTGGAATAATATCAAGAATATTCCAAAGTCTTTTACAGCCAAAAACTGGGTTCTTACATCCATGATATCATTTTTCTCAATCCCCAAATTTATTGCACGTCCACAGACATGAGCTTCCATTGGAAACTCATAATGATCCGCCAACAAATTTGAATATCTTGACAATCTGTCAAGACTACTAGAATTTGTATCTGATGTCATAGTCATTTGTCTTTGTTGTTGTTTATACAGTATTTATTTACCTTTGAAGTATTCCTGTAAAAATAAATAGAAAAATATATTAGTTTTCAAATGTTAAAACAACTTTAATAAAAAATAAAATCAAAGATATAACATACATACCTCTGTAGTAATGAGTCGCAGAAGTCTGGATGGCCAAACTAAAAAGTGGTTGATACTATGTCCAACTGTTGTTACATCATCTGTAGGTAATGGTACTCGAGATGGTCTATCTATAATATCATGTACAGTGACCCTATAATGCTCTACCTCTAACTGTTGATGATGAATTGTATCTCCTGTACAATGTATCAACCCATATGCAACTATATGATGGTGAGGATCATCAACATACAACTCACAATAAGTATGAAGTTGTGGCATAGGAGTAGGATAAAAAATGGGGTCTGCATGCTGAGGTGGGGGAGTGGGAGCTACTGGCGGAGGTGGAGGATAAATAATGGAGTCTGCAGGGGGAGGTGGAGGAGTGGGAACTGCATTCTGAAATTGTCTTTGCATGACTGCAAACATAGACTGTACCGACGCTCTAATCTTTTCCTCTATCGTCGCATTAATATTATAAAATTTAGCCTCCAAGGATTCTATTTTTTTTATAAACACCCTCCATGAAAGAAGTTGAAGAACGCAACAACACTTTTATTACTGATACACTCATCGGATATCCTCGTACATGACCGGGGTGTTCGGGCTTTCCCGATGCTGTAGATAAAATATCTTGCCTCCCAGCAGCTGTAAATACCCCCTGTGAGTTATGCTCCTCAAGAGAATCCTATATTAATTAATTGAAAATTTCTATAATGATTCAAATTATATAAAGAATATAATTAACTTAAATAAATAAAATAAATATCTTACAATCCTCTCAGTTACGATTCTCGATTCTTCCGAAAGATATTGCCCCTTTTTTCTCATCTGAGCTCTCTTCTATTTTTCATGTCTAGATATATGGGATAGAGGGGAAACCTCTCCAGAGCTTGAAGACTCAGCTCTCAGTTTTTGTAATTTTTCCGCCATCATTTGTTCTTCCAATAATGTATATCATCCCCAAGATAAACTATGAGGGTATACATTTTTAGATTGGATATTCTGATGATATGTCCTTATTTACAGTAAATTAAGAATAATAAATCATTAAAAAAACATTAATAAGATCAATTATATAAGAAATCTTATAAAAGTTTACATGCTCTTACCAAAAATGAATCTTTTCTTCTACTTTCAAAAAAATTGTCTCCATGTGTCTTCATCTATGAAAGGATATATATGACATGGATTATCATGATTCCTATGACCAAAAATGAAATCAGATGTGAGGGTTGATTTGAAATCCCTCCATCTCCTAGCAGCCATTGATAAACATTTCCTCCTGACTCCTCTAGTGTCAGGAATATCAAATTTCATCTGATAAAGAAGAGGTAAAACATATTATACTACAAACATTTAAAGATTAGTCAAATAATAGCAAAAGATCTTACCAAAATCGTCTCCCACAACTGAGATATTATCGCTTTGTCCACACTTCTCCAATCATCATACAAAATGCTTAATTTTCTTTTACCCTGAGTTGATACAAAACTCTTAAAATCTTTTGCATTTGGACCTCTAGGAATATCATTCTCATCAAACTCAATGAGTATCCTTTGGCCTTGGCTACGGGCAAATGATAATTTTGGTAAACGTGTGCAGCCACATTTATCAACTCTTGAACTCTTCTTTGTCGTTATGGAAGCACATGAGGAAGATTGAGGAACATCAAGAGGAGCATGTGAATGTTCCTCCCCAGAGGTATGATCATGATGCTTATCTCCAGAATCATGTGGTTGATCAACTGATTGATCTGTCATTATCCTTCAAATCAAAAAAGCAAACATTAGTTCACAAATATAAAAATTCAAATATTACAATACTAATGTAAAAAAAATGGGAAACTGAACTAAGTTACGTAATAGTAAACATGGTAAATATGGTAACCATGTTAAACAATGGTAAAGATGGTAAACATGGTAATGTAATTTTCATTCAACAAAATCAATAAATATATAAGTTATGTAAAGGTAAACTATGGTAAACTATGGTAAACATGGTAAACATGGTAAATATGATAAACATGGTAAAGTAATTGTCATTCAACAAAATCAATAGATATATAAGTTACATAATGTTAAACATGATAAACTAAACTAAACAAAATTAAAATAAAAAAATCTATTTATTTGTTTTAATACGCATTTTAATAAAGAAAAAAATTACAATATCTAACATTTTATGAAAATAATACATGTAAACAAGAAATAAACATATGTTACCTGTAATATTAGGAATGTAAAAATGGATTTTTTCCCCAAATTCCTTCGTCGTGATCATTCCTTATGGCACAAACCATGTCTTCAACATGCTCATCATTATTTTCTGTTAATCTTTCCATAGAAGTAGGGATCTCACATAAATCAACATCTTTATCAAGTTGATCCTCACCAACATATTGTTTTTTCTCTTGTAAAACAACAAACCATTGCATATCTGATTGATCAACTGCATAGAAATTTTTTTTTTGCATGTGTTTCCATTATAAAATAATTTGTTGTGTCTTCCAATCTATTCAGATTAACAACTGTCATTCCAAATTCATCTTGTCTGACACTGTTGTTACTGATAAATCATTTGCAGTTAAAAACAGGAACATTAATCTTAAAGTAATCAACCTCCCATATTTCTTCAATGACTCCATAATATGCACTTGATGCAGAAATTGAGTTTTAGTCTTTAGAACTCGAAAAATGCATTACTTCTGCAAACACCAATACACCACTATTCTAAACTGCACTTCTGTTGTTCTGAGCTTTCGTATGAAATGTATAGCCATTAATGTCATACTCGGACCATGTTATCACATTTAAACTTGGACCACCCACTAACCATCTTAATGTCTATAATACATCTGATCTACCAAGCAAGGTATTTTTAAACCATGGAAAAAAAATTGTTGTGCTCATTCAAAATTCACATTTCTTTCTTCTTTGTATGACATTGTTTCAACTCATTAATATGCAATGTGATATACGGTTGAACATCAGCTATGTTATTCAAGATGTATAATTCTACCTTCTTCATCTGTCAGCTGACAACGATTTGACTTTCAAGCCACGAATCCCCTTTCCCTCATTATTAACTCGTTCATGACGAGATGGAGGCAAACTTATGTGCTCTGCCATAGCCAAGTAGCTCGTACAAAACTCCGCAACCTTCTCAGAAATATACTTTTTAATAATGGAGGCTTCAAGTCGATATTGATTCTTAACATACCCCTTCAATATTTTCATATACCTTTCAAAAGGATACATCCAATGAAGATATACAGGTCCACAAAGCTTTATTTCTCGAACTAGATAAACCATTAAATTCACCATTATATCAAAAAAAAGATGGAGGAAAATACATTTCCAATTGACAAAGTATAGAAATTGCATCCTTTTTCAAAATGTTCAAAGCATTCACATCAATCACCTTATTACAAATTGAATTGAAAAAAATAACACAACTTCATTATAGTCTTTCTAACACGGATGGACAATATTCCATGCAATGCAACTGGTAGAAGTTGTTGCATCATGACATGACAATCATGAGATTTCATACCTATCAACTTCAAATCCTTCAAAGAGACAAATTTTTTTACATTTGAAGAATAACCTTGAGTCACTTTGATATAATGAAGACACTGAAAAAAGCTAATCTTCTCCCTCTTGGATAATGTATGACAAGCCGGGGGAAGAAATGTCCGTCTTCCATTAGGAGTGGGAGCTAACTCCAAACGTATTCCCATTAATAGTAAGTCTAATCTTGCATTCAAACTATCTTTAGTCTTTCCTTTAATATCTAACAATGTTCCAATCAAACTATCGCAGGTATTCTTCTCCACGTGTATGACATCAATATTATGTTTCACTTCATGATATCTCCAATATGATAGCTCAAAAAATATTGACATTTTCTTCCAAATATGTCTATCATTACCAGATTTATGTGTCTTTCCCAATGTCACATCAAGGTTTTGCACCCTTTCAAAATACACATCAGGGGATAAAGGTTTTGGAGTAATATCGAATTCTTGTGAGCCATTGAATGCCTTTTTTAGTCTTCTATAAAAGTGATCCATATACAAAAACTTTTGATGACTCATGTATATTGTTTTCCTCCCATGATGCAATTGACAATATGAAGTTTGTTGTTCGCAAATTGGACATGCTTTATGCCCCTTAACACTGTATCCAGACAAATTTCCATACGCTGGGAAGTCATTTATAGTGAACATAAGCACTGCATGCAGTTGAAAATATTCCATTTTATAAGAATCATACACCCAAATATCATCCTCCCATAAATGTTTCAAATCATTAATGGTGATAAGAAAACATCAATATCATTTTCGGGTTGATTCGGACCAGAGATCATTATACTCAACATGACATATTTGCGCTTCATACAAACTTCAGGAGAGAGGTTGTAAATTACCAATAAAAGTGGTCATGAACTATGTGTGATACTGAGGGTTCAGTATGGATTCATTCCATTTGTGCACAACCCAAATCTGAGATTTCTAATTTGATTTCCAAATATAGGATACTGCTCATCAATTTTCTTCTGTTGTGGACAATCAACTAGATGACGTATTTTTCCATCACATATCCGCTCATCAGAATGTCATCTTAACCTTTTTGCATCATGTGAATTAGCAAATAAACGTTTCAAACGATGAATTATAGGAAGATACCAAAATACCTTGGCAGGGATCTCTGTAATCTCTACATCAGCCTGTGATTTTTCTTTCAACTTATACTGTGATGTCCCACATTTAGGACACTCTAACAAAAATTCATATGCCTTCCTATATATCATACAGTCATTCGGACGGGCATGTATTTTCTTGTATCCCGATCTCATCGGACATAATATTTTTTAGCCTTATAATGTGAATCTGGAATATCGTTGTCATTTAGAAGAATGTCTTTCAACAATTGTAGCAGCTCTGTAAAACTTTTGTCACTCCATCCATGTTTCGCCTTTAGGTTAATCAATCTTAACACCGCCGACAAAACCGTAAAATCCGTACAACCATGATACAATGGTTTTTCATCATCACCACATAGACGTGCAACTGTCGGTTCTATATCAATTTGTTCTGCAGCAATATCACGAATCATTTCTTTAATTCCATCGGAGTTACCATCTTGCAAATCATCATCATCAGTAGATCTGACATTCTGTCCAGTTTCACCATGCCAAATCCAAAGGTTGTAACTCCGATTAAAACCATGACAAATCAGATGATCTTTGATCTTTTTACTTTTCAACTTCTTCATATTCAAACATTTCAGGTATGGACATAAAAAATATCGTTGTTTGGAACATTTCCTTTAGAAAATTCCAAAAAGGCATCAACACCTTCCTCATATTACCTATAACAAATATCAAAATTATACATCTTGTTAGGATAATCCAATTTTATATTTATATGAAAAATATCATAATTTGAATGTAAAACAATTTTTAAATATAAAACAAATATATGCGTATTTGAAAAAGATGTGCATGAAAATGATTTACACCGTTAGCATGATGGTCATTGCAATAGCCCTATACCAACGGTTCTATAGGAACAGTTGGTATAGACTGCCTGAAGTTAATATATGCCAACTGTTTCAATGAAACTTTTGAGATATATATATATATCAACGGTTCAAGAACCGTTGGTATACATGTTGTCCAGCATATAATCTATTCCAACGATTTCATGGAAACCGTTGGGATATATGTATACCAACGGTTCAAGAACCGTTGGCATACACACTCTAGTATATAATCTATTGCAACGGGGGGTAGGGGGTTGTCTAGGGGGTGGGGGTGTCCAGGGGGTGGGGGTGTCCAGGGGGTGTCCAGGGGGTGGGGGTGTCAAGGGGTGGAGGGTGTCTATGGGGGTGGGCGTCCAGGGGGGTGGGGGTGTCCAGGGGGTGCGTGGGTTGTCCACGAGGGTCGGGGTGTCCACGGGGGTGAGGGGGTTGTCCCAACCCCTACCCCCTGGACACCCCCACCCCTGGACACCCCCACTCCCTGGACACCCCCACCCCCTAAGAAATCCCTCTCACCCCCCAAACCCCCCCGGACCACCTACCACTTTGAATAGCCCCCTCACCCCCTTGGACACCCCCAACCCCCTGGACACCCCCTACCCCCTTAGACACCCCTCACCCCCTTGGACATCCCCCTCACCCCCCTCGACACCCCCCCCCACACACACACCCCCTGGACACCCCCTGGACACCCCCTACCCCCATGGACAACCCCCCAACCCCCTAGACAGCCCCCCCCCCCCCCCGGAAACCCCCCCACCCCCGGACACCCCCTGGACACCACCACCCCACATTGGACACCCCCACCCCCACAGACACTCATACCCACTTGGATAGCCCCTCACCCCCCCTGGACCCCCCCCTGGACACCCCTACCCCCTTGATAGCCCCCTCACCCCCCTGAACACCCCCACCACCCCCTTAGACACCCCCCCCTGGACACCCCCATCCCCCTGGACACCTCCACCCCATGGACAAGCCCCCCAACCACCTGGATAGCCCCCCCCCCGGACACCCCCTACCCCCATGGATAGCCCCCTCACCCCCCTTAACACCCCCCCCCCCCACACACACACACCCCCTGGACAGCCCCCCCTGGACACCCTCACCCCCATGGACACCACTGCCCCTTTGGACAACCCCCTCACCCCCCTGGACACCACCCCCTACCCCCTGAACACCACCCCCTACCCCCTAGACACCCCCTACCCCCTTGGAAAGCCCCCTCACCCCCCTGGACACCCCCACCCCCTTGGACACCCCCACCCTCTAGACAGCCCCCACCCCCTGGACAACCCCCCCACCCCCTGGACACCCCCCCCCGAACACCCCCCCCCCACACACACACACATGAAAGTACACGCACACACACATGATAGAACACACATGGTAGCAACAAAAATCGTAGAACTTGCATGATATCACTCTCATGGTTTATTTTACCAGAAAAGAATTTAGCATGGTATAAAAGAACACTATGACACTTAGCATGATAGCAAGAACAAAGATGGAAAAATAACATCTCAAAACATAAGTTTAGGGCATCACGAAAAATAAAAAATGAAACTGAAGCGTGTGAGGCTTACTTGAGTGTTGCGAGTCGACCTGATAGATTTGGTGATAATAAAGATGATGAATGATGTTAGAAAAATGAGGTTGGAGGGCACGACTTCGAAGAATCCTTTCTAGGTTTTCCGTAAGAGAGAGACGAGTCACAGGTCGCCCGATCGAAGAAAACAGAATGACAGAATACGGGGCGCGATAAATCATTTAAAAAGCTTTATCACATCGGTTATTAAATAACCGACGTGATAAACTGTTTTTTAATGTTTATAACATCGGTTATTTAATAACCAACGTATAAAATCCTTTATCACGTCGGTTATTTTATAACTGACGTGATAGATGGCATTTTATCATGTCGGTTATTTTATAATTGACGTGATAAATCGTCGAGATTTGATTTATCACGTCGGTTATTTTATAACTGATGTGATAAAGCACCCAGATTTGATCTGTCAGGTCGGTTATAAAATAACCGACGTGAAAAATCCATTCTCGTCGATTTATCACGTCGGTTAACCAACGTGATAAACCAATTTTTCCAACTTTGCACGTCGATTATATAGAACCGACGTGAAAAATGCCGACGTGTTAAACATTTTTTGCACTAGTGTGTCACCTAAGGTTAGTAGCACCTCTGCCTCCTCTCAAGCCAATGAGTTGGGGCGGGATGTTACAAATGGTATCAGTCTTGTTTGGTTCTTGAGTTGGGTTGGTAGCAAGGAGATGAGAATGTCAGAACTTGAAATGTATAGCATAAAAAGGTGTAATTAACATTTTTATGTTGAACTTCAAGTTACCATGGTGGTTTGAGTACAAAAGTGTCCTAAGACACTTCTAGGCAAGTTATCAACTCATCGTCGTGTGTTTAGCCGATGAGTGTAGCATATCATGCATTAGTACTGAGACTTCCCACTAGGATTGCATCATTCATCAGTTGCTTGATGATTTTTGAAAGATGATTAAAATGGTCAAAATGGTTGATTTTTGAAATGAATATTATAATGGTGGTTTCTTATGGTGATTTGGAATTTTCAAGCTTTCAGTTGCTAGAGAGTGATGACTAAATGGTGTTTTTTTCTGATTACAGAAAATGGAACAGGATAGACGTCGTATAAATCAGCCAGAAGAAGTTGTGGAAAATGTGGTTGCACCTGAGCCAGAGGCAAACCAACAACTTGTACAAAGTATTGTGCAATCTTTTCAAGTCATTGATAGAGGAAATCAAAATAATGAACTCAGGCAAGTGGATCATTCAGTGTGGTTTCAAAAAAAAAAGAATCCACCAATTTTTTGAGGGGATTCTGAACCTGAAAAAGCGGAATTGTGGCTCAACCGAATGAACAAAATCTTTGATTTTCTTGATACATCATTGGAACTAAAAGTAAAGCCGACCTGCGTGTTAAGGGATCTTGCACGCCAATGGTGGGATCTAGTTGTCCAAGCTAGAGCTGACCAGAGACTTGTGTGGGATAACTTTGAGGAATTGTTCAACTAACAATTCTATCCTCACACATTCAAGATAGAAAGAACAACAGACTTCTTTAGTTTAAATAATAAAAGCTATCAATGATAAAGTACGCAACTAAGTTTATGAACTTGGATCATTCCGCTCCGGAAGTGGCAGCTAGTGGGTCCTTAAAGACATGCATATTTGAGTCAAGATTACGACTAGATATTTGATCCAAGATGGTTGTTCTTTGTATTAAAGATTATACAAAGATGGTCAACAGGCCAACAGTGGTGGAAATAAATCTTGTTGGGAATCCTACGGGAGGAAGTATGTTTGTTTCCATGGGAACAGGTGGGAACTAAAATGCGGGGAACAAGTGAATGAGGGACGCCTATTCTCAAGGAGGTGGTGCACCTCAAACTCATACTTCTGAATCAGTTAACATTCCTGCAAGATCCGATAGAAAACCATGTTGTTTCTAGTGCGGTTCACTTACGCACGGTAAGAAGGAATGCACCACCCCACCAAGGAATTTTCACCACTGCAGCAAGAAAGGGAATCTCAAGTACTGTCATAGAGTTCAGAAATCACCAGGTGGAACAAGCTCGACTCAGCCTCAGGTCTCTTATGCTTAGACAGAACAGTCTCATCATACTAGTTCTCGTCCACATACACAGATGAATCAGGACACTCTTGGGAACACTTTGGTTGTCCAGTTGACACCTCAACAGGGAAGCAAGAGTTATCCTACTGCAGTTAATCGATAGCTTTATGAAGGAGAGTGGGCTATCACGAGCGAGCAACCGGGTACCTCCACGATGCGAGCTACAATTCTTCTGAATTCGACTTTTATGCATGTCTTGTTTGATACTAGTGAATCACACTCTTTTCTTGTTTCTTTCGTGGTTAAACAATTGGGATTAAATGTGGAAATGATGTCTCGTATCATGAGTATCAAAACACCCCTTGGACAGTGGGAGTGCAAAGGATTCAAATGCCCAACATGTTTCATTACCATTGATGCAGGGCAGTTACTCTGAGAGTTTACAGTCCTGAAAATGGATGTTTTTTATTTATTCTTTGGTATAGATTGGTTAGTGGGACTTAAATCTCATATAGACTGCAATGCTCGATAGGTGACGTCTACATCCCCGGATGGAGCTCTTCATGTAAGGGGGGTTGGGATATAAATGTAGGTGGAGAAAAACCTTTAGTGACAGTGGATGGAACCATTCAGGCCAGTTAGCAACAATGACTTTGGTCGCTACTGATGAAACAAGAAATGAGACTCTTCCTATTATAGTGAATTGATACTTAGATGTCTTTCCAAATGATTTCTCTAGGTTACCACCCAAACAAAAAATTGGATTTTCCATCGATCTAGTCCCGGGAACAAGCTCTATTTCATTATCATCTTACAGAATGGCTCCGACTAAGTTGCGAGAATTAAAATTCCAACTAGAGGAGTTGGAAAGTAAAGGCTTCACCAGACCTAGTTCATCGTCTTGGGTTTCACTGGTTTTATTCATAAATAAGGCAGACAATTCTCTCGGTTTATGTGTTGATTATCATAAATTAAATCAAATTATGATTAAAATCGGTATCCTCTTCCTTGAATTGACGACATGTTTGATCAATTAAAGGGATCCAAGTGGTTCTCTAAGATTGGTCTACGCTCAGGATATCATCAACTTAGAGTCAAAAGAGAGGATATTCCGAAGACAACATTTCAAACTCACCATGGCCATTAAGAATATATCGCCATGCCCTTTGGTCAGACAAATGCACCTACGGTCTTCATGGCATTAATGAACTGTATCTTCCACAAGTACCTTAACTCCTTTATTGTTCTATTTATTGAAGATATTATGGTTTACTCTCGAAGTAGGAATGACCACGATGAGCACTTAGAAATTGCACTGAGCACATTGTGGGACCATAGTTTGTATGCTACGCTTTCTAAGTGCAACTTCTGGATCCAAGATGTTTGTTTCCTTAGGCATGTCATTTTCAAAAAAGTAATATCAGTTGACCTAGGAAATATAGAAGTAGTAGTATTTTAGCCTACACAATTTTCTAGGATTGGAAGGCTATTAACATCACTTTGTTCGGGATTTCTCTAGGCTTGCTTCTCCTATGGATGCTTTGATAAGAAAGGGTGTTCCATTCCTATAGAATGATAACCGTCAGAAAATCTTTTAGAGTTTAAATCTCATCTCACATCGGCACTCATTCTAATCTTATCATAACCAGGTCAGGGTTATGTGGTATATTGTGATGTGTATGGATCTGTTCTTGGTTGTGTTCTCATTTAGGAAGATCATGTTGTGGCCTATGGTTCAAAGCAGTTGTGAACGCATGAGAGGCACTATCCAACACATGACCTTGAATTAGCTGCAATTGTTTGTGCCTTAAAAACATGGTGGCATTACCTCTTTGAAGAAAAGTTCTCAATTTTCACCGATCATAAGAGTTTGAAAAACATCTTTTCTCAGCAAGACTTGAACTTGAGACAACGAAGATGGATGGAGTGCCTCCAGATGTTTGATTTGAACTTGGTATAGACACCTAGTAAAGGGAATTTTCTGGCAGATGCATTGAGTTGAAAGTCGTATAGCGAAGTGGTCTGAGAATCTCATGACCAATGACAGCTGATGAGCATGATTGCTGACATGCATCTGGATTGTGTTGCACAGGATGAACATGCAATTTTCTGCCTTGTTAATCTTGTTCCCAACTTAATGGGTTTGGTAAAAGAGGCTCAAACGTCATATCCTGGTTTTATCACCATTAAGTCAAACCAAAATGGTGGGGAGATTTCTGATGACTAGACAGAGAATGCAAGCTCCTTATTAAGTTTTCATAATCAAATTGTAGTTTCTCAGTCTTCCCAGGAACAGCTTCTTTCTGCTTATCACCATTCGAAATGGGATATTCATCCGGGTATTCAGATTATGTACAAGGCGATGAAAACATATTTCCGGTGGTCAGTTATAAAACGCAAGATTGTAAAATATGTGATGAAATGTCTAATTTGTCAGCAGATAAAAGTTGAGCATCAATGACCGGCTGGTATGTTGCAATTTATGCCTATACCTGTATGGAAGTTCGAATAGATTGCAATGGACTTTGTCATGGGTCTACCAAGAACGTTACGAAAGCATGATCATATTTGGGTGATTGTGGATCGACTCACCAAGTCGACACACTTTCTCCTTATCAGAGAATCCAACACGGTAGAGGAATTGACAAAGTTGTATATCCGATAAGTGGTCAGGTTGCATAGAGATTCAGTTTTGATTGCATCTAACAGAGATCCTCGGTTCACTTCTAGATTATGGCAATCGTTACAATAGGCTCTTGAGAGTTAACTGACCATGAGCACGACATATCATCCACAAACAGATGGGCAGTCGGAATGCACAATTCAGACATTGGAAGATATATTCAAGGCCTATTTCATGGACTTTAGCGGCTCTTGGGAAGACTATATGCCTACGATGGAGTTCTCCTATAATAACAACTATCAGGTGACAATATAGATGGCCTCGTTCAAGGCTTTGTATGGTCGTCTTTGTCGCTCTCCAATATGTTGGGTGGAAACAAGAGAGACGTCATTGATTGGACCGAGTCTTATCCATGAGACAACATAGAAAACCCAGATGATCCGAAAGCGGATGGTTAAGGCTCAAAATCGACAGAAATCGTAAGCAGACAATCGTCATCGACCCTTATCTTTCGATGTGAATGACCACGTCTTCTTGAAAGAGTCATCAAGACTTGGTCATCTACGTTTGGGGAACCCAAGGAAGTTATTGAATGGATTGGCACGGCTGTGGGACCATTCAAGGTTGTTGAATGGATTGGCATTGTTGTGTATCAATTATCCTTACCGCCAAAATTCAGTGTCACCCATAATGTATTCCATGTTTCTCAATTAAAGAAGTATCACTCAAATTATTGGCATATGATCAGTTGGGATCAGGTTACTCTTGAGCCTGGCGCAACTTTTATCCATGAACTGATTTGGATTCTGGACAAATAGGGAAAGACCTTGTGAGTGGGATTTATTTCCTTGGTGCGAGTTTTATGGTGACATGGTCACGTTCAAGAGAAAACATGGGAATGAGAAAAGTTTCTTCGAGAGCAATGGCCTGATTTATTCAAGTGCAACGTTGATCTCCAGTTTTTCGAGGATGGAAAACTCAATGGTGGGGAGAATGTAGCACTTTCGGTTTAAGGTGCACCGTCATTTTATGTTTTATCTTTTATGTTACGATTCGTTGAGATACTTGCTGGAAGAGTTTGGAGGAGTAAAGAGAAAATAATCTGAAATTTGGCTACAGGAAAAATCAAAACCATGAATAATTCATTCACAACATGAATTTTCGTTGGGCAAATGTCATGAGGTGTTTCATAGCATGAATGGTTTTCAAAGGGTGAAGGGCTAAGATGACTCATGATGTGAAAACCATTCAGATTATGAAATGGTTTTTTCAGAAAATAAAACTGAGGTGATGGGTTTTTCAGTGCAAGTGGCCTATCGACTATTCACAAAATGATTGGGGAATTCACACCGTGAATAGTCTAAGTCCAACCTATTTTAATCCAGACTACGGCTGTAAATCCTAATTCAGTTTCTTTTTTTCCCTCTCAACTTCTAGGGCTCTCTTAGGCAATTTTGAGTGATCTTCAACTTCTGGACTCCGATTCCAATGAATCTTTGGGCATTCAATTATAGAAATTAGGGTTAGGATCTCGTTCTTCTTTCTTGTCTTGGATCTCCTCGGGTTGTCTTGAACGAAACCATAGATCGGTGTGTAATATCCAGATCTATGGGTTTGGATTTGGGTTGATGAGATCTTCTTGGGATTTAATAGAGGAATTGAAGAGGTGAGATCAATGGAATCGTCTTAGACCCTTCGTGTCAAACAAACTTGAAGGTAGGTGCCTTCTCTCTCATTCCACTATTATGGAACTTAATGACAAGTTTTTTTCTAAATCATTCTTGTGTTTGTTTGAGAAACCTCATGAGGAAATTTATATGAAAAATCTAAGTTACGATGTGATTTCTAAAGGGTTGGTTTTGGAAAATGGAAACAAAGCCGACTTCACAAAAAGCTTAATGGAAATTGTGTTTTAAATAAATGTTTCATTGGTAGCTCAACATTATCGTATTGGAGTGAGTTCATGTTCATGTGGAACGTATCATGGTTAGAAATACCACTGTCAAATTGGGTCACCAAGTGATGGATCAGCGACAAGATGATTCGTCACTCACAAGTATAGGGAGGTCCATGTTTGCATGCATAGTGTGCGAGGGTGTGGAAATTGAAGGATTATGCCAAGTGGTAACAAGTAGAAGAAAACCTTGTTAAGTTTTTCATGTGGATCTTGTTTATGGCTTTAATATAAACTGGTTATCAACTTCTCTCCTGTTTTATATAAAATGTGTCATCTTGTTCTTGTCCTAGTGACGTGTTGGGAAGCCTCTAGGGATTACCTACTGAGTGTTATATTCACCATTTACTTGGACACTTTGATGTGTTTGCAGATGTCGTCTGCTGAGATACTGAAAAGGAGTATGTTTCTTACTTCTCTAATGGTGCTCCTTGATGTTGCTATCGTGTTTAGAGGAGCTGTAGCTATAGAGTGTCTTGCGTCTTGGTCTGCAATGGTGCCACATGGGTGTTTAAGTCTTTATTATTATTATTTTTAAAAGGTTGGGGTCGAAACCTTATTTTATTATTAAAGCAAAGTAAAGACCTCTTTTTAACTAGGTAAAGAGAAACTCATTACAAAGCCCGAAGGCCCAGTGAGCTTGTAGCCCATTACATAGCAGACGGTACTGTGTGGGTACTGTAGGGAAAATCATCTTCCAACATTATCTTAAACCCTTAGCACTTATTGTCGGGCTTTGATGTCTTAGAGATGTCACCTAAGATTAATATCACGTTTGTCTCTCCTCACAGAATGTTATTCTTTTGTTGGGGTGTGGACATTATTACAACGCATGGTGTCTTGAAAGTGGAAGAATAAATAATTTAAGTATGAGCTTGGACAAAAATGAATGAATAACCACAACACCCGCACACAAAAGAAAATACTGAAAACAAATATCCAAATATATAGTCTTTATGAAAAAAAAAAGAAAAACGAAAGAAATGTTGGGATTATGAGATTTAAGTCGAGAAATAACCAGGGCAAGGGTTGGGTTTTCATAATCGGTTCTGGCATTGACTCGGTTTCCCCTTGATGACATCAACTCCAGCTCAAACATTGATTTTATTATTTACAATAAATTACTTTTATATATATTCATTCATTTCAACTAATAAAACTATTATTACGATAATCACTTTATATCACCCCGCACCGTACTAAGATCTCATGCCAAGCCCAAAAGCTAAAATTTATACCACAAAGGGAGAACCGGGTCAATGCCTGAACCAAGTGATTTTTTATATTCTTTTTTAAAAAGTCTCAAGTCATAAATTTTAGAAGTCACTACCACAAAACAAGGCAAGTCCAACGCCACCCTTTATCAGTGCTAATGAAAAAACACTGATGAAAGTACCCCTTCATCAGCGTTTTTTTAGCGCTGATATAAAAGTACCCCATTTAACAGCGCTTTTTTTAGCGTTGTTAAAAGGTACCCATTTATCAGCGCTTTTTTTAGTAGCGCTGATAAAGGGGGTCTTTATCAGCGCTTTTAAAGGGTATACTTCCAAAAAAAACATTAAAAAAATATATTAATATTTAAATGTATAGATATAGTTATATTGATATAAATATAATATATATTCTTTAAATATAATTTTAAATATATTTTAGATAAGTATAAATATACAATTACACTTAATATATAAGATATTTAGTAAAAATGACTTATAAAAAATTAAAAAAATATTTTTAATTAATAATTTGCTAATTATTATGGAGTAATAGTTATTTAATAACAATTTGAAGACTAAAAAAATTAAGAAAAATTAAAAAACGATCCAAAATATGTTGAAAACGCAACTCGAACTTCAAACAGTCATAACTTTTGATCCAGGTGTTCGTTTGAGTTCTACCACATATCAAATCGAAGCCTGTGACAAGCTCTACACCCCTGTGACCGGGGGACCCCAGTAAAAGTTTTTTCGAGGCCAAAAAAAGTTCAGAATGCCTCCAAAACTGAGTTTTTAGTCGAGATACCCTGATTTTTTAACATTTTGTGGATTTTCAGCCTCATTTAAGGAGGTATTATTGACTTTTTTTTGTGAGAACTGGATTTATTTCAAGGTATTACATTCATATTGATATTATGTCTTCAAAATTTTATCATTTTTTATAATGCACTGCTATTTATAATCAAATATATAACAATATATACATATTTTTTATATATTCACACATAAAAAATTTAATTATAAATATAAATAATAAAATATATTTACATATAAAATATATTAGCTTTATCTAAATAATAACTATTATCCATTATATTTAAAATATCAATATATAAATATTTATATACCTACATATTAATCTAACTATATATATATTAATATAACTACATATATATATTGATATAACTATAAATATATATATTAATATAACTATATATATATTAATATAACTATAACTATATATATTAATATCACTACAAATATATATATTAATATAACTATATATATATTAATATAACTATATATATATATAAATAAATAGATATGTCATTAACTGGATTACAAATCAATATGGCAGAGTGGTAAAAGCTTTAGGCACGCAAGGGGAGGGGTCTCGAGATCAAATCTTGGTGGAGGCATGAGCGTTCGCATGGGGGTGGATTTGGGGGGCTAGCACTGATAAAGAGGGTTGGTGTAGCACTGATATAGGGTGGAGGGGGTGCGTGCAGGAGCTGGAGGGGCTGGAAAGCGCTGTTAAAAGGGGGGCTCAAGCGTTAAAAGCCCCTCCGATTAGCAGGATTTTTTTAATTTTTTTTAATTTTTTTTTTTTACTTTTATCAGCGCTAAAAAAAAGCACTGATAAAAGACCCTTTTTATCAGTGCTTTTTTTAGCGCTGATAAAAGGGGTCTATCAGCGCTTGTTTTTAGCGCTAATAAAGGGGACCCCCTTTATCTTTGCCGGCTTTAATAGCGCTAAAAAAGCGATGATAAATGTCATTTTTAGCGCTGATAAAATGAGTATTTGTAGTAGTGAGTATTTCTCCCATTTTTGAAAGGTTTTTTTTATGGAAAAAAAGTGATTTTGGCCCACAAAAAAAAAACTTGAGGGATCATAATAAAAATAATCATTTTACAGAAAAATAAGTGGAAAAGGATTTTTTGTTTTTTCAACAAAAGGTAAGAAATGGTCATTTCAAACCCGAGCCGAATATTATTCATGTAAGATTACTAGGCCAATTACAAACCAAACTCATTTATGTCTAACTCAAACATGTTCAACTCGTGTCATCATTGTTCAAAATTTCAACTTTTAATGGCGCTAGTCAACACCAATGAACTAAATAAGAGGGGGCTGGAAAGCGCTCTTAAAGGGGGCTCAAGCGCTATAAAAGTCCCCTGATTGGCAGGATTTTTTTAAAATTTTTTTAATTTTTTTTACTTTTATCAGCGCTAAAAACAAGCGCTGATAAAAGGGGTCTTTATCAGCGCTTTTTGGAGCGCTGATAAAGAGGACCCCCTTATCTTTGTCAGCTTTAACGATAAAAAAACGATGTTAAAGGCCATTTTTAGCGTTGATAAAGGGGGTCCCCTTTAGCAGGATTTTTTTAATTTTTTTTAATTTTTTTAAATTTTTTTTACTTTTATCAGCGCTAAAAACAAGCACTGATAAAAGACCCCTTTTATCAGCGCTTTTTTTTAGCGCTGATAAAAGGGGTCTATTAGCGCTTGTTTTTAGCGCTGATAAAGGGGACCCCCTTTATCTTTGCCGGCTTTAATAGCGCTAAAAAAGCGATGATAAATGTCATTTTTAGCGCTGATAAAATGAGTATTTGTAGTAGTGAGTATTTCTCCCATTTTTGAAAGGTTTTTTTTATGAAAAAAAAGTGATTTTGGCCCACAAAAAAAAAATCTTGAGGGATCATAATAAAAATAATCATTTTACAGAAAAATAAGTGGAAAAGGATTTTTTGTTTTTTCAACAAAAGGTAAGAAATGGTCATTTCAAACCCGAGCCGAATATTATTTGTAAGATTACTAGGCCCAATTAGAAACCAAACTCATTTATGTCTAACTCAAACATGTTCAACTCGTGTCATCATTGTTCAAAATTTCAACCTTTAGTGGCGCTAGTCAACACCAATGAACTAAATAAGAGGGAGTTGGAAAGCACTCTTAAAGGGGCTCAAGCGCTATAAAAGTCCCCTGATTGGCAGGATTTTTTTAAATTTTTTTAAATTTTTTTTACTTTTACCAGCGCTAAAAACAAGCGCTGATAAAAGGGGTCTTTATCAGCGCTTTTTGGAGCGCTGATAAAGAGGACCTCCTTATCTTTGTCAGCTTTAACAACGCTAAAAAAGCGATGTTAAAGGCCATTTTTAGCGCTGATAAAGGGAGTCCCCTTTAGCAGGATTTTTTTAATTTTTTTTAATTTTTTTCTTACTTTTATCCGCGCTAAAAACAAGCACTGATAAAAGACCCCTTTTATCAGCGCTTTTTTTTAGCGCTAATAAAAGGGATCTATCAGCGCTTGTTTTTAGCGCTGATAAAGGGGACCCCCTTTATCTTTGCCGGCTTTAATAGCGCTAAAAAAGCGATGATAAATGTCATTTTTAGCGCTGATAAAATGAGTATTTGTAGTAGTGAGTATTTCTCCCATTTTTGAAAGGTTTTTTTTATGGAAAAAAAGTGATTTTGGCCCACAAAAAAAAAATCTTGAGGGGTCATAATAAAAATAATCATTTTACAGAAAAATAAGTGGAAAAGGATTTTTTGTTTTTTCAACAAAAGTTAAGAAATGGTCATTTCAAACCCGAGCCGAATATTATTCATGTAAGATTACTAGGCCCAATTACAAACCAAACTCATTTATGTCTAACTCAAACATGTTCAACTCGTGTCATCATTGTTCAAAATTTCAACCTTTAGTGGCGCTAGTCAACACCAATGAACTAAATAAGAGGGGGCTGGAAAGCGCTCTTAAAGGGGGCTCAAGCGCTATAAAAGTCCCCTGATTGGCAGGATTTTTTTAAATTTTTTTTAATTTTTTTTACTTTTATCAGCGCTAAAAACAAGCGCTGATAAAATGGGTCTTTATCAGCGCTTTTTGGAGCGCTGATAAAGAGGACCCCTTATCTTTGTCAGCTTTAACAACGCTAAAAAAGCGATGTTAAAAGTCATTTTTAGCGCTGATAAAAGGAGTATTTGTAGTAGTGAGTATTTCTCCCATTTTTGAAAGGTTTTTTTTATGGAAAAAAAGCGATTTTGGCCAACAAAAAAAAATCTTAAACTTGAGGGATCATAATAAAAATAATCATTTTACAAAAAAAATAAGTGGAAAAGGATTTTTTGTTTTTTCAACAAAAGGTAAGGAAAGGTCATTTCAAACCCAAGCCGAAAATAGAGGATCTTGCTACCAAGTGAGAAAACATTTTGTTCCACGGTTCCTATCCAGGAGCACCAATTTAAGACTTATCAAACCCTAACATTGAAACATTTATGCTCGGGTTTTGGATTTAAATGAAATAATTGTAGGCATCGCTGAAAGTATAATACAAAACACATCGTAAAGTCTAGGGAAAATAATTAAGTAAATGAGAATTTTCATTTTTCCTAAAAATGTGAAAACAAAATTGTGTTTGGTTTTGGAAAGCATTCTATACTTTCATTTCCAAAAAAATGTATTAGAAAATACGACAAAAAATGTTGCGCATAGTGAGAAAAAAACAAGAAACCATTTGAGTCATCTCTCCAGATATGAAAACTTTATTTTTGGGCCAAAAACGTTAAATTTCCATTTTTTTTGAAAAATACTTGCCATTTACATAATCTAATGCAATACATAATAAAATTTTACAAAATGAAAACAGAAAATTTTTTACAAAACAAAACACAACCGAGGTTTTTCTTTGCTTTCTAATAATCAATGATTTTCAATTTCCAAAAAAAATCCATTTAAATACCAGTACACTTTTATTTATTTTAAAAAATATGAAAATGGTAAGTGTTTTCAAAAACTAAACACCACACTGAAAAAATTATCCATCAAAATGATTGTAAGATGAAACATAAATCTATGCATGAACAAAAAATCTTTGATCCAACAACAAAATGAAAATATGTAAAAAAAACAAGTGCAACGAGAACACATAAAAATCCCTATAGATATCAAATTCTTATGTTTTGACGAGGAATCAAAGTCCTAACACATCCATTAAAGCATGTTCCAGAAGAAATGGTTCATCGCCATTTTGCATGGAGAGAGGCCAGCCAGGTGTTTCCATGGATGAATTCAAGACCTCCTCTCCCAAATCTACTCCCACTAGCGATATGTCACCAACCTGGTCTGGAATATCAAACCAGAGTCCGAAGGAGGCATGGACTTGCCCAAGAACTTGTCAGCCAGGAAAGAGGCACGAGACAATTTGACCTTCAATTGAGCATTCTCGAACTTAATGGGGTGCCCCTAAACGATATCTCCCCAAGAACAGTCTGTCCACCGAAAGTGTTGCATATTGGGTTTTGCAAAGGTTCCTTAATTGCTAAATTTTCACCAAGGAGCTTCTCTTCCTCTAGTTTCTCGTGTCTTTCCAAATGAGTCTGACGCAAAATGGAGTGCTATTATAGCGTAAGAACGCTGCTTTAGCGTGGATGGGACAACACTAAAATGGAGATCTGCTACAGTGCAGCGTCATATTTGGTGTGGCACTATAGGTGCGCTATCCTGTTTTTTTTTCAGTTCTCATTTTATTTGTATAATAAATGGTTTATATTTATTTTGATATATAAAAAACAGACATATCCAAGGAATATTCTTTTTATAGTATAAAATGAAGTAAATGGGTGCCCCCACAGGCGGCTGGGGTGGCAGGGGGGCTGGGGTGTGGGGCACTGGTCGCGGGGTCGAGTCCCGGGACCGTTACTTGTTGTAGCGTGTGTATATATATAAACCCACCTTTTAAAATGAAGTAAACGGGTTGGAGTGCATTCCACTGTTCATACTCCATTTTGAAGCAACCTTACTTCAAAATGGAGTAATGGGTTGAAGATGCTGAAAAAATAGCTATACTTGGTTCAAATGAAAATCACTTGGGATTGTTTGGTTGAACAAAATTAAATAGGTGGGGCAATTAAGAGAGAGAGACGTAAAGGGGATAAGATTAAAAAAAATGATGTTTGGTTTGAAGGTGACATACACAACACTACATGAGTTAGATGGGTTTGGGTCAGACATAAATGGGTTCCGGTTGTAATCTGGTTGGGTAATCTAACAAGGTCAATATTCTGCAATATATTTAAAGATAAGTGGGTTAGCAGGTTGGGTTACGATTGACCCCTTAATAAACGGGTTGGGTTAGGTCAATCCATTTAATTAAGTGAATTCACAGGAAAACCAACCTGACAAGAACCCAACCCTTGAACCTGAAGTGCCACCTCTAAACCGAACTAGTCCGGTAAAGGAAGCCCCCTATTTTCCTATCCTTTACCTCCTCCAACTCCCAAACAATCCGGGCCTCCGACAAGTGGCCTAGAAATACTTTCTCAATAAGAAATCTGGAAAAACCAGTGGATGATCAATTATCATAAGTGATTGGTGCTAAAGGCAGTTTTCAATAAGTGTTGAGAAACGGACTCCAATAAAAGGGCATGTGATAAATATCATAAAGGAGTTCACAAAAAATACCAATCTTTGGCTGTGTTAGTCAATTCAGAAAGCAGAAGTTCACTTGCTTCACGTCTAGGTTCAACTTCCTGCTGAGGTCCGATTACTGTTTCTCATCAGGAAGGTGACACGTCTTGAAGAAACTACATCCAAATATTTAAATCATGTAAAAATAAAACGTCCATAGAACGGTTGAATGATCAGAAATAATGATCATTAAAGCATTCAGAAAGGAAAGCAGTGTACACTTCCAGTTGATTGATCTGAAAAAAAAGTGAGGCGATGGCAATTCCGCTTTCCGTGGAGATGATCCTCACCATCCTGGTCATCACTGGACACCCCAGTACCATCCAGGTGATCACTCCCGGACCGGCCTTCATACTCGACTTCTCTAATTAACCCAGTTATATATGGATATAAGTAATCCCCAGTCAAACTCATCATCGCACTCAAAGCCGGAGCTCCAAGTTAGCTGCACACAGATTAGCATTAAGTGACGCGCACCACGATGAGATGCTTCATTAGCATTAAAATCCAAAAACGAAGAACATGTATAAAATACGTATATACGGGGATGGGGATTGAAAAACCCCATTCGATAAGAAATAAGCACAGAAAATCATCCGACACCCGTTAAAACGAAATGACAGAGGCGTGATGGAATCGTGGAGAACAATACGATCACAATGTTTGTAGATTCAGAGAAATGAAAGAAAAACGCAACTAACTCAGAGCTGGCTTTGATTGGGACGTCGATTTTGACAGGGGAGTGCTTTGATCCATATATAACCGGGTTAATTAGAGAAGTTGAGTATGAATGTCGGTCCTCGTCTTCCACGGACCTTCTCTTGGAAAAGATCAAATCTCTCTCACTCCCGCTCTCTCTGAAAATGTGTAAACGACATGGAAGAAAGGATCAGACAAACGAAGATCGTTGCATTCGTTCGGGAACCCTTTCCCTCTGCGGTCCTAGTAAAAGAAAGTCGACCCACGAAAAAAAAAACCTAGCCCGCAAAATGATGGATTGAGAAGGATCCGGGAACGCATATAATTCCTCCGCCCTGGGTGTGCAATATATATATATATATATATATATATATATATAGTTAAGGTGAATGGGATCTAATTAAATTCTCCCTCCTAATTCTATCCATTAAATTCCATCAATCATCCTTTAATATGAAATGATCATTGACGTCTATCAAATTTGTGAATATTATTTAATGATTTTCATAATCACGTCATAACATTTATAGGTTGTTTATGTGTATTTAATGGTGATGAGACGATATTAAAGTATGATTGAATTGGGTTTGAGATGATCATATTTTAAAATATGAACTTTGACAAGTTAAAATTTTAAAATAAAAAATGTTCCTAAAAACAAACGAGTTTTTATTTCATTTTTAGTATCAGTATATCATAACTTTATTTTATTGAAATATGGTGAATAAGATATTTCCACGCCCTCGTTGGGGGGCCATAGTGATGGGTTGCTTCTTGGCTTCCTTGAGATTAGGGATTCAATTCTTGTCGTTTGTGCAAGGGCGTGTGGTTATGGGGTAGTTTTACTCGGTCAACCACAATAATGCATAATAAGACCCAAGGTGGGGTACTTGTCACCGGTGGGTAGAGCTACGCTGGGAAGCTCGTAGACTATAATGGAGGGTTGGGGGTTATGTTAAAAAAAGATATTTTCATTTTTTTAACTCCATTAACAATAAAACATATATAGTTAAAATAAATAAACCCATATTTAGCATGGTACTTCAAAAAATCATTTGAATCACATCTATATCACCTAAAATATACTCAATCACTGAAATATAGTATCTTTGATGTTTTGTAGTTTGTTTTAATTTAAAATTATATTTTAGTTATAGATTAACCTGAATTACGTACATTACAATTTTAAATGGTCTTGAAATTATATTTTCAAATATCTAACCCAACCAGGAAAAAAATGCTTGTTGATGGTTTTTTCAACACTAAAACATTTTTCAAACAAATACATTTATCTAAATTTATAGTTGATATGGTTGATATTTTTTCCATACCTGTGTTTGAAAAACATAACTCAACTTTTTCAAAAATATATTTTGATTGAAATTTTACATATTTAGAATAAATGTTTGTTGGATAGGGAAGATTTACAAGTAAATAAACTAAACTGAGAGTGTTGGATGATTTCTCCCATTTGACGATATCAAAACTCACCATCACAAATCACATGATTTTTATCATTGACTTTTATCAGCGCTCAACATAAGGGGCCGATAAAAGAGTAACCTTTATCAGTGTTAGGTGAAAGTGATGACAAAAATTACTTTTATCAGCACTAAAAAACAATGATAAAAGTGTATAATTTATCAACATATTTTTTTAGAGCTGATTAAAGTATCGCTTTATCAGCGCTTTTTTCTAGCATTGATGAAAGACGCAGTGATTTGTATAAATTTTAATAAAAAATATCACCAGTATATATAAAATTATCATATTATATTCAAAAATTAATGTTTAATTATATACAGTAATTAAAAAATGTATATAATTAATATAAACATGATATATTAATATATATTTTAAAATTTTAAACAATTATATAAATATAAATGAATATATAGGTATTATTAATAAAATGTGTTATTTAAATTTATATATTTATATTTACGTCTATGTGCATATATGTGTATGCATTATGTTGTGTGTGTTTTGTGTATATGCAGATATATATGTTGTACATGTGTATATGTGTGTATGCGTACGTATGCATGTGTATGTGTATGTGCACATGGGTATATGAGATGTAGATACATGCATGTGTATATACGTGTACGTGTATCTAAGACATGTACTGTTCATTTTTAATAGTATTTCACATTTAATATTTTTTTTTCATTTTTGATATATTTTTTTGGGCTTTATATTCATTTTTTAAAATTTATACATATTTATTTACTAAGTTTTTTTATAATATATTTTTAATTTATATGATTAGTATTTATTCAATTTTCTTTATTAAGTTGTAATATTTTTAAAATGTTCAAAATTTATATAATTAAGTTATTTAAATGTATTTTTTTAATGTTTTCTTCATTTTTGTAGGTGTTTACAATTCATGCAATCAATCTTATGTGAATTCATTTTTTAAATAGTTTTGTCTATTAAATTTTATTTACTCGTTTTTAATATTCCTTCATTAATATTATTTATTCATTTTCAATATTTATTAAATTTTATATTTATTGGAATTTAATCATTTTCTAATATTTACTCACACATATATTTATTTACCATGTAATATTTTCAATATATTTGTAATTTATATGAATAATATTTATTCATTTTTTGTTTATTAAGTTTGAACATTTCAAATATCTTTGAAATAAATATAATTAATTTATTTAAATGCATTTTTCAATAATCTCTTAATTTAAATAGTTAATATTTTTGTAATCTATTTAATTGTATTTATTCATTTTTAATATTATTTTATTTAATATTATTTTTTACATTTTTTATATTTATTAATTTTTATTATTTTTGGAATTTACTCATTTTTTTAAAATTTATGCATATTTATTTACTAAAATTCAATACCTTCAATATGTTTGTAATTTATATGATTAATATTTATTCATTTCTATTTATTAAGTTTTTGAAATTTATATAACTGATTCCTATAAATGTATTTTAATTTTAATATTTATGTAGTCAGTATAATTCATTTTTAATAATTTTGTTATTTATATAATTAATAACACCTATTTATTATTTTTTATTCATTTTTAAGATTTAGTGATTCATGTAATTAATGCTATGAATTCACTTTTTTAAATATTTTTGTAATTTAATCAATTTTATCGATTCTTTTTTAACATTTCTTCATTTAATATTATTTATTAATTTTTAATAATTATTAATTTTTAATATTTTTGGGATTTAATCAGTTTTTAATATTTATTTATACATAATTATTTACCAAGCTTTAATATTCTTAATATATTTTTAACTTATATGATTAATATTTATTCAATTATATTTATTAAGTTGTAATATTTTTAAAATGTTTGAAATTTATACGATTAATTTATTTAAATAAAATTTATAATATTTTCTTCATTTTTTTACATGTTTACAACCAATGTAGTTAATTTTACGAACTATAAATAATCATTTACTATGTTTTAATACTCTTAGTATGTTTTTTTAATTTATATGATCGATATTCATTCAATTTTATTTATTAAGTTGTAATATTTTTATTTTTTTTTGAAATCTATATAATTAATTCATTAAAATCTTTTTTATTTTCTTCATTTTTTGTACGTTTTTACAATTCATGTAATAAATCTTGCAAATTCATTTTTAAACAGTTTTGTTATCTATTAAATTTTATTTATTAATTTTTAATATTATTTTAGTTAAAATTATTTATTCATTCTTAATAATTATTTATTTTTATAATTTTTGGAATTTAATCGTTTTCTAATATTTATTTATACGTATTTATTTACTATGCTTTAATGTTTTCAATCATCTTCATTTTAATATATATTATCCACTTTTTTAATATTTTTGAAGTCTCTTCATCTTTAATTATTCAATTTCAATCATTTTTAACATTCATGCATTTAAGATTATATATTCATTAATAATGTTAATTATTTTTTACTTTTTTATAATTTATTCAATTTTAATATATATTCGTTTAATATTTTTGTATTTTATTTTAAACAAATTTTGTCAGTGTTATATTATAAAGCACTGATAAAACCCATCATTATGAGTGTTTTTTTAAGTGTTGATAAAACTCTTTTTTTTCTTTTAAATATAACCCTAATAGAGAATCTTATCGCCCGTGCCGTTCAAACTCTCAAAGAATTGAACCATTGTCGCCGCTCCCCCCAAACTTCTCAGACAAATCGACCCACTCATAACCTAAGGTATGTGATCATTTATACTTCTATTTAATAGACATCACCTATTATCTTCTTTATCATTGTTCAATATATTTAGCTCGATTCTTCTCAGCCTCACTGTTTTTTTATTTCAACCGCTCACTGATTTTTATGGATCTTGTATGTTTATTCAATCATATGTGATATATTTGAATTGGTCATACGTGACATCTTCTTTTGAAAATTCCTCACTTTGATTACATGGAGCTCCCAGATGAATGAGGTCATGGGAGAGCCTTCATTGATGAAAGGACCATCCATGTACTACAAAAACTATGCCCAGTTATCACGGAACAACAATGCCTTGTTTGGGGCCACATAACCCAAATGAGGTTTCACCCATTTCTTGGATACCTTGGCTAAGAAAAGTGTTGGGTGTAAAATGGTTCATGTAAGGTGGTGATTTCAAATGATAAGTAAGTAGAGTTTTTGCAGTGCACGTATGGTAATCCGCTCCAAGTTCCAGGTATCTTTCTACTCCCATGGATTAAAATCAAATAATTATACCCATTTGCTTCCATTAACAGGTATAATAACCTTAATCATTTTAATATTTGCATTGCTGTGAACATCTATGATAGTTATTTTGCAACACAAACCAGTAACATCATGTTCAGTTAAAAATGAATTATTGTAAGAATGATACAAAAAGTGAGTGTACACAATATAAAGTTTCAGATCATTATTAAGCAGGTTAATTCACCCGCTTTTTCATTCCTAGTGCCCAAGTTCTGTAAATTTGGACTCATAGTCATTGCTTCTCCCTGCTGACCTCATTGAAGATTCCTTCCGCTTTCATTTCAACCTCGGTTCTAATTAGTAAGTGGGTCTTTATCTTCAGTGTGTTCTTTCTCTTTGCTCCACTTACATTCATTCCGGCCACCATTGAATTTCTTTAAGTCATCAACATTTTCATCTTTTTTTTTCCAGTTGACTTTATTGGTTCATCTCATTAGGAAAGACCCACCATTTTATTTAAACCCTGGTCCCAGTTATGGGGACTCCCAGAACTCTCTTTAAAGCTCCACTTAGACTGTCTTTCACTCCTTAAATTGGAATTGTGACCATCATTCAAAACATCCATATCTGTTTTTGTCTTGTTTAAACCTCACTCATAGTTTCCAATCTAACAATTTTCTAGAGTTGATTCAATATTTTCTTCAAACTTTGGGTTCTCAAGACCATGTGATTGGGCCCTATCAACATTTTCATCATCTGAAAAAAGATCAACTTCAGCTCCTAACCATCTTGTCACTAAACACCACCTAGCCCGTCATGTACCAAGTGATGAAATGAATAAACATAAACTCCTACCCCTTGTTATACTCCCACATAACAAAGTTATAGTAGCTGTCCTTGATCTCTGTGTTTTGTAATAAATGAAAATTTAATTAAATTATTTGTAACTTTATAGATACCACACATTCCTTTCCTTTAATGATTTCCACCACTAAAAAATAATCACAATATGCACCATTCAATTCTTATTATCTTAGAAAAATGGTTTCAGGAAACTTAAATGATTCTTTTAGAATTACCTTTTAGGATTTCTAAGCTCAAACTTTTTGTGTATTTATTTATTTTATTAAATATTAATATTACTGAATCAAATATGATTAATATGAATCGAAAATGGATGGATTCCAATCACAAGACAAAAAGAGTACGAGAATGAGGTGAAAGAGTTCATCAAATTTGTAAAAGATCATGCATATAACCCTTCTCAAATACCTTTTCTGTGTTTACATTGTTGCTATTCAAGAATAATTAGTCTATATGAGTTGGAAGAACACTTGATCTTCCATGTAATAGATCGAAGTTATAAATGTTAGACTAAGCACGAGAAAAAATGTAGCTAGTAACTTGGATAACACTAAATTTTATGGATCATCTGATATAATTACAAGTGTGAACAATGATGAAGATCGCATCAAGGATATGATTATAAGTGTGAATGATGATGGATATTGTATTTAGAAAATGAAAATGACAGTTGAAGATGAACTTCATGATTATCCAAAATTGTTTGAGAAGTTAAAGAGTTGCGAAAAGATGCCATTGTATACTGGTTGTACTAAATCTAAATCATTGTCATCCATACTGAAGTTATATAATATAAAATCTAACAACATATGGAGTGACACCATCTTTAATAAACTACTTTCTCTCTTAAATGATGTGATTCTTCAAGATAATGAGTTTCCTTTCCGAACATTTGATGTTAATCGAATGCTATGTTCAATGGGTATGATCTCTAAAAGAATACACGCCTATCCAAATGATTGTATACTATTTCTCAAGGGCCATAAATCACTTAAAAAATGGCCAAAGCGTGGTGTGTCTCAATACAAGAAAGATTTACCGGGTTCTTTGAAAGTTATATGGTACTTTTCAATCATTATAAGTTTTAGGAACCTATATGGAAGTGAGGAGACTGCAAAACAATTTATGTGACACACAAATATAAAAAATAAATATGGGAAACTCTGTCACCTAAAAAAATCTTCTCGGTAAAAGAAAATTGATCATGAGTATCTTGAATTTGGAAACTATTCAAGAAATTTTCATCATGTGCTATCTATATATGGAGTGAATCCTTTTGGTTTTCAAAGTATCACTCACAATACATGGAATTAAGGATAATTTGAACACTATTGACATGTGAATATGGGAAGAGCCGGTGCAAGTGAAAGGTGAAAGATGGACTTTTCTTTCTCCAGCTACTTACACTCTTTCCAGGTAAGAGAGATATCGGTTTTTCAACTTACTAAATGATATAAAGGTTCCATAGTGGTATTCATCAAATATTAAGAATATCATGTCAATGAACGATTTAAAGTTAAAGGGTCTGAAATCACACAACTTTCATGTTTTGATGCATTATCTAATGCCTGTAGCTTTATACCGCATTTTGCCTAATAATGTATATCATTAATTAAACAAGATATATTTATTTTTCAAATCTATATGTAGTAAAGTTATAGACTTGAAAAAATGTCTAAATATGGAAAAGAAAATTGTTGTCATATTATGTGAATTGGATATGTTCTTCCCGTTACCATTCTTTGGTATGATGGTTCACTTGGTTAGAGAGATTCAACTATGTGGTCTTGTACATTATAAATGGATGTACCCATTAAATGGTATACAAATATTTTTAAAGGGAATTTAAAAAATTGAAGGCCCATAAGGTTGTATTAAAGAGTGATGTGTTGTTGAGGAAGCTATTGAATTCTATACCGACCACCTATTTGATGTGGAAATAATTGGTCCACCAAAATTTCATCATACAGGGTAGCTTATGGGTGAAGTAATTTCTGGAATAGATGATTTTTCAATTACTATTATAGAGTAGGAGCAGGATCACCTTTATATTTTATATAATAGTTTAGAGGTTGCACTATATGTTGAAACCCCAAAAGTAATTTTTATCCATTTTAATCCATCAAGGGATGAAAGATGGATATCAAATACACATAATAAATAGTTTATATGATGGTTTTTAGACCATATTTTTAAGGAGTCAACTGAAAATATGGATTCAATTTCATAATGACTTTGATAGCTAGCCAGAGGAACAAGTGCTCATGTATTATCTTATAATGGTTATGTAATTAATGGTTATCAGTTCTATAAAAATGAACATGATGAATGTAGTACCATGAAAAATAGTGGAGTTACACTTATGGATAAAGAAATATATGTATATGGTACTAAGGACAAAAATACAATTTATGTGAATATTTCATACTTTCACTAGTAGAAATAGGACCTATACCAACGGTTTTGGCCAAACCGTTGGTATAAGTCACTAATTTGGACCTATACCAACAGTTTGAACAAAATTGTTGGTAAATGTCACTTATATGGACCTATACCAACAGTTTGGCCAAAATCATTGGTATAGGTCACTAATTTGGACCTATACAAACGGTTTGACCAAAACCGTCGGTATAGGTCACTTATATGGACCTATACCAATGGTTTTGGCCAAAACTGTTGGTATAGGTCCATTATAGTGACCCTATACCAACGGGTTTGGCCAAACTGTTGGTATAGGTCCACCCTATGCCAACAGTTTCCCCAAAACTATTGGTATAACTCAAAAAATCAAATAACCAATACCAACAGTTCTCAAAACTGTTGGTATAGGTCTATACCAATGGTTTTGAGAACTGTTGGTATAGGTACACATATTTTTTATGAAATATTTTTTCAAATAACATTAAAAAAACAATAAGTTAAAATACTTATGAATACACACACACACACACATATATATATATTTATGAAATTATATTCAAAAAATTCATGTTAGGTTAGTGGTCAGGTCGTTGGATTATAAATGAGAGGTGCTGGGATCAAAACCAAGCTGGTTTTTTTTTGAATTATCCATACCAACGGTTTTATGAAACCGTTGGTATAGGTTTTTCTTATGACCTATACCAATAGTTTTCCCAGAACCATTGGTATAGACCTATCCCAATTTCAAACCAACCAACAGTCCTCCAAACCATTGGAATAAGTTATACCAATGGTTTGGATGAAGGTTCTAGGCGCAACGGAAGCGCGGTTGGGCCAATACCCAACTTTAATTTTTACCATGATCAATGATTATTCTGGGATCAATACGATGATGAATTATAGTCTCCACAGAATAGAATCAAAGATTTAGATAAAGAAGGAAGAGGACCAAAACCTTTAGAGAGGATCTTGCACATCAGGTTTATAATTAATTTAATTAATTTAATAATGAAAAGAATACCTGGATCTTCAGTATTTTCTTCGTTGATGATGTTGATCATCCAGAATGACCCTTCCAGATTATATCATTATGCTTTTGATGATCCAAACTAGAATCCCTCTATCGGTGATCCACACGTGCTCTGATGGCCTCTGATTGACACCACTCATTCTCTGGGTGCTAGTACGGCGAAGCGAGTGTCTTGTGTTGGTCGTTCTTGATCGCTTGTTCTTCAGCCTTGAAGAATGTCTCTCACTCTTGAGAGGGGCGAGAAGAGGGCTTGAGAGAGAAATCATTTATCTCAACAATTCTCAATTCATTGGGCATGTAGTTCGGTACGTGTCACAATAGACATATGTGTCTATTTATCGACATGGGGCCTCAGTTACAATATTTAATTGCGTAATAACAATTAAATACATTCATAATCTTAGAGAAAACTCATACTTTTAATAATAATACAACATCATTATTTATGGTGCGCCAACTTGCAAAAAACATAATTATAAATAAAATTCCACGTCACAAAATAATAACAATGTTATTATTATTGTAATTTATGCCAAATAGTTAAATAATTATTTATCATCTTGCAAATAATTATTTTACTACCGGACCAGCCTTGGACCACTCGAACTCCACTTCCATTTATTGAACACCCGAATAAATAAATAAATAATTTATTCTTTTAAATAAATATTTTATTTAAAAACTAGTAAATAAATATTTATTAAATGTTCAATAAAATAAATAAATATATTTTACTCACAATCTAGTGAATAAATATTTATTTAATTTATGAAATCATTTTAACTTGAATAAAATTATTCCACTGTCATGAGAATAATATTTATGCCATTAATTAAATTCAAATAAAATTTAACCAAGACCCCCAAAAACAATTAGTGTGTGAACCTCTAGAATTCTTTCTCATTGGCATTAGGCAGGTTTGCCTAAAGTCCAAGAGCACTGTATAGCAATGGGTCAAGGCACCCAAGAGAAAGAACTTAAAGTCGCAACAACGACATCCACATATGAATGCTCATTGTGTAATATAATCATTAGGTCTCAATATCTCATCAAGTAGGTTTCATGATAGTGTCATCAACCATTGTGCTTGATACGTCATTCTTTGACTACCTGAAATAAACTCGTCGTTACACCATGACCATGGAATTTCAAACGACGGTTCTATTTCAATCAAAGGGCTGAGATATCAACTTCCATAAATGGAAGGGACAAATATTTTCTTGACTTATCCATTAATAACATGCCACTCATGACACACCCAATGTACCCTAATTCCCACCAACTGTCTGCATGACAATTTTCATCAGTAAATAAAAGTGTGCGAGTCGTGACACATATTAATTATAATCTTAAAGTCTAAGGATCATTACACATGCTCACAGATAGGAATATCCGATGACACCAAAACATGTGGAATTTATACTAGCGAGTCTATTCACATAATCTCATATCTTGGAGATTATCAAGTGAAAACTTCATGAGAGGAAGTCTCATATGATTATAAGTACTTGCACCTAATGGTCTGTATGATATGTGTCCCATCATAGTATATCATCCAACCACAAAACTATATTTAAGAATATTATTATATAATTTCAAGGTTTTTATCATAGCGAGGAACTTCCATGACCTTATCAATGCAACAAATACTCTAGAACATTATTACATCATAGTCGTGTAGAATAATGAAAAATATGTAATATGATGTTTAATATTTAAATACATTAAATATCCATGTAATCAAAATACAAATAGTTTTTTCTAGGATACCAACTTTAAAAAACTCCCACTTGGACTAGATCCAACTGCCTATGACTTTTAGTCCGCTAGACCTCACATGGTAATCATGTTTCTGTTGAGTTAAGGATTTAGTCAAGGGGTCTGCCGCATTGTCTTCCATAGAAATACTACTCACTGCAACTTCACCTCTCTGAGAAAAATCTCTCAAGAGATGATACTTCCTAGGTATGTGTTTCGTCCGTTGATGTGACCTTGGATCTTTTGTGAGATCCACCGCTGCAGTATTATCACAGTACAATGTGATGATATCTTTACTGCTAGGTATCACATCTAGCTCCTGGAAAAAGCTTCACATCCAAAATGCTTCTTTAGCTACCTCGGAATCTATGATATACTCGAACTCTACTATAGAATCTGCGACCACACTCTGCTTTGAGCTCTTCCAGTTTACTGCACCTACATTGAAAGTGAATATGTATCCCATTTGCGACTTCATGTCATCTTGATCAGTCTAGAAACTATCATCTGCATATCCTATGATGACTAGTTCCTAATCTCCTCCATAAACCAGGAACATATCCTTATTATGCCTCAGATACTTTAGGATAGTCTTGACTACCATCCAATGACATTCACCTGGGTCAGCTTGATATCTTCCTGCCACACTCAATGAATATGCGACATCTCTCCTTGTATATAGAAAGTCATACATGAATGACCTAATCGCTGATGCATATGAATTCCTTGACATTATCTTTATTTCCTCATGTGTCTGAGGACACATTTTCTTGGAAAGATAAATGTCATGTGACGTTGGCAGCAATCCCCTCTTGGATTGTTCTATACTGAATCTCTTCAGTATCTTATCAATGTATGTACTTTGAATTAGGCCGAACAATCTCTTAGATATATAATGATGGATCTTGATCCCAAGAATATATTCTGCCTCACCCAATTACTTCATGGATAAACATTGATTCAACCATTCCTTAACAGACTGTAAGAATGGTATCTCATTTCCAATAAGTAATATGTCATTAACATATACTATTAAGAAAACAACTGCACTCCCACTAAACCATTTGTAGACACAAGGATCACATTCATTCTTGATAAAACCAAATTCCATTATGTCTTCATCAAAAAAAAATGTTCCATGACCTGGATGATTTCTTTAATCCATAAATGGATTTCTGCAACTTGCATACCTTATTGGCATCCTTTGGAGTCAGAAACCCTTCAGTTTGTGTCATGTAGACATCTTCCTGAAGGTTCCCATTAAAGAAGAATATTTTGACATCCATTTTTACAAATCTCATAGTCATGGTAAGTGACAATGACCAATAGAATTATGATGTATTTCAACATTGAAATTGGTGAAAAGGTTTCTTCGTAGTCAACGCCTTAACACTGCTTGAACCCTTTTGCAACCAGTCATGCCATATAGGTAATGAATTGTCCTCCCATGTCTAGTTTCTTCTTGAATAACCATTTGAAACCAACAGGATTCACATCAACTGGAGGATCTACCAAAATCCAGACTTGGTTTTGGTACATGGAATCCATTTCATAATTCATGGCTTCTTGCCACTTGGAAACATCTGTGCCACTTACTGTTTCCTTGTAGGTTATATGATCATTATTATAAAATAATAACGAGTCACCATCCTCGGTAAATAGAAAACCATACCGTTTCAGTTCTATAACCTCTCTTGTACTCCTACGTGTTATTGTGTCTTTAGAACAGTTCTTTCTTCCACGGGGCTTTATGGAATCTGCTCCTGTACCAACTCTTGTGTACCTTGAGCCTCAACTTTATCGAAGTCCATCTCTCTCCCATTATCTCTTTTGGAGATGTGATCCCTCTCAAGGAATATGGTGTGTCTTTCCACTATAAACTTTTTTTCTGAGGGGTTTTATTAGTAATATCCTCTTATTTCCTTAGGGTATTCTATAAAGGTACACTTTGTGCCTCGAGGTGCAAGTTTGTTACCTGAAGAGGCCTTAACAAACACATCACTTCCCCACACATGTAAATTCAATAACATGACTTTATTTTCACTCCAAAACTCATATGAAACACCATTTATCGATTTAGTTGGTACTTGGTTTAGTATATGTGCTGCTGTTTGTAATGAATATTCTCAAAAGGATAATGGAAGACTCGTACGACTCATCATTGATCTCACTATGTACAATAGGGTGCGGTTCCTCCTTTCACTCACACCATTCCACTGGGGTGTGTAAGGAGGAGTGAGTTGGGATAGGATCCCAAACTCCCGTAAGTAATCAATGAATTCTTGATTAAGATATTCTCCACCTCATTCTGAGCGGAGTTTCTTAATCTTCTTACCAAGATGGTTCTCAACTTCATTATTTTATTCTTTGAACTTATAAAAAGAATCTGACTTATACCTCATTAAGTAGATATATCCATATATACTAAAATAATCATTAAAAGTTATGAAGTATGAGTACCCTCCCCTTGCTTCAACTGGAAATGGTCCATACACATTGGTATGAACCAATTCAAGAATTTCTTTAGCCCTTTTACCTTTCCCACTAAATGGGGATTTAGTCATTTTTCCTTGTAAACATGCATGACATACACCAAGTGGTTTTAGTTCGAAAGAATCTAAATATCCATCTTGATGTAACTTTGTTAAGTTCTTCTAATTTACATGACTTAGCCGATGATGCAAAAGTTGGGTGTGGTATGATTCATGTGAAGTATCTTTGTTATCAATTTTCATTACTTGGTTTGTGTAATCCAACACGTAAAGACCGTTGTATAAATGTGCCCTACCAAAACAAATGGCATCTTTGTAAAAGAAGCAACTTTCATTTCCAAACTTGAAAACAAATCCATCTGTATCTAATCTAGATAAAAAATAATGTTTTTAGTAACAGAAGGAACATAATAACAAACCTTTAACACAAAGATCATCCCAGTTGGAAACTTTAGGTGGTAGTCCCTGACAGCTATAACATCAATTTTGGCTTTGTTGGCTGCTCACAAATCTACCTCCCCTCAGTCAATCTTCCTGAATCTACTTGGTTCCTATATTTGGATACATATGTGAGCACCACAAGCTGTATCTAATACCCAATTTGTAGAAACATATAGATTTTATTCGATAATAAATGCACCTAAAGCTTCCCCTTACTTCTTAGGCTGGGTGCAGTTCTTCTTCCAGTGGCCTTTCTTTCCACATTCAAAACAAACAGCCTCATGTTCCCTTGCCTCCCCTTTGATCTCCCTTTTCTTGGAAGGCCATAAAGAATCTTTGGTCTTAAACCTCTTCACCTTCCCTTTAATCTTATTTACCATAAGTACAGAAGGATTTTCATGCTTCATATCTTTGTCCACTTGGTGAATGAGGATATGAAGATCAGATAAAGACTTCTCAATGTTGTTCATGTTGAAATTTATGACAACAAAGTTAGAGAAGCCATGAGGGAGTGATGCGAGAATGAGATCAGTGCCCAGTTCTTCAGGGAGTTTAAACCCTAGAACCTCCAAGCGCTCAATGTATCCAATGAGCTTGACAACATGAGGCCTAGCTGGAGAACCCTCTCCAAGCTTACTCTGAAAGAGTTCCTTGGTGATCTCAAATCTTTCCTATCTTACTCTCTCCTATTAAAGACCAAATAGGTACTTGATCATGCTATAAACATCCATTTTTTCGTGAGACTTAATGAGATCACTAGACATTGATGAAGTATAAAAAATTTAATGTCAAATGCATCATTCATATGTTTCTAATAGACCAGTAAATCCCTATCACTCACCTCTTTGGTAGGCGGATCAGGTAATGCTGACTCCAACACGTAAGACTTCCATTCATGGCGTAGGATAACCCGAAGGCGTATAAAACATTCCTAGAAGTTACTGCCGGTGAGGATGTTGTCTTTATCTAGAATTGATCATAGGGATAGTGTGGTTGATGAGCTTGTCATTTTTATTATACAATTAAAAGAGCATATCATTATTACTTTCTTGATTACATTTTATGATAAATAATAAATTAATTTTATCAAGTCTCCCACTATTTTATCAAGTCCCAATGGCCCTCACCATTGAACTCAAATTGTCAAGTTGCCATAAAATTATAGTGGCAAGGATCCATATTCCCCTTCTCATAACCCCAATAAGGGTTGGTCAAGCTATTTGAAAGTATTTAGGTAGGAAGGTCTTTGCCAACTGCGGGCTTGCAGCTCCTTGATCTGTTGAGTGAACTCCCCAATCCTGAAATCCTATCTTTGGATTTCCTCAACTCTTGCCTCCAATATTACACCAAGTCTAGCAAGGGATACTCCTCTTGATGCAATATGATTAAGTCAACCCAAAACCTTTCATAAGGGCTTCCTATATAAAATTAAGTGTCCCAACAAGGGTTAGTCAAACACATAGTTTTATTGAGTGTTGCCTTTAATCAAGTAACAAAAGGCTTGGTCTGAATTAATATTTTATTTGAGGGATTTTTATATCTTATGCGTGAATTACTTATTATCATTATCACATTCGTATTAATATTAAGTGGAAATTAATTAAGTGATTAACCATATCTTGATAATATTTACGCATAATCATAGTTTATTTTAGTTCCATCTTATATGCTTGTTTAATTCATTAATTATGTGATCATGAAAACACATCCATAATAATAAACCATGCATCTGGAAAAAATAAAATAATGTAAAGGACATGATCATGAGTTTTTTATAATGGTTAGTTTATCTAGAGGTTGATAAACTAACCCTGAACTAGGGGAGAAACACCTTGAACTTTTTGGGTTTGTGTTTACAGATTTCTACCTATCCACCTCTGTATCTCCTGGGATTGGTTTCGTCTCAGATCTAGCTTGAACCGCCTCCACTAGCTTGGGAGTTCCATCCATTACCTATGCCTTTTTTAACTCACACATAGATGATGGGTAAAAAGGGGTTTTATATAAAATAAACCTTGGGCACGTAGGCCTTGCATATTAATGAGGAGAAGACATGCAGACCAACAAATTTAATTTAAATAAATAAATTAAAAGAAACCATCCACATAAAAAGGTCTTAGTCTAGCTCATGATCATTCATACATGCAATTATATTTACATATACATAAAACTAGCATTCAATTCTTTAATTGTTCTTGTTTAAGATAAATCACACTCGAATCAATTAACTATTATTTTTAATTAATCAATCCTTTTATCTTAAACCCTTTTCTAAATTTCCTTGAGATTATAATCCATCATAATTTTAAACAAATAAATTAATTTAAAATCATCCATTATAATTTTGTACACCGTGTCTAGTGGGCTACACAACGTGTAATCTAGAAACCGCGTGCCACCTGTTCCTATTCAACACATGGAGTCACTAAGACTTAGACAAACTCTAATGACACGACTTGATTTGGTGGATCAGACCCGACGCATTGAACCTTGACTACACAGTGTGTACTTCCGAATACATGTTGTGTATTCTGGTGTTATACATTCAGGAACCCTTGGCACATCCAGATGAGATCCTCTGTTTTATTTTAATCAAAATTAAAAGAAAAAGATCATTTTTGTAAGGTGAACAAGAAACGAAAGAGGAGGAACAGATCTCAAGATTCAGATTTGAAGAAATATTAACTTGAATTAAAACAACTAAATTATTAAATGCATAAATCATCAAAAAAAAAAAATTTAAATAATTATAAACTATGATGTAACCCCTCTGATACCACTTGAAGGTTCTGGACGCAGCAGAAGCACGGTTGGGCCGACACCCAAATTTAATTTTTACCATGATCAATGATTATTCTAGGATCAATATGAAGATGAACACCAGTCTCCACAGAATAGAATCAAAGATTTAGATAAAGAAGAAAGAGGCCCAAAACCTTTAGAGGGGATCTTGCACATCATGTTTATAATTAATTTAATTAATTTCATAAAGAAAAGAATACCCATATATTTGGTATTTTCTTCGTTGATGATATTGATCATCCATAATGACCATTCCAGATTATCTCATTGCACTTTCTAGGATCCAAACTAAAATCCCTCTAGCAGTGATCCACACGTGCTCCGATGGACTCCGATCGACACCACTCATTCTCCAGGGTGCTAGTACAGTGAAATGAGTGTCTTGTGTTAGTCTTTCTTGATCACTTGTTCTTCGGCCTTGAAGAACGACTCTCATTCTTGAGAGGGGAAAGAAGAGGATTAGAGAGAGAAATTGTTTAGCTCAATAATTCTCAATTCACCAGGCATGCAGTTCTGGTACGTGGCACAATAGACGTATGTGTCTATTTATCAACATGAGGATTCAATTACAATAGTTAATTGCATAACAACAATTAAATACATTCATAACCTTAGAGAAAACCCATACTTTTAATAATAATATCACGTCAATATTTATGGTGCACCAACTTGCACAAAACAGAATTATAAATAAAATTCTGCGTCACAAAATAATAATTGCGTTATTATTATTATTTTAATTTGTGCCAACTAGTTAAATAATTATTTACCATCTTAGAAATAATTATTTTACTACCAGACTAGCCTTGGTCCGCTCGAACTCTACTTCCATTTATTGAACACCAGAATAAATAAATAAATAATTTATTCTCTTAAAAAAATATTTTATTTAAAAACTAGTAAATAAATATTTATTAAATGTTCAATAAAATAAATAAATATATTTTACCCACAATACGGTGAATAAATATTTGTTTAATTTATGCAATCATTTTAACTTGAATAAAATTATTCAACTGTCATGAGAATAATATTTATTCCATTAATTAAATTCAAATAGAATTTAACTGAGACCACTAGAAACACTTAGTGTGTGACCCTCTAGGATTATTTCTCATTGGCATTAGGTGGGCTTGCTTAAAGTCCAAGAGCACTGTCTCACAATGGGTCAAGGCACCCAAGAGAAAGAACTAAAAGTCACAATAATGACATCCACATAAGAACGCTCACTATGTAATATAATCCCCGTGTCTCAATATCTCTTCAACCATATTTCATGATAGCGTCATCAACCTTTGTGCTTGATACATCGTTCTTTAACTACCTGAAATAAACTCATCATTACACCATGGACATGGAATTTCACGTGACAGTTCTATTTCAAATAAATGGACGAGATATAAAATTCCATAAATGGAAGGGACAAATCCTTCATCTAATTATCCATTAATAACATGCCACTCATGATGCACCCAACGTACCATACTTCCCACCAACTGTCTGCGTGACAGTTTTCATTAGTAAATCAAAGTGCGCGAGTCGCTACACATATTAATGATAATATTAAAGTCTAAGTATCATTACACATGCTCATAGATAAAAATATCTGATGACACCAAAACATGAAGAATTCATACTGGTGGGTCTATTCTCATAATCTCCTGTCTTGGAGATTATCAAGTGTGAACTTCATGAGAGGAAGTCTCATCTGCTTACGAGTACTCGCACCTGACGGTCTGTATGCTATGTGTCCCATCATAGAATTTCATCCAACCAAAAAACTATATTTAAGAATATTTTTATATCATTTCAAGGTTCTCATCATTGTGGGGAACCACCATGACCTTATCAATGCAACAAATACTCTAAGAAATTATTACATTATAGTCATACAGAATAATGAACAATATGTAATATGATGTTTACTATTTAAATACATTAAATATCTATCTAATCAAAGTACAAATAGTTGGTTCTAAGACACCAAATCTAACATTGGAGACCTATACCAATAGTTACAAACCATTGGTATAGGGTATTTTTCTATTAGTGTTTGGCATTATCAAACAAACATGAGAGTTGGATTATACAACATTCCAAGTGCTGATTTTTCAATGCGAGTGGGTTGATAACAAGAGTACAATTAAAATAGATGAATTGAGATTCATTAAAGTATATTTCAATAAGGAAGAGTATAAAGATGAATCATTTATAATGCCATCATAGGCAGTACATGTATTTTATGTTCCAGATCCTACAAACAGAAAATGGTCATTTTTTCTGTTATCGACCAAAACCACTGAAGGGTTAGATGTCAATTAAACTGAGGATGCCCCTTTCATTGGTATTTCACAATCATTTTGCAGTGGTCCTAATGTTTATAGGTTCTTATATGTCAGAGGATACCACAATGTGGGGATTTGGATACTCGATAGAGTGGTTAAATCTCTTCAACCTTAAAAAGACTTCAATAATCAAGTTATATTTTTTATAATATAATTTTCATTACCTCAGATTATTATCTATTCACTGCTACATTTATTTAATTTAAATTAAATGTTCAACCAATTCTATAGATAATGAATTCTACATATAAAAATACTCTCAATCCTAAAGAACAATAGGTTTCTTAACATGTTGATTCTCCCAATGTATAGGAACAACAAATTTCTACAAATGCTGATGCCAATCTAGAGGAACAACATATTAACAATGCTAAATACAAGGAAATGGTAGACATTAAAAAACTTATGTTTTAAAAAATAGGAGTTTCTCATATTATGTTAAAAATAAACATCATGTACTAAAACCAACGTTCCCCTACCATAAATTAAGGATTAGGTATACTTCACTTGAAAAAATGGTGTGTATTTTAAATCTATAGTAATAATTTTTTCGTGGCATGAAACAATATGATAATTATGTTCCTTTGTTTATATGTAGATTGATGAATCAAAATCAAAATCCACTTATATAAAATGTTTAATATCTTAATATTTTAAAAGGAAAGACAATGTTCAATAACATATAAGATACGCAACACCAAGCTTAAAAGAACAACAAAATATTATTATTTAAAAGTGACTGTTATAACCTAGCCATTAAATCGGAAGGAATGAATAATATTAAACACATTATGAAATATATAATGCTCATATAAATAGTTAATTTATCAATAAATTCTTTTTAAATAAGCACTCAATTTTAAGTAAGGCCATTTTATTTTTCAAAAATACTTTTTCTTCAAAAATGGGTTTTCTTAATTTTTATGAGTGAATATTATAATTAATTTTGGGAAATTTTAGAAAATGTATTTGAAAAAATAAATTTCATTTTTTAATTCACAATTTCAATATTATCTTAGGATAATTTTTTTTATAATTTTATGAAAAGATTGATTTTTCAATGAATAGTGAAAAATACAGATTTTCAGTGAAAATTGTATTTTATTTTTAAATATTTACAAATTAAAATTATATTTTTGATTAGTTTTAAAATAAACCAATTATGGATTTTTAAATGGATTTTATACTTGAATTTAATATAAAAACATTTTATATTTTAAAAGAGATTTTTTTTTCTGAAAAACCGGTTTTCATCGTGTTTTGCCAGTTTTATTTTAAATTAAATTATTTAACTTTTATATTTTAATTTTTAAAAAATGGATTACATATTGGGAATTATAAGATCTAAATATGGTAAATATGTCCCTTTTATTTTAGTCAATATGAATAAAAACCATAATAATTTTTGTTACCATAATAAAGTGTAAATCATGTAATTAAGGGTTAAAAATAATATGATAAGGACTATAAAATGACCTTAAAAGTTTACTTAATTTTATTTTATGAGTATATTTCATCCATACTCATCCTAGATTCATTTTTATATATTTTTTCTTCCATTTCAACGTTATTATGAATTTTATAATATTTTATGTAAAGAAAAGTAAAAATGTCACTCTTATTTTTAACAACTATAATTTTTTTAAAATGGAGGAAAATAGAGGATATATTCAATTATAAATATTAAATTGAAATATAAATGATTTATATTCATCATGGTAATTTAATTTTAATTTTTGTTAAAGAAATAATTACCTTAAATGATTACACAATGATAATTATTCAATTAATGGAAAAATCAAATAAATGATATTAAAAACATTAAAAGTAATATAATTTAAAAGAAGTAATGAGATACATGAATTTTATAGATCATTATAACATGTTATGGATTTATTAAAATGTTTTTTCAAATTTAATTTATTTTCTTGATGTTATTAAAGTCAAAGTAATGAATAGTTCTAAAATTGACATTAATGATATTTTATAATCAATAATATTTTATTAAATGATTTAAAATTCCTAAAAATACCATATTCATTCAAGTAATTAGGATATGGTTGAAAATATCAACCATCTTCCAGGTTATGGAACATTTGTTTTAATGAATCCATAATGGAATTTGGTTTTATTAAGAATGAATGTGAGCCTTGTGTCTACAAACAGTTTAGTGGGAGTGTAGTCGTTTTCCTAATAGTATATGTTGATGGCATATTTCTTATTGGAAATGAGATACCAGTCTTACAGTCTGTTAAGGCATGGTTGAATCAATGCTTATCCATGAAGTAATTGGGTGAGGCATCATATATTCTTGGGATCAAGATCCATATTACCCCCGAGGATCAGGAAAAGACAACCTTCACTTGCCCATTTGACACATTTTCATACAGGAGTATGCTATTTGGTCTGTGCAATGCTCTGAGTAATTTTCAGCGATGCATGGTTAGTATTTTTTCGGATTACCTGGAGAATTGCATGGCCGTTTTCATGGATGATTTCACTATTTAAGAATCCTCTTTTGATGAATGTTTAAGTAGTCTTGGTTTAGTCCTACATCACTGTATTGAAAATAATCTTGTATTAAATTATGAAAAATTCTATTTCATGGTGCGACAAGGTATAGTTTTGGGGAATGTCATTTCTGGGGATGATACCCAAGTATATAAATCAAAAGTGGATGTCATTTCTTCCTTACCATTCCCCAAAAATGTATTAGATGTGTAGTCTTTCCTAGGTCATGCTGGATTTTACCGTCATTTCATTTGTGAATTTAGTAAAATTTCACTCCCCCTATCCTGATTACTCAAAAAATAAAAAGAATTTGTTTTTGATAAATAATGTGAAGAAGCTTTTAATAAGTTAAAATAGAGTCTCACATCACCCTCAGTAATCCAACCACCACGGTGAGATTTACCATTTGAGCTCATGTGTGATGCCTCTAACTATGCAGTTGAGGCAGTCTTATCACAAAGGGTTGACCAAGATCCACATATCATAGCCTATGCCTCACGTACATTGGACCCTGCCCAAGCAAACTACACCACAAATGAAAAATAATTCCTTTCCATTATGTTTGCCTTGGACAAATTCTGATCATACCTTTTTGGGGTCCAAAGTCATTGTATTCTTAGACCATGCATCCCTCTAGTATCTCCTTAAGAACTATAAGCCAAAACATGTCTCATTCACTAGATTCTCCTCCTTCAAGAATTCGATATAGAAATTAGAGATAAAAAAGAAGCAGAAAATGTGGTGTCTTATCATATCAGTAGGATTCCCCCATCCCCAGACATTGAATCATCCCCCTACATTCCTATAAATGATATGTTTTCTGATGAGAAATTGTACCGAGTACAAGATACTATTCCTTGGTATGCTAAAAATGTAAATTATTTGGTAGCATCTTGAATTCCTACTAATTTCGATAAAAACCAAGCCATTCATCTAAAACATGAGTCTCATTGGTACATTTGGGATGACCCCTACCTATGGCGCATATGTAGTAATCAAGTCCTTAGGATTTTTGTTCCCAATAGCGAGTTTCAGTCTGTCCTTAGATTCTGCAACACTCTTGCTTGTGGGGGCCACTTTGGCCCCCAACGGACTACTCACAAGGTCCTTGATTCTGTTCTCTTTTGGCCAACACTTTTACGGGATGCCAATGTTTTTTTAAAATCTTGTCCTCATTGTCAAATAATGGGGAATGTCTCTAAAAGAAATGAAATTCCATAACAACCATTTCTCTTTCATGAAAATTTTTATGTTTGGAGCATTGACTTTATGGGTACATTTCCCAATTCCTTTGGCAACTTGTAAATTCTTATGGCGGTCGATTATGTGTCAAAATGGGTAGAGGCCTAAGCCATAAGGATAGATGATTCCAAAACAGTTGTGGAATTTTTGAGAACTCAGATCTTTTGTAGGTTTTGATTACCTAGGTTCATCATTAGCGATTAGGGTTCTCATTTCTAAAACCGAACAATGCAATCACTTTTGCGTCAGTATGGGGTTGTTCATAGAGTGTCTACTACATATCATCCACAGAACAATGGTCAAGCTGAGGTGTTAAATAGAGAGGTAAAAAAGATTCTTGAAAAAATGGTTCAACCCAATAGAAAATATTAGAGTCTTCGACTTGATGATTCATTATGGGCCTACCATACTACTTTCAAAACTCCCATTGAAATGTAACCCTATCAGCTTGTGTTTGGAAAGAGTTGTCACCTGCCTATTGAAATTGAGCACCAGACCTATTGGGCCATCAAACAATGCAATTCTAGTCTTTCTAGTGCAGGTGCTCAAAGGAAGTTGCAGATTCAGGAGCTGGAGGAAATGAGAAGAGATGCATATGAAAACTCTGGGATTTATAAGGAGCGAACCAAGGCTACCCATGACCATCTTATCCTTCATCGACAATTCCACATTAGGAATAAGATCCTCCTTTATAATGCAAGTCTGAAGTTACATCTAGGTAAGCTTCGTTCTCTATGGTTTGACCCATACACTATTATTAATTTATCTCTATTTGGTGCTATTCAGGTTCAAAATGAAGAAACCATGCAAACCTTTATTATCAATGGGTAGCGGCCGAAGCACTTCCATGAAGCCCTTTAGGAGTTCCTGATGGAGGAACTCCATGTTCAAGAAGCAACATACCAGTGAAACACACCAAGTTTTATCCTTCCTTCTCACATTCTCAATTATTATAGTGAGGACACCGCACATTCTAGGTGTGGGGGGTGGATACATTCCTGGGCTCATTAGGATTTTCATTATCTTTCTTATTTCTTCTCTCTTTCACCTTATTTATGGTATTTTCACTTTTCCACATATTTATGGGTTCATTATGATTTCCATTTTCTTTATTATTTATTCTCCTTTTCTCCTTCTTTATGGTATTTTTACTTCCCCCCCTTATGGTCACCAAATCATGGAACTTACTGAAAATGCATGTTGAAATTTTTGATTCTATATTGATTTAACATTTGATAAAAAACCTATATCTGTTATGGATTGAATGTTTGTATGAATTTATCATTAGGGATTGATTTTTAGTTAATTGTTTTTCTTTCAATGATATAAATGGTTGTATCACTATGAAACCTTTGAGATGATTGATGCCCCTTGTGTGAGTAGTTTTTGGGAAAACTGTGTCACTAATATCTCCACACATTTTTGCACCAAAATACAAAAGTGTGAATATTTCTTACTTAATAGAAGGTAAATATATGTTAGGTTAATATTTTTCCGCATTAAATGATATTTCCATACATTCTTTCCTTATTCGATCTGTTTCATTACTGTACCGGATTGACCTATGCATGTGTACCTAATGTCCGACTATTGTACGCCATCAAAAAAAAATTGGGTTGTGTCTTGGGCCAATCAAAAACCACTCCTCTTAAACCTTTAATCTTGTTATAACTATTACAATTAGTGTCGTGAGGAGATCAAATAAGGGTTGAGAGATGAGTGTGATATTTTTTCCAAATGAAACTTCTAAAAAAAAAATAATAAATGAGGGGAGTGATGAAATGTGAAACATATGGGGATATCTAGGTCAGGAGCTTATGGTTTGAAATTTGGGAATACTTAAGTTAGTCGATCTTGAAATATGATTTCAAAGGATGTAGGGCAGGTTCAGTGGGAAAAAAATCATTTAAAGTTGAATAATGTTAAAATAACATATATTTATTGGATAAAAAGTGGAAAGAATAGCATGGAATGATTTTCACATACACACACATGTAGATTTAGTGGAATGGTTAAGTTTTTAATTCCTTTCTCAATTTGGTTTCATTAATCTCTTTGAATTTCATTATGATATGATTTATGAGACATCTTTTTCCATTTTCACTAGAAAGAACTCCTTGATGTGGTTTGTGCATTGATCACATTACTTTAATGAATTAAAATTTTCTAAAATGTTAAATATTTATGATGTCGAGAATATATACATGTATCATTTTTTTAATATGTGACTTTTCCCAGGAGTGAAAATGTTTAGGTGTGGGGGTGTGATCGCACAGTGATTCACTATTCAATTCTACCCTTACACCACTGTTTTAAACTAGTTTTGTAATGAATATTAAAAATATAATAATAAATTTAACTTCATGTATTATTCAATTAATTAATTTTTATCACTATTAAAAAGGTAAATTATACTTTTTTTGATATTTTCATTGAATGTGGAGGTGATTTGGAGGCCCGAAGATCATCCAAAAGAAAAATGGGTCAAACTGCATGGCATCTCATGGAAATCTATCCACTGTTTTGAGAAGTAATAGAGTTTAGTTCATTCAAATGGGCTGAAAATTTTTGGTCAGATCCAAAACATCATGGTATACAACTCTTAACAAGGAACAAAAACCCAATTATGCCATCTAGTGGCCCATACGAATCATTCTGTCCAGGGGAAAGAATCTGCCTGAATTAAAAAGTTTGTTTCAGTATTTTGACCATATCTATCAATACATTTGTCTAATGGCTTCCAAATTCGACAGGGAGACTTTAAAGATTTTGGCCAACAACTCTTATTTTTTGTTCAAGTCTTGATATGGCTTTATACTATTCCAAAACTTAGACACAATTTTTATATAAAAAACAGGGTGCTCAAAACCATGCCCCATTTTGGCTATAAAAAGGCACCATGAGAACCTCATTTTTAAGTTTGGAGAAGAAGAAAATATCTTCCATTTTGGAGTCCTATAGGAGTCTGGTCATCATCCTAGAAGTTATTGAGTCCCCTATCCTCATAGGGGGATCAAGAATGAAGAAGGATTTCCACCTGAGCTTCCTCCTCCTCCCAATGTCGAGCTAAGCAGCGAGTGATCATTACGAGGGAGATACACACTTTAAGAGGGAGTTCCATCATATAATTATATACTTGTTTGGTGTATATTATGTTTTTAATTGTTCTTTAATATGTATCTTAACTTTTTTTGATTCATTTAATTGAAACACTTTTTATTTCATAACTGATTGGTGTGCGATTTTAAGTGTGTGTCATGTGTTGTTCCGATTGGACAACATAAGAACCCTTTTCTTTCCCAAACATTTGATATTTCAATGTTCCTTTACAAAACTTAAAGCATGCTAAGGGTCTGGAACTTTACTACACGATTTTTATGTCAAGATCTAGTTCTAATCGCATCATTTTAAGAGTCTTGTGGGTACCCAAGATCTTGGTTAACCCTCAACCAAAGGATTACACTAAAACCTAATAATCAATTAAGAATGAGGAACTCTTAAAGTGCTGCAGTAACTTAGAAATGATCACTTATTTATCTCATATTTGTCATAATCCACTTGTTCTTTCAACTTTACAACTCTTTAAATTAAGTTACTTTCTTGAAAATGTTTTCACAACCACCCCCCTTTTTTAATCTTCTTATTAAAAATACACACTCAAAACCTATCAAAGATCCTTTAGAGATGACCTAGGGTCTTCCATAGACTACAAAATATTCTTTAAATCACTATAAATTTGACGTTTCATGACAAAGAATTCAACATGAAACCTGATTGATTAGAGATATCACTATAAAGGGATTATATTACACACTAAACATACATATAAGGTATTATGTCATCATGAAATTATTATTTTTCACTATGGGTGACTTGGCGTGTTGCTAGATTCTAACCTTGGACTTTAGGCCGATTCTTCTAATGCCACTAAGAAAGAGACCTAGAGGGTTACACGCTAAGTGTACCTAGAATACCAGTTAAATAATATATTATTATTAATTATTTAACAAGTTGAATAAATATTTTTCCCGTATATGGTTTAATAATTATTCATGTTTTATTAATCACATATATTTCATCACCAGTTATTCGAGAGAATATTATGTGAACGGAATATTTAATAAATATTTATTTTCTATTTAGTAAATATAATATTTATTTATTTATTGGAAAATAACACAGTGATATTTATTTATTAAATAAATAGCCATTATTCAAGGCCCAATAAATATTATGGAGGAATGACAGACCAAGTTTATAGGTCCGGTGAGAAATAATATATATATTGAATATTATTTGATTAAATAATATTTAATTTAATTCTCAAGTTAAGTGCATGTTGAGAAATAATAATAATATTATTATTATAGACATGGGGTTCTATAGGGATTAAATAAATATTAAAGGGTACTTGTGCAATTATTTATTTCTAAACCTAGCATCATATAAACCCAATTATATTATTTTTCCAATAGAGCTAATTCATTTTTTTGTACACAATTAAATATAGAGAATCCTCTTGAATTCCTAGAGAGATTAATTCTCTAAGAACACTCTCAAGAATGGAAAGTAATCTTCCCCCACCTTCCACTCTCGAGTCAAGAGAGATTAGAGATAATCCTTTGGAAGTGATTCTCGAGACGATAAAAGGTGAATAACGCAAGTGACAGGATCTGTCATGCTAGTACCCAAAGATTCCTACGATGATGTTTAGATATTTGTGGAACATGTGTAGATCACCGCTAGAGAGAATCTAATATTGATTCCTACAATGCAACAACGATATGACATAAATCTGTTTTTAGATCCATCAGTGAAGAAAGAATTTCTCTCTAGGTAATTTTATAATTTCTTAAATTAATTATAAATAATATGTGATGATTCTGTGCTTTGGTTTCATCATTTTATCCATTTTCTATATTATTTGATTCAATTCCATTGATCACAACTTTTATCATTATGTAAATCTTGGATTATTCATTGATCATGAACAAAATCAATGTTGGGCATGACTCATCACACACTTCCACTATGCCCAGAACCTACAAGTGGTATCAGAGTGGGTCACATAATTATTTATAATTATTTAAATATTATTGATTGATTTACGCATTTATTATTAGTTCTTACTTCTAGTTTAATCATTCTTTAATCTGAATTGAGATATTTTATTTATTCCTCTATGTTTCTCATAAATATAATCAAATCGATTAATTTTATGAATGAAATAAATTTGAATCTCTCATTTAGAGGTGCCAAAGAGTTTAGTTAGATAACACAAGAGTACACACCATGTAACCCGGAGGTACACACCGTGTACTAATGTTTAATGCACCAAGAATTAATTGAAAATTTATTTAAGGCATGTGCATTTATTACACATGGTGAATTTAATTATACACCATGTGTTGACTGGGCCATCCCGACGCACGATCAGCTGAAGTACACACCATGTAACTTCCATACACGACCTGTAGTCCTTTAGTCAAATATGACCTGTGTATCTTCTTACATGGCCTATATGAATGGTGTACATGTAACTTGGATATCACACACTATGTAGCCCATGTACATGCTGTGTACTCCAATATTTTATGTGGAATAGTTACACTATGATTCCCTAAGTGTGTGCCACAGATAGATGGTGAGAAAAATATACATGCCGTGTATCTTCAATGTACACACCATACACTTTTACCAAATTATGTAGAATTAAAATTAATTTATTATATTGTACAAACCTTATAAAAATATTCTTTAGTGTGGTCATTAAGTTGATAGGACACTCCATGTGACATTTTTTTTATATATAAATGTTTAATTAATTTCTGCATATTGTTTAGATCTACATATCATGTATAAGTTGTATTAAAACCATTACTCTATGCACATTAAAACATTACATGATATATAAAAAAATAATGTAAACCATGTGATCATCAAGTTGATAGTACATGTCATGATATTATGTGATAGGACAGGTATGCCACATGTCACAAGAGTAAACAATATATGAGTATAATACACGTTGGGTAGTTTGGACGAGTACTCACCGTGTTGCCTCCAAGGTATATTTTTGTATATAGTTAATTTTAAATAAATTTATTTAATTTGTTTAAAATTATGATGGATGTGAATCTCAAGGAAATTCATATGAGAATTAAGATAAAAATAATTGATTAATTAAAGAAGATAATTAATTTATTCGAGCATAATTTATCTTCAATAATAATGATTACAATTGAATGTTAATTTTATTAAATGAGCAATTCATTGCATGAATGTGGATGATCACGAGCCTGGACCAGACCATTGTATATGATTGGTTTCATTTAATTTATTATTAAATTAAATTATTGTCCTGTGTGTCATATCTCATGTCATTATGTAAGGGCCTCCATGCTCATGGGTTCTTTTATGTAAACCCTTAACAAATATTTTGGTTCCCATCACCTACATGAGAGTAAAATCATATGTAATGGATAGATCTCCCAATCTAGTGGATGTGGTTCAAGTTTGGAGTTAAGGAGAAACCAACCCAAGAGAGATACATAGGTGGAAAGGTGGAAATATGCAATACAGACCTTAATTGTTTCAAGGTATTTTCCTCTAGGTCGATGATTAGTTTATCATCCGCTAGATAAACTAACATTTAGTAAAATTTCATGATCATACCACTTTTTTATTTTATTTCTATCAAATTTCATGGTTATTTCATTATGAATGTTTTGTTGCGATCACATGAATTAATGAATTAGCAAGAATACAAGATATGACTAAAATAAATTGGATTATGCGTAAATATTATCTAAGACACTGTTATTCACTTAAGTAAATCCACTTAATATTAATTGGAATGTAATAAAGATAATAATTGGAAATTTATGCATAATATATAAAACCCCTCAATTATATATATATATATATTAAGTCGGTACAACCCTCCACTACTTCAGTTAAAATAAAACCATAGTTTAGAGCGCTTGACCAACCAAAGTTGGGGTGCTTTCAATTATCGAGGAATTCTATCTTGAAGTTTTGGGTTGACTTAACTTAGTTAAAATTATGTGTTGACTACCAAAGTAGGTATTGGTGAAACTGAGAGGCATGGGTTGAGGAAATCTAATTTAAGGATTTCAGGATTGGGGAGTCCACTCAATAGATCACGAAATTGTGAGTTAATAAAGTTGGCATTTGGAATTCCTACCTAAAACCCTTCAAATTTCTTGAACAACCAAAAGCAAGCCCCTCCCCTCTGTGAGAATAATAATCTCCACTCCCCTAACAGTGGATCCATATCTTGCCTCCTCCCTACTAACGCCACAATTCCCCATCTTCCCACCTCTTTATCTCCTTCACCCCCATCCCTCAACTCCCCTTCAATTCCACTGGTCGACACCGTAGTTACCCAACTCCTCGACTGGCCTCACCTTTTATTCTGATGATACTAGTGCCTCATTCGTGCTCCACTTTCACACCCCAGAAAACACAATGAAGATCGACTAAAATCATCGAAATAAACCCCAAAAAACTATTGAACCCCTGCTATGCATCCTCCTAGATAAACTTAATCCATGTTAATCTCTTTTATCCTTACCCTATATTTTTATAGGGTTTCCTAGGTTTTTCCATCAGTTGGAAGTTTTGGAATATTTTTTACTAATTTTCTATTATTTTCTTGTTGTTTGGTCTTCAATTTAGTAATAATTTTAATTAGTGTCATATCTTTTGGTTTCATTTGGTCTAAATTGGTCGTCTAACTTCATCTCATTTTCTAAGATTGATTGATTTTTGTCTAGATTGGTTGGCTAGTATACCTCAACTGGTGGATTGAATTGGGTGGATTGGTCAACTAGATTATTCTCATCTAGATAAATTGGATAGATTCATCTGTTCAGGACTAGGTGGGTCATTTCATCTTCATCTATATTGGTCAATCAGTTTAATTTAGAAGGGTTGATTTTTTTTATTGGTTAGATAACTTATTTGGTCTCTTGGTTTGATTTCCTATTTATTTAGTTGATTATTTAGTTTTTTTTAATAATTTTCATATGATATTGTTAGATTTACTTCATCTAGTGGATCTATTTTTCATCTAATGGATTGATTTGACATTCTTTGTATGTAATTTTTTTTATCCCAATTTATCAAAATTGTTATTTTTTTTAAATCTTAATTCTTATGAATCTTTTTCATGTTTAGTGTATACTGATTTTTAAAGATATTTTTTATTTACCAAATTTATTATTGTACGTGATTGTTTTTTAACTAAGGAAAACATTTTCATAGTGGGTATTGAGCAATCATATCTCCAGGGCTGTTCCTGTTGACAGTGAGACCCTCCCCTCCATGCGCCCCTCTCCTCCGCAACCCTCCTTATTAAATTATGTATGTTCTATGAACCCTCTTTTATATGAGGTAAAATTAATTGCCTATTATATCTTATGATTATTATAGTTTAATTTCACCCCTTATCATATTATTACAAATATGTCATATGATTCTTTCAGTTTCAAATAAAATTGTAAAAAATCTAGATTACATGGGAGATTATCAATGCAGTAGAAAAATCTACTACCGACGCTGGTTTGTAAATTTATGAATTATTGAATTATATATATATATATATATATGAACTCTTATGATTTATATTTAAATAAAAATTATATTTTCATTAATTTCATTAATTAAATTTTAGGTGATTTCATTGACTCCAGTTTTCTCATTTAAACAACCATCTTATATTGAAATGGACATAATGAAATACTAACATGAGTATACAAACTTCAACTCACTTTTTGTTATCAAATTTACCCATAAATGGTTTATTCAATTACATATTGGTTTCTTCGACATTTTTAACACAACTTATTAATATGTTATATGAATATTATCTCTTTATAAACCAAATTGTTGGCTCTAGTTTCTTTTAATCACAAAGAAAGTTGTGATGAAGCTAGATTACACAATCGATTATCATTATTGTAGAAAAAATACATTTCTTATATAGTTTTTTAAATATTTGATATATTTAAATTTAAATTTATATACATAAAAACTCTAATACTATACATTTCTAAAATTATTTTTCATAAATTTACCTACATACTTCATGTATTTATTGTAATTATTTTATTGATTTACAGTTTTTACAGAATAACATTCCCTTTTACTCCCTTTGTGATATTATTATCATCCGAGATGTTAGTATTCCTTTTATATTTCAAATTTAATTTTTAACTACAATTGATAAACAATTTCAATATAACCTTGGCACTACACACATTATTTTACATTGCTTTTTTTAGGAAACAAAAATTAAGGATGCTACCACTAGATGGTAGCTGATAGAAAATTTAAAACCAATTGTTTAATAAGGTTTCTATTATATAATATAAAATTTCCAAATCACTATCAAAAATGGGAAATTCTTACCATCCAAGCAAAAGTTGAAAATTATTTTCAATTAGAGTACGCATGTGTATCCCTATGAAGCTAAATTGCCATATTTTGGTTTTGAATTCATTCAATTTGAATACATCACAACAAATAAAGTTATTAAAGAATACCTTTTAGGAATTTTTTCCATCTACATCAATGCATTGGTATTTTTTGACACATGTTTACTATAACCTCTATTTTATAATCTATCTACCCAAAATCAGGAATAAAAATGACATGATTTGAGAATTACAATTTCCATATTATAATCTATAATTATCTGGAATATATGTGTGGGTGATATCCTATAAGTTTTTTATTATTTATTTCAATTTATATAATTATTTATCTATGAGTGTGTGTATTAATATATATAAAACGTAGAATCTTTGTTTCATAATATTGACATTTTTTGTGTGAATTAGGAGGCATTCATCAAGAAGTTATGACTTATGTATTATAATATAGAGTAAAACTACTTAAGTTTTGTATTATAATTTGTCTATTATCGAATAAAACATGATACACATTTTTTTATATTCTTGAATCTGTTTATTATAATATAGAATAACACTAATAATCTATAAATTATATTTTCCATTTCCAATGTCATTTTTTATTCTATAATCTGTGTGTCAAATTATTTTATTTTTTGATTTAACAAATCTTTAAAAAAATTAAATTTTAGTAGTGTTTATATCAATTATATTATTTAATACATCTGGGTTTTATAATATGGAAATTGTATGAATCATGCTACTATTTTATCAAAGGAACCCTACCCGCTCCCCACTCCCATGGACGAATCCTACCAGGAAAGGGAATAAACCTTTCGGCTCCATGCTATCCTGATTAAACCATTTCTGTAGGTAACCACAATTATTTCATCAATAAAAATAGAGTTGTTAATTTTATGGAGTCCATATTCCAGGATTCCTTTATTTTCCTTTGAATGAAGTGAAAAAATTTCAAATTTTAGAGAATTCATTTTGAGCAACTCCTTGATTTTATGGATTAATCCATCAATGTTAGTGTCATCAAATATCTGGAATTATTTTCCTCTAGAAATCATGTTCCCCCATTTTGAATTAACCTACTTTTTCTTTATAGTCCGCTATATACCTAGGCTATGTTTAATTTAGTATTTCAACTTGATACTGACCCTAAAATTAGTAAGGCATAAAAATGAATTTTCATTAAACATAAAAAATATTGAATGATTCAAGTTGATAAATATTTCTTACATAGATGTTATTTTTTGTTAAATTTTGATTAATATAAATAAATTAACAAATATAATCACCACACACTCTAATAAATTAAAAAATATAATCACCAAACCCTGATTGATGACTCGAACCCTTTGAAAAAAGGAGAAAAAGGAGATGTTGTGTTTATTCTAATCACCACCCACTCTATCTGGTCACAATTCTTATAAATATAAGCTCATCATTTTAATTATATATAATAGTGATTTCTCTATGACATGTTTAAATTTCTACTCCATTAAAATTTTGTGCATGTATGCTATTGTATTAATTCTATTTATATCAAATATAAAAAATGTTAGATATGTTTGTGTGGTTTTAAAAATAATAACAATATTTCTTATTTTTCCTTTTCCATTTTATTATCATCATAGATATAGTTTTTTTACATCATAAAAACACATATTTCAAGGATGATGATTGGATTGTTGTTGATTCTTGAATAAATGGAAACAAATGAAATTTCTATGGTTTTAAATCTTTTACTAAGTTCTTTAATAAATTCCATATAATTTTGTTTTCAATTATCATATTTTTTCATTAATCTAATTTTATTGGAATTCAAATCATTTAAAAAAACTATATTTTTAAAATCTTCTAGATTAAAAATTATTGATATATTTTTTCTATCTAAATAATCTATGACATCCATATTTAATTATGAATCAATGACTCATTATAGTTTAATGACCTTGAATAAAATATTATTCACTTAATGTTCCCTTAATTCAAATGTTATTTTCCTTTTAAGAACATATATAAATGACCTAGAAAAATAATCATCATTCCCATAATAATCTTTAGTTAATTTATGTTTTTAAAAATACCTTAATTTTCACATTACTTCTTCGATTTTCAGGTAATAATGTCTTATGAAGATGTTAGTAGAAGCCAGATGAAAAAAAATGATATCCACTTGAGAGAATTGGGACATACTACTAGTATGATTTCCCCTGAGAGTAACACATTTTTCAAGTGAATATGTATGGACTTTAAACATACCATGTTTATTATTTATAGATATTATCAAGGAGGCAGTTTAATTTTACAGAGAGTAAATTACATATTAGAACATTTCCGCTTTTAAGGTATTCAACTGAATTGTTCTGTTAATTTTGTTTTATTATTTTCTAAATTTAAATATGAATTTTCTTTATATTGATTTATTATTATATTTTTTTAAAAAAAATTTGTTTTTAAGCATGATTTTAGATTTAACTCTTAGTTAAATAGTTTAACTTTTACCATGTATTTTTGTATTATTATAATAAATGGTTAATAAACTTACTATAAAAAGCCAAGAAAACCTCAAGTGGTTAATTATTGATATATCTAACTATATATAATTCCTTTGGAAAAACCTTAGATTTTTAAGAATATTATATCAATTAATAATATAGTATTTTTTTTTAAAAACTCATTTATGTCAATTTTGACACTATTTGGTATTTTGTTTGTGTGAAAGTCATAAAAACTTTATAACTTTGAAAAAAATTTATTTAATTAACCCTAACATGTCATATTAACCTATAAAACTATGTGAATTCATCAGAAGTCTCAATTTTCATTTATTTGGATATTTATGATATCAATTATTTTAATCTTTAATTAATAAGATAATTAATACATCATTATTATGTCATAAATAATTTTAATTATTTAATGTCTAAAAATTATAAATAAAATACCATTATGTAAGAAATATTTTTATCTTTCTAATGAATATTTATAGTCTAATTTATCTTATGTATAACCCTATATTAAAAATGGTTTAGTTATTAAACTTTGAATTTAACACTTTTAACTCTTCTTTAAATAAAATAATAATAAATGTCCTAATCTAATCCAAGTAGACCCAAAAGATCATATTTTATTCCTAAGGTTGATTTTGGTCGAAATAAACTTATCTAATAGAATTAGGATATGTGTTAGGGTAATTATAATATCATTTTTTACCTTTAATTACCCTATTTACTTTTAACCGTGGTAAATAAAATTCAAAAGTCACTATTCACTAAAAATTATTTTCATCTTATTGAACCAAATTTTACTTAATAATTTCAACCATGTATCTTTTATTTTTGAAATTAAATTTATAGAAGCGGTAAAATTACGTTTTATGCAAATTTGCAAATGCGCCTAGAAGGTGGGTAAAAGACGGTAAAAAGTTCAATAAAATTTTATATATCTAATATTATTATAAAATGACTTCAATGAATTAAATTGAACATATATAGGTATTATGTATCTATTTTTAACTAAAATAAATTTAAATAAAATAACTAATTATTTAAATAAAAAGTCAGTTTTAAACAATAACACAATGTTTTTCACTAATCATCAAAAATTGAAAGTTTTCAGAAAAATACCAAAAATTCTCCCTAAGCTAATTTTGATATCCCGGATCAAAAAATGAAGTCCATTTTAAAAAATAAAATTTATAAAATTTTAAAAAGTGGGTATTACTATTCATAACAGCTAGTTTGATTGGTCGTAGTATGCTAAAACTCCAAGTTGCGTACAACGCAAGCTATTGAATTATTCAAAGAGAAACGTACCGTGGAAGCTTGGAGTGTTACATTCTTCCCTAATTAAAATAATTTCATCCTTGAAATTTCTAGAATACTACTGCATAAAAAGATTCAGGTGGTTCTTCATCCTAAGTTCCTCAGGTTCCCACGTTGCCTCTTCCATCGTATGGTTTCTCCATAGAACTTTTACCAGACGAGTCATCCGGTTTCTCAGCACTTGTTCTCTGGTATCAAGAATATTGACAGGCTCTTCACAATAAGACAAATCAGGTTCCAATTCTATTTCTTCATAGCTGAGTACATGCATTGCGTCATACATGTATTTTCTCAACAGTGATACGTGGAACACATCATGAACTTTGGAGAGACTTGGCGACATTACCAAACGATAAGCTACAACTCCAATTCGTTCTAGAATTTCGAAAGGTCCGATATACCTGAGACTTAATTTTCCCTTCTTACCGAATCGTATAACTCCCTTCCATGGAGATGCCTTCAAGAAAACATGATCTCCTACTTGAAATTCCAAATCCTTTCTTCGGTTATCAGCATAGCTCTTTTGCCTACTTTGAGCTGCTTTGATGTGGGTTTGGATAATCTTAACCTTTTCCATTGTTTCTTCAACAAGTTCTGGGCCTACTAGTTTTCTTTCACCAAAATCATCCCAACAAGTTGGTGTGTGACATCTCTTTCCATATAATGCTTAATATGGTGTCATATGAATACTTGAATGAAATCTATTGTTATAGGAAAATTCTACCAGAGGTAAATATTGATCCCACCAAAAACGTTCCTTAAAATATCTATACATCTTAGTGCTACCAGGGTGTATAGAGAAATTGGAACTATGAGAATCATCCAACAATTCCCTTTTTAGATCAAGTATATCAGGAACACAAAGTCTCTTCCCAAATTTCAAAATTCTATCTTCATATACAAAGTCAATCAACATCCCATCATTCACAACTTTAATTTTCTTTTTAAACTCCTCATCATCAGTATGAGAACTTTTTATCCTTTCTAGTAAATATGGTTTGGCAACCATTTGAAAAATTATTGATGTTTCACCCTCCATGATTATTCCCATATCCATATTTATTAGATCCATGAACACAGGATCCCTTTCAAATCTCATCTTATTCAAAAATCCATAATCATTTTTTCCCAAAGCATCTACCACCTTATTTGCCTTCCCCAAGTGGTAGTGTATAGTGAAATCATAATCTTTGAGTAGTTCAAGCCATCGTATTTGCCTCATGTTGAGTTCTTTCTGTGAGAAAATATACTTCAAACTATTATGATCAGTATATATCTCACATTTTCACCATAGAGATAGTGTCTCCATATCTTCAAAGTAAATATTACAACTGCTAACTCAATATCATGAGTGGGATAGTTTTGTTCATGAATTTTTAGTTGTCGTGATGCATAGGCAATAACTATATCATTATGTATAAGGAAACAACTAAGTCCTTTATTTGAAGCATCACTATAAATAAAAAACTCATCATTCCCCGATGGTAGAGTCAAGATAGAAGCATTGACTAATATTCACTTCAGTTCTTCAAAACATTCTTCATACTATTTTGTCCAAACAAATTTAACCCCTTTACATGTGATATTGGTTAATGGGTTTGCCAATCGGGAAAAATTATGGATGAAATGCCGATAATAACTTGCTAAACCAATAAAACTGCGTAGCTCAGTTATACTTGTTGGTGCTATCCATTCTTGGATTGCCTTGGTCTTTGAAGGATCAACAAAGATTCCATCCTTAGAGACAATATGGCCAAGAAAAGAAATTTCCTAAAGACATAATTCACACTTTCTAAACTTCCCATATAATTCATTTCTTCTAAGAGTCTTTAGAATTGTGCGCAAGTGATTTTCATGATATTCGTAGATTTTTGACTATACCAAGATATCATCAATAAATACCACTACAAAGTCATCTAGATATTCTTTGAAAACTATATTCATTAGATCTATGAAAATAGAGGGTTCATTAGTAAGTCTAAAAGGCATTACTGTAAACTTGTAATGCCCGTATTTGGTTCGAAATGATGTTTTCAGAATGTATTCCTTCTTCACACACAACTGATGATATTCAGATCGAAGTTCAATCTTTGAAAAATATTGAGCTCCATGAATTTGATCGAATAAATCATCAATGCAAGGTAGGGTATACTTGTTATTTATTGTTATAGCATTGATCTCTCTGTAGTTAATGCACAACCTCATAGATCCATCTTTCTTCTTAACAAAAAGAATATGGGATCTCCATGGAGAAACAATAGGTTGAATAAATCCTTTATTAATCAATTCCTCTAGTTGTTTCTTTATTCCCACTAATTCCACAGTGGAAATTATATAAGGGGTATTCGATATGGGCCTTGAACTAAGAATTAAATCAATGGAAAACTCAATTTCTCATTCTGGAGGATGTCTAGGTAAATCCTCTGGAAACACATCAACATATTCTTGTACAATAGGTACGTCCTCTATTTGAACATTCCTTTCCCCACCCATATTTATTTCACTCTCTTCCTCCCCAATAATTGAATTTAGTAGAGCTACTGGGGGTGGATCTAGATAAGAATCAGGTGGCAATGTTTCTGCTCTAAAGATAAGGTACTCCTTATCATCATTAAAAATCGTAACCTCCTTCTTTTTACAATAAGTTTTTGTATCATGGTCTGAAAGCCAATCCATAACTAGGATTATATCAAATTCAATCATGGGTATGACAATGAGATCAGTAGATAAATAACATTTATATGCCCTAATGGGAACTAATTCAAAAAACTTTGTTGCAATGATACCTCCCTTAGGAGTTTTTACTGAAAAATACCTTGTTAAATCAAATTGGAATTATCTAATTTTCTTAGCAAACTTGGAAGATATGAAACAATGTGATGACCCAGAATCAAATAAAGCATTGGCTAAATTTGAGGAAAACATTAAATTATCTACCACCACATCGTTCGGAGCTTCAACCTCAATAATAGTGATCACATAAGCTTGGCCTTTCTACCTTGGCCTTTTATAAGGTAATTTTCCTTGACATTCAGTACATTCATTTTCATAATTCCCCATTTATCTATAATTGTATCATTCAACATTGATAGCCTCTTTCTTTCTCTTGTAATCACGAGATTGGTGGACTTTTCACCACACTTATAATAGACTCCCATTCCCTTCAGGAAAGTACCGGGGTGTTTCTTCCCACATTTAATGCATGATGGAAATTCAAATTTTCCCTTATTCCCCTTATTTCTATTTATATAGTGTTAAGAAGATATCTTCTTCTATTGCTTTGATTTAAATCTGTAATACTTAGAGAATTCATTTTCTATCTTGATAGCACATGAGACAATATCTTCATATGATGAGAAGGATTGTGAGACTAATTCTCGATGGAGAAATGATTTTAACCCATCAAATAATTGATCAATCTTACTCCTTGGGTTATGTATATAATCTTCTACATTCCTTTCTAACCTTTTAAAGTTAGCCTCATACTTTGAGATATTCTCATCCTCATTTTGCCTAAGACTCATAAATTTCCTTTCCATATTCGCTCAATGGTCACGAGGAAATTATTTTTCTCATAAAATATCTTTAAATTACCTCCATTCCATATTTGATACTTCTTTATCTTACTTTGTGTTTTGAATTAATTACCACCATTGATCTGCATCTCCCATGAGGCGATAAACTTCCATGACAACTTTTTCCCTTTCGCTACTCCCTAAAGCATGAAATAATTTCTCTAAGGAACTTATCCATTACTCAGCTACAAATGGATTTTTAGTCCCATTTAATGTTGGTGATTTTTTCCTCATGAAGTGGTCTAACATTAATCCTCCACGTTGTGGATTAGGGTGATCCATTCGGGTAAGGTTATTATTCATAACCTGAGTGAATTATCCCAGTATGGTGATAAGCTGATCAGCACCAGTTGCATCACTAGCTCCACTATAATTATCTTGAGTAGGAGGTAAATCCCTACATGGATTATGTTCATTGATACAGTTTCCATTCCTTCCACTAGGCACTATTTCTAAACAATGACATACACTAGATTGGTTTATGAATCGCAATACATAATTCCAAACTTGCAAAACACTTAACATAAATTGAACAGTTTATGTATATAATCTATAATCATAACAATGTTTTCTTTAAGGAGGTATATACTCATAAATCCTTCATAATGGTTTATAAATAAAATGTGAATTATCCTAAGCATATCCCCCGGGAGCGTCGTAACCAAGAGTGCAGCAAGGCCTGTTGTCGTGTACCAAGATACCCCGAGTCAAGCCCAAAACTCCTTGTCGGAGTTTTCACTCCTAGGTACATCTGTTCCAGAGATTCGTCTACCTACTCATATCCAAACAGGGATGAATTTCTTGGAAAATACAAAAAATCTCTACATTACCAAAATTCTAAGATGTTCTTCTATACTAATACTCAAAGTCTATCTTAGGGTATTATTCTCTAATCAGAGTTTTTCTAAATCTAGCTTCCAAGGTTTTTACTAAACTTACTCTGATACCAAATATAATTCCCCGACCCTAGTTACCCAGAGTCGGTGCATTACTACATAACATTTTCATGATCACAAGGGATCAAATCCCGAAAGACTGATCAGTTTAGTATCCTTGGAAGTACTAGATACAAACAAACGTTTTACATTACATCATGAAATAAAAAACAAAAACATTGTTTCCTCCTTTGAACACACTCATATATTTGGCCTATCCCTAAAGTTTAATCATAATATACTTCTTTACATCCTGGGAAAAATAAAACATAAGAAAGGGGTGAGATCAGATGCTCAGTAAGGATAACAATATAGCGGAAATTATCATAAATAAGCATAAACATTTAAGGCAATGTATAAGACTAAAACACAAGACTTTTAAACTTAAACTTCAACATAATATGGAAAATATAAATCAAATAATTTCATTTACTTAGTCACATCGATATTCTACTAGTCGAATAATCACATGTAATACCAATAGCCAATTTCATAATGATGGAATGCATAATGCTGAACATCATAACCACATAGTCAAGGACTCATGCCAAGAATACAAATAAGATTTTGTCAAGTATTTGTACCAAGACAATAGTTTATCTCATGATACCTATCGATGCATCAAGGATCTATAGCAGGCTCCACCTGTCACTTACTAAGTCCAATGCATTCCTCATATGAAAAGGTTGAAACATAACATAAACATTCGTATTAAAACTAGCATACGAAATGTTAATAATTTAACCATAAACCATGAATGGTATAAAAATTACACATCCATAGTCAATCATATCATAGAACCTTCAATACAATATGGAATATTGTATCATAATAAATCAACTTCAAACAAGTGTAAAATCCATCAAAGGATGTTAGCATAGATGAAATCAAAACTATTTGAGAGAAATATCTCTTTCTATTTTGAAATAATTTAAAAGTCACATAATTATAAAAGAAAATATTTATTTTGAAAATACTATTATAATCTTGTAAGTGAATATTTTAAGGTGTTATAATGGTGGAAAATAGCCTCACCCACCGTATAAATTTTTAAAAAAATTCTTTCCTTAATTTTGTCAAAAAGGTCGTAAAGTACCTTGTTTAGAAAATGACAGAATGATTCCTTTCAAACCATTTTATAAGAAGTAAAAAAAGGGTATAAATGAATTTAACCCATAGTATATTAAATAGTAAAAATGTTTGGAATACATTTTTAAGAAACACGAATGTGGATGATAAAGTGGTCCCAGTAGATACTCACGTATAAACAACCTTGGATAATGAAGAGATTGTAGAATTAACCCTTACCTTGTAATTTTCCTTGATCTAGGGTACGTTAACCTCATGTATAATAGTTAAATAATTTTTATTAAATTATACAAGAACTATATACATAAATATTATATCATATACGATCTTCTAATATTTATTTGTTAATAATATTTCAGTAGTATCATCGTTTTTGGTGTTAACTAATTCGTTTTACTTTATATTCTTGGTTATGTAAACCATGTTTATTATGGATATGATGTATTTGATTCATATAAAGAATTATATTAAGTTCTTAAACATTATTTTTAATCATAAAATGAAAATTATTCTTTAATGATTATGATGGGGAATGAATTTCATCGCGTTCGTGGAGACGGCAATCTGTACGTATGCACGAGCGACAATATCATTCTATTGATGGTGAAATCGTATGTAATTGGATGTTATATAATATATACAGAATAATTAAAATTTTATATTTATTATTTACATTAGTTATACTCATTATTATACCCATCCAAATAATAAAGTGTTTGAATAACAAACTACACCATGACGTGGAGACGGTAAGCCGTGCGTAAGCATTTATGGATACTTTGTCATTCATAAGATGGATAGAATAATGAATATGGTTATACCATATTTATAATAAAATCACAGTAATTATAAGGTACTAGAGTTATTTTTTTGGTATGGAAGCAAAAAAATAAAGAGTAAGTGGAAGAAGAAAAGAACTTTGAAAGAGGTGGTAAAATTATTACCTCTTCTTCAGGTGTTTCCTTTTGAGTTGATCAAAAGGGCTCCTTAGGTTGGATTTCTGATAAAAGTAAGTCATCTAGTTCTAATTGAGTGTATTTTGGAGGATATTTGAGTAGGGGTTTGCTGAGACAAATGGATTTGGAGGTGTTATTTTTAGAGAAGGGGAAGTACTCTTTTATAAGAGAGGTGAGGATCACTTTAGGAAAATCTTGAAATATTATTTTATTATACAATAATATTCGGTTTATAATGGATCCAAAAGGATTTATTTTGAGTCTAGTTCGGGTATGGGTCTAAAAAATCTCAACCAATAGGTTTTATACAGGTTTAGGTCACCATATTAACCTTATCTTTTAGATTTAACTCTTAGTTAAATAGTGTAACTTTTACCATGTATTCTTGTATTATTATAATAAATGGTTAATAAACTTACTATAAAAAACCAAGAGAACCCCAAGTGGTTAATTATTGATATATATAACCTTATATAATTCCTTTGACCAAACCTTATATTTTTAGGAATATTATATCAATTAATAATATAGTATTTGTTTTAAAAACTCATTTATGTCAATTTTGACACTATTTGGTATTTTGTTTTTGTGAAAGTAATAAAAACTTTATAACTTTGAAAAAAATTATTTAATTAACCCTAACATGTTATATTAACCTATAAAATTATTTAAATTAATCATAAGTCTCAATTTACATTTATTTGGATATTTATGATATTAATTATTTTAATCTTTCATCAACAAGGTAATTAATGCATCATTATTGTGTCATAAATAATTTTAATTATTTAATGTCTAAAAATTATAAATAAAATACCATTATTTAGGAAATATTTTTATCTTTCTAATTAATATTTATAGTCTAATTTATCTTATGTATAACCCTATATTAAAAATGTTTTAGTTATTAAACTTTGAATTTAACACTTTTAACTCTTCTTTAAATAAAATAATAATAAATGTCCTAATATAATCCAAGTGGACCAAAAGGATCATATTTTATTCCTAAGGTTGATTTTGGTTGAAATACACTTATCCAATATAATTAGGACATGTTTTAGGGTAATTATAATATCATTTTTACCTTTAATTACCCTATTTACTTTTAACCGTGGTAAATAAGTCAAAAGTTACTATTCACCAAAAATTATTTTCATCTTATTGAACCACATTTTACTTACTAATTTCAACCATTTCTCTTTTATTTTTGAAATTAAATTCACAGAAGCGCTAAAATTACGTTTTATGCAAATTTGCAAATGCGCTTAGAAGGTGGGTAAAAGACGGTAAAAAGTTCAATAAAATTTTATATATCTAATATTATTATAAAATGACACCAATGAATTACATTGAACATATATAGGTATTATGTATCTATTTTTACCTAAAATAAATTTAAATAAAATAACTAATTATTTAAATAAAAAGTCGGTTTTAAACAATAACGTAGTGTTTTTCACTATTCATCAAAAATTGAAAGTTTCTAGAAAAATACCAAAAATTCACCCTAAGATAATTTTGATATTCCGAATCCACAAATGAAGTCCATTTTGAAAACTAAAATTTATATAATTTCAAAAATTGGGTATTAATATTCATAACGGCTGGTTTGATTGGTCATGGTGTGCTAAAACTCCAAGTTGCGTACAATGCAAGCTATTGCATTATTCAAGGAGAAACATACCATAAAAGCTTGGGGTGTTACACCAATAATCATAACAAGTCTAAATCTACCAATCAATATCCTTCCAAGAGGAGGAATATCTAGAGTTAGGGTAAGGAAAAAGAGGAATTGTGCTTTTCTTGTGTAAAACATGGCCACCGGAAGAAGAACTGAACCCATAAGAAAGGGGAGGCTAAAGCTACATTCATTATCAAGTGTAATATTTCAACATCTACACATTGGGTATTAGATACATCTTGTGGTGCTCAAATCTATATAAAAATTCAGGAACCAAGTAGATTCTGAAATATTGTTAGAGGATAGGTGGATTTGCGAGCTACTAATGGTGTGAGGCTGGATGCTCTATCCATTGGTGAATACAACCTTTCATTACCAACAAGAATGATATTGGTTTTAGGGGATTGTTATTTTTTACCAACTGTTACCAAAAATATAATTTCTATGTCACACCTTAATATAAATTGTTTTATTTTCAAGTTTGGAAATAAAAGTTTTTTCTTTTATAAAGAAAACATATGTTATGGTATTACATATTTAAATAATAGTATTTATGTATTAAATTACAAAAACCAAGTATTTTCAATAGATAATGAATCATGTTCACATGACTCATATATTACCCAATTATGGAATCATTATCTTGGTCATGTAAATGAGAAGCATTTGAAAAAGGTCTATCAAGATGGTTATTTAGACTCTTCAGAGCTAAAACCACTTGAAATATTTCATGATTGTTTACAAGAAAAAATAACCAAACTGAAATTCGGTGGATAGGGTGAAAGGGCCACAAATATTATAGGACTGGTACACACTGATGTGTGTGGACCATTTCCAATAGAATCCAGAGGTGAATACTCTTACTTCATAACTTTTTCCGATGAATTGAGTAGATATTGATATGTATAATTAATGAGGTATAAGTTTGATTCCTTTGATAAATTCAAAGAAGTTAATAATGAAGTAGAGAATCAACTTGGAAATAATATAAATAAGCTTCAACTGGATCAAGGTGATGAATATCTTAAATAAGAGTTTATCAAATTTCTACGACTATTTGAGATTCTATCTCAACTCACTCCACCTTACACACTATAGTGGAATAGTTTTAGTTAAAGGAGGAACCATACCTTATTTTAAATGGTAAGGTGGATTATGATTTATGTAGATCTTTCATTTTCCTTTTGGGGATATGCATTAAAAACTATGATATATACATTAAAATGAGTACCAACTAAATTAGTAAATATAATTCCTTTTGATTTATGGAGTGGAAAGAAACTAGTTTTGTCGCATACATGTGTATGGGGCTATGAGGTGTTTTTAAGGCCTTATTAGGAAAAAAACTAGCACCCCAAATCACAAAGTGTATCTTTATAAGGTAGCCTAAGGAAACAAAGAGATACTACTTATACAAACCCTTAGACAATAAAGTGACTATTTAAAAACAAGGTGTCTTTATTGAGAGGTAGAACATCCTAAAAATGTATATTGGGAGCAAGATTAACTTTTATGAAGTTGATGCTCAATATATACAAGAGTTGGTACAAAAATAGATTCCATGAGTCCCCATGGAATAAGTAGTTTCTAAAACAAAAGTACACCATAAGAGCACTAGAGAGGTAAGAAAACCATGTAGATATGGTTTTCTAGTAACTGAATATGGTGACTCATTATTGGTTGACAATGATGAACCCCTCTCCTATAAAGAGGAAGTATAGAGCTCAAAAGCTACAGGATGGAAAGAAGTCATAAGTTTTGAAACTTATTCCATGTATTAGAACCAAGTTTGAGTTCTAGTCGATGCACCGATTGATGTGAATCCTATAGGGTGTAAATGGGTATTCAAGAGAAAAATAGAAATCGAAGGTAAATTAAATACCTATAAATCAAAGTTAGTGGCTAAAGGGTTTAAACAATGTTATGTAATTTACTATAATGAAACATTTTCACTAGTTTCCATGTTTAAATCCATCAAAATTCTATTTTCTATAACAACATACCATGACTATGAAATTTGGAAGATGGACGTCAAAACTTCTTTCCTTAATGGGAACTTTCATAAAGATGTCTATATGACATAAACATAGGGGTTTGTTACCCCATTTGATGCCAAAAAGATTTCCAAGTTTCAGAGATATATTCATGGATTGAAGAAATCATCCAGGTCATGGTACATTCAATTCGATGAACTGATAAAAGAATTTGTTTCATTAATAAAAAATGTGATCCCTGTGTTTATAAGAGGTTTAATGGTAATTCAGTCATTATCCTAGTAGTATATGGTGATGACATATTACTTATTGAAAATGACATATTGGTCTTACATTTTGTTAAGGACTGGTTAAACAAGTATTTCTCTATGGAGAAATTAGGTGAAATAACCCATATTCTAGGGGTTAAGATCATTCGTGATAGATCCAAGAGCCTACTTTGACTAAGTTAAAGTACATAAATTAACCATATACTAAATAGATTTAGTATGGAACAATCCAAGAGGGGATTGGTTCCAGTGTCACATGGTATACATCATTCTAAGAAAATGTGTCCTTAGAAACAACAAGAGAAATAGAGAATGAGTAAGATATCACATGCTTCAGTGATATGACCAATCAAGTATTCCATGTTATGTACTAGAAATGATTTCAGTGAGAATGTTATGTAGATATCAAGATGATCTAGGAGAATAACATCGGTATACTATAAAGGATATACTAAAGTATTTGAGAATAACTAAGGATATGTTCCTGGTGTATGAATGAGATGGGGAGCTATCCATCATGGGTTATACTGATTATAGTTTTTCAAAAAGATCAGAATGATATGATGTTGAAGTTAGTATATTTTTTCTATCTCAATGGAGGAGTTGTGATCTGGAAGAGCTCAAAGTAGCCAATTGTTTCTAATTATTCAATGGATTTCGAGTATATAATGACTTCCAATGTATCCAAGGAATCCATTTGGACATGGATTTTTTTCTAGGATCTTGATGTTATACCTTGTAGTAAAGACTCTATCACATTTTATTGTTACAATACTGCAACAACGACTCTTGAAAAAGATCCAAGGTTATATCAACAGACAAATTATATACTATGGAAGTTTCACCTCTTGATGGATTTTTCTTATAGGTGTGAAGTTGAAGTAAGTAGAGTTCCCATAGAAGAAAACATGGTGGAAACCTTGACCAAAGTCCTATCTCAATAGAATCATGAGTATCATGTTCGGGCTAGCAGACTGAAGGTTTTTAGAAGTTAGATCTACTGAAACTGGGAGGTAGTTGGAGTTGGTACCCCAAACCAAATTCTATGTACTTTATGATAACCTATATTAATATTTTTTAATATTAATAAACTCTTTATCACATCATTATTTTTCTTCTGTATAACGTAGTATGTGATAATGTCTTAAGAGTAGCTGTCATACTAAAAGGTCATAAAAGTTTCCCATTATAATGAGAACCCAGAAGTGTTATGACAGTATTCTTGAATATATGTTCTATATCCAAATGATATAGGCTATTAGGGGTGGAGACTCATAGAAATTTGAGGAACCTTATCATGGTATACTACCTTGGTAATATCTAGTGTAGGATATTATGAGAACGAGACCCACCAGTAGGAAATACATATTTATATGTGTCATTGGATATTCCTATCCATGGATGTGTGTATTGGTTCTTAAAATTTAAGATTATTATTAATGAGTGTTATAAGTCATGTAATTTTATGTATTGATGAAAACTATGATGAAATATGTGAGGCTGGAGAACATGAGCTCGTAAAGGGCTATGTGAGTCTAGGGTTTCATCATCACCGCCATATCCTCTGTCTTTTTTGGCTGCGGCTCTACTCCTTGTCTCTTATCGACGAGCTCGTGGATTGCTCCTCTTGCTGCGGTGATGTTGTGGTTCGAGATCCAGACTATAATGACATCGAAGGTTCATGTCCCTTCGTTTTGAGGGTTCATGGGTTCTGGTGGTGTTGTGGGTTGTATCTGAAGCGATAGGCTTCTACGACATTGAAGGTCGCGACCTTTAGTGGGCTCAGATATCCATGGCAGTGCGATGAACATCTGCGGTCAAGATCTAGTCTGTTGTGGGCTGAGGTTGCAGCTGCATCTTCTGTTTTTCCTGCCAGTTCTTTGGGTGGTTCAATGGTCTCCTCAAGCAATATTGATGGTGACAACGAGATTTGGTTCGGTTCAGTTTTTAGTGAAGCTTCTTACGGTGTCGACTCTGATATCTAGGAGGTTGTTTTTGTGGTGATGGCTTTAAATATTTGACTTCGTGATTGATTTTTGGGTGAATTCTTCTTCTTGCTGTGAATTGTCTGTTATGTTGTGAATCTGTTATGGTGTGATATACTGTGTGTCTTGCGGTCTGAGGTTCAAGGGTATTTGATTCTATATTTTCTTCAGAGGCTGCTCCAGATGAGATTTAGAGCTGTGAGTTTTCACCAAAACTTGGAGATTTGGATTCGAATATTTGAGAGGGTATGAACTTTCCCATCAGAACCAGGTCCACGTATCTTTGCACGAGACAACTTGTTGAGCATCATTGGAAAGGTGGAAACTAGACTTAATGGTTTTTATGTTGGGTAGGGGCTTTCCTCTATTTAATTGATCTGGTTTTTTGATTTTTGGACTGTTGGGGCACGATTTGATGTCTTATGTACTTTAAGTCATGTTGGGTTCCCCCTCAACCCTAAAAGGGGATCTATGATAATAAAAAATTAATTTTTAGTCAGTCACGATGACATGTTCACAATGAGGTATGATAATTTGAGTGAATCATGAGTAATATTTCATTAATGGATAATGAGATAAAGGATTTTTCCCTTATGTTCTTTATCAGAAGTGGTATATCATGCCCTTTTATGGAATTGATATAGACTAAATAAATCCATGTACATGGTGTTCTATAGGAAAGTTCGATTTCCAAAAAGTCAAAGAGACATCTAACAGATAGGTTGATGGCACCAACATGCAATATGATTGACTATAGATATCATGATAAAGAGATTATATTACATAGTAAGTGTCTGTATGAGGTATTATATCATTATGTATTTAACTTATTTCTCTATGGGTACTTTGGCATGTTGCTAGACACTAACCTTGGAATTTAGGCTTCTTCTCCTAATTCCACTGAGAAAGTGGCCTAGAGGGTCACATACTAAGTATATCAAGAATATCAGTTAAATAATATATTATTATTTATTATTTAACAATTTGAATAAATATTATCCCCACACATGGTTTAATAATTATTTATGTTTTCTTAATCATATATATTCTGTCACCAGTTATTCAAGAGAATATTATGTGAGTGGAACATTTAATAAATATTTATTTTCTATTTAGTGAATATAGTATTTATTATTTATTTGTGAATAATGTAGTGATATTTATTTATTAAATAAATAGTTATTATTCAAGACCCAATAAATATTTTGGAGGAATGGAGGATCGAGTTTATAGGTCTAGTGAGAAATAATATATATATTGAATATTATTTGATTAAATAATATTTAATTTAATTTTAAAGTTAAGCACATGTTTAGAAATAATAATAATAATACTATTATTATTATAGACATGGGTTTTCATAAAGATTAAACAAATATTAAAGGGAACTTGTGAAATTATTTATTTCTAACCCTAGCAGTATATAAACCCAATTATATTATTTTTCCAATACATTCAATTCATTTTGTTGTGCACAATGAAATCCAGAGAATCCTTACAAATCCCTAGAGAGATTATTTCTCTAAGAATGCTCTCAAGAATGGAGAATGATCTCCTATTCCTTAAAATCTCAAGTTAAGAGAGATCAAAGAGAATCATTTGGAAATGATTCTTGGAGAAATAAAATGTGGAAATGTAAGCAATATGATCTTCCATGCTAGCACCTAGAGATTCCTACAATGAAAATAGGATATTTTTAAAACACATGTGGATCACCACTAGATGGAATATAATCTTTATTCCTACAATGAAACGATGGTATGATGTAGATCCATTTTCAGATCCATCAATGAAGAAATAATTTCCCACAAGTTAATTCTATAATTACTTAAATTAATTATAAATAATATGGGATGATCCTATGCTTTGGTTTTGTAATTTTATCCATTATCTATATTATTTGATTCAATTCTATTAATCATGAAATTTATCATCATGTAAATATCATATTAATCATTGATCATGAAAAAAATCGATGTTGGGCATGACCCATCACACACTTCTGCTATGCTCGAAACCTGCACCGAGGACTTGAAATTTTATTTTTTTGAGATATGGACTTAATGATTGAAGATAAATGGGACATCAATAGCATAAAGGAATAACCTCATATATGGATTTAAGTTATGTATTATTTTCTTATGATTTAAGTATAAATCATGACTAAGTTGATATCGACGAATCATATGTAAATATTTCATATCATTGAATAAGACGACAAAACATGATTAAGGGTTTAAGAAATAATTTTAATGAAGGATGTATTTATCAATGATATTATGATATATTATAAGAATTATAAAACATTATATAGTAGATTTTTTTTTCAAAATTTGAAAACACAAGTTATATGAAATAGATACCTTTGAAAAGTGGTTTAGTGAAAAGGTGACAATTTTTGGAGATAGTCATTTAAGGACATATAATAAAGGGATAGATAAACCTTTGGGATAAAATGTACTTGATGTTAAGGAAATGATAGTCAATTATGATTATTTTATTTTGTGGAAAAATGATATATATAGAAAACCTTAGTGGTTAAATAGTGATTTAATGATTAATGATATTTTTGTTGATTTTTATCATATTTTTGGGAACATTATAAAAATTATATTAATATAGTATTATAAAAAATACAACCCACAAGTCAAGTGATGACACATCACATCTGACAAGGATGTGGGGCTTAAACCCATGATCGAATGGCAACAAGGTTGCAATGCCTACCACTGGACTAAGTGATGTCTTGTTTAGTATGACATTGTTTTGATGATTATGTTAATTTTGAGAGCATATATTTTATCGCAGATATAACCATGGTATTACAAAGTGATTTGTTTATTAGGAGATTAGTGTCATTTCAAAATAAGTTTGGTAATTTTGAACCTTATCTGATTAAGGTAAATAAAAAATTATGGGATTTTATTTGAGTATTAAAGGATTAAATTATATTTTGGAAGCATGTATTATTTTAATGTGTCTTTATAGTGATTAGATTTATTTATGGAAATGATTATCATATTTTGGAGATTCTATGATTAGGGAAAATATACTTTGGTATGAGCATTTAAGAGTTATTGATGTTAATTTGAGATAAATTATAAATTTATCTTAAGAGAATATGTAATCAATTTTTGGGTTTAAATATTAGTTTAGAATATTTTTTAGGAATTTTAAGGATATTTATTTATCAAATTTTCTAGGTTGAACTTTGGGTATTACCATTGAATTTTTGAGATTAAATTAGTTATTCTTCATTTAAAGGTTTATTAATTTTGGGAATTATCTCACCTTGTGATAAACATTTTTGGTTTTTGTTACTATATAAAGATATAAAGAATAAATTTTTATCCTTTTTTGGATTACTTGATTTTTTAGAAGTTTATTTTAGTGCTTTATGCATAAAAAAATTCATCATGAATACTCATCGTTTGGAGAGAATGATGATTTGTGGTGGAAATTGATTAAAGGATAAAATCCTACTTGTCAAGTAAGTAAATTTTCTTATGTTCTTAATATAGATGGTAAGGAATTATTCAAATCTATGAAAAATATATTAAAACAAAAATTTTATCCTATTACTTTTTCTTCCAATGAATCTATGGTCCTTTTCACACCTCTTTGGTTTATGGTTTTTTGGTCATTGAATTTATCATGATCTTTCAGTTTCTTATGATAAATGATATCTATCAAATCTCTTTAATTATTTAGACAATACATTTCTCTTCTATGTCTATATTTTCACCTTCTACTAATTATTTCCTATTTGGAAACCTATTTATGTGTTATTCCAAATAACATTTGTATTTCTTTCCCTATTTTCAAGAGGAAGTTTTATTAACTATTTTTACAATGAGGGATTTTAAGATAGGTATTTTAAAATGTAAAACCCATGATTATTAAGATCAAGTTCAAATTTAGAGGATTTAATTTCTTAAGGAGGGGATATAATATCATGATATTTTAAAAGGAAATACAATGTTTGATAACATACAATATACATAACACGAGCTTAAACACACAATAGAATATTACTATTTAAATGTGATCATTATAACATTACTATTAAATTTGAAGGAATAAATAGTATTAACAGAATTATGAAATATATAATAGTCCTACGCATTGTTAATTTATTAATTAATTCTTTTTAAATAATAACTAGTGTAAGATACTGGCTTTTCATGAAAGTGAATCCTTGTTTAAATTTTGATCAAACATATTTTTTTTGGCTAATAAGTGGTTCTTGGGTGTATGAGATGCTGTGAGGTTATTTTGGGGGTTTAGGACATGAAAGGAGGGAACCATAGGATAAATTGTGCGAAGTGCATAGTCAGAGCACATTTAGAGAAAACTGTGTGCCTAACCCAAGAAACTGTGCAGCTTGGAGACACTTTTGGATAGAGGCTAGCACATGGTTACCACACAGTTTTCCAAACCATATGTGTAATGGTCCGGACCTCTCCGGTCGATTACTTTGTAAAAACGTTTTTTTATGTGGTCAATGCGGCGAACATCAAAAATAATAATAATTATTAATAATAAATGGTGACGTGTTAATAAATTTTATTTGGGGTTTTGTTATAAGTGTTATACCAAATAATTATAATAATAATGTTGGTTTTTTTTGATAGATCTGGTAATAATGATTTAATGAGAATTATGTTTTGAATTAAATGCAATGAGATTTGAGATATGAGAATAAATTAAAGATGTTATGATAATTGTGTAAAAATAAATAAATAAAGGTTTAAAATAAATTTGGGGCGTGCCACAAGGAGAGAGAAGATGAAAAAAATATAATAATATGAAATAAAAGGGGAGGCGCACCAACAAAATAAAGATTTGAGAGAGAAAAATAAAATTTATTAAAAAATAAATATAAGAGAGAGAGGCGCCACTTTTTGTGGGAGAGAATCTTGGGAGAAAGAATTAATAAAGATTGGAGAGAGGGAGGAGTTATAAGATATTAATGGGAATAAAATTAAGTGTGAAATAAATAGTAAAGGAGATAATTGGTGATGAATTTCCAGCGTGAAAAATGAAAAATGGTGATTGATTGGAGTTAGAGAAATAAATAAATAAATAATTAATAAAATATTGTTATCATTATTTTTTTTTGATAATAAAACACTTTTTCCACAATAACTTCTTCGTGCGACCTCGGTTTCACGAACCGTCAGTGGCAGTGCGACCCTGACTACGAGACGAAAATTATGAGTCCAATATTGGATGTCTTTTTCGGGTTTTTGGATTGGGTACCCGAAACGCTCATGAATTAATAGATTTAATATTGTTATTATTACGGGATCTTGTATCCAACGTATCTCCCTCATATGGTATCAGATTGACGATCTGTCAGTGACAGCGTAACCCTGAAATTATGACGGTCATTTTAAGACCATTAATGAGCTACTTTTGTGACTCATGCCTCAGGTCAACGAAACACCACATATTGATAGAATTATCATTATTATTAAAACGCGTGGAAACCGCGTGACGTGTTGTGTGTTAACCAATCAAAACATGTAACGTATGTACGGTCATATCGTGTATTCATTAATGCACGCTGAATACGGATTTACCTATTCGTTGCCTATATAAGAACGAGGTCATGTTTTATCTTCCATATCGATCACTTCTTTGTCACACAACGACGCTCTTGGACGATCGAGAAGTATTCCTCCTCTAACTTCTTTGTCCGAGCTCCGAATTACGATCCGTTAGCGGCCACAGGATCATAGCGACGAGAAGAAGCTTCTAAGCCCAGACTTGTCACCTTTCCTTCCGGCCTTCCTTCTCCAGCTTCCATCCTAGGAGGCGTTTGTCGGGTTTGGCGAAGGCGGAGGACACCGAAGGACGTCGTCGGAAGCGACGTGATCAGGACCTTTTTGAGGTAGGGGTTTACCTTCGTCTCTCTATTTGGTGCAACATGCGGGGTGGGATATTTTTCTTTTGTTCCATGGGATGCATTTGAACTTTAAATAAAGATAATAACCGGATAAATAAGGGTTTGGGGTTTTGTGCTGTTTCTATTTCCTTCCAGTTTCTTTATCTTCTGATTGTGATTTTGGATTGAAAGGCCTTTGCCTACTGAAAATCAAGGACGTTGGTGGCCTTTGCGTGCGCAATTGATATCTGATTTGTTTGTGGTTGGTTTTGTTAAAACATGGAAAATGGATAAGCACGTAAAGACTGGCTGATTAAATGAGAATGAAAACCTTGTGTGATCACCCTGGTTGAACAAAGTTGGAATAATGAACATGTTGGTGGTTTGGTTGTTTTGTGGGAAATGTTTTTTTTTTCTGGAATGGTGTTGTGATGTGATGCTGGGCAGCGGGGCTGCGACATTTGGGTGGTGATCTTATTGGAATGGTTGATGGTGGAAACGTGGAGGTGTGAAATGTTTTGTAAACGATGGGGTTGAAATGGGAAGTGGTTGGTTGTGGAAATTGCCTTTATTTATGAAAAGTGTTTTGATTATGAAAAGTGTTTTTAAGTAAATGGTGTTTTCAAATAAGGAAATGTTTTGTGTGTGAAAAGGGTTTTATGTGTGGAACTTTGAAATAAATGAATGATGGAATGTTGTATGGTTGTGATAATCTTTTGTAAATGAAATGGCATGTGGTTGCTTGCGTTTTACCTAACCTTGGTTGTGGATGGCAGGGATATGTTTGTGAAAGGTTTTGTCTGGATGATAGTTGCCCAGTAGTAATAATTTGTTAAACCATTGCATGAAACATGAAAACCTAAATGGGGTTGGGGGATGATTGTTTGGTTGTTGATGCATGCTTCGTGGTAGCAGTGCCGAGGCACATGCTCAGTTTCTCTTTTTAAGAAGCCATAGGTTGGGCTGTGTGTTTGGTATATGTATATATATAATTGTATCTTTGTGTTTTGTCGCACCACACCCATGTCAAGCACCTAGTGCCGAACACTCCCATTTTATGGGAGAGGGTGTTTCCCCTTAGTTACTAGCTCCTTCCTGCTCCTTCTTCCATAGGCTATGATGGCTTGAGGTGACCTTACACCCAAGACTCTTCGGGTAGGTCTCGGAGGCTGTGATGGATTGAGGCGAACTTTAGCCCAAGACTCTTCGGGCAGGCTTACCGTTCCCAAGAACCTTCAGGATGAGGCCCAGGTGTCTGCGGGCGGGTTAGTGGTTGTGGCCCAGGTGTGTGCGGGCGAGATGCGTGGTTGTGAGGCCCAGGTGTGTGCGGGCGGGATGCGTGGTTTGGCCCAGGTGTGTGCGGGCGGGAAGAGTGTGGTAGCGTTAGGACGTTTTCCGTTAGGAAGAGAAGCATCTAATTAAGTGGGAAATGGTGCGGGGTACCCAATACTTTTTTTCTATATATATACTAAACTTGTTTGTGTTACTTGGTGAGTGTGACCAGTGAGGCTGGGTGGATAGTTTTTCCTTGTTAGTTTCTGGTTCTTCTGTTTTCTCACGGGACCTTAGGGTGTCTCCCCACTTGTACACGAGAGCTTTAGGTTCTCTACTGAGTATACTTGTATGCTCACCCTACGTTGTTTCAGGTTTTCAGGAGGACTACCAGGGCCGTGCGGGACCCTACTAGTCAGGCAGTGAGAGCTGTGCAGTTGCTGTTTTCTTGTTTTTCTTTTGGTACTGTACTCACTTGTACTTTGAGCTTATTTGTACTTGTACCTGTTTCAGTTTATTTATACATGCATATGGGACTGGTTTGGGTTTCTTTTCAGCACCTTTGTTCTTTTTCCTTTTTGGTGGTTGACTTGTCCTATTTCCGATCCTAACTATAAAAAGGGTAATGCCTCCCATGATTGAAAAAAAAATAAACTCATACCCTTGGTGCTAGTCGCCACCCCGGGGCCTACTGGAGGCGGGACTCGGGGGTCATTATCTCCCTTTCACCATTGCCAGCTCAGGAGGGGCATCTTTGATGGAAGGGGGTTGTGAAAGAATGGTATCAGAGGGAGGTTGAGAGATAGGATGGAGTCTGGAGTTAGGCACAGTGAGGATTGCATGGGATGGTAGGGAAAAAGTGTTAGCTGATCTTGGTGTGTGACATAGGCCAGGGAAGACCGGCTAGGACATGGGATTTTAGGGCCCCCCGTGATCCGATGCAAGGACTCTGAGCCTACCGAACAACCAAGTGAGGCTACATCGATTTTAGGGTAGAAACCCTAGGAAAGGTACATGCATCATCATGTTTGTGTTTTACTTGATTTGGGGCGTTCTGGGAATAAAGTAAATTGATAAAATGAACCCTTGAGAAATCTCCTTACTACTCGGGCTTAGGTTTTCATTGTTTACCATACAACTATGGCACTTGGACGGCGTTCCCAGGTGGCTCAGGCGGCCGAGGCCCAGCAGGTTCAGGCGATCGATCAACTGAGGATCGATCGAGATGAGGAAGACAGCCAGTGGCAGAAGACCCTCCGTTCTTTCCAGCGTCAGACTCTCAAGAAGTACAAGGGAAGTACATCAGACCTGGAGACGGAGGGGTGGATTGAAGATCTAGGGATCACTTTTACCTTGATCCATGCTCCGAAGGAGTACTGGGTCCCCCTAGCGGTCAGTCAGTTGAGAGGCGCGGCGCGCCAATGGTGGATGCTCTACCTCGGGGAGAGGAAGGAGGCAGAGATTCCATGGGCTGACTTCGAAAAGGAGTTTCGAGAGGAATTCCTTTCTTCTTTGATCAAGGCGGAAAAGCATCAGGAGTTGCTCTCCCTTCAGCAGGGGAGTATGACTGTTCGAGAGTTGGGAATTAAGTTCAAGAATCTCCTACGCTTTGCTCCGGAACTCTTTCCGGATGAAGAGTCTCGGGCGAGACGTTTGGAAGAGGCGCTTCGTCCTTCGCTCCAGTATGCTGTGACCCCATTCACCCTTCCGACATACTTATCCGTACAGAAGAAGGCGGAAGTTGTAGAGAGGATGCACTTGCAGGGAGGTGCACCCCGAGAAGGGATCCAGGCGGGTCCGTCAAAGGGGAAGGCAGTCAGTAGCAGAACTCCTGCGACTGGACCTTCCAGGTTCAGGCCGGTGGGGAGCAGGCCCCAGCGGTTCCAGTTCAGGTCTTCAGGCCCTCGTCCTTCCTTCTCGAGTCCTGGACTGAAGTGTTTTTCTTGTGGAGGTTTCAGGCACGTCCGGAGTCAGTGCCCGACCAGAGCTCAGCACGGTGGAGGTGGTCAGGATCAGTACCCGCCTCAGCAGCAGTTGCCGTCGAGGCCCTTTCAGCAGCAGCAGGGCCCTATGAGGGTAGACCCTGTAGGAGGAGGCCGATCTCAGGGTGCTCCTCAGGGACCTCGACCAGGGCGTGGTCGGGGAGGCGGTCGACATCAGAGAGGCAGAGGAGCTGAGCGTGGACAGTTGCACGCAGCAGAGTTGGCAGCTCCAGCAGGACCAGAGGTGGTATGAGGTACGATCTGTTTGTTCAGCACTCTTGTTTCTACCTTGTTTGATTCAGGAGCTTCGCACTCTTTTGTTGCACCCAGTCTAGCCCATGCTTTGGGTCTAGACGTAGAGAGACTTTCTATACCCCTGGTACTGAGTACGCCTGTTGGAGGTCAGACCCGTTTGTCTTGTGTTTTTCGGGGATGCGAGCTGACGTTGGGACCACATCGGTCCATTGGAGATCTTCTTTTTCTACAGATGCAGCCATACGACGTCATCTTAGGCATCAACTGGCTGTTCTCTGTTAGTGCTGTTATCGACTGCTTCCGGAGAAGAGTCGTGTTCTCCGATATGGATGGACAGCGTGTGACTTTTGTTGGCGAAAGGAGCTATCAGGTGGGAAGCCGGCATGTGAAGCCTCTCTTTTCTTTGTTGGGTGGGATATCAGCGGTTCCAGCTGATACGGAGATGATGAATGTTCCAGAAGTTGTTGGGGAATTCCTCGATGTCTTTCCCGAGGAGGTTGTGACTCTACCCCCTCGACGTGATGTTGAGTTTGGGATAGACTTACAGCCAGGTGCTCGTCCGATCTCGATGGCTCCTTATCGGATGGCACCTTCGGAGTTGTGGGAGTTGCGGATTCAGATTGACGATCTAATGGAGAAGGGTTTCGTTCGACCCAGTGTGTCGCCATGGGGTGCTCCGGTTCTGTTCGTGAAAAAGGAGGATGGTGGTCTCAGGCTATGCATAGACTACCAGAGGCTGAATCAGGTAACGGTCAAGAACCGTTACCCCCTTCCGAGAATAGATGATCTCTTCGACCAGCTGAGGGGAGCATGTTGGTTTTCTAAGATTGATCTGCGGCCGGGATATCATCAGCTAAGGGTAAAAGACAGTGACATCCCAAAGACAGCTTTCAGGTGCAGGTATGGGCACTTCGAGTTTGTAGTGATGCCGTTTGGGGTTACGAATGCACCAACTGTGTTCATGGGTCTTATGAACTTTGTCTTCCGAGAGTTCCTGGACCAGTTCGTCGTTGTGTTCATCGATGACATCTTGATCTAATCAAGATCAAAGGAGGAGCACGTTGAGCATCTCAAGGCTGTCTTGGAAGTCCTTCGACACCATCAGCTTTATGTAAAGTTGTCAAAATGTAAGTTCTTGACGCAAGAAGTACACTTCCTTGGGAACGTGGTGTCTCAACATGGAGTGTCAGTGGACCCGTCGAAGGTAGAAGCAGTTGTTTCTTGGATAGCACCCAAGAGCGTGGCAGAAGTTCGTAGTTTCCTGGGGTTGGCTGGATACTATCGGAGGTTCGTCTCGGACTTCTCTCGAGTTGCTGCTCCGTTGACAGCTTTGACTAGGAAGAATCAGGTCTTCCTGTGGAATGAGCAGTGCCAGGAAGCTTTCGACTACCTGAAGGAGAAGTTGGTTAGTGCTCCCATCCTTAGGTTTCCAGAGGAAGGATCCTTGTATGAGGTGTTTTGTGATGCCTCTGGCCTTGGCTTGGGATGTGTGCTGATGCAGAAGAAGGGTGTGATCTGCTATGGGTCTAGGTAGTTGCGTCCTCACGAGCGGAACTATGCCACCCATGACTTGGAGCTTGCAGTAGTAGTGTTCGCATTGAAGCTGTGGCGACATTACCTCTTTGGGGAGCGCTTTGTGGTCTTCACCGATCACAAGAGCTTGCTCTATATCTTCTCCCAGCGTGACTTGAACTTGCGACAGCGGAGATGGGTCGAGTTTCTCCAAGACTACGACTTTGAGATCTCGTACACTGAAGGTAAGGGAAACATTGTGGCTGATGCCCTGAGTAGGAAGTCGCATCAGGAAGTGGTTCGGGAATCTGCTGATGCTTGGAAGGCGATGGGGGAGTTGGCTGCCTTGCACTTGGATGCGAGGGTGGAAGGTGCTAGAGGCTTCTTGTTTTAGATGACGATACAGTCCTCTTTGTTGCAGCAAGTGGAAGAGTCTCAGTGGGGAGACCCTGAGGTGGAAGTGTTGCGGGATCGTGTCGATCAGGGGAATGCTCCGGAAGGATGGTCGGAGGACAGCCGACATCGGATGCTCTTTCATGGAAGGTTGTTTGTTCCAGAGGTGATGCGTGATGAAGTCCTTCGTGAGTTCCATAGCTCAGCCTTGGCAGTACATCCAGGTGTTTCGAAAATGTACCAAGGCCTGAGGGGACAGTTTTGGTGGCCCGGGGTGAAACGGGCAGTGGCAGAGTTTATGGCTAAATGCCTGGTGTGTCAGCAGGTGAAGGCTGAACACCGCGTTCCTGGTGGTTTGTTGCATCCTTTAGATGTTCCCGAGTGGAAGTGGGATGACGTCTCGATGGACTTCGTCACAGGACTACCCAGAGCTCCGGGCGGGCATGATGCTATCTGGGTAGTGGTGGATCGACTGACAAAATCTGCTCACTTCTTGGCCATCAAGGAGTCAGGACCTGTGAGTACCTTAGCACAGAGGTACGTGGATGAGGTGGTGCGTTTTCATGGAGTTCCTAAGACTATCGTCTCAGATCGGGACACTCGGTTCACCTCACGAGTCTGGAAGGGGTTACAACATGCTTTTGGCACCCAGCTACGCCTTAGCACTGCTTTTCACCCTCAGACTGATGGACAGACAGAGCGGACTATCCAGACATTGGAGGACATGCTGCGAGCATGTGTTCTAGATTTCGGAGGGTCATGGGTACGACACTTGCCTTTAGTAGAGTTTTCCTACAACAACAGCTTCCACTCTACTATCGGCATGGATCCTTTTGAGGCTTTGTATGGAAGACCATGTCGTTCACCCTTTTGCTGGGCAGAGGTTGGTGAGACTGGTACTCTTGGACCAGAAGTAGTGCAGAGCACCACAGAGAAAGTATAGCTAGTGCGGGAGAGGATGAAAGCAGCTCAGGATCGGCAGAAGTATTATGCTGATCGTCGGAGGAGGCCCTTGGAGTTCGAGGTGGGAGATCATGTGTTCTTGAAGGTTTCCCCTCGACGGGGGCAGTGGAGGTTCGGAAAGGGGAGTAAGCTCTCCCCTAGGTTCATCGGACCTTTCGAGGTGCTGAGGCGAGTTGGCGAGGTGGCATATCAGCTGGCCCTACCACCACAGTTGGAGAGGGTCCATGACATCTTCCATGTCTCCCAGCTTCGTCAGTACTTACATGATGACTCTCATGTCATCAACTGGGGAGAGCTAGATGTGGGAGAAGACGCGACCTTCGAGGAACGACCAGTCAGTATCGAGGATCGCAAGGAGAAAGTGCTCCGTGGAAGAACCATCGGCTTGGTTCGTGTGTTGTGGAGGCATGGCGGCCTTGAGGAGAGAACTTGGGAGCGGGAGACCCAGATGCACGCTCAGTACCCGGGGTTGTTTTGACTTGTACCTTCCTTTGTTTGTTGGTGTTACCCTGTACCTTTGATATATAAAATGTTGGCTTGTTGGATGTGAGATCTTTGTTCCTTGTTCTTGGGAAGTGTGTGGCTTGTCCGGATATATGGGAAAGGAAAAACCTGATCCTTAATCAAAACTCATTAATGAGGATGCGATTAAACCCGTGCAGGCGAGTCAGTGCCGCCTAAAGCGGATAGTATCTTGACATAGGAGAGGGAATTCCTAACTCATAGAGTTGTTGGTTGGTTCCTTGTCATGACGAGAGCCCTGAGAGGTATCTTGTGGAGTGGTTCTTCAGATCCTTTCCTTCTTCTGGGTCAGTTTTTTAATTCTCGAGGACGAGAATGTTTTGAGAGGTATCTAATGTAATGGCCCAGACCTCTCCAGTCGATTACTTTGTAAAAACGTTTTTTTGATGTGGTCAATGCGGCGAACATCAAAAATAATAATAATTATTAATAATAAATGGTGACGTGTTAATAAATTTTATTTGGGGTTTTGTTATAAGTGTTATACCAAATAATTATAATAATAATGTTGGTTTTTTTTATAGATCTGGTAATAATGATTTAATGAGAATTATGTTTTGAATTAAATGCAATGAGATTTGAGATATGAGAATAAATTAAAGATGTTATGATAATTGTGTAAAAATAAATAAATAAAGGTTTAAAATAAATTTGGGGCATGCCACAAGGAGAGAGAAGATGAAAAAAATATAATAATATGAAATAAAAGGGGAGGCGCACCAACAAAATAAAGATTGGAGAGAGAAAAATAAAATTTATTGAAAAATAAATATAAGAGAGAGAGGCGCCACTTTTTGTGGGAGAGAATCTTGGGAGAAAGAATTAATAAAGATTGGAGAGAGGGAGGAGTTATAAGATATTAATGGGAATAAAATTAAGTGTGAAATAAATAGTAAAGGAGATAATTGGTGATGAATTTCTAGTGTGAAAAATGACAAATGGTGATTGATTGGAGTTAGAGAAATAAATAAATAATTAATTAATAAAATATTGTTATCATTATTTTTTTTGATAATAAAACACTTTTTCCACAATAACTTCTTCGTGCGACCTCGGTTTCACGAACCGTCAGTGGCAGTGCGACCCTGACTACGAGACGAAAATTATGAGTCCAATATTGGATGTCTTTTTTGGGTTTTCGGATTGGGTACCCGAAACGATCATGAATTAATAGATTTAATATTGTTATTATTACGGGATCTTGTATCCAACGTATCTCCCTCATACGGTATCGGATTGATGATCCGTCAGCGATAGAGTAACCCTGAAATTATGACGGTCATTTTAAGACCATTAATGAGATACTTTTGTGACTCATGCCTCGGGTCAACGAAACACCACATATTGATAGAATTATCATTATTATTAAAACGCGTGGAAACCGCGTGACGTGTTGTGTGTTAACCAATCAAAACATGTAACGTATGTACGGTCATGTCGTGTATTCATTAATGCACGCTGAATACGGATTTACCTATTCGTTGCCTATATAAGAACGAGGTCATGTTTTATCTTCCATATCGATCGCTTCTTTGTCGCACGACGACGCTCTTGGACGATCGAGAAGTATTCCTCCTCTAACTTCTTTGTCCGAGCTCCGAATTATGATCCGTCAGCGGCCACAGGATTGTAGCGACGAGACGAAGATTATAAGCCCGGACTTGTCACATTTCCTTCCGGCCTTCCTTCTCCAGCTTCCATCCTAGGAGGCGTTTGTCGGGTTTGGCGAAGGCGGAGGACACCGAAGGACGTCGTCGGAAGCGACGTGATCGGGACCTTTTTGAGGTAGGGGTTTACCTTCGTCTCTCTATTTGGTGCAACATGCGGGGTGGGATATTTTTCTTTTGTTCCATGGGATACAGTTGAACTTTAAATAAAGATAATAACCGGATAAAGAAGGGTTTGGGGTTTTGTGCTGTTTCTATTGCCTTCCAGTTTCTTTATCTTCTGATTGTGATTTTGGATTGAAAGGCCTTTGCCTACTGAAAATAAAGGCCGTTGGTGGCCTTTGCGTGCGCAATTGATATCTTATTTGTTTGTGGTTGGTTTTGTTAAAACATGGAAAATGGATAAGCACGTAAAGACTGGCTGATTAAATGAGAATGAAAACCTTGTGTGATCACCCCGGTTGAACAAAGTTGGAATAATGAACATGTTGGTGGTTTGGTTGTTTTGTGGGAAATGTTTTTTTTTTCTGGAATGGTGTTGTGCTGTGATGCTGGGCAGCAGGGCTACGACTTTTGGGTGGTGATCTTATTGGAATGGTTGATGGTGGAAACGTGGAGGTGTGAAATGTTTTGTAAACGATGGGGTTGAAATGGGGGTTGGTTGTGGAAAATGACTTTATTTATGAAAAGTGTTTTGATTATGAAAAGTGTTTTGAAGTAAAAGGTTTTTTCAAATGCGGAAATGTTTTGTGTGTGAAAAGGGTTTTATGTGTGGAACTTTGAAATAAATGAATGATGGAATGTTGTATGGTTGTGATAATCTTTTGTAAATGAAATGGCATGTGGTTGCTTGCGTTTTACCTAACCTTGGTTGTGGATGGAAGGGATATGTTTGTGAAAGGTTTTGTCTGGATGATAGTTGCCCAGTAGTAATAATTTGTTAAACCATTGCATGAAACATGAAAACCTAAATGGGGTTGGGGGATGATTGTTTGGTTGTTGATGCATGCTTCGTGGTAGCAGTGCCGAGGCACATGCTCAGTTTCTCTTTTTAAGAAGCCATAGGTTGGGCTGTGTGTTTGGTATATGTATATATATAATTGTATCTTTGTGTTTTGTCGCCCCACACCCATATCAAGCACCTAGTGCCGAACACTCCAATTTTATGGGAGAGGGTGTTTCCCCTTAGTTACTAGCTCCTTCCTGCTCCTTCTTCCATAGGCTATGATGGCTTGAGGTGACCTTACACCCAAGACTCTTCGGGTAGGTCTCGGAGGCTGTGATGGCTTGAGGCGACCTTTAGCCCAAGACTCTTCGGGCAGGCTTACCGTTCCCAAGAACCTTCGGGATGAGGCCCAGGTGTCTGCGGGCGGGTCAGTGGTTGTGGCCCAGGTGTGTGCGGGTGAGATGCGTGGTTGTGAGGCCCAGGTGTGTGCGGGCGGGATGCGTGGTTTGGCCCAGGTGTGTGCGGGCGGGAAGAGTGTGGTAGCGTCAGGATGTTTGCCGTTAGGAAGAGCAGCATCTAATTAAGTGGGAAATGGTGCAGGGTACCCAATACTTTTGTTCTATATATATACTAAACTTGTTTGTGTTACTTGGTGAGTGTGACCAGTGAGGCTGGGTTGATAGTTTTTCCTTGTTAGTTTCTGGTTCTTCTGTTTTCTCACAGGACCTTAGGGTGTCTCCCCACTTGTGCATGAGAGCTTTAGGTTCTCTACTGAGTATACTTGTATGCTCACCCTATGTTGTTTCAGGTTTTCAGGAGGACTACCAGGGCCATGCGGGACCCTACTAGTCAGGCAGTGAGAGCTGTGCAGTTGCTGTTTTCTTGTTTTTCTTTTGGTACTGTACTCACTTGTACTTTGAGCTTATTTTTACTTGTACCTGTTTCAGTTTATTTATACATGCATATGGGACTGGTTTGGGTTTCTTTTCATCACCTTTTTTCTTTTTCCTTTTTGGTGGTTGACTTGTCCTATTTCCGATCCTAACTATAAAAAGGGTAATGCCTCCCATGATTGAAAAAAAATAAACTCATACCCTTGGTGCTAGTCGCCACCCCGGGGCCTACTGGAGGCGGGACTCGGGGGTCATTATCTCCCTTTCACCATTGCCAGCTCAGGAGGGACATCTTTGATGGAAGGGGGTCGTGACAATATGGGTGATCCCAGAAAACAATGCAGCTGAGCCCCTCTTGGATAGAGGGAGTTGCATGGTTGGCGCATGGTTTGTAAAACTATGTGGCCAAACCTTTTGTCCTTTAAAAAGTGGGGAGTTCCAGTTTTCCCTCCTGATCCTATTTCTTTTTACCCAAATTTTCACCCATTTTGAACCTCTACCGCATGGGTGATGAAAAAAACCCTCCAAGACTTTCAATAGGCGTTTATTATTCAATTATTAAGAGTTTGGAGTTTCGTTTGGTGTGTATCGAAGATTAGGGTGAGTCTAACACTCCTCTTTGATCTATTTTTCAGATCAGGGCTTGTAAAATCTCTTATATTCTTTCGAATCCCTAAAACCTTCACTTTTAAAATGGATTTTATGTTTGGTAATTAGTGGGAGTTTTATTTCGAATCAAGGGTGTAGATTAAGCAAGAGTTCATCTAAGGTCATGTGGTAGGTGGTCTTAAAGATTTTTCCTGTAGTCTTGAGGTGTTATATGTGTATGTTGTCATTCTATTTCACTTCAATGTTGTGTTTTAAAGTCTTGGGTTATATAAAGTTATTTGGACATTATATTGAGGCATGAGACCCTTCATGGACCCTGTTGGTTTTATCTATGATGTGAAATCAAACCTAGGGCTACCCATGGTCAAGGCCACACCCTAGTAAATGGTGAATAAAATTGATAAACCATGATATAAGGATATTATGGGGGGGGGGGGAAGGTTAGTAATAATGTAATTGGTATGTGGATAGGAAAAATATTTAATTGAAATAATTAAAAGTTGGATTTTGTAAATTCTTAAGAGGTTTGAAAGGGGTTTTGATGGCATGTTTTGGGGATTTGACTCGATTATAGATTTATTAAAGGAAAATGATGTTTGAAAGTGAGAAATGTTTTGAAAGTAGGTGTTTAACTCAAGGTGTTTCGAAAAGGGGTTTTCTAAAAAGACTTAAAATTATGTTTTAAATGAGGTAAAAGTTCTATTTTTACAAAAATTATTTAATGGTTGTTTTTTGGATGATTGAAATGGAAACAAAATCCTTGGGGAATGATTTTAGTTTTCAAAGTGTAAGATCCATGATGATTATGTTGGAATGTCATGGTTATGAAATGAACTAAATTATGCATGTGCATAGTTGATGACATGATATAAGAGGGTGTTAAGAATAATGATACAAGTGTTTAATAATTATGGTTTGTGTTGAAAAATGTGAAATGGTTTGTAAATTTGTGTTTTAATGACAATATATCATAAGGGAGTGTTTGGTATTAGGAAAGTGAGTTAACAGGTTATGAAATGTAAATGGTAAATGTGTTAATGGGTTATGACATGAAGATGATTTATGTGTTCAATGAAATATGTAATGTGAACATTACATGTATTGTTAGAGAATGGTTTGTGAAATGGTAGTGTGGGATAACATAAAAGAAAAACCAATAGGTATCCACTCTATAATGCATGGGTTAGGGAATGGGACATAACTCTATTATTCTAACAGTTTAATTCCACTTGGATTGAGGCTTCAAGGTGAGGATAATGTTTTTATTTTATATAATAATGTGAAAATGGATTGGTAGTGTGGGTTATTGACTGTGGCTCTACACCCATGGGTTGAGTTAGACTCGATATCTAAACTCCACCCCATAATACACAGGTTAGGGAAGGGGATAAAGCTCTATTTCCCTAATGGTTTCATTCCACCTAGACTGAGTCTTTGAGGTAAGTATAATGTGTTTGTTGTGATGTGTTTATCCCTATTGAGATAAGGACATGACTTAATCCCTTATTCATGGTAATTAATCTACTTAGGCCATAATGTAAGTGATGTAAATGCCTTACCCATGGAAAAAATGATAAGAATGAATCAAGTGAATAGTATTATTTAATGGGTATGTGATAGTTTTTGGTTATTGAACACCCCCTATAGTTAAAATAGTGTGTAACCCCTTGTTACTTGGCTTAGATTTCCATTTGACATGAGTTAATCTTGTTGATTATTTATCTCTAGAAAACATAACTGATAAAATGGATATTGTATAATTACTTAAATGATTTACTTGTTTCCTTGTTTGTTCATAGCACTTGTTTATCTACATACACTATTGTATTAACTAGCTATTTCTTTAGACACCATTATTGGTGTCCTACTGAGTTTTACTCACACCCTACTTGGGCCACCATGGCACTTGGGTACCCGAGCAGATGCTACTTGTTTTCAAGTAGAGGTTCATGACATGGACCTAGTGTTTGGTTGTGCATGGGACGATGGGTTAGAGCATGGGTGGTTAGGAACAGGTTGGGACTCAGGTTCGGGTTTAGAGTCTTTGATAGTTTTGATCTTGGTTTATATTGTATGGCTACATGGCATGTAGAGTATTCACCATATTCTCTTATAGCATGTGTACTTGGATACCTATTGGTTTTTATTTTATGCTATCCATTTATTATTCTTGTTGGTTATTTCATCTATTGATGTTACTTCTATTTTAGATCCACTCTGATAAGTGGGTATAGTCTACCCATGGTTCTCTTTGGACAAGTGCTGCTAGTCAATATCCTCTGGCATACGTGGAGGTGTGCATGAGGTAATTAGACTACCCAACTCAGGTCATCGGTTATAGTGGCTTCCGGGTTGGGGATGTTACAAAATGGTATCAGAGCATGTTTTTTTCTTACTATTTGTAGCATGGTAGATAGGATACCAAGATCTTGTCAGGGCATGGTAATGATCTAGTTCCTGGGTGACTGTAACCCTACATATGAGGGAAAATCCAAGATCCCAGGGGTGAGAATTGATGTTCAGTTTTGTACTTTTATGGTTAATTGTTACTTCTACCTCAAGTGGTGCACTTGGATGTGATGTTATTGATTTGCGAGGTTTTATATTTTGGATCAATGTGGAAAGAGAGGGGGTGTGAGTTCATGTATCATGCTAGGCACATATTATAAATAGGTCATTCATATGTTTCCAGTGATTGATAGTACTTTTGGGATTCACATGCTGGTAGTGTACTTTTCTTCTAGTGAATTTTGTCTATTGGTTTTTTCCTTGGAATGTTTTGATGAAGGAAATGTTTTGAAATGTGAAATTGAAAAAATATTGTATTTTTGAAATGTTTGGTTAATAAAAAGGTTTTTAAAAGTGTAAATCCTTTGTGTTTTGAAGATTGAAAGTTTTGAAATATGAAACCTTTGGTTTTAATTGGTAATGTTTAATTAATAAGGGAGATGAAACATGATGGAACTGGCAGGGATATTGGAAATGGGTACCCCTAGTGTTTTAATTAGACACTTTTTATGGGTTTTTCTGGTAGTGAAGGTGCCCTAGTCAAGACCTTAGTTTTGGGTCATTAGTCCTTGATGGGTTCTATTGTATGGTAAAAGAGATGTGCCTATTATTCCCTCTATAGGGATATGACCATGTGTTGTTGACCAGTAATATGGATGCGATAACTCTTAAGGGTTGTGATCATTAAAGTTGTGTTTTGGACCCTAGGGTGGGTGTTTGGCTTGTGGTTCCAATGTATGTGAGTGGTAATTCTTGGTGTGATACCTAGAGTAAGTGTGAGCTTGGATGCTTTAGATGCAGTATGTTTTAGAGTGGGGGAAGGGGAGATGTTGTGGGAAGCGAGTTGGTTGAGGTTGGATGTGTATGGATTAGTGAGAGAGATATGGTGACCTTTTATTGATGTGACTATAGTTTAATGAGTTGGTACTATTTGATCTTTAATGACGACCTATGAGAGAGGTCAGCTGGGTTGTCATTTCTTTTGGGTGCATAGGATACAGACAGATATTTTGGAATTTTCCAGTGGCACACAGAGTGTTCCCTAGAGCGTATGTGGACTAGAGGTCTAAGTGTGAAAGTTAATGGATTTGGAAATGAGAATTGAGTGTTCATTTGAGTCAATAGTTTTGGGAAATCAAGGGTATTCTCATGTGAGGTTGTCCAGTGATGAAGGTTTCTTAAGATGCGAAGCATGAGTGGGTGCTTTATAGGAGAAATCAATGTACAGTTGGTGCCATCGAGTGTGGTAAAAGTGCTTGGTTATGTCTTAGTTTCCTCTTTGGAAGGTTATTGAGTGTTTTTGGTTGGTTATAAGGTCAGTTTTGGAAAGATTCCAAGTTGTTAGGAGCCTTTACATATGGCCTTGATATTGGTTGATGCGAGAATCGATGTTGATCTTTGACAAACAAGACATGGGTGACCAAGGCATGGGTGGATGATTTTGGTAGGGAAGTGACACCCAAGATGGTGGTGGTCACATGTCTGGGATTGATTGTATGGATTTTGGTTGGTTGGATGAGAATGTTGGGAATGCCTCGAGTCAAATGAGGCTGATGGAACAAGAGGCATGGTCTGTTGAGTGAGTAGGATTTGGGCATAGCTATGGTGATGTGCGATTTGTGTAATATATATTTGGGTTTAGTGTAGTCGTAGGAGAATGTGATAACTTGAGGGATTAAGGAGGTCCAAATGTGGGCACATGTTGGAAGGGAACAATGCTATTTGGGATGGAAGATTAGGTGGATCTGGATAATTTTTTCCATGTTTCTGTGTGATCATAATGGGAGGCATAGGTTATGCACAAAGCAGTTGGGTTGTGGTTTGGTGTGGTGGTCGATGTGTTCCATGTAAACCACCAGGGTTATGCTAAAATGAATCTATTGGGGTAATGACAATAGTGTCAAGGGAAATGTTGTGTTGTGAATGTTTTCCAAAGGGTCATGAAATCATTGTGAGTTTTGACTGGAAGATGCTATTTTGGTTGTGGTGATGGAATGTGGATGAGACGTTGGTGGGAAGGGAATCCCAAGGCTTGTGGAAGGATAAGGTGTCCTGGTAGTGGTAGGTTACATCGATGATGGATAGTTTGTGGTGGTGTTTATTGATGACTTCTTATCATACTTTTATCCAGTGATGATCATGTCCAATATCTTGACATCATATCAAGTGTACTGAGAAGGCTCTAGATTTACTTCTAGTGACTTGAGTGTGTTTTGGATAGATATGAGACACTATAGAGCTTACACTCTTGGGGTGGAACATGTAGAATCATGTGGTGGGGAGTACACCATTGATTGGTTGCGGGTGAGGTCCTGAGGATGGACCAGATTTCAGCGAGTGTCATGGGTGCCATTCTCAGAAGTTGGAAATAGGTAGCAGGTAATGTTGGTTTTATTGTTTCAAGAAATCCTAGACAATTTTTATAAGTTTTTAGGTCCAAATTGTGATTGAAATGGGAGCTACAATGGTTTAAATAACTTAAGGAATGGGGTGAGAACAATAATCTAAGGCGGGGAGTGATATGTCAGACATGGATGAATAGAATAGACTATAGAGTGATTGTGGTGCTATGATATGCCAATGAGAAGTTGTAAGGGAACGTTTGGGTTTCTCAGAGAAGGCCAGGTGGGCCTCAGATGTAGTGGTAGATCAAGTTGAGAAACGAATTTAAACTCGGGATGGTTTTAGTGGTGATCTGAGTGTTTGCATCAGAGACACGTTGGTGGGTGATGGAGATCCAAAAAACGGTTTGTGGAATAGTAGATTCTATGGTGGTAAAGTTTAACTAGAGGTCAATAATGGACCCTGGTAGGTGTGCGAAGTCAATGGGGTAATCCTTAAGTGATAAGGCATTATGACCAGGTAGAGGATGACATGTTAAAAATGAAATTTGGGCACCAATGGCGTAAGTAGGCCTGGATGGTATGACTTAGTTGGGTAAAAAGGGAACAAATATGGTGGTCCATAATCCAACTGCAGTTAATGTTGATATGTTAAGTGCGCCCTAGTATGAAAAAGGTTTTGAGGAAGAATGAAGTTTTCTTGGTTGATATAGGGACAACAGAGGTGTGATTAATTAGGGTGATTATGACGACAAGGTTGGGAGCCAATGTTGGGTAGAGTTTCAATTGATGTTTGGGGAACTGTGAGTTAGAAAACATGTCAGGTATGTTGTGAAAGTTGAATTGAGGTTCTATTGGAATCATTTTATTAGTTGAGGTTCCCAACACTGAGAAATGGGGGTGAAGAGATAAATCATATGGTGCAGAGAATTATAGAGATCAAGTGTCCTGTTGTTGACGTGAGAAGTAGTATGAGTTGAATAGGCACTGGTAGGATCCATCGCGGTGAGGCGGTGTTGGTGATGGGCATTGGCTTGGGTTTTGGCTGGTAGAGTGCCTTGAGATGAAGGTTATTATTGGGTTTAATTTGGATGTTTGGAAATGGGGTGAGGCTGTTGGGCCTCAAATTTTGGACCAGGGTAGGTCAATGAGTGTGGTTGGAATCTACCTGTCCCTTCAGTGACACTGAGTTTGGGTCATCATTAGACTTTTGGAAGTTAGCTGCGATGGTGCCAAGTGTTTGGACCATGAAATTTGGATAGGATTGGATTGAGGGTGTTCCAGTTGGCTCTCCCAGGGTAATGTAGGTCTTTTCAGTATCTTTTTGTGTGGCAGTTCAATGATATTACCTAGAATTTTACATTGTGTCGATGTTGGTAATGATAAGGTTGAGGTAGTTGCGTCTTTGAGGGGTGTCGGCTCATAGTTGTGGAGTATGAAGAAGGAAGTTTATTTAGGGTAGGACTATTTCCTTGGTGCAAGTGTGGTGATAGAGTGGCCATGTCTGGGAAAAAGTTTGGGAAATTAATGTTGGATGGTGGGATCCGTGGGCCAACCTTTAATCTTGGAGGATCAGTAAGGTTTGAAAGTATGGCTCGAGGATGATCCATTATAAGGTGGAGAGGTTGTAGGATCCTAACCATTCATGAAAGTGCATACTTGTTTAAATTTTGATCAAGCCTCTTTTTTTGGCTAATGAAGAGGTTCTTGGGTGCATGAGATGTTTTGGGGGTATTCTGGGGGTTCAGGACACGAAAGGATGGGAAAATAGGCAAAACAGTGTGAAGCGCACGGTTGGCGCATAGTTAGAGAAAACCATGAACCTGGCCCAAGAAACCATGTAGCTTGGTTACACTTTCCAACAGAGGCTATCACATGGTTACCACATGGTTTTACAAACCATGCGGCTTGACCCCTCTTGGACAGAGGGAGCCACACAATTTGGTAATCCGTGCGACCAAACCATGTGGCCTTTAAAAAGAAGGAAATTCTAATTTTCCTCCCGATCCTATTTCTTTATTCCCCAATTTTCACCAATTTTGACCCTCTAAAACATGGGTGATTAACCAAACCCTCCAAGACTTCCAAGAGGCGTTTCTCCTTTGATTATTAGGAGTTTGGAGTGTCGTTTGGTGTGAATCAAAGATCCGAGCGAGTCTAACCCTCCTCTTTGATCTATTTTCTATATTAGGGATTATAGAATCTCTTATATTCTTAAAAATCCCTAAAACCTTCAATTTTATAGAATATTTTATGTTTGGGTGTTAGAGGGAGTTTGATTTCGAATCAAGGGTTGATATTAAGCAAGCATTCGTCTACGACCATGATCTAGGAGGTCTTATAGATTTTCCCATACTCTTGAAGTGTTATATGTGTATGCTATTGTTTTATTTTTCTTCCATGTTTCTTTTTGAAGTCTTGGGTTATGGAAAGTGATTTGGACCTTATATTGTCGTGCGAGACCATTCACAGACCCCATTGGATTTTTCGATGATGTGAAACCAAACCTAGGGCTACCCATGGGGTAGGCTGAACCCTTGTAAATGGTGAATAAAATTAGTAAACCTTGAGATAGGGATATTATGAGAGAGAACGGGTATTAATAATGTAATTGTTATGTAGATAGGGTTAATGGTTAATTAAAACAATTATATGTTAGCATTTATAAATGCTTAAGAGGTGTGAAGGGGGTTTTGATGGCATGTTTTGGGGATTTGACCCAATTATAGATTTATTAATGGAAATGATGTTTGAAAGTGAGAAATATTTTGAAAGGAGGCATTGAATTCAAGTTGTTTTGAAAAGGGGTTTTCTAAAGATACTTCAAATGATTTTTGAAATGAGGGAAAAGTTCTCTTTTTACAAAAATTGTTTAATGTTTGTTTTTTGGATGGTTGAAACAGAAAGAAAAGCCTTGGGGAATGTTTTTAGTTTTCAAAGTGGAAGACCCATGACGATTATATTGGCATGTTAACATGGTTATGAAATGAACTAAATGATGTACATGTATAGTTTATGACATAACATAAGGGGGTGTTAGGCATAACGATACATGTGTTTAATAGTTATGGTTTGTGTTGGAAAATGTGAAATGGTTTGTCAATGAGATTAATAATAATTGTGTTTGATTGAAAATATGACATAAGGGAGTGTTTGGTATAAGGAAAGTGAGTTAACGGGTTATGAAATGTAAATGGTAAATGTGTTAATGGGTTATGGCATGTAGATTATTTATGTGTTGAATGAAATATTAAATGTGAAGGTTACATGTATTTTTTAGAATGGTTTGTGAAATGGTAGTGTGTGTTATTGACTGAGGTTCTATGCCCATAGGTCGAGTTAGACTGAGGCTCTAAACTCCACCCTATAATGCATGGGTTAAAGAAGGGGATGGAGCTCTATTCCCCTAACGATTTCATTCCACCTAGACTAAGACTTTGAGGTGAGGATAATGTTTTTGTTGTTATATAATCATGTAAACATGGCTTGGTAGTGTGGGGTATTGACTGAGGTTCTACACCAACGGGTTGAGTTAAACTGAGGCTCTAAACTCCACCCCATAATGCACAAGTTAGGGAAGGGGATGAATCTCTATTCCCATAATGATTTCATTCCACCCAAATTGAGGCTTCAAGGTGAGGATAATGTGTTTGTTATGATGTGTTTATCCCTAGTGAGATAGGGACATGGATTAATCCCTTATGCATGGTAATTGACCAGATTAGGCTGTAATATAAATGATGTAAATGCTGAACCCATGGAACAAATGATAAGAATGAATCAAGTGAATATTTTTATTTAATGGGTATGTGATAGTTTGTGGTTAGTGAACACCCCCTTGTGGTTAAAAGAGTATGTAACCCATTGTGCCTTGGCTTAGATTTCTAGTGACCTAAGTTAGCCTTGTTGATTAATTTTATCTGGAAAACTTAACTAATAAAATAGATATTGGATAATTACTTAAATTATTTCCTTATTGCATTATTTTTTCATAGCACTTGTTTATCCACACACACTATTGTATTGACTGGCTATTGATTTAGACACCGTTCGTGGCGGCCTACTGATTTGTACTCACACTCTACTCGGGATTCCATTGAACTTGGGTACCTGAGTAGATGTTATTTGTTTTCAGGTAGAGGTTTAGTATAGGGACTTGATGCTTGGTTGTGCATGGGATGATGGGTTTGATCATGGGAGGTCAGGACCAGGTTGGGTCTCTAGTTCAGGTTTAAAGTCTTTGATATTTTTGATCTTGGTTTACATTATATGGTTGCATGTCATATAGAGTATTCACTAGATTCTTCTATAGAATGTGTACTTGGATACCTATTTATTTTTTTGTATTATGTACATTTATTATTCTTATTAGTTATTTCATCTATTGATGTTACTTCTATTGTGGCTCTACTCTGATAAGAAGGTATAGTCTCCCTATGGTTCTCTTTAGACCAGATCTGCTAGTTGGAAGACTATAGAATGTGGGGAGGAATGCCTAAGGTAATGTGATGACCTGGATTGGGGCACTATTTATAGTGGCTTCTGAATCAGGGATGTTACAACTAGATTTTTTATTATTCATTTTATTCTTCAAAGATACATTTTCTTCAAAAATGGGTTTTCTTAATTTTTATGAGTGAATATCATAATTAATTTCTTGAAATTTTAGAAAATGTATTTAAAATAATTAAATTAAATTTTTAATTCATCATTTAAATATTATCTTAGGATAATTTTTTCAAAATTTTCTGAAAAGATTGTTTTTTCAATGAATAGTGAAAAATGCTGATTTTTATTGATAATTGTATTTCCTTTTTAGATATTTACAAATTCAAATTATTTTTTTATTAGTTTTTAAAATCTAATTATTTTATTTTGATTTTAAATAATCTAAATATTGTTTTTGAAATGTATTTTATACTTAAATTTAGTATAAAAACATTTTATATTTTAAAATGATTTTTTTTGAAAAATCGTTTTCATTCTATTTTTTTAGCTTGATTTTAAATTAAATTATTCTAATTATGTATTTTCATTTTATTTAAAATGGATTCCATATTTGTAATCATAATGTGAAATTTTTCAAATAGTTCCCTTTTATTTTTTGTCAATATGAATAGTAACCTTAGTATTTTTTGTTACCATGATAAAGGGTAAATAGAGTAATTAAGGTTAAAATAATATGATAAAGACTATAAAATTAACCTATAAATTTTCTTAATTCTATTAGATGATTTAATTTCATAAATATTCATCTAATATTTAGTTTTATGAAATTTTTTCCATTTTTATGTGATTATGATATTTATAATATTTTATATAAAAAAAGTCAAAAATGTTACACTCTTGTTTTTAATAACTATAATATTTTTAACATGGGGGAAAACAGAGTATATGTTAGATTATAAATAGTAATTTAAAATATAAATGATTTATATTTATCATGGTGATTTAATATTATTTTTTTGAAGAAATAATTACCTTAATTTATTACACAATGATGACATAGTAATTATTTAATTAATGGAAAAATCAAATAAATGATATTAAAAATATTAAAAGTAATATAATTTGAAATAAGTAATGTGATAAAATAATTGTATATATTAATATAAAATTTTAGGGATGTATTAAAATATATTTTTTGAATTTCATTTGTTTTCTTGATGTTATTAAAGTCAAAGTAATGAATAGTTCTAAAATTGACATTAATAATATTTTATAATAAATAATATTTTATTAAATGATATAAAATTCCTAAAAATAATAATTGGAAAAGATATTAGGATATTGTTTAAAATATCAACGATGATCTATTTATGGTATTTTTTTATATTTATGGTAACTATATTGACCCTCAATGATTAAAAAATCTTGTTATCATGGTAAGTGTGAAAATTGTTAATGGGGGGTTAAAATGAAAAGATAAGGGTGAAAACGTGATCCAAAATTATCAAAATTTTATTTTATGAGATTATTTAGACTCATAAAAATATTATATTAAAATAATATCAATTTGGATCCATTTTTACATCAAAATTAATTTATATTAATTTAATATTTTATGAAATTCCAAAAGTGCCCCTCCCCTCTCTTATAAAAGGGAACCACTTCTTCTAATTTTTTACACTTAAAAACCAAATTAATTAATCCAATAACTACTGAAATAAATTTCTAGAATCTTTATAATCATTATAGAGGCATTTTTTAGTCATAATACCAACCTTATAGGGCTTAAGGTATTAAGCAAGGGGACTATCCAAAGAAGAGGTATAGTTTTTAACTGCATGTTTTAGTTTTATTTCTTCTTCCAAGTCCTTGAAATATTCTTAAACCATACTAAAATAATAACACCAATATCCTACATATACTCATATGCTATTATTTTTAATTTAATAACTTATATCCATCTCCAAACTTTATCAAATGGGAAATGAATCCATCATTCGTGTGTACGGTGAACGATCGCCTCACAAACCGATGTAATTATTTTTCCATCATTGTCTTTAAAAATTGGTTATAATGAAAGATTTAATGTATATATATTATATTAATAAAATATTTATCATTCTTGAAATATAATATAACACTTATTTTATTACGTTTTCATTCACTGAAAAATGATAACGTCGTTTGTGTATACATGTGGACTACCACTTCCATGAAGTGATGTTATTCATTTTTCATCACCACATCAAATGGATGATAAATATAATCATGTTTAAAAAAATAATATGGTATTTATAATATAATTATCATTATTTAAATATAAAATAACACTTTCCTCCTTTCCATAGTGACCATTGAAAAAATAGAAACGTTACTCATGCGTATATACGACATACCGTCTCCATGATTGTAACGTCATTAATTTTTCATAACCATATTTCATGATTGGTTTTAAAATTATAATTGATGTATAAAAATGATAATTATTTCATGATTATTATTCTTTATATGATGAAATAATGATCTCTTTGACCATGGTCAAATTACCGAAGCCATTTTGGACTTATGAAATGAATATCATCAAAACATCTGATGTGAATTTAATTAATTAAATAATTAAATATATCATGGTACAAGATAAAAACAGGAATAATAAAATTTTAAAAGTTTATTAATAAATTAAATAATTAACCTATGTTTATTATCCATGAAGATAAAGAACGTACGCGATGATTCAGACTCAAGGTAAGATACTTTCTTTCAAAAATATTATTTTAAAGTTTCCCTTTAAAACTTATTTTTCAACCATATTCATATTTTTAAAATTATTTTATTGATGTATTTATATGAATATAAGTGATTTATAAATGAAATTTTATATATTTTTTACTTTCTTTCATATGTTTTCAAAAGGAATATTTTTATAAGTTTTATATGGATCTTTTTGAAAAAAAGATTAAAGGAATATTCTATTTTAACATATATAATGATAATGAATTTTCCCACTACTATAGCCATTATTTTATGTTTGAATTTCTTTATAATATTTCATTATTTATTCATAGAAAAATCATCTTTCCCTTTATTCTGGGAATTTTAGTTTTGAAAAATGGGTTTTAAAGGAAAGGGATATATCAATATCTGAAAATGTTTTCTTATGGGTGAAAATAATATTTTTATGAGTGAAATATTTCATATATTATGGTCCTTGGAAATTTTTTATGTGGAAGGGTGGTTTCTTAATAAACTAAGAACATGTGAGCTTGTTCTAGATCTCCAATGCATTGGGTAAAGAGACAAATTTGACTGATTAGGTTTCTCCTAATAGATTATTAGTATATAATGTGATGGTTATTCTAAATTTGGGATAAAGTTAATTGATTAGGTTTCTAATAAGAGATTATTGGAATATATTATGATGGTTATTCCAAATATGGTATGAATTTAATTGATTAGGATTCTCCTAATAGATTATGGGAATATACTATGATAGTTATTCCCAGAATAACCATGATAGTTATTCCATGTGTAATTGTAATAGTTACTCCATATATAACAGTGATATGAAAATGATGTCTTAAATTTACTACATGTTTTATCTATGATTTCTATGGGTTTTAAAAGTTTCCTTTGAGAAAAAAGTGTGTGTTTTTCATATGGAAATGATTTATTTCATAATATCAAAGAATAATGTGATAAAGGAAAGTATTTTATGGGTTTTCAAGTTTTTCACTAGACTAATTGTTTTATTTATTTTTATATTCTTTATTGATATTTTTGTGATCATCCCATATTTTTTAAAATGTTTTTTTCAAAGTGTTTAAGAATGGTTAAGAAAAATAGTAAGTCAAATTGAAAGTTGTAAAGATTTGTAATGAAAATAAATCATGTTTTATTTTAAAAGTTTTATATTGTAAAAAATGGATATAGAATATAAGTGTCCACTTTGTAATATATGATTTTTATACACAATATTTATGACCTAATTATCTAAAAATATAAACCTAAAATATATTTGGGAATGAAATAAAGTGAATTCTAGTATAAAGACACTAGAATATGTAATTTTTAAGGCTGGACATTCACACCATGTCATATTCTATGGAAAGAGACTCTTGTAAATAAAAGAGAGATACTAGTAGATGAAAAAACATAAAAATTATGGGAAAAATGTGTAATTATGACATAATAAATTTTTTTATACTTTTAATCAGTATTACATAACAATTATTACTTATTTTCCTATATTTTTTTATCCATCTTATATATAGGAATCATCATCATATTTACCCTATAAACAACTACTATCAGTGGCCTTGAAGAATCCAGAATAAGATGGCCGTGTCAAAGGCGCAGGTTTTGGGATGTCACCCTGAACATATTTTGAGAAAAGAAATATATACGGGGATAAAGATAAAAAATGGATGAGATGTAGGCATAATTATCTACTCAAGAAGAAAAATAATAATTGACAGTCTAAGTTGTTAGAAAATGTTTTGGGAAGGAATAAAAGAGAAGAAACAACTCAATAATAACAACCACTACATGAAGACCCCCACCCCACCAGCTTTGAGGTGAGCTAGTCCCCTCAGAGGGATGAATTAAAATAGGTAATAAATATTTTCATAACTTTTTTTTTGAAATGATAATTAAACAGACTCTGATACCTTTCCCATATTGATATTATAAAGGGTGAAAATTATTATGATTTATATATATTAGAACCCATCCATCACCTTATTGTGAGGTGTAAAATGTAAAATATCTAAGGAGATATTTTACACAACAAAAAACTTCCAAAAGTTCACATGAGAGTGGGGATTCACATAGCTCATGCTCTGAGTTTCGAGCTACCTATTCCATTTTATGATATAGATTTTCATATGGATGAGATTTCTATTAGAAACTTCATATCATGGCTATTTGATATTGTGAAAATACATGTAGAAAATGATATATTCCTTTTCAATTAATTTTTTATGCGAAAAATTTAAAAATTAATAAAAAATGTCAAAACTGATGAATGTTATTACAAATGGATATCAGGAAGGTGGTGAAATAGAAGGTTGAATCAGAACGATCTAAAAGATCAACCAATAAATCAAAAAAATCTTTAGAAAGTACCTTTACCCCATAGGTTTAAATTCTGAATCTACTAACATTACAAGTTCATGCACATGTAATGGTAAAAAGTGGTGATTTGACCATAATTGATTTTAATGAAAAAATATACACAAATGTCATTAAAAACTATCTTAGTCTTGAGAATATAGATGAAATTATCAAGCATTAATGGATAAGAGTATCAATTGTAAATGTATACATGAGGTGTGTTTTCATAATTTTTTTATCTAATAAATGATCTAATATGTTAATTACAGTTTAATACTATTTATATTTTTTAGGAATATACATCCTTACTATTTGAAGGGAAAAATCTATGAATAAAAATTTGGGCTCATTAGTTATCTTATCACTTCTACACAACAATTATCACTAGAACCAAATGAATATTCAGTAATAGTGGATAAACTGGCCGTAATATTTGAAAAATAAACTTACAGATGATATAATACTCTTAAAACCCATGATTCAGGGGTAAAACTCCAAACATAATCACATAAAATATATTTTTATTATGCTTATTACTTATTTAATTTTGTTTTTAGGTAGAATTGGTTACCCATGGCTATCAATTTGGACACTCCAAATATTTATTTTCTAGATTCAATAGATGTATAACCATTAAATTGATTACATATGACGATGTTTATCAATTTGTAAAATACTACATGCAATATTTTAAAAATAAACTTCAAGTTATAAATTTTATATTATGTTTTAATGAAAATTATGTTATGATAGGGTGGTGTTTAAATATCATCAAAATCATGGAATGAGGATAGTCCATGAGCATAAGAAGATTATAATATTCTATAACTAGATAAGTATTCACACATATATAATAATATTTCAATATAAAAACATATATCTAAACAAATTACTCATTTTTATTAATGAATCTGTAGTGCCTAAAACAAACTAATGACAAACATTATGGTTATTAAATTTAAAAATTTATGAAAGATATCACATTCCATCAACAAACTAGTATCTCTGAATAAGTATTTACGATGATAATTACAATTTCATTTTAAATATTTATCAATCCTTTTTTTATTTATATTTTTTCAGTACTACCAGTACTGTCGATAGGCCTTGTATTAAAAAGAGAAGACAACTTTGTTTAGAAATGAATGGGAAGAATACACGGTATCAAAATTTATATAGTCATCATGAAGAGGCGAATTCCTACTACTTATGTAGTTAATTTTATCATGATTTTATTCATTATTTTTAGTTAATTTAGTTATCATTTTTATATGATACTTATTTTAGTTAATTTTCTTTTCAAAACACATGTCACATACTCAAAAATGATAAAAAAAATTAGATTGTATTTATAATTTAGTACAACGATCCATATGTCATTTTTTATGTGTAGGAATAATACACACATCAATATGATACATGGTGTACTTGATACGACTCAAAGTGCATGTTATCATTTTTAAATTGATATTTTAGTTCAAAACATGTTTCACTAACTGAAAACCATGAAAACATACTTTGATTATCTTGATATTGATAATGATTCATTTCTCATTTCAGACATGTATGAACCAGTATCACATAAAACTGGAACATGATGTAACCAGTATGACTCAAAGTGTGTGTTTTCAGTTTAAATTGACTTTTTAGTAAAAATGACACATGATATACTCAAAATTGATAAAAAACAATCATATTGTTTTGATACTTTAGTATAACAATCCATAAGTCATTTGTGATGTGTGGTAATTAACTTCACATTAATCCAATGCACGGTGTGACCGGTATGCCTCCAAGTGTGTGTTTTATGTAAAGTTGACATTTTAGTTAAAAACAAACATCAATTACTCAAAACCAAGAAAAAACATTTGTATTATTTTTATACTTTATGAAAATTATCTATAAGTCATTTTTAATGTGTAGGAATTAGTTGTAGCTCAATATGATGCACAGTGTGCCTGGTATGACTCGCAGTGTACGTTATCAGTTTAAAATTGATATTTTAGTTCAAAATGTGTGTAATTCACTAAAAACTAAGAAAATAAACTCGAATCATCTTGATTATTTAATAAAATGATTCATGGGACATTTTTTATATGTAATAAGTATTCTCATATCAAAATGACACATGATATGATCAATATGACTCAAAGTGCGTGTTTCCAGTTTAAATTGACATTTTAGTAAAAAAGACACATGTCATACTAAAAACTGTGAAAACACATTCTTATTGTTTTGATACTTTAGTAAAATTATCCTTATGTAATTTATTATGTGTAGGAATCAACCGTACATAAATCTGACACATGGTGTGACCAATATGACTTCAACTATGTGTTTTCATTTAAAATTGACATTTTAGTTCAAAACACATGTCACATACCCAAAAACAAGAAAAAAGCATTTATATTATTTTGATACTATATTAAAACAATCCATATGTCATTTTTAAAATATAGGAATGATCCACACCTCAATCTGATACACAATGTTCTTGGTATGAATCAAAGTGTACGTTATGAGTTTAAAATTAACATTTTAGTTCAAAATGCATATCACTCACTAAAAAATAATAAAACACACTAATATTGTATTTATACTTTATGAAAATGATTCAAAAGTCATATGTTATGTTTAGGAATCATTCTCACATTAAACCAACACATGATGTGACCAGTATGACTCAAAGTGTGTGTTTTCAGTTTAAATTGACATTTCAGTAAAAAAGGGCACCTGAAAAACTCAAAACTGAGAAAACAAATTAATATGTTTTGATACTTTATTACAATTATAATTAATTCATTTTTTATGTGTAGGAATAAACCTCAAATAAATATTACACAATATTTTACCGACATGACCCCAAGTGTTTGTTTTTATTTAAAATTGACATTTTAGTTTGAAACACACACTACTTACTCAAAACCAAGGAAAAAAATTCATATTTTTTGATAATTTATTATAATTATCTATAATTCATTTTTGATGTATAGGAATTGACCACACCTCAATAAGATATACAGTGTGCCTGGTATGACTCAAAGTGTATGTTATTGGTTTAAAATTGGCATTTTAGTTCAAAACATGTGTCACTCACTAAAAAATAATCAATCACACTTTAATTGTCTTGATAATTTAATAATATGATTCATAAGTCATTTTTTATTTTTATGAATTAGTCTCATATCAAACCTACACACAATGTGACCGATATGACTCAAAGTGCGTGTTTTTAGTTTAAATCGACATTTTAGAAAAAGAGACATGATATACTCAAAACCAAAAAACACATTCATATTATTTTGATACTTTAGAATAATAATTCTTAAGTAATTTGTTATTTTTAGGAATCAACCAAACATCAATCCAATGCATAATGTGACTGATATAATTTCGAGTTTTCATTTTTATTTAAAGTTGACATTTTAGTTCAAAACACATGTCACATACTCAAAAATGAGCAAAAAAATTTGGATTGTTTTGGTAATTTATAACAATGATCCATAAGTAATTTATGATGTGTAGAAATTATCTTCACCTTAATCCGATACATGATATACTAGGTATGACTCAAAGTTTTTGTTATCAGTTTAAAATTGACATTTTAGTTCAAAACATGTGTCACTCACTAAAATTTGAGAAAAAAGACTCGAATTGTCTTAATAAATTATAAAAATGATTCATAAGTCATTTTTTAACATGTAGGAATTAGTCTCACTTGAAACTGATGCATGATGTGACCAATATGACTCAAAGTGTGTGTTTTCAGTTTAAATTGACATTTTAGTAAAAAAGAAATGTGACATACTAAAAACTAATCAAACACATTTATATTGTTTTGATACTTTAAGAAAATGATCATTAAGTCATTTGTGATGTGTAGGAATCAACTTCACATCAATCAGATGCACAATGTGACTAGTATTACTCCAAGTGTGTGTTTTTATTTTAAAATTGACATTTTAGTTCAAAACATACATCACATACTCAAAACTGAGAAACCAAATTCAGATTATTTTGATTCTTTAAGACAATTATCCATAAGTCATTTGTGACATGTGAGAATCAAAAACACCTCAATATGATACATGATGTGTTTGGTATGTCTTAAAGTGTATATTTTGAGTTCCAAATCGACACTGTAGTTTAAAACACACATCACATACTTAAAACCAAGCAAACACATTCAAATTATTTTGAAATTTTAGAAAAATGATTCATAAATCATTTGTGATGTGTAGGTTTCAACTGCACCTCAATCCAATACATGGTGTTCCCTATATGACTTGATGTGTATGTTTTTAGTTTAAAATTGATAGATTATTTAAAAACACACATCACATACTTAAAACTAGGAAACCACATTCATATTGTTTTTATACTTTAGGAAATGATCCATAAGTCTTTTTTGATGTGTAAGAACCAGCCACACCTCAATCCGATACATGATATTACTGATATGACTCAAAATGTGTGATTTTATTTTAAAAACAATATTTTATTAATTTATCATTTAATATTTATGTTTAATTTATTTCTTTATAGTATTACTAATATGAAAACTATTTTTTTATAGGTGCACTCTTTTTATTGATCTGGATTAGTTTGTTCAACAATTGGTAGCATGATCGAGCTCATTTGAGAGAGGGTCAGGGACTAAAGACAATGAAATATTGATGTTTTTAAATGTTTGTGATAAATTGTAATTTCCAATGTAATTGTACAAACCAATAAGTTTTAAATTTCTATAATATAGTATTTTTTCTTGTATTTGCAATTTAAATTTAAATTTAATTAAATTCTCTATCTGCTGCTACAATGTGCTGTAATTTTAGCAGCACACTGTAGGAGCATGATTTTATCAACGCATTTTTTAGCGCTAATAAATGGGTCCTTTATCAGTGCCATTTTTATTACTAATAGAATCCATATTCTTTTAAGGGTGCTTGTAATATCAATGCTTTTTTAGCACTAATAAAACCCCGTTTTCTTGTTATTAAAGGGAAGATATGTAGCAGTGAATAAAAAAATACAATTTGGAAAAAATATGAATATTGTTAGGGTGGGTAAATGCATATTTAATAAAAAATTTAGAATTAAAATGAATAAAAAATAATCTAATGGTTATATTAAAATGAGTGTTGGATAATAAAAATTTGTTTATTAAATAATCAAAGAAATTTGATTTGTTTTTATTATGAATTATAATAACCAGAAACTGTAAAAAAAACTGAATTTACATTTTTTTAAAATTTAGTATCCTAAATAACCTATGATATTGATAATAATCATCCAAAAAATAATTTTTTATAGATTTATGTTTGTGTAAAAATGATTTGTTTTTTTATAAAATTTAAGGATTCATGTTAGATATTTGGGTTTTATCCAACATGGTTAGGGTGATTTTTTTACATAATTGGTAACTGAATGAGTAACAAAAAATTGAAATATATTTTTTGAATATTTATGGAAAATTGATAATCAAAATTGGGGAAAAAAAATTATTGGATTTTTTTATTAAAATGATAACCTAAAAAAAATATTGCTAGTTATCGAATATTGATTTTTGTTATAACCAAAACTAATATCAATTCATCCATAGTTTTTGAATCATTATAGAATTGGGTACCTAAATCATATAGAGGGTGTAACCATTATTATAAATTCATTTTAATCCAAACAACCTTTAAAAAAAAAATAAAAATAACACTATCAATATGTTTTTTGAAGTTCAATGTATATAAGACTGTTTCAAAATAAAAATATGAGGGAGACTTTAACAAAATAATATATTTTTTTGATTTTAAAATAAAAAATTGATTAAAAGTTATATTTCTTAATAAAAGAAATTTATTTCATATATCACAATTTTTTTTTTAATTTTAATAATTTTAACCAAGAATGATGAAGAGAAATTAAAATAATTTATTTTATTTTACTAAATTATCCATCCAAACAAAATGAAAAAAATCAAAATCATTTAATTTCTCTTATTTTATTACATAAATTATAAAATCATTTTTATGAAGATATTATGAAACATAGTGCAAGGTTTTTTCACCTTAAAAAATAATCAATTTTGAGATATTTTTAAATTTTAATTTAAAAAATTTATTTCAAAAAATTGAATGGTTATTTTGTATATGTGTTACATTATTTTTTTTAAAAAAAATCAGGTTGGAGAAGCATTTAAAAATAAAAATAAAGAAATAGATATTAAAAAAATTGATTTTTTTTTTAAAATATTAATTTTTAAATTATCTTAAACTATCCCTCTACTGGAATGCGAGGTGGCTAGGGTTGTAGGTGTAACACCCCAACCCCAGAAGCCCAGAGTCGGTGCATTATTACATATCATTGGCATGATCATAAAAGATCAAGTCTCGAAAGACTGATTAGTTTAGTAGCCTTGTAAGTACTAGATACATTCATAAGGTTTACATTACATCATAAAATGGAAAACTACAACAACATTGTTTCCATAGACAACACTGAGATCCCATAGACTATCCCTACAGGTCAGTCATAATATACTTCTTTGCATCCTGGGAAAAATAAAACAAAGAAAGGGGTGAGACCAAATGCTCAGTAAGGATAACATTATAGCAAAAACTTTCATAAATAAGCATAAACATTAAAGGCAGTGTATAAGACTAAAACAAAAGCCTTTTAAACTTGAACTTTAGCATAATATGGAAAAGATAAAATCAAAAATTCCATTTAATTATTCACATGGATATTCTACTAGTCGAATAATCACATGCAATATCAATATCCACTTTCATAATGATGGAATGCATAATGCCAGACTTTCACAACCACATAGTCAAGGCCTCATGCCAAGACTACTAATAAGATTTTGTAAAGGCCTTGTGCCAAGACACTAGTTTGTCTCATGAGACCTACCGATGCATTGATGAGCTATAGAGGGCTACACCCATCACTTACTAAGTCCAATGAATTCCTCATATGAAAAGTTTGAAACATAACATAAACATTCGTATTAAAACTAGCATACTAAATGTCAATACTTTATCTACAAAACATGAATGGTATAAAAATAACACATCCACAGTCAAACATAACTCATTCAATACAATATAAAAGATTGTATTGTAAAAGATTAACCTCAATCGAGAATAATGAAGGATATTGACATAGATGAAAATAATCATCAAAACTATTTGAGAGAAATATCCCCCTTTTTCTTGAAAACATTTAAAAGTCACACTATTTGTCAAGAAGCCGTTTAAAAATAGATTTTTGAATCAAAGTGTCCCATACCACTTTGAAACTTTTAAAAGTAATTTTAATTTTAAAACTTTAATGTCTATATAAATAAATCCTTAAAACCACTTTTAAAACATGGGCATTAATGAGAAAGATTTATATTAATAAATCATTAAAACATTTAAAATGATATTTTAGTTATAGTTCCTAAACAAAAGAGAGACACTTTGAATACAAATAATTAAGGTAATAAAAACTTTATAATATCATGAGAATAAATGGATTCATGATATACTATGTCAAAGTACATTATATACACCATATAAAAGTGAATTGGTGTATAACAACAAAGAAGTCTCAATGGAATGTAAATTGAGATGAGATCTCTTATAAAGACTATATCCTTAGGTTAAGGATAAATCAAGGACATAATTATGTGTGGAAAATATAAATACACTCAATATTATTGGATATTCAATTTGAATCAATCATAGGACATTCACACATATTCTTGTAAAAACAACACCAATGAATTGGATGTTTAACTCAATAAATAGAGATTGAGTTAAAATTAATCTTATCAAGTTCATATTGATGGATTGAGAATTTATCAATGGAATGATTATATGTATCAAAAGTATATCCAAAAAAAGGGAGTGGAAATTATGACATAATCAAATTAATAGTGATTCCACACATAATCTTGGAGTAAAATAATCAACGAAGTATGCGTAAAGCCGAATAAGTGGAAATTGAAATTTCAAATTCCCTTATCAATTTGGTAACTTAAGAAACATACACCCACGGAATAAGGATCATACAATGATGATTTATATATATATAAATTAAATTATATTACACAATGAATACAATCATGGGCAGTACACACACCACATGCAATAAATAAGTGGTGAACAATGGAAATCTCAAGGAATTAAAAGTGAGATAAGAAACCACTTAATTTGTACTTTTTCCTTGGTTGAGGGTAGGTTAACCTCATATATAATGGTGAAATAATTGTTATTAAATTATAAAAGAATCATATACATTAATATTATATCATATATGATCTTTTAACATTGCTTTGTTAATAATATCTTAGTATTATCATAGTTTTGGGTGTTAACGGATTCGTTTTCCTTTATATTCTTTGTTATGTGAGTAATATTTGTTATGGATGGGATGTATATTATTTATATCCAGAATTATATCATGTCTCTAAACATTATTTTTAATCATCAAATTAAATTTAGTCTTGAATGGATATAATGGGGAATAAATCTATCCCGTTTGTGGCGACGGTAATCCGTACGTACGCACGAGCGACAATATCATTATTTTGATATTAAAATAATATATAATTGGATGCTATATCATATAAACAGAATAATTATCATGTTATATTTATTATTTAAATGAATTAAACATCATTATTATACCCATCCAAATAATAATGTATTGAATAACAATTACACCACGACGTGGAGACTATAATCCGTATGTACGCACGTATGGTGACATGTCATTCGAAGGATGGATAGAATAATGAATATGGATGTACCATATTTATAATAACATCACAGTATATATAATATACTAGATTTATTATTTTATAATGAAAATAACAAATAAAGAATAAGTGGAAGAAGAAAAGAACTTAAAAGAGGGTGGTGAAATTATTACCTCTTCTTCAGGTTCTTCCTTTTGATTTGATCAAAAGGGCTCCTTAAGTTGACTTTATGACCAAAGGAGGGACTCTAGGATGAAGGGAGGACAGTTTAGAGGGTATTTGTGCAGGTTTTAGCTGATCCAAATGGCTTTGAAGGTGTAAATTAGAGATAAGGGGGAGTTCCCTTTTATAAGAGGGGTGAGGGGCACCTTTGGAAAAGCTAGAAATATTATTTTATAATAAAATAATTTTCGGTTTATAATGGATCCAAAAATAGATTATTTAAAGTATAAAGTGTGTATGGGTTGAAAACCACTCAACCAATATTTTTTAGACAGGTTTGAGTCACTATATTAACCTTAACGTTTAGATTTAACTCTTAGTTAAATAGTTTGACATTTACGAGGTCTCTTTGTATTTTTATATTATATGGTTATTAAACTTACTATATACTTCTAAGTGAACCCCAATTGGTTCATTAATGATACAACTATCATTATATAAGTATTTTTGTCAAGCCTTAGATTTTTAGAAATATAATATCAATTAATAATATAATATTTGTTTTAAAAACTCTTTTATGTCAATTTTGACACTATTTGGTATTTTGTTTTTTATAAATTCATAACAACATTATTAATTCGAAAAAATCATATAATAAACCCTAATATGTAATATTAACTTAAAAAATTAGTTTAATTCATAAAAAGTCTCAAATTATATTTATTTGTATATTTATAATATCAATTATTTTAATATTTCACTAATTAGGTAATTACTGCATTATCATTGTGTCATAAATAAATTAAATTATTTAATGTCTAAAAAATACAAATAAAATACCATTATTTAGGAAATATTTTTATCTTTCTAATAAATATTTATAATTGAATTTATCTTATCTGTAACCCTATATTAAAAATGTTTTATTTATTAAACTTTGATTTTAACTCTTTTAACACTTCTTTTAGTTAAATAATAATAAATGTCTTAATCTAATCCAAGTGAACTAAATAGGTTCATATTTTATTCCTAAGGTTGTTTTTGGTCGAATTATACTTATCCAATATAATTAGGACATGTGTTAGGGTAATAATAATATCATTTTACCCTTAATTACCCTATTTACTTTTAACCGTGGTAAATAAAAGTAAAAAGTTAATATTCACCCAAAAATATTTTTATCTTATTGAACCACATTTTACTCCTTGATATTAACTATTTATCTCAGATTTTCGAAGTTCCACTCACAAAAGCGGTAAAATTAAGTTTTATGTGAATTTGCAAATTTTCCTAGGAGGCGGGTAAAAGACGGTGAAAAGTTCAATACAATTTTTATATATCTAAAATTATTATAAACCGAATCCAATGAATTTCATTGAAATTATGTAGTTATTATGTATCTATTTTTAACTAAAATAAATTTAAATAAAACAAATAATTATTTAAATAAAAATTTGGTTTTAAACTATAACTCAGTGTTTTTCACTATTCATCAAAAATTAAAAGTTTTGAGAAACATACCAAAAATTCACCCTAAGATAATTTTGATATTCTTAATTAAAAAATGAAGTCTATTTTACCAAATTAAAAACATATAAATTTCATTTATTAGTTTAAAATTAATTCCCGTTGTCAAAACCAAAGAGCGTATTTTTATAAAATAATAACTACCAAAAGATTGACATTTGTTTATGTCCAATTTCAAAGTGAAATTACTTCTAATGACCAACATTGGATTAAATGGTAAAAATATAATCTAATTATACATCTAAACCATTTATATGTATAGTTTAACACTATAAATTATTTTGATTAAAAAAGTTGTTTTCAGTTAAAATATATTATTTTCACTATTCACCCAAATATGAAAGTTATCAGAAAAACACCAAAAATTTATTGAAACTAAATTATTATGTCCCGATCCCAAAGAAGAAGTTTATTTTGTCAAATTGAATATATAAAAGTTTCAAATATTGGATTTAAAAAATGTTCTCCATTAAAAGGCGATAAAATTTCATTTTTTGAAAAATACTTCTTTTATCTGAAAAAATGAATTTGTCCTTAAATTATGTCCAAGAAATTCATAATATGGATTCTAAAATTTTAAGGGTTATATAAAGTTCAAAATTCTATTAACACTATTCATAACCGCTTTTGAACGGCTAGTTTGGTAAGTCGTGGTGCTCTTGAACTCGATGTTGCACGTAGTGTAAGTTATTGAATTACTTTGAAGAACTAACATACTATGAAATCTTGGGGTGTTACATTCTTCCCTCCTTAAATAAATTGCGTCCTCACAATTTTTAAAATTGGGCTTGGGAATATAATGGAAAGTCCCACATCGAAAAAAGAGTCAATAAAACTATCACTTTAAAAGAAAGAAAGAGAAGTACAAAGGTCACCCAAGATAACCCATACTAGGATTCCATGTAGGAAAACATGGATATGGAAGATAAACTAAGTGTCAAGTTCTGATAGAGAGATATAGAAAACATGATCAGGAGAAAGTTAATAACAAGAAAACCACAAACTTGTGATGGGACAAAGGGTCATTATTTTCCCAATAGGAAAAGTAAACGGACAACATTTTTTTTTGTTTTAAGTTAAATTTCACAAAGATGAGGAATTTATTTATGATATTGACTAAGAACATAAAGAGATATACTTAATTTTTAAGTAGAGTTTCATTCTTTAATAAATTTATACCACTAAGTCATTTTTTAAACGATGAGTATTCAAGAAGACTTGGTCACACCGAAAGATCTAGAATAAACTTATAGAGAATCACATGATTCACAAAGTCTAAACTATATATTTACCTTGTCTTTAGAGATTAATCAAAACCAAAACGGTTAGTACAAGATCTGATCATCCCCCAAAAGGATATTCCTTTAGAGAAAGAAACACTAATCTTAATTTCTAAAATTAAACCAACAATACCCCAAAGTTAAATAAATACCATTCAATAAACAATTGTCCTTAAAATACTTCAATATAATCCAAACTAATATTGAATCCCAAAACTTAGAAGAATTTGGTTAGGTAGTCCTCCAAATTAAATTGTATCTCCAAATGACATAAACTACTCTTAAAGTCACATACTTAAAAGTAATTAACCTAATTACATATTCTCTATTATAGGTTAATCATTTCCATAAATAACCCAAATCATTATAAATCCACAATAAAAACATAGATAAAAATCCACCATTACTCCTCAAATGAAATCCCATAGTATTCTATTTTCCTTGGGCATATAGTGTTCCCAACAAAGCGAACGTCTTCCAAAATAAAATTTATTACTTAATCACCAAATCATTTTCCTATAATAAGGGTATTAATTTAATAATACATAAGATCCCATATCAACTTATTATTGATCAATAAAATCATTTAACTAAAAATAATTAGTCACACTAACCAAGGACTTCACGTAGTCCAGTGGTAGGAGATAAATCCCAATCGCACTCTGGTTATGGGTTCGATTCCCACAGCTTTGTCCGATGCGACGGGTTGTCACACGGTCTTTGTGTTATCCTTTTTCAAAAACTATATTTTATAAAATTACCAAAATGAGATAAATTCCTCAAAATAACCATAACATAATTTAACCACAAATGTTATCTCATACCTTGAATTTTCATCCCAAAATATAATGACTTGTAATTGCCTCAAACCCAATGATCATATAAAACCAAATAGTTATTTATAACTATATCAACAAGAGAAAAGATAATTCTTCCTCAAATATCATTTTCACATGACAAACTTCAGGGTTACAAATACAAGAGAAAATTATTCCAAAGTAATCCCATCAACAAGGAGCACTAATACTTTTAAACATTTCTCCAACCATTTATTTCCACAAAGCTTCTTCTTTTACCAAGAAAATATCCTATAGAATAGGGAATTCACTTGGGTAATGGCCAGGTCCCCTACATTTATGAAAAATGATTGTAAATGTATTCTTGGGACCATTTTTATTTTCTTCCATAGTACTCTTAATTTTTTCTCGGAAATTATTCACTTTATGTCCTTCTTTCCCACACACAAAACATTTATTTGTTCCATTGAGACACTTTCCTGGGTGTCTCCTTCCACATTTCCTGCATGATAGAAATTGAGGATTCTTTTCTCCATGGTCTCCACTGATGGAGCTCTTATCATTCATCACCTTTCTCTTATTTGTTGAGTCCGTGAGTTAATTAATATATATGTTGTTAATCATATTTTTGGAAAACTGATTTGGAATGAACATGATATCTTTTACGAATATCAAAATTCTATTTTGTTGCTCATTTCCACCACCGTTCCCCCCTTGTACATCATTCTCAAAGTTACCATGACTTCCTTGGAATCCAGACATTGACTAAAACTAGAAAGCATTGTGTAAGTAACAATAGTCATAAAATCATTTAGAGAATATCATGACACCATATTTTCAATTTGAAACACCTTAGGATTAACCAAGGTCATTTATTATCATCTTATGTTAAAATAATTCAAATCGGTTCATAAAGAAAATGTAAATTATCCTAATCATATCCCCCAGGAGTGTCGTAGCCAAGAGTGCATCAAGGCCCATTGTCGTGCACCAGGTCTCGTTCGAGTCTACATAAAAGTGGTGTTTTTAGGTTTTACCCCTAGGTACATCTATTCTAGAGCCACCTCTTCCTTCTCGTATCCAGATAGGGATGTATTTCTTGTAAAACTCACAAAATCACCACAATACCAAAATTTTAGGAAGTTCCTATATACTAATCCACAAAGTCTATCTTAGGGCTATGTTCTCTAATCAGAGTTTATCTAATTCTAGTTTCCAAGGTTTGTACTAAACTTCCTCTGATACCAACTATAACGCCCTGACCCCAGATGCCCAGAGTCGGTGCATTATTACGTACCATTGGCATGATCATAAAAGATAAAGTCTCGAAAGACCGATTAGTATAGCAGCCTTGGAAGTACTAGATACATTCATAAGGTTTACATTACATCATTAAATGGAAAACTACAACAAAATTATTTCCATAGACAGCACTAAGATCCCATAGACTATCCCTGCAGTTCAGTCATAATATACTTATTTGCATCATGGGAAAAATAAAACATATAAATGGGTGAGATCAAATGCTCAATAAGGATAACATTATAGTGGAAACTTTCATAAATAAGCATAAAAATTTAAGACAGTTTATAAGACTAAAATAAAATCCTTTTAAACTTGAACTTCAGCATAATATGGAAAATATAAAATCAAATAATACCATTTACTTATTCACATGGATATTCTAATAGTATAATAATCACATGTAATATCAATAACCACTTTCATAATGATGGAATTCATAATTCCAGACTTTCATAACCACATAGTCAAGGTCTCGAGCCAAGACTACAAATAATATTTTGTCAAGGCCTTATGCCAAGACACTAGTTTGTCTCATGAGACCTACCGATGCATCAAGGAGCTATAGCGGGCTCCACCTGTCACTTACTAAGTCTAATGAATTCCTCATATAAAAAGTTTGAAACATAAAATAAACATTCATATTAAAACTAGCATACGAAATTTCAATAATTTATCCACAAAACATGAATGGTATAAAAATAGCACATCCACAGTCAAACATAACTCATTCAATACAATATGGAAGATTGTATTGTAACAGATTAACCTCAATCGAGAATAATGAAGGATATTGACATAGATGAAAATAATCATCAAAACTATTTGAGAGAAATATCCCCCTTTTTCTTGAAAACATTTAAAAGTCACACTATTTGTCAAGAATCCGTTTAAAAATAGATTTTTGAATAAAAGTGTCCCATACCACTTTGAAACTTTTAAAAGGAATTTTAATTTTAAAACTTTAATGTCCATATAAATAAATCCTTAAAACCATTTTTAAAACATGGACATTAATGAGAAAGATTTAGATTAATAAATCATTAAAACATTTAAAATGATATTTTAGTTAGAGTTCCTAACCAAAAAAGAGACACATGAATGCAAATAATTGAGATAATAAAAACTTTATAATATCATGAGAATAAAGGGATTCATGATATACTATGTCAAAGTACATTATATACACCATATAAAAGTGAATTGGTGTATAACAACAAAGAAGTCTCAATGGAATGTAAATTGAGATGAAATCTCTTATAAAGACTATATCCTTAGGTTAAGGATAAATCAAGGAAATAATTATGTGTGAAAAATATAAATACACTCAATATGATTGGATATTCAGTGTGAATCAATCATAGGACATTCACACATATTCTTGTAAAAATAACACCAATGAATTGGATGTTTAACTCAATAAATGGAGATTGAGTTAAAATTACTCTTATCAAGTTCATATCGATGACTTGAGAATTTATCACTGGATTCATTATGTCTATCAAAATTATATCCAAAAAAAGTGGAGTGGAAATTATGACATAAGAAAATGAATAGTGATTCCACACATAATCTTGGAGTAAAATAATCAACGAAGTATGCGTAAAGCCGAATGAGTGGAAATTGAAATTTAAAATTCTCTTATCAATTTGGTAACTCATGAAACATACACCCATGGAAGAAGTATCATAAAATTATGATTTAGATATCCATAAATTAAATTATATTACACAATTAATACAATCATGGACAGTACACACACCACATGCAATAAATAAGTGGTTAACAATGGAAATCTCACGAAATTAAAACTGAGATAAGAAACCCCTTACTTTGTACTTTTTCCTTGGACGAGGGTAGGTTAAACTCCTGTATAATGGTTAAATAATTGTTATTTAATTATAGAGGAATAATATACATTAATATGATATCATATATGATCTTTTAACATTGATTTGTTAATAATATCTTAGTCTTATCGTCGTTTTGGGTGTTAACAGATTCGTTTTCCTTTATATTATTTGTTATGTGAGTAATATTTGTTATTGTTGGGATGTATATTATTCATATCCAGAATTATATAATGTATCTAAACATTATTTTAATCATCAAATGAAATTTATTCTTGAATGGATATGATGAGGAATGAATCTCATCGCGTTCGTGGAGACTGTAATCCGTACATACGCACGAGCGACAATATCATTCTTTTGATATTAAAATAATATATAATTGGATGATATATCATATAAACAGAATCATTATAATGTTATATTTATTATTTACATGAATTAAACATCATTATTATACCCATCCAAATAATAATGTATTGAATAACAATTACACCACGACGTGGAGACGATAATCCGTACGTACGCATGTATAGTGACATGTCATTCGAAGGATGGATAGAATAATGAATATGGATGTAACATATTTATAATAACATCACAGTATACAGAAGTTACTGTAGTTATTATTTTAGAATGGAAATAACCAAGAAATATTAAGTGGATGAAGAAAAGAACTTGAAAGAGGGTGGTGAAATTATTACCTCTTCTTTGGGTTCTTCCTTTTGATTTGACCAAAAGGGATTCTTAAGTTGGCTTTCTGACCAAAGGAGGGACTCTATGATGAAGGGAGGACAATTGAGAGGGTATTTGGGTAGGGTTTGTCTGGGCCAAATGGCTTTGAAGGTGTGAATTAGAGAGAAGGGGGAGTGCCTTTTTATAAGAGGGGTGATGGGCACCTTAGGAAAAGTTAGAAATATTATTTTATAATAAAATAATTTTCCGTTTCTAATGTCTCCAAAATGGATTATTTAAAGTCTATGGTGGGGATGTGTCTAAAAACACTCAACCTATATTTTTTAGACAGGTTTGGGTCACTATATTAACCTTTACTTTTAGATTTAACTCTTAGTTAAATAGTTTGACATTTTCCAAGTCTCTTTGTATTTTTATATTATATGGTTAATAAACTTACTATATACTTCCAATAGAACCCCAAGTGGTTCATTAATGATACAAATATCATTATATAAGTCTTTTGGATGAACCTTATATTTTTAGAAATAGAATATCCATTAATAATATAATATTTGTTTTAAAAAATTTTTTATGTCAATTTTGACACTATTTGGTATTTTGTTTTTTCTAAATTCATAACAGCATTATTACTTCTAAAAAAATTCATATAATCAAACCTAATATGTAATATTAACTTATAAAATTAGTGTAATTTATAAAAAGTCTCAAATTACATTTATTTGGATATTTATAATATCAATTATTTTATTATTTCATTAATTAGGTAATTACTACATCATCATTGTGTCATAAATAAATTAAATTATTTAATGTGTAAAAAATATAAATAAAATAAAATTATGTAGGAAATATTTTTATCTTTATAATTAATATTTACAATCGAATTTATATTATGTTTAACCCTATATTAAATTTTTTTTAGTTATTAGACTTTGATTTTAACTCTTTTAACTCTTCTTTGAATTAAATAATAATAAATGTCCTAATCCAATACAAGTGGACCAAAGATGTTCATATTTTATTCCTAAGGTTTTTTTGGTCGAATTATACGTAACCAATAGAATTAGGACATGTTTTAGGGTTATAATAATATCATTATTAGCTTTAATTACCCTATTTACTTTTAACCGTGGTAAATAAAAGTAAAAAGTTACTATTCACCAAAAAATATTTTTATCTTATTGAAACACATTTTAATCATATATATTAACCTTGTCTCTCATATTTTAGAAATTCCACTCATAGAAGTGGTAAAATTATGTTTTATGTGAATTTGCAAATTCTCCTAGGAGGTGGGTAAAATACGGTGAAAAGTTCAATAAAATTTTTATATATCTAAAATTATTATAAACTGAATCCAATGAATTACATTGAACTTATGTTGGTATTATGTATCTATTTTGACCTAAAATAAATTTAAATAAAATAAATAATTATTTAAATAAAAATTCGGTTTTAAACTATAACTCAATGTTTTTCACTATTCATCAAAAATTAAAAGTATTCTGAAACATACCAAAAATTCACCCTAAGCTAATTTTCATATTATGAATTCAAAAATGAAGTCTATTTTACCAAATTCAAAACATATAAATTTCATTTATTAGTTTAAAATTAATTCCCGTTGTCAAAACTAAAAAGCATATTTTTATAAAATAATAACTACCAAAAGATTGACATTTGTTTATGTCCAATTTCAAAGTGAAATTACTTATAATGACCAAAATTGGATTAAATGGTAAAAATATAATCTAATTATACATCCAAACCATTCATACGTATAGTTGAACACTATAAATTATTTTGATTAAAAAAGTTGTTTTCAGTTAAAATATATTATTTTTCACTATTCACCCAAATATGAAAGTTATCAGAAAAACACCAAAAATTTATTGAAACTAAATTATTATGTATCTATCCCAAAGAAGAAGTTTATTTTTTCAAATTGAATATATAAAAGTTTCAAATATTGGATTTAAAAAAGGTTCTCCATTAAATAGCGGTAAAATTGCTTTTTTTGAAAAATACTTCTTTTTTCTGAAAAAATGAATTTGTCCTTACATTATGTCTAATAAACTCATAATATGGATTCTAAAATTATAAAGGTTATATAAATTTCAAAATTTTGTTAATACTATTCATAACCGCTTTTTAACGGCTAGTTTGGTAAGCCGTGGTGCTCTTGAACTCGATGTTGCGTGTAGTGTAAGTTATTGAATTACTTTGAAGAACTAATGTACTATGAAATCTTAGGGTATTACAATAAGGGTATAGGTCATGGGTCGTGGGGTCGAGTCCCTTGATTTTTCTTCTTCTACCGTGTTGTGTGCGGTAGGGGATACTGTAACTTATAAAATAATTAAACTAATAAATTGTGTCTCGAAAAATTTATTTATTTTTTCCAAAACATTTAACTATATAGAAATTTTTTTATTTGATATAATGTATTTTTTTAATTTACCTAAAATCACTTTTTTAAAATTATTTGTTAAAATTATTTCATAATTATTTATTTTTTAAAAGTTTAATTTAATTTTTTTATTAATATTGAAGGTGGTAACAAGATTATTCTACCTCTCTAGTGGGTAGTTCATTTCAAAATTCTTTTATTTAATTCATTTAATTATGGCTCAGTTCACCTCAATGCGTTGAGTTGGTAAATAAAAAATTTTCATTCCCTTCTCAATATGTCTCTTTAGGTGCTTGATGCCTAGATTAGTGACTGAGCTGCTTGGTCTGGTAAAGATCCTACATTTTATATTTGGTATAAGTTGTAGATGCTTTCATAAGGATCTAACTATAGGTTTATTTTCACAGAGGAAAGGAGTGAGTGTAGATGAATGTTGGTTCCAGTACCAGTTGAGTGAAGATTCCAATCATGTTTTTTAGAGGTGTCCTTAGGTGAAGCAAGTATAGCATGTCGTTAGTCTTTGGGAACAAGTTTTGAGGCTATATTGGGAGCTATTGATTACCTATCTTTATAAATAAGGGTATCCTATTGTTGGGAAGCCAGTTATATTGGCATGTCACTAATGAGAGGACTAAAATTGACTTTTGTTTCAAGGGAAGGAAGATTTGACTTCTACCTCAGTTTCAAAGGAACACCTTTCCTTATCACCATTACTTCAACCAAGTAACTACTAAAGACACTACTACACAAATTGATCCTTACCAAACACTTAAAACAACCAAAAAACATCATTTATTTCTCATGTATTCACATCTTTAAACATTTCCATATTTACTATTTACTAGATACATTATGTTTATTATGCTAATCATTTTCCATAGTTGATGTAAATATTCCACTATCTGTCAACCATACAAACTCTTGGTCATTACCCATTCATTCCAACCATTACAGTTCATCAATAGCTAGTGCATATCAAATTCCATCCCATCTTTAAATTTATTATTACCAACCATGTTCCACATTATAGGGTTACTCCAATATAATCCCCACAATGCACAACCAACCACCACATAAACTTCTTCACAACACATGAAAAAAACCACCAAAATACTTCATTTTTTCCCACACAACTGGCCATACCACCCCTTCCATGTTAAAATCCCTTAACATAAATTTCATTGGTCCCAATGTCTACAAGATAAAACAGGTGAAACACTTCAAGAGGGGGGGGGTGAATTGAAGTTAAAAATATAACTTACATTTTTCATCCCACTTAAAGTATAAGATGATCAGAAGTCATACCACCTGATCATATAAAAGTATATCAGAGTAAATACTAAAACCATTGAAAATTAAATTTATTATAAGTTGATCACTTAACCGATATAAATAGTAAATGTAGTGGAAAATAAAGTGTCAGAAGTAATCTACTTATCTGTAGTAATTAAAGTAAATCTGATTGGACAATAATAAAAATAATGAAAAACTATTAGAGTACGGATAAAAATACTTAAAATCCTATAAAGTATATTTATTACAATTCTACTATTAGTTTTCAGGGAGGATTTAATTTTATTTAAAGTGGTTGGAGGATCTTTAAACCTGATCTTGGTATCCCCATTCTAAGCATGGAACATCTCGATTAAAAAACCTATTGGATAATATTCTATCTTCCTATACTTAGAAACTCTTGATTACATTGATTGGACATATAAAACTCAAGAACCCTAAGCTTTTACAACTATAACCATGTTATAGGAGCTCTATTTTCCTATCCTTATAAACCCTTGATTGCACTAATCAGACAAATAAAATTCCACACCCATAGGCTCTTCAATATCCATGGATTAGAAAAAGGAGATATATAATGAAGATGATAAGATATTTATAATAATTTCCTCACCAGATATAGATATTTATAAAAATACTAAAAAATAAAAATAAAATTGAAATCACTCTAGAGAATAAGTTTTTATAGACTTAAACATGATTATAAGTAAGAATTTGAGTAAAATTTCATCATCAGATGCTTCTATTCTATGAATCCTTGGGTTGAATTCATATATATACACTATAATAAACTCCATGGTCATATTTCAAAATATTAAAGTTTAGTTTCAATGGCATCATATGCAGTACTCCATAATTAGATGAATGAACGTGTAGACTCTATCAACTAATGTGTTCAATCTATAAATTCCATCATTATGAGATAATATGTTTTTGTAGATGTATATATTAACTCATTTCACCAAAACATATAATCATATATTAAAACTATACTAAAAAAACATAAACATTCAACACAAAGTAATATTAAAACATTAATAAAGTGTGTTATGATTTTAAAAAACTAAGGATAAGAAAATTCATTGACTAAAAAATCTCTCCATTTTTGATAATAATAAGACACAAATGAAAATAAATGTAAAGATAAGTTTGAAAATAATTTTAAATAAAAACTTCCTATACTATGTGCTATCTGATTCTCCTCCCCTAATATAATTTCCAAGAGAAATAAAGTTTCTCCTATAGGAAATCACACATGTCTAGTAGTATTAAAAACAATCAATTCACCATAGTCATAAGACAAATTTACACAAAACTATTCTCCCCCTTAATAAAACTCATAAATTTATCATTTAAATCCCCCTCCAATTAAAATAAAACTTATAAACTATCCCCTTTTTAGAAAACTTACAATCTATGCCCATTTATAAAATAAATTATTATGAAAAGAAAAACTTGCATACTTTTTCTCCCTTTTAAACTTATCTCCCTTTGTAAAAGAGATAAGAAAAACTTACTAATCTCCCCCGTAATGAAAATGAAAATGATAAAACAAAATTAATAACCTCTAACCCTTAAATAAAATAAAACAAACTTATTAATCTCTCTACCTTTATGATGGTCAAGAAGATAAAAATAGAGAAGAGAAAATATAAGGATAATAGTTTGGATGAGTAAGGGAATAAAACAATTCCTCATATATTTTGTGAGATGTATATTTTTTCCTTTATGAATACAATGAACAAATATCATTTTTACTAAAACAATACCCATAAAATCTTTCTCATTTTTTTTGGTATTATAATTTTTAAATAGAATCACTAATAATCAATGGATAATAAGGTTAATAGGGTTAAAATTTTTGGAAGTTATATTACAATATATATGGTTGATATTATAAAGTTAAAGATGGTTTCAGAGTATATTTAGAGTGATTTTCTTATCTTAAAAAATATTTCAAATAATGTCATATGATAAGTTAAAGAAAATATCTCTCCCATTCTCTGGGGTTGATGAAATTTTTTAAATTAAAATACAAATAATATTACCTCAAGAAATTTATAAGGGTAAGGATCAAAGAAAAGGGTAAACTCACGATCATCAAAGAATAAGATATTTAAATATATTAGTAAATCTATTTAGATTATGAGTAATATATAATATATTTATAATCCAATGTAATTTTTTTTAGATCTGATATGGTCTTCATGTTTAGGATATTTTATATTTCATGTAAGTGAATAAGATCATTAAAATATAAAAACATGTAAGTTATATAACATATGATGCACTATTAACGTGTAACATGTTTAAAAATTATTTTAGTAGAATCTGTACAAGGAGAAAAAATTACAGTCGAGTGAGAAAAAAACTTTAGAGAATTAGAGTATAAAAAATAAATAAGATGATTATAATTTATAAAATATAAGAGGTATTCTCATAAAATATACTATGAATTAAATTATACCTTTTGAAAGTTAATTTCCATTAAACTTAGTCAAATAAGTAACATTCATTAGGTGTGGTCACACTAAAATTTAATATTTCTTATAAGTTCATTTAGATGAACTTTCATTTATTGAACATGTGGAAAATATAAAGTACCTATAAAAAGTGTTAATAAAATTCTAAAACAAGTAATGTCCTCCCCCTATCTCGAAGATTTTTTCAATGTTAGGAGATAGTTGAAATAAGGATTAGATATTATGATCAATTTAAGTTGGTCATACATAAATTCTATTTATTTTATTTGAATATATCAAAATTTGAAGGTTTAGTGAAAATATCAGCAAGTTGATTTTTAGTTCTGATTAAATCGAGTAGAATATATCCTTTTTTATGAGTTATTGAAGTAAATGGTGTCTTATATCTATTTTATTTGCATGTGAGTGATGTGATGGGTTATTATACAAAGAGATAACTCTTGTGATATCATAAAATATTGGAATTTGAGTAAAACTCAAACCAAAATATGTGAGTGTGTGCTACATCCACAACAACCGATCCAAAAAAATTCTTGCTACCTCGTATTCAGCTTTAGTGATGGAAAGAAAAAATGAGTGTTTATTCTTGCTAGAATATGAAACTAAATAATCACTTAATAAATGAAAATTTCCATAAGTTATCTTTAAATCCATTTTACATCCAATAAAATTAGTGTCAAAATAGATCTTTAAAATAAATTCACTTCCAAATGAATATAAAAGTCGATGTTCTGGTGCCCCTTTAAGATAAATAAACACCTAATTAGTAGCTTTAATATGAGCCTATTTAGAGTTTAATTTTAATATCACAAACAACATATGTAAAAAATAATTCATAGTCAACTATCCATCAAATAGAGTAATCTTCCAATCATCTCTATGAATAAATTTTGATCAATCAGTTTCTCATATGCATCATGATCTAGTTTATAAAGGGTTCCTATTAGAGTAATGATTCTTGAGGAATTATCAAAACAAAATCATTTTAGTAAATATATTATATACTTATATTGAGTTAAAGTATTTCCTTATGATATTTGAGTAATTTAGAATACAATAATGAAATTTAGTTCTCCCATCATGCTTATCTTGAACTCACTTTGCATAAGTTCTGAAAAACTACCCGTAAAAGTTTTTTTGATTTAATCCAAAGATAATGTCATTAACATAAATTTGAGAAATAATAGAATACTTGAAAATTTTATTGATAAAATGAGTGGGATTAACCATTAATTTAACAAAATTATTTTAAATTAGAAAACTAGAAAATCAATCATACAAAGATCTTAAAGTTTGTTTGTATGCAAATAGATTTGTTATGTTTAAAAACATGTTCAAGAAAATTTGGATTTACAAAATTAGTAAATTTTTCAATATAAATTCCCTTATGAACATATATATTAAGAAAGTCACTCTTTACATCCTTTTTATATAGAGTTAAATTTAAATGAGCTATAAAGGCTGGAAGTGTATGAATAGTCTTGATCCTAGCCACAAAAGAAAAAGTTTCTCTATAATATATGAGATTTTACTAATTATAACGCTTAATAATTGACTTTATTTACTTCAAAGAATAATTCCATTTTTCTCACATTTATTATGAAAGATCCATTTTATTCCTATAACTAGAATATCTTTTAGATGATCAACCAAGATCCAAACCTTGTTACATTCAAATTGATTTAGTTCTTCTTGCATTGAAAATGTTGGTCCCAAATTAACCAGTGATATGTAAATACAAGTGTGAGGTGAATTATAATATAAATAAGACTAAAAAATTCCATCCCACTAAAAGTATAAGTTGATTGGATGATGTATCTTCTGATAAAATCAGATTTTATAAAGTGTAAAACAAGAGAAGTTAACAAGTTAGAAGTTAAAAACATAACAAATTACAAAAAGAATAAGCAAAATATAAATTAAAATTAGTACACACATAGTAAGAAAATTATTTATTTTTTGAATAATAATTGAAAATATCCTAATTTTTTTTACCAAACTACACTCAATACAAAGTGAGTCTTCCCTTTTATCCAAAGTGGTTGGGGGATTTTTAAACCTAATCTAGGTATCCCCTTTCCAAACCCAGAAAGTCCTCGACTATAAACCCGTCAGATTGTATTTTGTCTTCATATCATCAAAATCACCTAATCAATATGATCAGAAATAATATCAATCACCCTAATCTTATTTAATTAAAACCATATTGATAAGTATCCTGTCTTCCTATCTATAGAAGCCCTCGATCACACTGACTAGACGATATGTCTTTTATACCTAGATGCCCCTGATATTGCAATATTGGTCAATCTATATTATTATCCATTGGAATACCTCAATATTGATGATATAAAAAAGAATAATTACAATAGTAAATTCTCATAGTATTTATAATGAAACCTCATGCAAAGAATAATCTTAACAAAATATCACTAAAAAAATAAATTCAAAAGTTATCAATTGATAAAAAGATATTACAGACTTCAATATTATCACAAACTTTCAATTTTATCATGTGATTGTTTAAATTATCTCATTCCTCAAAGCATCAGGTTGAATTTATAGATGTATATATAATAAAATATAATGTTTGAATTCCAAGTTCTTTAGTTTTAGTTGCATTGACATCTGATGCATCTCCCCATCATCCAATGTATATTTCTTCAATTAACTCATCTGATGTGATCACATCTATCACAACATGTCATCTATTGAAAGTAATATACTCAAAATACTAATTTCACTGTAACTTATGATCCAAAAACCATACATTAAGTTATATATATAAAAACTTAAACAATTGATTTCAAGTTAATTCAGATACATTATGAGTTTATTGTGATTTTCAAAATAAGGATACATAAGTGTTTTTGACCAAATGGTATCCCACAATAGAAACTATCCAACTATCATCACCTAAGGAATCATCTATCATTTTAGATTTAAATTTTTACAGAATGAAATATGTTCACATACATTTATAAGGGATTTTTGAGTTCTTACTGGTTGATTTATAACACTGATGATGTTATCACTAGGATTATTTCTTAAGATCATTTGGATTCTAGGTAAAACAATATTGATATTCAAATATTAAATGATTAACTTACATTAAGATATCTTTTTAGATAATTTATTATATTATTATATCTTCTAGAACGTTAATTTATTATGGATTTGATTCAACATCCATTAACAAAATAGAAGAGGTTTCAAAAACACAATACAAATGTGTAACTTCCAGGAATTTTATGTTTGAATAAGGATTTTTTTTAAAACTTGACATGAACCATTTATTTAATAGTTTATTTCCACTTATTGAATGCCCAATACACCTTACTAATGGTATAATAACCAAGAAATATCCATTTAGCATATTTTTTTATCAAATTTATGAGGATTATATTTTATATTCAAAATGAATACTTTACATCAAAAAATTTAAAGTAAATAAGTTTTGTTTTTATTATATTCTAAAATACACAAGGGGTTTTGTAAAATAATAAATGAAATAAAACACAGTTTATAGTGTAGTAATCTATACTCATAGATTCCACACAAAAAGGCTTAGCTACTGAATTTTCAAACAACATTTTCCAAGTAATTTTTTAAAGGTTAGATTCATTTGTTCAATTAATCCATTATGCTATGGAGTTATAATGTTGGTATCGCGAATACTCTTAAAGTAATTTCATTTGAAGGAGTCAATAAAAATGAATACTTTAACCAATGGTAGGATGATCAGGAAGAATTTTCAATAAATGTGTCAGTTCAACAGAATATGGATCACTCAGTGAGGTCAATGTCTATGAATATGGTGATGTTCTTGGTATATTGGTTGTATTATTCATGTTGAGAATTTATACAAGATATTGGCAGTTACATTTTCAAATATACAGAGGACTACAAATGTAGGAGGTCAATGAAACCAGCTTGACCAGCTGAAACCCGCTATATATATATATATATATAGAGAGAGAGAGGGACCACCCAGTGATGTGTAACATGATTACTTGATATAGTGATCCATTTGGCCGACAAGTAAATAATTATATTCTTTATATTTTTATAGAAATATAATATTTGTTTTTTTCTCCATGGATGTAGGTTAAAATTCCAAATCATATAAATCCAAAGTTCTATTTACTTTTCCACATTTATTTTTCTTATTTGTATGTTTGTGTGTGTGTGAGATGAATTAGTGTGTGGTTATTTAGGGTGTATAAAATTCTTATATTTTTGTTCTCTATATTAGGGAGGTTGGCATGTCTACTGCACATGATGTCTAATGGTTGAACTTTTTTTTGGATTCCAGATCCTACTTCTAATGGTCAACCATCCAGTGAACTCATGATTTGTAGCCGTGTTTATCCTCCCCCAAAAAGTCGCATTAGATCTTGGTTTAGGATATACTTAGGTATATTTATTTCATATCTTATTTATCATTATTTTTATCTAATAGAAGTTACTACATTAGTTTAATGACAATTGAATAAGGTAAGACCATGGATGAAAAGTTTGAGAATAAAGACTTTAATTTCTAAAGGATGCCCATGGAATATTATCTTATCTAAAAAGACACAAATGTTTTATTGACTAGAAATAAACTAAATAAGATGGATAAATCATAATGAGAGTGTATGGATAATATATAATTTCTATAGATTATAATTTCATTATAAATAAATGTTGTTTTCAATATTATATAGAATACAAAAATAATAATAGAACTGATGTTACCCCTAATAGACATGTATGAGAATACAACCAATTTTAAAAAGTATATATGATGCATAGGTTTTGTTTGACATGCGATTATTATTATAAAGGATATATTTATACTATGTTATTTATTTCAACATGATTCAAAGTCAGATCGAGTCAGTGAAAGTCACTTTCATAGATGCTGTATGGGTATTTATTTTTCTATCATCACTAGTAGAGAGTTGGGTAGTGATGGTTAAAATTATTATTAGTTCTATATGAATATCTAAATTAGTATTTTAGAATGTAAATAACTTAAAACTGAATAAATATATCAGGCACGTGGAAGTCCAATCACCTATCGGTAATGCATTGAATACAGAGGGTGGAGTATGGTCACCCAACCAGAAGATAATTTTGAAGAAAGAAAATAAATTCATAGATTAATGTTTAAGTATATCTACTAGGACATATAATTATTACCTTGGTTCTCAAAACCTTTCATTTTTGATTTTACAAGGCTCAAAGGTTTCAAGGGAGATTTGAAATCCTTTACCCCTAGGAAATTATAAGTTAGTTCTCACAATCAACCAGTATGTTCTCACGATCAATTATTTGTACTCACGATCGATCCATTCCTTCACACAGTCAACAATTTATTCTCATAGTCAATCATTTTTTCTCATAGTCAATCCATTCCTTCACATGAATGATAATTTATTCTCCTGGTTAATATATTCCTTCACATGGTTGATATTCTTTTATCATGGTCTATCATTTTTTTCTCAATGTTGATCAGTTGTTCCCACAGTTGATCCATTACTTCACATGGTTGATCAGTTTATTCTCACAGTTAATCCACTCCTTTACAAAGTTTATAGTTTGTTCTCATGGTTGATCATTTACTTTGAATTATCGATAAAATTGTTCTCATATTTGACCCATTACTTTACACAATTGTTAGTTTGTTATCATGTTTGATCCATTCCTCTACACGTTCAATATTTTTTATCACAGTTGATCTTTTTGTTCTCATTGTTAACTAGTTTTTCTCATGTTTGATCCATTTATTTTAATGGTTGATCAGTTTGTTCTCATGGTTGTTCCCTTCCTTTATACGATTGTCAATTTTTCTCTTGGTTAATTATTTCCTTTTCATGGTAGATCAATTTTTTCTCAAGATTAATCCACTCCTTTTTATGGTCGATAGTTTTTTTCACTATCAATCCCTTCTTATTATTAATCCATTATTATGTTTGATCCCTTCATGGTTGATCCAATAATTTTCAAAATTTCTAGTTTTTTAAAGTACTCATATTCCTCTAAAATGATGTGAAAAAATGTTTTTAAATTAAAATATGGGATTTAAATATTAAATAATTTTTTTTCAAATATATTTTTTGAGGATTAAATCCAATATTTTAATTCCTTAAACCCCATAGATTTAAATGGGTATTTTTGTGTGTTTTAAATGAAACTGAATTTAAGATACACAAAAATGAAAGCCAACTACTATAACTTCTGGGGGATCTTTGGGAAATTGTATCTTTCATCTTAAAAACATGATATTTTATACATTAAAGTATTTTATTATTTAGTTTGATTTCATACAAACTGTAAACTTGTTATTGAACCTTGAGAGTTTCCTGATTTAACCCAGATCCTTCCTATTTGTGATTCTAGGCGTGTTCAATAGGTTATTTCCCTCACTATTTTCTAAATAAGTGTGTTGTGTTTGACATAGGATATTATTTCTCTTTTATATTCCTCATTTATTTGTAAGTGTTATACTACTGATCAATCCCTTACCTTCGTGATATCTATAAAGTAACATCATATTAACTTTCATCTATTTTTGGTGTATTGTGTTTTGTAATTTCTTTTCCAGGTAATGGATCCCTGTTCTCTATTATTTTTTCATCTGTAATTAATATTCTTATTTATTCTAGTGGGTGTGTGGTATATATTAACTAATAAATATATTTATCTAGATTAAATTTTAATTCAAATGGAAGGGTATTAATTTCATGTGTTTATATATCGATTATTTTTTTCTTGAAACATATAACCTATTATGATGAGCCTGTTATAGATGTTGTAAAAATATTAACCCATGTTTTGGATTGATAACCCTTTCTTGATTCTTTGTTTAAACCCACAAATATTAAAAGTATTAATACATATATTTGGTTAAGAATTAGTTTCTTGTGTAAATTTGGGACTATGTGAAAATACCCATGAACAAGAAGAAGATTTAATGTAATACCCTTGTAAATGAATTATTGAAAAATGTGTGGCTTGGGAATCTACTGCTATGTAATTCTAGTATGTTTTTTTAGACTTGTGGATGTGTGGATTTTATGGGGTTTACATGATGATGGTGGTGACCATCTCAGGTGTAGGATGTGTTGCTAGTAGTGAAAGTGTGGTGGAAGATATGTGGTTGTTGTGGTAGTAATATGAGTTGATGTGTTATGCATTGTTATAGTATCCTAATAGCAATGAAATAAAACTACTAATGGCGTAATTTAATAATATGGGTTTGGAATTATTTTGTAGAAAATGAATTGGTGAATCGAATAATACTAAACAGCCTGTACTTAAATGATAATTAAATAAAAATGGTGGCTATAATGGTTTATCAAAAAAATATGAGGTTAAGTGTCTTAATTAATGAAAAATTGTTGTTAATGAAATAAATTTCTATGGTGGATAAATATTTAATTTAAAGAAATTTAATTGAGTTGTGTATGTGGTAGTTCTGTGTGGTGAGTTGCGTTTAGTGGGTGAAAACATTTAGTACAATTAGTATAGTGTTGATGATAAGGCGAAGGTGATAAATTATTGATGTGAAATCCTTAGGTTAGGATTGTGTGATTTCTAGGTTAAAATATATATATTATTTTATTTTAATGTTACTTTTATATGCACCCACCCCTATAAAGTATCATGTATTGAAACCCAGATGTTCTGGGGGGTATTTTTCTCAACATACAGATGGTAAGGAATGAATGGAAGATTTCCCCCTCTTCCATGCCCTTTCTTTAGTAGTGGTAATAGGAAGTGGTGCAGTTAGTGGTGGATCCTAGCCCTTTATGATGGAACAATTAGTAATGAAGCTTGATTATGAAAGGATGTGATATTTAGTGGGGGTTATGCGAGGTAGGAGGAGGTCATGAGGTTAATGTACTTCATTTTCATGATACCCAATTGCCTTGGTTATGATGTTACAGATGGATGTGTGATGATATAGAAGTGGAATAAGAGATGTGCATTATGACATTGATTCCAACATGAGATATTATTCCCCATGGTAGTATGGGGTAGTTAGGTTTATGACCTGACCCACATCAGATATGGTTGGACACATGGAAATGAGATGTTATGGAAGGAATTGAATCATAGGAAGTTTGATGTTGGTGCATGAGAGTGACGGCTTAGTAGAGAAGTGGATATTAGGAACCTTTATCTATGTTCTTTTGATATCATCTTACAACTTACTTGAGTTATTTATTGAGTGAGCCTTGGTGAGTTTTAGATGGATAGTCAACCTGTTTAGGTGTTGTTGGTTCTGCTATTTGTTCACTAGAGAATTAATATGCACCTTTCACATTTTCATAGGAGACCTTGCATTTGATCCTACTGAGTATACATGTTATTATCACCCTAAGTGTATAAAATATTTTTTACAGGTTTCTAGGAGGTTTACAGAGACTGAGCTAGGAATTACTATCTTGTAGATCAGATCTACTATTGAGTCGCTACTTTAGTTTTCTTTTTGGTATTTAATTTGAAGAATTTATTTGTATTTCATTTCATATACATATGGGATAGTTTGGTTTCTTTATACTATTAAATGTAGTTTTTTGGTGCTTTTTTATCTTCTATATTTATCTTTTTCTCATATTGAGGGTAATGTATCCCATTTGAGTATTTTACATCATTATTTCTAGTCACCAACTCGAGGCCTACTAGAGGCGATACTTGGGGGAAACTCCTTCCATTCACTACCAGCTTAAGAGGGGTACTGGTAGAGGGGGTGGGAGTCCTGATAGAGTGTTATCAAAGGTTTTGGTTGAGAGATAATATTGAGTTCAGAGTTAGGAATTGGTGAGGATTTCTTATTAATGGTAGGGAAACAATGTTAGTTAGACTTAAAGTTTGATATATCAAGGGAGACAAGCTAGGATGTAGGTGTTTATCCCCCCTTCTAATTTGATGTAAGGACCTTTAACTTACTAAACACCATAGATGAGATAATGCTAATTATGATGTAGAGACCCAGGGGAGGTACATGCACCATGTTTGTTTGTGTTCATGATTGAATGGGGTTTATCAAGAATAAAATGGAATTAATTGTTTAATATAAATAAGATCCATGATACCAAGATTAATCTCTATTCCATCATGTTTTTCTAGAGATAACTCCTACTCTTTGTTTTCATGCAGTTCAAGAGTTGGAAGTTTAGCAGGATGACCCAGTCGATCTTCTAAGGATTGACCAGATAGAGGAGAATAAGATGTGGTAGAGGGTGTTACATGATTTCCATAATCAGAGTCTAGAAAATTTCTAGGGAAGTTTCTCTGATATATATATGGAGTATTGGTTGGAGGATCTTGATATTTCATTTAGTATGATTTGGAAACGAGATGAGTACTAGGTTTCTTTGGTGTTTAGTCATTTGTGGGGAGTGGTGTGCTAATGGTGAATATTATACCATATAGAGTGGAACGAGGAGGATGTTTCTTAGAATAACTTATATAAGGAGTTTTATATTGAGTTATTATGGTCGATTATGGAGGAAATAAAGATCTAGGAACTTCTCTCCCTTTAGTAGGGGATCTAGAGCATGTAAGATATCAGGATTAGGTTTTAGGATCTACTGTGTTGAACTGCTGATCTCTTTTCAGATGAGGAGATTGGAGAATGATGTCTTGAGGATACACTACATCCAGTGATAAAATATATAGTCACCCCATTTACGCTTCCAATAAGTCTAGTAATTTATAATAATATATAAGTAATCGAGTGAATACACTCATAGGGAGGCATGCCTTAAGGGGGAGTTTAATAGAGCTTCAAGTGAAGGATTATGAATTTCAGAGAAATTGAGGTTTTTATTAGTAATGAGTTGATCAAAGCATTCCACTCTGTGATTTTATAGGTCCAGTGGTTCCTAGGAATCTACTAAGGAATTTCTATTCATATTATATGCTTATCAAGGTTATAGTAATATCCAGGATCAGTACCCAAATTCTAAGGGAGGTCAGTTGGGTTTGGGTAGTCAGGCCCCTCTCCATTCATAGCAGCAGTAGAGACCGCTAGTGTTCATTTAACAGCTGAGAGGAGATGGATCTTATAGAGTTCATCTTTTCAATGTTACTTATCCTTAGGAAAAAAAAAGAATTACCAAAGTTCATAAATAGTGAGGAAGAGAAGATGGACATGAGAAAGTGCAGGCTATGGAGGTTCCGGTGATAGAGGAATTGAAGTTTGTTTGAGGTATGATAATTTTATCACTTATCATAGTTTATACTTTTCTTGATTCTAGAAAATCATACTACTTTCTTGGAACATCCCTGATTCGCACATTAGGACTAGAGGTGGATAGGCTTCTAGTTCCCCTAGTGTTATATACACTAGCTGGATTATTTTTTGATGTATTTTAAGGATGCAAAATAATTATAGGGAAACATCAGTTGGTGGAGAGTTTATTCTTATTATAGATGCATACATAGGATTTCATCCTTTTCATGGAATAGTTAAATTATATATGTGCAGTTGTTGACTGTTTCTATAGGATAGTTGTGTTTTTAGATATAGAGTGACAACAAGCAGTGTTTATTAGTGAGTGAAACTATCAAATGTGTCCCAGGAATATAGAGCCTATTTTATCTCATTTGAAAGATATTTCAGTATATAACTAGGTGGAAGAGTTCCCTATAGTTGTTTATGATCTTCTTTATAGATGAGGTTGTGACATTACCCCTTCAACGTGATATCAAATTTGGGATAGAGTTACAATTAGGTGCCTGTCTAATTTCAAGAGATCCTTATAATATGGAACCTATAAAGCTATATGAGTTGAGACTCTAGATTGATGATTTTTAGCATAAGGGATTAATATAGATCAATTTATATCCTTGGGGTTCTCTAGTGTTCTTCTACAATAAGGTAGATGGTAGTCTAAGGATATGTATAGATCATTGAAAGTTGGATCAGGTGATGGTCAAGAAAAGTTACCCTCTTTTGAGAATAAATGATCTATTTGACTGTTGAAGGGTCCAATTGGTTTTTAAAGATATATCTATAGTTTGGATACCACCAAATGAGGATAAATGAGAAATATATCTTGAAGAATTAATTTTAGTTCAAATATGGGCACTTTGAGTTTGTGGTCATACCATTTTGTGTCATGAATGCACCCACTATGCTCATTGGGTCAGAGGAGGAGCTTACCAAACATCTCATAGTTGTCCTGTAGGTTCTTCAACACCATAAAATCTATGGAAATCTATCTAAGAGAAAGTTTTGGACACACGAGGTGTATTTAGGTAGACATTTGGTGTCTCATTTGGGTGTGGCTATGGACCCATCAAAGAATGAGGCAGCTGTTTCTTAGATAGTACTTAAGAACATTGTAGAGGTTTTCAACTTGATTATCCTTATAAGATATTACGAAAGGTCTTTGTCCAAATTATAAATGATTGAAACCCCATTTATTTATTTAATAAAGAGATACTAATCATTCATATAAACTAATAAATTCTAGGAAGATTTCAAATACCCAAAGGAGAGGATGATAAGTGTTCCTATGCTTCTATTACCAGAGGAATGGGTGATGTTTGAGGTCATTTATAATATTTACATCTAGTATTGGGATTCATCTTGATGTAGTAAAGGGTAGTGATCTATTATGGGTTTATGAAGTTGCATCCCCATGAGCGTAATTATGACACTCATGACTTGGAGTTGGTAGTAATAGTGTTTTTCCTAAATCTATGGTGAAATTACCTAATTAGTGATCACTTTTTGGTCTTCACATACCATAAGAGTTTTAGGTGTGAATTCTCTTAGTAGTATTTGAACCTATACCAGTGAAGGTGGATGAAATTTCTCTAGGTTTATGATTTCAAAATATTTTACACCCTAGGATAGGGGAATATAGTTGCTAATGTGTTGAGACAAAATTTATGGGGAGATGTTGTTCGAGAGTATTAGGATTCCTAGAAATGGATGGAATAGATTATAGTAATGAATCTCAATATGGAGGAATTCAGTGGTAGAGGTTGTCTCTATTAGATATTTGTGGAATCATCTCTGATGTGATTGGTTGTAGAGTCTTAGTGGAAGAATCAGAGGTGGAAGTGATGTAAAATCATATTGGTCATATTGATGCTCCATATGGGTGGTAAAAGGATAATTAGCATCAGATTTTATTTTAAGGAAGACTATTTGTTCCATTGGCCATGTGAGAGGGAGTTCTCTTTGAGTTCCACATCTCACCCTTAGCGGAGTATTAAGGTGTATCTAATATGTAATGTGGTTTGAGGAGGCAACTTTGGTGGTTTAGTTGATCATGGACTAACCAATTAATTAATCCCATTTTCTAGTGATTTTAGAGTCAATTTATATGGAAAATCTGGAAATGCGGTACATGGATGTGATTGTGAGACTCCATGGGGGTACCAGATACCATTGTATTTGGATAGGATTCTCATTTTAAATCATGATTCAATAGAGAAACACAACATTATTTTAGATCTCATTTACATATTTTCACTAATTTATATCCCCAAATATAAGGAAAGATAGATCAGACCTTCCCAACACTGGATGATATGGCATAGACTTATGTCTTGGACTTTAGCAGATCATGGATGAACCATCTACCGTTGGTTGAGTTTCTTACAAGAATAGATATCACCAATCCATTGGTATATATCCATTCAAAATATTATATGTGTGGCCATGTTGTTATCCATTATTTTAGGTTGAGGATGGGAGTAATCAGTTATTGTTCTAGAGGTGGTGTAGAGTATAATAAATAAGATCCAAGTGGTTAGAGAGTGGATGAAGTCAACACAAGACCACCATAAGGCCTATGAAAATTATATATAGACCCCCCTATATTTTTATCTTAGAGACCATGTGTTCTTTAAGGTCTCCCCTCATAGGGGGTAGTGGAGGTTTGGATTAAGGAGAAAGATTTCTCACAGGTTTATTAGGCCTTTCAAGGTGTTGGAGTGAATTAACAAGGTAGTTTATCAGCTGGAGCTCCCACCACAGCTTGATAGACCATGAAATTTTCCATGTGTCTTAACTTCATTTTTATCTTCATGATGACTCACAAGTAAATTATTATGGAGAGTTTTACATTGAGTATGATGTGATGTTTTTAGAGCAGCCGATTGAGATCTAAGATTTTTGGGAGAAGGTGATGTGTGGAAGAGTTTTTTGCTTGGTTTGTGTGTTATGAATTCATAAGGGGAGTACTTTGGAGTGAGATTTTTAGATGTGTGTTCAATACCCTGAGTTGTTTTGATGATTTAATAGTTTCTATTTTATTGAGATGATGTGTTTAACCTTATTATTTATATGCGATTAACTCCCTCCCTTGATTGATTATGTCATCTTGCTATCTATTTTGTTCCTCCCATGTGTAGTCATGTTCTTATTATAGAAAGATCCTTGAGAGGTATCTCATGGGTGATTGTTCAGACCTCATTTAACTTTTATTATGGGTTATATTTTGATTCTTAAGAAAGAAAATAATTTGAGAGTTATTTGATATAATGACCCAGGTTTCTAAAACCTTTCCTTTGTAATTTCCCAAAGATTGGAGGTGTTAAGAGACTGTTCAGGGTCTTCTTACCACTAAAATTTCCAAGTTTATTCTCACAATAGATTGGTTTTATATCATGTTTGATCATTTTTTCTCATGGTTGATACATTCCTTATCATAGTTGATATTTTGTTCTCATGTTCGATCATTTGTTCTCACAACTGATCCATTCTTTCACACGGTTGATAGTTTTTTCTCATGTTCAATCCATTTCTTCACATGGTTGATAGTTTGTTCTCAAGATTGATCAATTAGTTATCATTTTCAATCAGTTATTCTCATGGTTTATTTATTTATTTACATGGTTGATCATTTTGTTCTCACATTCAATATATTCCTTCTCACGATCAATGGATTTTTCTCATGGTTAATCATTTCCTTCACATGGTTGATCAGTTTATTCTCATAGTTGATCCATTCCTTTACATGGTTCGTAGTTTATTCTAATGGTTGATCCATTCCTTCACATGGTTTATAGTTTGTTCTCATATTCAATCATTTTGTTTCCATGATTTATCAATTTTTATCATGGACAATCCACTCCTTCACATGGTTGATCAGTTTGTTATCACGATCGATTCATTATTTCAGACGATTGATAATTTAGTCTTATGGTTAATCATTTCATTCTCATGATCAATCAACTTATTCTCACAATTTATATATCCCTTAAAATAGTTGATATATTATTCTCATTATCAACCCCTTCTCACATTTTATCATTTCTCATGTTCGATCCATATATGGTTGATCCAATAGTTTTATTTTTTTTTAAAAATACCTAGATTTTTTAGAACAGCATGAAAAATGTCTTTAACATAAAATATGGGATTTAAATATTAAATGGATGTTTTTAAAATCTATTTTTTGTGTATTATATCCATAATTTTAATTTATTAAACCCCATGGTTTTAAATAGGTCATTCCACCTATTTTAAATGAAATAGAACTTAAGATCCATAAAAAGTAAATTTGAATTCCTTAAATTTTGGGGGATATTTTGTTAAATGTTATATGGAATCCTAAAAGTATGATATTTTCTCTATTTTAGCCTTTTTTTGTTTCCTTCAAGTCATAAAAAACCATAACCTTGTTCTTTAACCTTGAGTGCTGTCTTCTTTCACACAGAGACTTCTTATTCATAATTCCAAGAATGTTCAATAGCTTGGTTCCCTCACTATTTTCTATAGTAGTGTGTCACGTTTAAGGTACTAGATTATTTATCCTCCATATTATACCTTTCTATAAAAGTTTTTTATGATTGATCAAGCTCGCACCTTTATGATATCCAAGGGATAAAATCATCTTCTCTTTCCCTAGTTTTCAGTGCAACGTGTTTTGAAATTTCTTTTCTAGATAGGGGATCCTTATTCTCTCTTATTTATGCATATCTATAATTAGAATGATTTTGTTTACTAGTTGGTGGTAGGTATAGATTAACTAATGAAGATAACTAACTATATTAAATTTGAATTGAAAGGGAATGGGAGTAATCACATGTGTTTATCTGTTTCCCTATTATTGACAATTATTTTCTCTTGAAACATATAACTTATTGTTATGAAAATGTCACGTATTTTGTGAATTTATTAAGCAATATTTTTTTTCAATAACCCTTTCTTTATTCCTCATTTAAACCCACCACTCATAAAAGGATTAATATGTATATTTGGTTAAGAATTGGTTGTTCGTGTAAGTTAAAAATTGTGTGAAAATACCTATGCACAAGAAAAGAATTTAATATGAGAACCTTGTAAATAAATTATGTTAAAATATGTGGTTTTATAATATTTTATTGTGTGATGTGACTGTGTTTTTTTACCTTATGGTTGTGTGGTCTTTTTGGGGTTTGTACGATGATGGTGGTGACCGGTTCATGTGCGAGATGTCAGAGTTGGTGCCCTAGATCCATCTTATGTGTAATTTATGATTAACCATATTAATAATTTTGAATATTAATAAACTTATTATCTCATCATGATTGTTATTATTTGTAACATAGTATGTGATAATGTCCTAAGAGTAGCTATCACACCAAAAGGCCATAACAGTTCCCCACTATGATGAGAACTCAAAAGTGCTAAGACACTATTATTAAATATATTTTCTAGTGATGAATGATATAATTTTAGGGAAAAAATAATACAAGATATAAGGGGTGAATACTCATAGGAATTTGATGCACCTTCTCATGGTGTAAAACCTTAGTAATATTCAGTGTAGGATATTATGAGAATGAAACCCTCCAGTAGGAAATCCACATTTATATGTGTCATTGTATGTTCCTCTCTATTTATGTGTGTATTGATCCTTAGACTTTAATATTATTATTAATAAGTATTATGAGTCACATACTTTGATGTATTGATGAAAACCGTGATGACATATGTTCGCAGTGAGGTATGATATGTTGGGTGCATCATGAATAATATTGCATTAAGGAATAATGCGATAAAGGATTTCTCCCTTATATTCTTTAATGAAAGTTGATATATTACTTCCTTTGATGAAAATGATATAACAAAAATAAATCCATGGACATGGATTTTTACATGAAATTTAAATTTTAGGTAAGTCAAATAAAGAGACATTGAGCATATAGGTTGATGGCATAAGTGATCACACCGTGATTTACTATTTCATTTTTACCCTTACACCACTATGCTAAACGAGTTTTGTATTATAAATTCCAAATATAATATCAAATTGAAATTTATTTTTTATTAAATTATTTAATATTTATAAATATTAAAAGGGAAAATTATACTTGTTTTGATATTTTCATTGTAGGTGGAGGTGATTTGGAGGCCCTAGAGATGACCTAAAAGGAAAATGGGCCAAACTACATGGAAGCTGAAGGACACCTATCCAATTTTTTGAACATTTAGAGAAATAAGTTCATTAAAATGGGATGAAAATTTTTTATAATACAAAAATTCATGGGATACAACTCATATCAAGAAACCTAATCCCAATTCATCCATATGGTGGCCCATCTGAACCAATCTATCTAGGGGACATAATCTGACCAAATTCAAAAGTTAGGTTTGATATTTTGACAATATCTCCCAATAAAGATGTCCAATGGATACCAAATTTGATTGGTATACATTAAATAGGGATACCAACAAATATCATCTTTTGTCTAAGTCGTGATATGGCCGTTTACTTGTCCAAAACCGAGACACAAGCAGTATCTCGAAAACTAGGTTCCCAAAACCACTTCCCATTTTTTATATAAAAGGGAACCATGGGCACCTCATTTTTAAGTTTGAACCAGGATCCAAGATCTTAAAATTTGGATTTATAGATAATTATTATATTCATAGGGTGATCAAGGATGAAGAAGGAGTTCCACCCTACTTTCCTCCTCCTCTCGATGTTGGGCTAAACGGTGGGTGTTAATTTTGAGGGAGCTGTACATCTTGTAAAGGGAGTTAAGACCCTTGTACTACTACTGGTTTGATATATTTTTGGTTTTAAAACATTTCATTTATAGTTATATTACTTTGATTCATGTTTTAGTTCTTTTTTTTTGATTTAATTTAACGGAATTATCTTTACTTTTAACCGATCAGTGTGAAGTCTTGAGTGCGTGACTTGTGTTGTTTTGATTGGAAAGAATAAGAATACCTTTATCCCCCACTTATTATAGATTTTGATTTTATTTGGAAGTTATTATTACATTCATGAGATATGGACCTTGTATATACAATTTTTATGTCAAGGTTTGTCTCAACATGCTTTGATATAAAAGATTGGGAAGTAATCGAGATTCCAATTATAATTTCAACCAAAGACTTACATCAAACCCTAATTAATCTCAAATAATGACGAACTTGAAATTTGTGTAGTGAAATTACAAAGAACCCTTTGTATCATATTTTTAAAAATTAACTTGGTTATTCAACTATTAAACTCTTTAAATTAAGTTATTTTCTTTAAACTATTTTCAAAACAACCCCCTCTTCTGGTAATTTTTATTAAGAATACACACTCTAAACATAACAATGCTCCTTGAGAGATGACATAGGGTATTCCCTAGAATATAGAATCATATTTAAATCATAATCAATTTGATGTGTCATGAAAATGTGTTCAAATTTTTGCGCCGTTTCTAGGGAGCACTTTTGTTTTTAGTGTGTGTTTTTTATAAAAGTATTGTGTATTTTGTAAGTATTTCTTCGCTTATTTTATTCCTTATTTTTTTTAAAAGTTAATTTCTAAAATAATCCCTTTTTAGGCCTTTTTAATGTTGTGATCTTCATCTAAGTAACTAATTCCATTCGAAAATGAACTGGAGAATATCTTATATCATCGACACAAAGATGCACCAAACAATCTATTAAAGGAGGACACACAAAACATCAACACACTTCTTCATACTTCCTATTATTCTTCTAGAAACAACATCAAAACTGAAATAAAATGTAATAACATGGATCAAAATAACCAAACATTAAAATAACTAACCTTTCCCGATGTTCATATACAACCCACTTATATTCAATTACAAGGTGAGACACCCAATTTTGAACTTAAATCCACTTTAATTCATTTATTACTATGATTACATGGACTTGCAAGAGAATATCCACATAAGAACTTAAAAGAATTTAATACTGTGTGTTCTATATTAAAGCCTGATAATTTTGATGAAGAACAAGTAAAGCATATGGCATTCCTATTTTTATTATAAGACACTACAAAGGATTGGATATATTACTTTAATTCTCCAATTAGAGGTTGGGTGGACTTGAAATGAATTTTTCTTGAAAAATATTTCCTAGACTCTCGAACTGCAACAATAAGAAAATAAATATGTGGTATAAGACAATATCAAGGGGAAATGATTCATGAATACTGGGAAATTTTTAAAATGATTTTTTCAAGTTTCCCACACCACCAAATAAGTTATCGACTTTTAATACGGTATTTTTATGAAGTTTTAATTCCTATTGATCAAAATATTATTGATGATGCTCTACGTGGTGAACTAGTTGATAGGACCCCAATTGTTGCAAGAACCTTAATTGAGAACATGGTCCAAAATACACAACAATTTGGTTCAAGGTACAGTGTACCCATTTGAGGTGTCCATGAGGTGATGAGTACTGAATTAGAGAAGATGGTGGACATGAAGTTTGAAGAGGTAAGTACCCTTCTTTGACAACTTTCTCTTTCCAAAGGGAAATCACAACCTCATCCTCCCATACATTGTGGTATATGTTCTTATGAAACCTACTATTATGACCAATTCCCCCAACTAATAGAAACACTTGAGAGTTGTGAGGTGATATTTCCATGCTACCCCTATAACCAACCCTTTAGGCAAGAACCTTACTATCCATCCAACCTTGGGTGGGAGGACAACCAAGCCTATAGGAAATGGGGGTATTCAAACCAAACTCAACAACAATGGAACCAAAAAGGGTAGAGTAGTCACCCAACACCACCCATAAATCCTCAACCACCCAAAGGCCTTTCCAACAACCCCCTAAAAAAGCCTAGCCTAGCTTAGAAGATATAATGAAACAAATGGATACAAAAAATCTCTAGTTCCAACAGACCACACCATCATCCATTCAAGACCTACGAACTCAAGTGGAAAAATTGGAAAATACCATTAGTGAGATTAATATTCAAGGTTTTGGACAACTACCATCCCAGGCCATTTCTAATCCAAAATACAAAGGTAATGTTTGTTCAATCACACTTCATAGTGGTAAAAAAGTTTATTCATCCAATGATTAAAACCAATAGGTATTCCCCCCTCTTGAAAACTCTATTTCCCAACTCTAGAATGTTTCAATTAAAGAAAAAAAAGGAAGAAATGGTAATCAAATTATCATTTAAGATTCCCATGAACAATCCATTCCTCTTCCTTTCCCTTAAATAATACCTAAATCTAATAAAAATATTTATAATGAGATTGATAAATAAATAATGGATACATTTAAAAAGGTTCAAGTTAACATTACTTTATTAGATGTAGTTAAATAGATTTCTTGTTACACCAAATTTCTTAAAGAACTTTTCACCCATAGAAGAAGGCTGAAGGGGAATGATAGAGTCAACCTGGGAAGGAATGTCTCAGCCTTGATTCAACCAGTAATGCTAACCAAATACAAGGATCAAGGAACTTTCATGATACCTTGAACCATAGGGGAGACATTATTTTGAGATGCTATGATAGATTTATGTTCTTCAATTAATGTAATGCCTTACTCTGTGTACACTTCTCTACATATCGCAGATCTTCAACCAATAGGAATCATAGTGCAACTTTACAATTGGATCACAACACACCCATCGGGAGTGGTCGAGGACGTCCTCATAAAAGTGAAGAATATCATCTTCCCTACCGATTTATTCATTATTGAGATAGAAGATACCCGAACCCAAGGACATCCCCCTCTCATTCTTGGGATTCCATTCCTTAAGATAGAAAATACGAGAATAAAAGTCCATAATGGTATACTATCTATGGATTTCATTGGAGAAAAGGTGAGTTTTAACATCCTTGATGCTATGAAACACCCAGTTGAAGAGGACTCCACTCTTCTTGTCTATTCAATGGAAGTTCTCTCTAACTACACACACATACACAAAATTATCTCCTTATCCCATGATCTAATTAATTTTCCTCTTATTCACTATTGGATGATTTGATTTTTGATTCATGTTTTGAGAGTTGTTTAGGTTCATAAAAATGTAAATTTTGTGCTTTAATTTATGAGTGTGTTCATTATGAGGTACCCATGACCATCAATGATTCTACAAATCTCATTTCCATATATTCTCTTTCCTTATATAATAAAAATGATAAGATAGATAATTTCATGGATCACACTCCTCCTAAACCCCTCCATCAATCCAAAAACCACCAATGTTGGAACTAAAATCATTTCCATCTAATTTAAAACATGATTATCTTGAGGGTATTAACCAATTTCCCATCATTATTTCCAATAACCTCTCTCCAAAACATGAATCAAAACTACTTTTTCCTTTTGAGAGAGTGTAAAAAGGAAATAGGATGGACATTAGATGATATTCCTGAGATTAGCCCATCTATTTTTATTCACCATATACTTGTAGATGATGAGGCTAAGCTTGTAAGGAAATCTCAACACCGGTTAAATTCCACTCTCCTTGAAGTGGTAAAATTGGAAGTCAGTAAATTACTTATTGTTGGGATTATTTATCCTATATTTGATAGTAAATGGGTTAGACCAATGAAAATTGTGCCTAAAAAAACTGGAATAACGGTTGTGTCAAATGAAAGGAATGAATTTGTTCCAACATGCGTGCAAAATAATTGAAGAGTCTGTATTGACTACTATCGACTAAATCAATCTATGTAAAAGGACCACTTTACTCTAACTTTCATTGAACAAATTTTATAAAGATCAACTGGTAAGTCCCATTATTATTTCCTTTATAGATATTTAGGTTATTTACAAATCAATATATCCCCTTATGATTAAGAAAATACAACATTTACCTTTCCATTCATCACATTTTTATATAGAAGGATGAATTTTGGTCTATGTAATTCTCCTGGTACTTTTCAGTGATGTATGTTGAGTATTTTTATGAGTACCTTGAGAATTTTATGGAAGTTTTTATGGACCATTTCACAGTTTATGGAACTTCCTTTGATGAATGTTTGGCACACCTAGGTTTATCCTCTATCATTGCATTGAAAAAGATCTCGTATTAAATTACAAGAAATTTCATTTCATGGTTGAGCGGGGGATAGTTCTTGGGAATGCTATTTAAAATGAAGTAATTCAAGTGGATAAATCAAAAATTAAATTAATTTCAACCCTTACAAATACAAAATGTGTTTGCGAGGTGCGATATTTCTTAAGTCATGCTGATTTTTACCTCTAATTAAATAAAGTCTTTAGTAAGATCTCTCTTGTCACACCCGCTATTTTTAAATTATTTATTTTATTAAATTTCTGGGCATCGAGTAGTCCGGATTGAAGCCTGACTTTAAAATTTTTAGTTTTTATTAAAAAAATACTTATATTGGCCTTGAATGTGTCTAGCACACCGCTGTCGAAGCCGCATGGCCTTTCCTGGGCCGTCGTGTGACCTCACCCAGTTCACCACACGACCTGCCCGGTGCACGACTAATGAATTAATTAATTAAGTGAAATGATCAATAAAGAATTGAAATTAAAAGAGGTGTTAAGGATGATAATTTTATTATGTTTATTATTATTATTATCATCCTATTAAAATTTTTATAGGCCACGTGGGGTAACTGTGTGGTCTCCTGACACTTTAAAATAATAATAACAAAATTAATTTGAAGGAATTATTTTTAACGATAATAAAAATGGAAATTATTATTATTATTATTACAATTATTAATATTATTAATATGTTAATTATTATTACTATTATTATTAGAAAAATTACTGTTTATATTATTAATATTATTATTATATTTAAGTGGATTATTTTTTTAGGGTATTTATTTCATTTCTTTTCCCTCTTATTTTATTTTTCTCTTTTTTTCTTTCTCTTATTTCCTTTTATTTTCTGTTATTTTTTTCTCTCTTATTTCCATTTCTCTTTTTTTTCTTCCCTCTTTCTCTCTTTATCTCCAACCCATCGCACCCCAACCCCCAAACCCTACCTCTCCTCTTCATGCCACACTCCTCTCCCCTTCTCCCCTCAACCTTCTACCGTCGCACCCCCTCCCTGGCCTCAGTGCGTGCCACCCTCCTGACCGACCAGCCTACACCACGCCCTGATCCTCTCCTGGATATCGACCCTTCTCACCTATCTCCCTCGCACCAACACTCTCCTCCTCGGCCAGCCTCGAACTATCGTCGCCCTCCCAGATGCTTGCTGCGCCGGACCACCATCGTACCCAGCTCCCCCTGGCCCCTCCTCGGTCCGCCTCACCCCACCTCAGCAGCCCATATCCTTCCATCCAGAGAGCCCCACACCACCCCAACTTGCACCGCTACCCTGACCTCCCATCCATCCCACCTGCACAGCCTTCTTCTACCCGGTTGATGCCCTGCTTCCCTCCGACTTCGCCACCAGTTCCTCTCCCTTCATCTGCACATGCAACACCTTCAGTTGAATCACTTTTCCATTTTTTTCTTCTTCTTGGGTATTCTTGGTGGTTCAGTGGGTATGATTTAGTTTAAGGGTCATTTTTGAATCTTGGTTTTATTCGAATTATTATTTTAGGATCCAATTCAGTTCACTTGTGGTGTATCTTAGGTGCGGTCGAGGTTTCACACAAGATTTGGGATTTTATCCTTCGAGGTAGGTGGTTCCATACCCTTGCATAAATTTATTAATTTAATATGTTTATTTGGTTTTATAAATGCATTTTATGATCAAATTTTTGGTGCCAAATGTATTTTTGGAGTTTTTTGACATGTGTTCAAGTGTAAAATTATTATTTTGGTGTGTTCACCTTGTTGTGCACCCTTGAAATTAATTAAAAATTGTTTTAATAATGGAAAACCTATTTTGATAAGGTTATCTTACGCTTTTGGTTTAGAGTGACGTTCTATATGAAACAAATTGTGGTTTTGGTATAAAAACTTGGTGCTAATTTGATGTATTTCATAAACTATTTAACTTGATTTATTCACTCAAATGCGATGTGCGAAAGGGGTGTTTGGTAGGGTGAAACTTGTGTTAAATATTAAAATGATATTTTTATGTGAGAACCCTGAGTGTGCTATTTAATAATGTTCTTTGAGATGTTTAAATAATTTATCAGGTCATGCATGTGATGAAAATCTGGGTGTGAAATGGTTCTTGGTGTACGTTTGGATTCAAAAGGGGGATTTTATGTGTATTTTGGGGTGAATTATATTTGGATTTTCTTGAAATGATATAATAAATAGTTTAATGATTTATTGAATTATTTAGATGGTGCAAAAGTGGTATTTTGAAAGAGTTGAACACACGTTTGTTTTTAAAGTAATATGTTTATATAAAATAAAACATGTTTTTGATGTAAACCTTTTTTGCGTCACTTGGTGGTGTTTTATAAATGGTTCCAATAGTTCATTAAATTGTGAAAATGGTGCGAAACTCATTTTAAAGATAATTTGTTGAGAAAGTGGCTTGAAAATGGTTTTTCCTACTTGGAATTGGGTATGTTTATTGTGTAATCCATTGTTGTGTTATTTAATAATGTTTTCTAAGTTGTGAAAATTTATTATTTTCTTCTTTAAGTGTTTTCAAATGGGGATTTGTGAAATGATTAAGTAACGAAAAATGTATGTTGTGAAATGGTTTTGGTGTGCGTGTTTTTTTAAATGGTGTTTGGGTATGAAAGTGGTGGATTTTGAGTGTAATGTCTTGTTTGGTCTATGATATGAGAAAACGATATACTATGTGAATGTGGAACTTGATTTAGCATAAGGGAAAACCACATGTATCTAGGTGGGCAGACTAGAACTAGTGCGCTAGTGATCCGGAGGGATATTGTCCCTGTTTCACTTAGCTAGATTGACGATTGAAACACTAACTAAACTTATGAATGACTGAGGGTAATGGTTTTTAATCCACGTTTATTGAGGGTCGTGGATTCTAAGCCACGTTTATAGAGGGTTGTGGTTTCTAAGCCATGTTTCACTGAGACATGAGGTTCTAGGGTCCCACTCGAGCTAGATTATCCTTAGGGGATTTACCTGCAGTGATCTACTATTCATGACGTGGTGCCTTATGTCAGCATACAGAGGACCACTTGAGTATGTTCATTTTATTTATGAATTTTATTTTCCATTTTAAAGTAGTATTTGTGAAATTGGTTTTCTTCCAGTGATCTTTTCTTTTTTACTTTCAGCCTTTAAACATTTTCCTTAAAAGAATTTTAAAAGTATGGTCTTAAATAAGCATGTTAAATTATCTTTTTGATGTTGTGGCATGAAAACTTTTTATTGGGTGGTATCCTACTGGGCTCTTGGCTCACACCCTACATACACCCTTGGGTGTATGTAGATTTTTTTCCTTTGTGTATTCTAGGTTGAGGCATCATTCTCAAGGATGGTGGTTTTGGTCTCTGGTGGTCTTCTCATGTTGGTTAGTGTTTGTGGCATGTGGATGATGCACCTCTCTTGTGTATTAGAGGTTTGATTTAGAGTTTTAGTTTCTTTTGTTGTCGTTTATTTTTGTATGTTGGTTCAATTTGTAAACCTTTAAATTTGATTTTAGTTTAAGGGTCTGTTTGGTTTTCAGTTCCCAATTTTATTTTATTTATCTTGTTAGTGGTTTTGTGTTTACTATTTCAGGTAAACCATTCCCACATGTTACTCTTGATACTCGGGAACTTATTCTAGCCTGTAGGGATCAAAAACTCCCTTTGAGCCATGTCGCAGACCGGGTCAGGTGACGTGTCGGATGGCGACCCGACTTGCTTCGTGAAAAAATGGCATCAAAGTAGTTTTTCTTCTTGGGTTGTGTTCTTTTGGGTTAGAGTCATGGTAGATTGGAGTTAAGGTTTTCGGGACTCACCGTCCTGGCTACGAGTAAGGTTCCTGGACAGCACACCTCGTGGCGAGACTCGAGTTACCAAGGTAAGTTTAGGTTTGTCTGAGTCTTTGGTTTTTATGGTTAATCTTGTTTAGGGAAATGAAAAGGGAGTAGGGTCAGTTTTCCCAGTGAGCTCGCAGGTTCTAGAAATCCATGTGGAGTCGGGGATGCTATCCTAGAATACTCTCCATGGTGGTGATGTGATTAGCGTATGGCCACCGACCATATGTCCTAGTCACACGTCAACACTAGTTTCCTCTTGCATTGTATCTTGTCTCTTTGTTTTGGTTTCATGGAAATCTAGTTTTTAAGTAAAAATTATTTGGTCTCGAAAAATGTTTTGAAAAGAAGTGATTTAAAAATAAAATGATGTGTAAGGTTTGAAAATCACGGGTTGAATGTTTTGGTTTTGAAAAATAGAATGGTCTAGTTTTGATCCTTGGTGTTCTCCTGGACAACCACATGCATGAGTTTATATGGAAAGAGAAATGTTCAATGGCATGAGAAAATGAATTCCTAGATGGACATGAGGTGGGTGCTGGTGTGGCACGAGAACATTCATGTGCGAGGCCCATGGGACACCATTAGTGTTTGTGCAACCCACTAGCTTTACTTATTTTAAAAAAGTTTGTTAAAATAAAATATATTGTTTTAGTAACCATTTATTAAGTGGTATGTCCTTGTGTTTTGGAAATGTTGGATGTTAGGCGTTCTAATCCAAGAATACTTTTTGACAGATTTGTGTCTTGAGTTTAAATTCTTATTGGTAAGTTGGTGTGAAAGGGTGTGGTTGGTGGTTTATTTTGAAAAGTGATTTGGGAATCCCTTGTAGTGGTTTTCCTTGCACATTTGGTGTTCTCTTTCTGTATGTCTTGGCCATTAGACTAGCTTTATTGGGTCTATGGTCCTCTTTCTTGACTAGTGTACACCCCCATAAAGCATTAACATGCGATTGAAGTGAGACCATGGGTAATTCATCGTTCGTCGACCCTATAGTTGATTAAAGTAAGAACTATTCATTTTTAGTGATAGTGCTAAGTCTATCCCTTTTTTCTTTGGTTAAGCGGATCCTCTCATAGAGGAATGATAGATGTAAGGGGATTTGAAGGGAGTTTTGGTCTTTTTGAGTTGTCTGACTCATCGGGTATGAAGTTTGACATTGTCGTGTTTGAAGGTTCCCCTTGGAAATGGTGAAAGGAATTCCAGCGGGGAAGGGTGAAGGAGGTTCAAAGTTATCATTGTTGACCAATGTCTTTAATGGCTTATAGTGCTTTCATTGGCCGCAAGGGTCATGTTTGGTTACGTCTCACAGCGTGAGTTATCTTTGAATAGAAAGGGTGGATTTCATAGAATCCTTCGGGAATCCTAGTTTTCATAGGGGTGTGTCCTCCTCTTGGGTAGTTCTAATTATTTTTCTATTCAAAGGGGAGTGGTTGTCGTGCGTCTTTCCCTTATTAAGTTTCTTGTTTAAGGTGAAGATGTGATGCACGTGCACCATCTAAAACTTTGTTTTGGTGGATATACCGCGAGTGAGTAGTTGGACGTCATGGTGTGTTGTTTTTGTTGGTGTTGTATCGGTTTCAGTGTGGTTGCGTGTGGCACCAAAAAGGAGAAGCTCTATTCTGGAGTCTTCAATCCTGACTGTGAGGCAGAAGATGCTTCAAACATTAGGGCTCTAGACATATGACTCTAAGTGGAGTTGGCGCGTGGCCAGGAACCCCGGGAGTGTATGAGACCCCGACTTTATTTCTATCATCGGTGATGAAAGTAAAGGCAATTTAAATTGTTTTCTATGGTTATTCCATTCCAAACGAACCTTTTGGGTGTGTAAGGATTCTGTGACTATGTGGAGGTGTGGCCGTCTTGTTAACTTCAAGTCCCGGTGGTTGCGTCCCACCGAATGTAATTGCTTTTAGTGGTCCGTATGGGGGTCTATTGGGTAAATCGGTCTCAAATTTGAATAGTACTCATACAGGGATGTGAAGATGCTAGCTCGTCTTGGGTCGTGGTTTTGACACCCCGGTAGTTGGGCCCCACCCTCCCCGCCCCTTGTGGTGGGGTGTTTGCTCACCGTCAGAAAATTTTCAAAGTTTGTACCTTTTGTTAGTGCTAATGGTGGGGAGATCCATGATGGGTCTCACAAAAGTGTCTCTGGAATGAGTCGGTTTTGGTCTTTTTCATAATGGCGGGGAGTCCGCTCGGGCCTCCTCTTGTCAATTTTATAGTTTCATCTCGGGCGTTGGTAAGTTTCTAATGGTGGGGATCCCCTTTGGGATTTCCCATATTAGCCTTTTAGTTCTGTTTCTAGAGATGACTTAGTGGTAGGTGATAAGATTATTCCTTGGGTGTGGTTGGTATTGTTTCCTTTTTCCAGTCAAAAGACATGTTTTTCATTCAATGGGGCTTGAGGTATTTCATATTGCGAAGTTGGTTTCTCTAGGTACAAGATTTACTTTCCTAAATCAATCAACTGGGGGGTGTTCTAGATATTTGGGGTGAGTGAAACATAGAAGAATGTCTTTTTATGAGTTTCTTGAGGTCGTCATTTAAGTCACTTTCTCTGAGCATGATGATTTTTCCCACTTTCACTTATTTTTCAAGGAATCCCCTTTGAAACTTAAGGGGTGTGCTGTCTTCTACGTTGAGTATAAACCTTAGTTGTGGCTTTCTGGGGACATAAAGCTCTATGGTTGGGATAATTGTCACACCCGCTATTTTTAAATTATTTATTTTATTAAATTTATGGGCATTGGGTCTGAGTTGAAGACAGAAATTTAAATTTTGAGTTTTTATTCAAAAATGCTTGTATTAGCCTTGATTGTGTCCAGCGCACCACTATCGAAGCTGCATGGCCTTGCCTGGGCATACTACTACAAAAACGGGAAAGGGAAGCGCCACCTTATATCAGTGCTAAGAAAAAGCACGGATAAAGAAATCCTGTATCAGCGATAAAATTTTAGTGCTGATACAAGGATTCTTTATTAGCATTTTTCTAGCCCTGATAAAGGAATTCTTTATCAGCGCTATAGAAGCGATGATAAATATTCCCTGTATCAGTGCTTTTCTAGCACTGATATAGAATTCCTTTATCAGCGCTAAAAATGCACTGATAAAGAAACCCTGTATCAATGCTAAAAGTTTAGCGCCGATAGAGGGTAACCTTTATCAGCGCTAAAAAAGCACTGATAAAGAAGACCTGTATCAGCGCTAAAAGTTTAGCGCTGATACATGAAGGATTTATGTGCGCTAAAATTTTAGTGCTGATACATGAAGGATTTATGAGCGCTAAAATTTTAGCACTGATAAAACCGTAGTCCCATATTTTATAAAATCAGTCGCACAGTGTCCTCGTTTTATCGCGAACTAAAGCTCTCGTGGTATTGAAACCCTATGAATCCCCTCCGTTTCCTCCCGAGCTTCGCGTTGCCGGACCTCTGCCTCCCCCGATCTTCGCTTTTTCGGACCTCCGTCGCCCTCGATCTTTGTGTTGCCGGACCTCCGCCGTCATCGATCTTCACGTTGCCGGACCTCCACCGCCCTTGATCTTCACGTTACTGGACCAGGTTTGAAAAGTTTTTTTGGTCCCCTATTACACATACTCTTCTAGAAACTATGGTAATTTAATCCCAAGGATTTGATATATCTCATCGATGTGTTTGGGTCATGAAAGTGTAATACCAATGGTGTTATAGTTATACTTCTATGGAGGCTGGAAGATTCTAAGATTCTTATTGACTCATTCCTTAAATTGGTAGGCTTTGATATTTAATCCAAATGTGTCTTATGAAACCATAATAAGAAAGAATTCAATCATATGTTCTTAATATATGACATTTACTCAGTTCTATGGAATGTTTTCTTTGATATTATTGAAGTGTAGCCTCCCAAGACAACCTCTGTCTAAGAGAATCTCAAATATTTCTCTAGGATTCCTCTCTCCAAAGAACTACTCAATATACTTCAAGTGTCTAGTGTATAATTGATTTATATTATATGTAACAACAAAAATAATATGAATCATGGGTATTCTTCCTTCAATATTCAATTGTCCCTCATAAATATTATAGTTGCAACAATAAATGTGAAGTCCCTTTAAAATGTTCATTGTAATAACTCTATTGTTGACATTTTGGTTCTTACGAATCTTGTAATTATAGGTAATTTATGACCTCCTTCTGAAACTTTTGTTGTTATATAGATTCCCTCATTTCCTGGATTGATCCAATGCAACTCGGATAGGGCATGAAGAGGGAATCTAGGACCTCTAGGATTTGGATTAGTCTTTAAGAATCATAATGGCAATGTACTGGGATGTATTTGTAGACCATGTAGTGTTGTCTCATCTATTGATGTTGAAATTATTGGCACACTCAATGTAGTTAAAATAGAGTGTAAGTGAGTTTAGAATTAAATGTGGATATAATGTGACTCTACTACCATCATGTAGTCGATCGGAAATGGTTATATTCATCTTTTATGAAAAATGGATGTTAGGTTGATCGAATTCTTGGAAATTCATTCATAACTGAGCTAAATCATCACACATTCGTACCATGAATTCTACTTCTTGGCTGATAGTATTGAAAATAATGGGGTGAATGTTAATCACTTCCTTTTGACTAATGAATTACCAAATGTTTTTTTTCATTTCTTGGAAATAGATTGTTGTAAAATGCCTTATTTCAAACTTTTGAGTAAATGGATTCTACAAAGGTGATATTTATATAGAGTTTCTTGAACTATTCCAAAAAATTACAACATTGAACCTAAATTTTCCCATGTCTCATTCTCTTTTGGAATGAAAGAAGGGGTATGTATGGTGGAGGTTCCACATATTAATATTCTTTGAAGGGTTGGTCTTGGACTTGAGCTTTTTTATTTTTCTGTACTTATAGATTCTTTTATTTATCAGCTTTTTGTGTGCTCTAATTGTTGGCTTTTTTGATGACTGTGGCATGTGATTAAAGTTCTTCAATCCCATTTTCATCTATTTTTATGTCTATTTAAATATTATCTCGTTTTCACTATGAAAAACAACATATTTTTCTTCTTCTCTTGTATGTGTCTTAGTTTTACTAGGTAGTGTACCAAGTAGTCTATCCAATAAAGTCTTAGAGATATTCCATACTTTGTGATTGGGGATTCAGAGATCATCCATTTGATTATGCATCTATATTTATTATGTATTCATTCTCTAGTCCACTTTTTAGATGAATGAGATAAGAATATCTTCATGATTTGACTATTGATTTGGGGATTTTTGTGGCTTCCTCATCATATCTTATTGAAAGTTTTGCTGATGAGGGGGTGGAAAATGATGAGATGTAGTGGGGAAAGGTTTTTGTGTGAATGTTTTTTTGTGGTTGAGGAGATGGATTATGAGGTGGGAACCTAGGTGGTCTCTGATTTCATGGTGGATCTTTTCCACTCCTCTATAGATAGTAACCCTGATTGTTTTTTTTGTTTTGAATTGGTATTAGTGGGTAGAAAGGTTGCTGAAATTATTGTGGTTGTTTATTGTAATTAACATAATTACAATCCCATATTTGGGTTTCCTCAATTCCATCTTGAAAGTCTTTGTATGGGTGTGGTCCTCCACTCATTTCAGATTATTTAATGGACTCTACTACCATTATGTAGTCGATCAATGAAAACATAATGAACCGTGTCGTTCCATAATTTATTCCACCTAAATTCCATGCTGAAGGCCATACAAAAAAACAACTAAATTACAGACTCAAGTAAAGGCTCCCATAGTCTTTATGAACCGCATGCTCGGTCCCCTATCTAAGCTCAAAACCCAAAAAGAATGTTGTCAACAATCAAGAGAAAATCCCCTTGCCCTTGTCCAGACCTATATCCATGAATACTACTTGGGTACCAAGTAGATGTATCATTCTTGATTATTCTTGTGTTAGGACTGAGGTGATTTTAGGAAACTATAATGAATCTAAAGTAATTATATTTAATGAATTACATATTGTAGAGATTATGAGAATCCTTTATTTACTAGAGTTGGCTACTGGTTTTCATCCATATGTATTTTAGGTTGGTGAGGTATAAAAGGATGGACTAGTTGACCATAGAAGGGTTGACCCGATAGAGGGGGATGAGCCATAGAGGATGATGCCGTGTGAGTTTTACCATCTATGACACAAGTGATTATCCCTGTGAACCCCTTTATGTTTGGAAACTATGTTGATTTTTATGGGGGGTCTATCCTAGTTCCGTTGATTTCTAAATCTTTATTGTAAATGGTTAGGCTCTATTAATCTCTATTTTTATAATAAATTTGTACTCTTCTACTGTATTTGGAAGTCTTGTTTTGTGTACTTGAACCATAAATACTAATATTTGAGATTCAAATAGGATGAAGATGAATAAAGATTGGATGGATGCTAATCATTTGACAATAGAGTATGAGAACATAGTGAAAGAGTTCATCAAGTTTGCAAAGGATCACACAAAGGATCCTTCTCAAATCCTTTGTCCGTGTTTACGTTGTTGTTATTCTAGACTACTTACTCCAGAGGAGTTGGAAGAACAGTTGATATGTCACGTAATAGATCGGAGTTATAAATATTGGAATAAACACGGAGAAAAAGCGAATGTCGCTATTGGCTGGGATAAAACTGAGTTTTATGGATCATCAGATATGAATACAAATATGGATAATGAAGAAGACGGTATGGAGGATGTGATTATAGATGTCAATGATGATGAAGATCATATTGAGTAAATGAAAAATACAATTGAATATGAACTCCGTGATTTCCCAAAATTGTTTGAGAAGTTAAAGAGTTGTGCAAAGATTTCATTGTATGCTGGTTGCACTAAGTATACAACATTGTTAGCTGTACTGAAGTTGTATAAATTGAAAGTAGGAAACAAATGGAGTGATGTCAGTTTTATGAAAATACTTTCTCTCTTGAATGACATGCTCCCGGAAGATAATGAGCTCTCAACCTGGACATATGAAGCTAAACGAATGCTACGCTCGATGGGTATGATTTCTGAAAGAATACATGCCTGCTCGAAAGACTGTATATTGTTTCACAAGGAGAACAAATCACTTACAGAATTCCCAAAGTGCGGTGCTTCTCGATACAAGAAAGATGAATCCAATCCTACGAAAGTTTTATGGTACTTTCCAATCATTCCAAGGTTTAGGCGTCTATATGGAAGTGAAGAAACTGCAAGAAAATTGTCGTGGCATGCAGATAAAAGAAATAAAGATGGGAAATTACATCATCCGGACGACTCTCCTCAATGAAAGAAAATTGATCATGAGTATCCTGAATTTGGAAAATAGCTGGGAAACCTTCATCTTGCGTTATCTATAGATGGAGTGAATCCTTTTGGTTTTCAACCAGCACTCATAGTACATGGCCTGTTATGTTGGTAAATTATAACTTTCCACCTTGGTTATGAATGAAGAAAAAATTCATCATGTTATCTATGCTTATATCAGGACCAAAAAAACCAGGTAACGATATTGATGTTTATCTTGATCCTTTGATCGAGGATTTGAAGTTATTGTGGGATTCATGTGTTATGTTGTATGATTCTTATAAAAGTGAATACTTCACATTGAGAGCGATGTTGTATAAGACAATAAATGATTTCCCCGCTTATGTAAAATTTTCAGGCTATAGAATTAAAGGAAATCAAGGGTGTCCCGTGTGCAAAGAAGATACAAAATCAATTAGGTTGAAACATTAATCGAAATCTGTGTTTCTAGTACATCATAGATTTCTACCTCGTCGGCATAAGTACCGATCTTGGATGACATCATTCAATGTAAGTTTAGAACAACGCGCAACACCATCTCAACTAATAGGTGATCAGCTATTTGAGAAAGTAAAAGATGTGAAAATTGTTTTTGGTAAACCATTTTAAAAAAACCTTACAAAAATCGGTTGGAAAAAGAGATCAGTTTTTTTTGAATTACCATACTGGAATTATTTGTACGTTAGACATTTTCTTGATGTGATGCATGTGGAAAAAAATGTATGTGATAGTGTTATCGGAATGTTGCTAAATTTCCTTGGAAAAACAAAGGATGGAATTAAGGGAAGGTTGGACATGGTTGACATGGGAATATGAGAAGTGTTGGCTCTCGTGAAGGGTGAAAATAGAATGTTTCTTCCTCCATCTTCTTATAATCTTTCTAGGGAGGAGAGATATCAGTTTTTCAACTTCTTAAATGATGTAAAGGTTCCAGAGGGGTATTAATCAAATATCAAAAACATTGTTTCAATGAATTACTTGAAGTTAAAAGGGTTGAAATCACATGAATGCCATGTTTTGATGCAAGATCTAATTCCTATAGATTTACGATGCATTTTGCCCAAGAATGTTCTTCATACGTTAACCAAACTTTGTTTCTTTTTCAAAGCTATATGTAGCAAAGTTTTAGACCCGGCGAAATTGCCAACTATGGAAAAAGAAATTGTCATCATATTATGTGAATTAGAAATGTTCTTATCACCAAAATTCTTTGATATGATGGTTCATTTGATGATTCAATTGGTGAGAGAGATTCAACTTTGTGGTCCTATGCACTATAGATGGATGTATCCTGTTGAATGGTATATGAAAATTTTGAAAGGGTATGTCAAAAATCAAAGTCGGCCAGAGGGTTGTATAGTGGAGCGATATATTGTTGAGGAAGACATTGAATTTTGTACCGAATACCTATCTGATGTGGAAAGCATTGGTCTCCTGAAATCTCGTCACACTGGACGCATTGAGGGTGAGGAAATTTCTGGAAGAGAATTTGTGACAATCAATATTACAGATCAGGAGCAGGACCACCTTTATGTTTTTCATAATAGTTGGGAGTTTGCTCTATATATTGAAACTCACAAAGAAATTCTTAGGTAGTTGAATCCATTAAGGGCTGAAAAATGGTTATCAAATACACATAATCACCAATTTATAGGATGGTTTCAGGACCATATTTTTAAGTAGTTGGATGAAAATCCGAATTCAATTTTAGAATGACTTTGATGGCTAGCTGCTGTACTAAGGGTGTATGTATTATCTTACAGTGGTTATGTAATTAATGGTTATATATTCTATACAGATGAACAAGATGAAGATAGTACCATGAAAAATAGTGGAGTTCCACTAGTGGATGAAGCGATGCATGTTTCTGGTAGTAAGGACAGAAATCCAATTTATGCAAATATGTCATACTTTGGAATTATCAAACTAATATGAGAGTTGGATTATATGACATTCCAATTACTGATTTTTCAATGAAAATGGGTTGATAACAACAGTGGTGTTAAAATAGATGAATGGGGATTTGTGAAAGTTGATTTTAGTAAAGAAGGGTACAAAGACAAACAATTTATAATGGAATAATAAGCGGTAAAAGTTTTTAATGTTCCAGATCCCACAAACCAAAGGTGGCAGATTATTCTGTTATCGTCCAAAAATACTAAAGGTTCCGATGAAAATTCATTTGAGGACGATCCTTTCAGTGGTACGTCACAATCATTTCAGAGCGGTCCCAATGTAGATGATGTTTTGTATGTTAGAGGGGACCACAATGAAGGGATTTGTATAATTGATAGAGGTGTCAAATACCTTCAACCTTCAAAAAAAAGAAAGAGAGTTCAATAAACAGGTTATATTTTGTTTGTAATATAGATCTTGTTATCTCATGTTATTATCTTATCATTACTAAATTTATGTAATCTAAATTAACAGTTCAACCACTTTTGAAGATAATGACTTCTTCACATTATGGTGCTCCTAACCTTGAGGCTGAACAAGTCTCTCAAGTTGTTGCTGCTGTGGTTGCTGTGGCTGCTGCTGCTCCTACTGCTGCTCCTACTGCTCCTACTACGGCTGCTGCTGCAACTCCTGCTGCTCCTAGTGTTGAGGTCCAACAACCATCAGCACATGCCGTTTCTACCATTTCAAATGAACATATAGATGATGTTGATATCAATTAAATGGCTGGGAATGAAGGACCGACATCGCAGAAGACACAGGTGCATCGTAGTTTGACAGTGTTTTCCAAAGTTCTTAAGGTGAAAAGCAAAGGCATCAAATTTAATGTCGGATGGAATGCACGAGGCCAACATGTGGATCCCAACAAGGCTATGTTTAGTAGTTACATTGGATTTGTCACTCGGAAACATGTGCCGATTGACATAGATTCATGGAACCATGTTTTGTCCAGGCTGAAGGCTGTGATCTGGAAAGAAATTACGGTAAAATTATGAGTTTATTTATTTAATTTACTAGAAAATAAAATAATGAAACAATGTCTTACTCTTCTCAATATCTTACAGAGTACATTTATAGTAGACGATTCACATAAGGATTATGTACTAAGGCTTGCAGGAAGGATTCATTGAGTTTTTTGCACTATTTTAACAAGATGTCACCTGAAAGATTCCAACGGTAAAATAAACCCGCACCCACCCATTGTCTACGCTCACCTGATATCCCAAGAAGCATGTGATGTATTTATTGGCCACTATGGGGATGAGAAGTTTCAGGTACATTGTGGGTGATAATAAGTTGTTTAAGGATACTTATATTCATCACTTTGATTGTCAATATTTCATTTATGAAATAGAAACTCTGTACTGAAAATAAGAAACGTGCATCAAAACCAACATACCCCTATCGTAAAGTAAGGATGGGGTACGCTTCACTAGAAAAGAAAATGGTACGTATTTTAAATTTACAGTAATATTGTTCGGTTCCAATAAACAACATCATAATTATCTTTCTATGTTTATATGTAGATTGATGAGTCTAAAACCAAATACACTTCCACCCCACGTCATGTGCTATAGAAGGAGGTACGTGTGAATAATGAAGGGAAGCTAGTAGATGATAACACACAAAAAGTGTGGGAAATATGTGTAAGTATGACACAACGATAAAAAGATTTGTTTTAAATTTATATTACATAAAAATAATTAGTTATTTTCCTACATCTGATAGTCACAGGAATCAGCTACTCCTGTAGCAGATGAAGACCTATTATCGACAGCTTGGAAGCAGCCCAAAAAATACGGTCGTATCAGAGGTGCGGGGTTTGGGGTGACACCCCGAGTATATTTTGAGAAGAAAAAAAAAGATGATACAGATGAAAAATTGGAACAAATGAGCGAAAAAATAGCAACCCTTGAAGAACGAATGCAATGGCAGGGAGAGTTGCTAGCAACTTTTATGGGTGGGAAGAAAAGAGAAGACACAACTTAGGAACAACCATCACATGAACATCCCACCCCACCCCCACCATCTTTGAGGTGAGCCATTCCCCTCAAAGAACTGTCTTAGCCATGGTAATAAATATTCTAATAATTGTTCCCATGAAATGTGAATCAGAAAAACACTGATACTTTTTCTGTACTGATCTTCTACAGGGTGATAATGATTGTGGTTTATATCTATCAACACCCACCTATCACCTTGTAGCGAGGGCTAAAATGTTCAATATCCCAGATTCCATGCTGCATAATAGACCACTTCCAAAAGATCATCTGAAAGTGATGATTACTGTACCTCATGAGCCAAATGAAGAGCTACCTATTCCACTTGATGACGATGATATTCATACGGTCGAAAAGTCTATTGGGAGATTCATTGCATGGCCTTCACAACTTGTAAGAGTATATGCGAACAAAGAGGTATTTATTTCTTTTTTTTTCAAGATAAACCTTTAACAATTAATGAAAAAAGGGTCTGAACCAATGATTGTTATTATAGATGGAGAAAAGGAAGGGGGTGACAAACGTCAGCTCAAAACCATCTAAAGGATCAACCAACTGATCCCAAGGAGCTACTGAAAGCACAATAACACCACCTTTTCTCTATCCACATTTACTAGCATTGAAGATTCATGTGGATATGAATCTAAAATATGGTAGTAGTCATATAGTGGTCTTTGAAAAGAATATTTACATAGAGGAAAGTCAAGATTTAGTTGCTGTTGAAAATGTAAATGAGATCCTTGAAAATGGTTGGCTAGGTGTCACAGTTGTAAATATATATTTGAGGTATATTTTCATGAATTGATTTTCTAAAAGCTGATCTAATTTGAAAATTATGACTAAATGCATTTTATATTGTTAACAGACGCATTTATGAAAAAAAGTTGAAGGAATTTTCCCATGAGCCAAGATTTGGGCTCGTTAGTCCTCATACCACATCAACTCACCTAACAAAATTAGAGCCATCAAAAAAGGATGAAATAGTGAACGGCTTGCTGAAAACATTTGAAAGAAAGATTACAAATGACAGACTCTTCCTAATACCAGCCGTGTAGGGGTAAAACTCTATGATTAAAGCATATCAATTATATTTTTACTTATTTTATTACTTATTCCTTTTTGTGTTTTTAGGCAACATTGGTTGCTAATTGCGGTGAACTTGGATACTCCAATGATTTATTTTATAGATTCAAAGCAAGGATATCCAACAAACCAACCACACATGATGAAGTCTGTGAATCTGTAAGACACTACATCCTACATTTTAGGTCTAAAAATCGAGTAATATAATTTATATTATCTTTTACTGAGGATTCTGTTATGATAGGGTGGTGTATCATTATCATCTAAAAAAAGGAATGAGGACTGGGGCTAAGCATAAGGCAGTGAGCAAGTACTACGTCTGGATAAATATTAGGGTATATATAATAAAATTTCACTATCCAAACACATCTAAACACAAGTTACTTATTCTCCTAATGATAAATTTTTTTGCAATGTCCAAAACAAACAAAAGATAATGATTGCGGTTATTATTTTTGTAAATTTATGAAAGAGATCATTTTTCATCAACAAACTAGCAACCCTAAAGAGGTATTTTAAAAAACAACTACTAGTTCGTTTAATTTATTTATTGATTATTTATTTTTATATTTTGTAGTACTAATCTGACTACTGAAAAGCCTCATACTCACAAGATGATATAGATGTGTTCAAAAATGAGTGGGCCACATACCTGATGGCAGATTGTACACAAATAGAATGAATATCTGACTTAGGGACATGTACAATTGGTGGTCATTTTTGAGAGGGGTTAAGGGGATCAAAAGATGAACCATTATTGTATGTAAATGTTCATAGGAAAATTTTAATTGTTATTAAATAAAACATCCTTTCTCCAATGAGTCATTTCCCATTTTAATAGATGATATGCACTAGCAACATGCAAGAATGCTGAACCACTCAAAGGGTCTCTCTTTTGTTTAAAATGGACAAATTTTTTAAGTGAAAACAACAAATGACATATGATAATACAACCAAATGCATTAGGATTGTGTTGATCCTTTATGAGAATGATCCATGGGTGCGTTGGGGATGTGTAAGAGTCAACCCCACCTCAATCCGAGGCACGGTGTGGCCGGTACCACTCAAAGGGTCTCTCTTTTGTTTAAAATGGACAAATTTTTAAGTGAAAACAACAATTGACATACGAAAATCAGACCAAACGTATTTGGATTGTCTTGATACTTTATGAGAATGATCCAGGGGTCCTTTGTGATGTGTATGAGTCAACCCTACCTTAATCCAAGGAACAGTGTGGCCAGTACCACTCAAAGGGTCTCTCTTTTGTTTAAAATGGACACAATTTTAAGTGAAAACAACTGACTTATAGAAATCCAACCAAACACATTCAGATTGTATTGATCATTTAGGAGAAATATCCACAGGTCCTTAGTGACGTTCAAGAGTCATCCCCGCCTCAATCCAAGGCACGGTGTGGCCGGTACCACTCAAAGGGTCTCTCTTTTGTTTAAAATGGACACAATTTTAAGTGAAAACAACAACTGACCTACAGAAATCCAACCAAACACATTCATATTGTCTTGATCTTTTATAAGAATGATCCATGGGTCATTTGTGACGTGTAAGAGTGAACCTTGACTCAATCTGAGGCACGGTGTGGCCGGTACCACTCAAAGGGTCTCTTTTTTTTTAAATGGACACAATTTTAAGTGAAAACAACAACTGACCTACGGAAATCTGAACAAATGAATTCAGATTGTGTTGATCATTTAGGATAACGATTCATGGGTCCTTAGTTATGTGTACGAGTCAACCCCACCTCAATCCGAGGCACGGTGTGGCCGGTACCACTCAAAGGGTCTCTCTTTTGTTTAAAATGGACACAATTTTAAGTGAAAACAACAACTGACGTACGAAAATCAGACCAAACGCATTCAAATTGTCTTAATCCTTTATGAGAATAATCCATGGGTCCTTTTTGACATTTAAGAGTTAACCCCTCCTCAATATGAGGAACTATGTGGCTGGTACCACTCAAAGGGTCTCTCTTTTGTTTAAAATGGACACAATTTTAAGTGAAAACAACTGACCTACGAAAATGCATTAGGATTGTGTTGATCCTTTAGAATAATGATTCATGGGTCCTTTGTGACATTCAAGATTCATCCCCTCCTCAATCTGAGGCATGGTGTGGCCAGTACCACTCAAAGGGTCTCTCTTTTGTTTAAAATGGACACAATTTTAAGTGAAAACAACAACTGACCTATGGAAATCCGACCAAACGCATTCAGACTGTGTTGATAATTTAGGATAACGATCCATGGGTCCTTGGTGACATGTAAAAGTCAAAACTGCCTCAATAAAAGTCACTATGTGGCCGGTACCACTCAAAGGGTCTCTCTTTTGTTTAAAATGGACAGATTTTTAACTGAAAACAACAACTAACCTATATAAATCCAACCAAATACATTTGGATTATGTTGATACTTTAGGATAATGATACATGGGTGCATTGGGGATGTGTAAGAGTCAACCCTGCCTCAATCCGAGGAACGGTGTGGCCGGTACCACTCAAAGGGTCTCTCTTTTGTTTAAAATTGACAAATTTTTAAGTGAAAGAAACAACTAACGTACGAAAATATAACCAAACACATTTGGATTGTCTTTATACTTTATGAGAACAATCCAGGGGTACTTTTTGACGTGTATGAGTCAACGCCTCCTCAATCCGAGGCACAATGTGGCCGGTACCACTCAAATGGTCTCTCTTTTGTTTAAAATGGACACAATTTTATGTGAAAACAACTGACCTACAGAAATCCAACAAAACGCATTAGGATTGTGTTGATACTTTAGGATAATAATCCACGGGTCCTTCGTGATATGAACGAGTCATCCTTACCTCAATCCGAGGCACGGTGTGACCGGTACCACTCAAAGGGTCTCTCTTTTGTTTAAAATGGATACAATTTTAAGTGAAAACAACAACTGACCTACAGAAATATGACCAGACACATTCATATTGTGTTGATCCTTTAGTAGAACGATCCACTGGTCCTTGGTGACGTGTAAGATTCAACCCCTCTTCAATCTGAGGCACGGTGTGGCCGGTACCACTCAAAGGGTCTCTCTTTTGTTTGAAATGGACAAATTTTTAAGTGAAAACAACAACTGACCTACGGAAATCTGACCAAACGCATTCATATTGTGTTGATACTTTAGGAGAAAGATATATGGGTGCATTGGGGACGTTTATGAGTCAACCCCACCTCAATATGAGGCACGGTGTGGCCGGTACCACTCAAAGGGTCTCTCTTTTGTTTAAAATGGACACAATTTTAAGTGAAAACAAATGACCTACAAAAATCCAGCCAAATGCATTAGGATTGTGTTGATACTTTAGTAAAACTATCCAAGGGTCATTCGTGATGTGCATGATTCATCCCCACCTCAATCCGAGGCACGGTGTGGCCGATACCACTCAAAGGGTCTCTCTTTTGTTTAAAATGGACACAATTTTAAGTGAAAACAACAACTGACCTACAGAAATCTGACCAAACACATTGGGATTGTGTTAATGATTTAGGAGAATGATCCAAGGGTCCTTGGTAATGTGTACGAGCCAAAACCATCTCAATACGAGGCACGGTGTGGCCGGTACCACTCAAAGGGTCTCTCTTTTGTTTAAAATGGATAGATTTTTAAGTGAAAACAACAACTAACCTACAAAAATACAACCAAACACATTCGTATTATGTTGATTCTTTAGGATAACGATCCATGGGTGTGTTGGGGATGTGTATGAGTCAACCCCACCTCAATACGAGGCACGGTGTGGCCGGTACCACTCAAAGGGTCTCTCTTTTGTTTAAAATGGACAAATTTTTAAGTGAAAGCAACAACTGACGTATGAAAATCCGACCAAACGCATTATTATTGTCTTGATACTTTATGAGAATGATACAGGGGTCCTTTGTGACATGTAGGAGTCAACCCTGCCTAAATATGAGGCATGGTGTGGCCGGTACCACTGAAAGGGTCTCTCTTTTGTTTAAAATGGACACAATTTTAAGTGAAAACAACTGACCTAAGGAAATCCAACCAAACACATTCGAATTGTGTTGATCCTTTAGTAGAAATATCCAAGGGTAATTAGTGACATGCAAGAGTCATCCTCGCATCAATCCGAGGCACGGTGTGGCCGATACCACTCAAATGGTCTCTCTTTTGTTTAAAATGGACACAATTTTAAGTGAAAACAACAACTGACCTACAAAAATCCATCAAAACGCATTAGGATTGTGTTGATCCTTTAGGAGAATGATCCATGGGTCCTTGGTGATGTGTACGAGTCAACCCCACCTCAATCTGAGGCATGGTGTGGCCGGTACCTCTCAAAGGGTCTCTATTTTGTTTAAAATGGACACAATTTTAAGTGAAAACAACAACTGACCTACAGAAATCAAACTAAACACATTCGGATTGTGTTGATCCTTTAGTAGAACAATCCAAGAGTCCTTTTTGATGTGTATGAGTCATCTCCGCCTCAATCCGAGGCACGGTGTGGCCGATATCACTCAAAGGGTCTCTCTTTTGTTTAAAATGGACATAATTTTAATTGAAAACAACAAATGACCTAGGAAAATCTGACCAAACACATTCGTATTGTCTTGATATTTTATAAGAACTATCCATGGGTAATTTTTGATGTGTACGAGTCAACCCCGCCTCGATACGAGGTACAGTGGCACCACCGTGCGACCTCACCCGGTTCACTACACAGCCTACACGGTGCACGACTAATGAATTAATTAATTAAGTGAAATGATCAATAAAGGATTGAAATTAAAAGAGGTGTTAAGGACAAGAATTTTATTATGTTTATTATTATTATCATCATAATATTAAAATTTTTATTGTCCATGTGGGGTAACTGCGTGGTCGCCCGACACTTTAAAATAATAACAATAAAATGAAGTTGAAGGAATTATTTTTAATGATAATAAAAATGGAAATTATTATTATTATTATTATTACAATTATTAATATTATTAATATGTTAATTATTATTACTATTATTATTAGAAATATTATTTTTATATTATTATTATTATTATATTTAAGTTAATTAGTTTTTTAGGGTATTTATTTCATTTCTTTTCCCTCTTATTTTTTTTCTTTTTTTTATTTCTCTTATTCCCTTTTCTTTTCTCTTATTTATTTTTTCCTCTTATTCCCTTGTATCTTATTTTTATCCCCTATTTATCCATTTCTCTCCAACCCATCATGCCCCAAGCCCCAAACCCTACCTCTCCTCTTCACGCCACACTCCCCTCCCGTGTTCCCCTTGACCTTCCGCCGTCATACCCCCTCCCTGGCCTCAGCGCGCGCCACCCTCTTGACTGACTAGAGTGCACCGCGCCCTGCTCCTTTCTTGGCCATAGACCCTTATCCCCCATATCCCTCGCACCAACACTCTCTTCCTCGGCCAATCTCAGTCCACCATCTCCCTCCTGGACGCCTGCTGTGCCGGACCGCCGTTGCGCCTAGCTCCCCCTGTCCCCTCCTCGGTCCACCGCACCCCACCTCAGCGGCCCCTCTCCTTCCGTATGGTGATCCCCACACCACCCCAGCTTGTACCGCCACCCCGACCTCCCGACCAGCCCACCCACACAACCTCCTTCTACCCAGCCATTTCCCTACTTTCCTTCGGCTTCGCCACTGGTGCCTCGCCCTCCGTCCATGCATGCAACACCTTTGGTTGAATATCTTTTCCATTTTCTTCTTCTTATTGGGTGTTCTTGGTGGTTCAGCGTGTATGAGTTCATTTAGGGTTCGTTTTTGAATCTTTTTTTGTTCGAATTCTTATTTTAGGATCCAATTTAGTTCGCTTGTGGTGCGTCTTAGGTGCTGTCAAGGTTTCACACAATATTTGAGATTTTATCCTTAGAGGTAGTGGTTCCATACCATTGCATCAATTTATTAATTTAATATGTTTATTTGGTTTTATAAATGTGTTTTATGATCAAATTTTGTGGTGAAAAATGTATTTTTGGAGTGTTTTGACATGTGTTCAATTGAAAAATTATTATTTTGGTGTGTTCTCCTTTTTCCACCCCCTTGAAATTAATTGAAAATTGTTTTAATAATGGAAAACATGTTTTGATAAGGTTATCTTGAACCTTTGGTTTAGAGTGACGTTCTATATGGAACAAATTGTTTTTTTGGTATAAACCCTTGGTGCTAATTTGATGACTTTCATAAACTGTTTAACTTGATTTATTCACTCAAATGCGATGTGCGAAAGGGGTGTTTGGTAGGGTGAAACTTGTGTTAAATCTTAAAATCAAATTTTTATGTTAGAAACCTAAGTGTGCTATTTAATAATTTTCTTTGATCTATTTATATAATTTATCAGGTCATGCATGTGATGCAAATTCGGGTGTGAAATGGTTCTTGGTGTACGTTTGGTTTTAAAAGGGGGATTTTATGTGTATTTTGGTGTGAAGTATTTTTGGTTTTTCTTGAAATGATCTAATAAACAATTTAATGATTTATTGAATTATTTAGATGGTGCGAAAGTGGTATTTTGAAAGAGTTGAACACGCGTTTGTTTTTAAAGTAGTATGTTTATATAAAATAAGACATGTTTTTGGTGTAAAACCTTTTTGCATCACTTGGTGGTGTTTTATAAATGGTGCAAACAGTTCATTAAATCGTGCAAGTGGTGAAAAAATAGTTTTAAGAATAATTTGTTGAGAAAGTGGCTTGAAAATGTTTTTCCTACTTGGAATTGGGTATGTTTATTGTGTAACCCCTTGTTGTGTTATTTAATAATGTTTTCTAAGTTTTGAAAATTGATTATGTTCTTCTTTGAGTGTTTTCAAATGGGGATTTGTGAAATGATTAAGTAACAAAAAATGTATGTTGTGAAATGGTTTTGGTGTGCATGAGTTTTTTTAAAATGGTGTTTGGGTATGCAAGTGGTGGATTTTGTGTGTAATGTCTTGTTTGGTATGTGATATGAGAAAACGATATACTATGTGAATGTGGAACTTGATTGAGAAAAAGGGAAACCCCCGAGTATCTAGGTGGGTGGGCTAGAACTAGTGCGCTAGTAATCCTGAGGGGTATCATCCCTGTTTCACTTAGCTGGATTGACGATTTAAACACTAACTAAACTTATGAATGACTGAGGGTCATGGTTTCTAAGCCACATTTTCTAAGGATCGTGGTTTCTAAGCCACATTTGTAGAGGGTTGTGTTTTCTAAGCCACGTTTCACCGAGACATGAGGTTCTAGGGTCCCACTCGAGCTAGATAATCCTTAGGGGATTTATCCGTAGTGCTCTACTATTCATTACGCGATGCCTTCTTTTGGCATACAAAGGACCACTTGTGTAACAACCCAAACTTTGGTTAATGAAAATCCCACTTGATCTAATTAAATGCCTTAATATGTGAAATGGTCATACAACATATGCATTTCTTTTGTTTTATGTTTTTGGATTTTAAAATACCATTAATAATTATGAACGTTGCTAATATATCCGTTAAATAGTGATCACATGATTAGTATAAATATGGGCTTTAACTATCTAATTTACTCAGAAAAAGGAAGTGATGGCATCATCCAGTAGAATTGATCCATACGAAGCCCATTTGTCGAAGTTCGAAAAGGAGGTGGCATCATTGGGATTTGCTCTTGACCAAGCCCAAGCCTAGCTTCAATAGGTTAAGCTCGAACAGAACCATCTACGGGAGAAGTGGAAGTTGATAGAGATCACCAACCGTGCAATGTTATCCGAGCCACCCCAAGAGTCTATCACCATCGCACACCTTACCCTTATGTATTATGTGGTTGTTTTAAGGGGTTATGTAACAAATCCCTAGTACTATGGTTATGTATATTTTTTTGTATATAATAATGAATATACTTTCATGTTATTATTGTTACTTTGTAAATAGTTTTTAAAGAACAAATAGTATTTTTAGTTAATATTCAATTAAGAAATATATTTTGATAAATTACTAGATTTTTGAATTAAATAATAATAATATTATTATTAAATTAATTTTTATTAAATATAAATGATCCTATAATTTTATGAATGCAATTGTAATTTTTAGTAAGGTTTGAAAGCCATTTTTTTCAAAACCCATGAATTTTCGATAAATGTTAGTTTTTTATTTTAAAAGTGAAAAATTAACATATTTAGAAAATAATTTAGATAAAATAAATATTATTTCTGGAATCAGGATGTTGAAATTATCCAACGGTGAATTTTTCATAATTTTCTGAGACAGTCAACTTTTTGGGTAAAAATTAAATATCGTTTAAATATATAATGTGTTTTATGACATCATAATGACCCAATAGTGATGTAATAAAATACTATAAGCTTTATTTTAGGCCAATATATGTTTTACCATTAAAATAATGTGATTTTGGGTTTGTTTTACTTATTTTAAAATGCATTAATGGACCCTTCAAAACTTATTAAACATCTTGTCTTTTTAAATTGTTTTCCTTGGGAGTGTGAATCACCTCCACATAAGCAAACCCATTATTTTAAGAAGTTCGGACTTTGGACTTATAAAATATTTTTTCCACTCCCCTTTAGAAAAAACCATGGGCAAAAACCACAGTATAGTTTGTGGTTTGGATTAGTTTAATGTGAGGTGTCCCAAACCTATATAATAAACAATTCTCTCTCCTTCCCTATATAAACCCACCCAAGATCCCACTTCATCCTCACTCAAAGCCTTTGGAGTTCATAAAACATCTTCCCTCCTCTCTCTATAATCCTCCCAAGGCACCCCAAGCTCCCAATAATCCTCTCTCAAGCCTCTCTCAAGCCTTTGGAAGCACACTTCCAAGTAAGGGTTTTTCTTCCTTTCTCATTTTTTTTTCCAATTTTCTTAATGTTGTTATGCCCTTTTAATTTCAATTATAAATGTTGGGTTATGGTTTCTCACCTCCCCCATACTGACCTATTTATGTTTTAATGATGGTATACCCATTTCTCTCTCATTAAATGCCTCCCATGTACACCCGTTACTATGCCGAAATTCCGAAAGGAATTTCTCTCTCCTCATTTACATTCAAGAAATTCTTTTGTATCATGAATCTAAATTCCATTAAATTTGTTGGGACATGTAATTATATGACCCCCTTACTGTCCATGTCATGTAAATATGATGAGACACCTCTTTCTCTCTCATCAACCATTTTTATGAGTTCTTATGTCACACTGTTATGCTGCCGAAATTACATCGCACTTTTCCAAGCCAAAGTCATTGTGTAGTGAATACCATGCCCATTTATCTATCAAGGTTATTCACCTTTATGCACATTTACTTATTGTTTAAATATTTTCATGTATGTATTCCACATTCGTTTATCTTGGAATAAAATATTATGTTGAATGATTCAATGTTTTATGATCCATGTGGCACACTTATGCATGAAATGAAATGTTTAAGAAGGGTGCGCCCTGATAGCGCTCCAATGCATTATGTAAAGTATAGTATCATAATATTTCATGTGAAATGGGTGTTTACTCATTCTAATTCAAGTGCAACGAGGGTTTAATTGTGCTTCATGTGCAATGAGGGTTTACTCATGCTCTATGTGCAATGAGCCTTGACTCATGCTAATTCCATGTTAAGTGTCGTTACCAAATTTCCATGTTATGATTATCAAGATTTATCATTCCTTTAAGTTTATACTTCCCTTGTGCTCAATTGATAAGCCTATTGTCTAACATGTACTGTATTACTCATGTTATTCCATGTTTATTCCCTTACTGGGCTTTATATCTCACCCTTTTCTTATGCATGTCCCCAGGTTATCCCATGGAATGCTAAGTATGAGGGAATGTAGTGGTCATGTAATGGAAGTTTTCAATAAGGATGTAGTATTTTGTGTTTTAATTTGTTATGTAATGATCCTAATCCCCAAAGACACTAAACCTCTCGATCTTCTATGTTGTATCAAGTGAAGTTTATGTAATAAATCATGTTTAAGTGTGTAATAAAAAGTAGGGTTGTCATAGTTGGTATTAGAGGATAGGTTTAGTTATTTTTGGGATTAGAATTAGAAAACCCTAGGGAAGCCTTAGAGAAAAGACTAATAAAAACATCCCTATGTTTTAGTGATTATTGAGTAAGTGGTTTATCAAGAAAATACATCCCTGTCTGGATATGATCAGGTAGAGGCAGCTCTAGCAGAGATGTATCCTAAGGGTAAAACCCGAAAACACCGCTTTGATCTAGACTCGAACGGGAACTGGTTCATGATAGCGGGCCCTGCTGCACTCTTGGTTACGACACTTCCAGGGGATATGATTTGGTAGATTCAAGATCTTAGTACAAACTGTTATTGAGGGATATAAAAAAACCCCATAATAATATAAGTTAAGAAATAGATTGAGGATAACAAAGATTTAAACCTAAGAAATCACAAGTTAGGATATACTTGTTCTTTATAAATTTATACTTTTATGTTCAAAGTTTCATTTTTTTCTAAATATTCAAGACCTCTAATTATACACCCTTTTCTTATTTAATGGAGGGAAATAGAAGAACACGTTCCAACAACCAATGTGAAGATTTACCTAATGATATGCCTGATATGATGGGAGCGGGTGATCAAAAATTCATGACAGTACTTGCTCAGATGGCTCGAGTTATGAATAACAACTTGAATCAGGAAGAACGCCTTCCTCATCCTCGGAAAGAGAAATTTTCTGTAGAATCCTTCATGCGGAAAAGGCCTCCCATGTTTAGCGGATCTTCTGATACCCTCCTCACGGAGCAATGGATTAACTCCATTGAGAAGATATTCTCCGTCCTCCAGTGCTCTGAAGAGGAAAAAGTTATACTGGCAGTCTATCGTTTTGTTGGGGAAGCTGATCAGTGGTGGACACTAATCAAGAATACAAAGTCTCAAGAGGAAATTGATTCCATGAATTGGGAGGAATTCAAGAGGATTTTTTTTCAACAAATATTTTCTCTCAAACCCTCCATCTCAAGATGGAAAGAGAGTTCCTCAGACTCAAGCATAAGAAAGATGAGTCCATCGGGGCATATGAAGCAAACTTTACAAGGCTTTCAAGGTATGACTTTGGCATTGTCATAAACACTGAAATCAAGGTGGATCACTTCTTTAGTGGACTAAAGCTGATTCTATGAAAAGTGTTGGAAATTTGAGACTTTGACAGTTATGAGGATATTGTTTGTTGTGACCTCAAGGTTGAAATGGAGATTGGAGACTCTCAATGGTCTCGTAGTCCCAGTGATAAGAAGCAGAAAATAGAGAATAACATGGGTGGTCCATCAAAAAAATACCATGATGGAAAGAAGACTGACTTTTCCCCTTGCAAAAATTGTGGGAAGAAACATCCTGGTAACTGTCTCAAGGGAACCAGGAATTGATTCAAATGCAGAAAGTTTGGTCATCTGGCCATGAACTGCTAAAGGGATATGAAAAATCCTGATAATGTTGAAGAATAAAGGAAGTTTCAGATCAACATTGAGCCGATAGTGTAGTGTTACAACTGTAGGGATCTTGGGCATTATGAAAACAATTGACCTAAGATGAGGGTTGTCGGAGGCAACCAACAACAAACTCCGAGGCAACAAAGAAGGGCTTATGCTATCACTACCGCTGAGGTTGAGCCGGAAAACTATGTGGTGACATGTATTATAGTTATTCATTTAAGAATAGTGAACATACTATTTGATTCTGGTTCTACGTATTCTTTCATATCCTCAAAATTTAGCAGAACAATTCAAACACCCCCTCAAAATTTGGAGGAAAAGTTAACTGTGAGAATAGAGAATGGGGAAATCGTTGTGTCCATGGTTCATAACTCCTCCCCGGTTAATGTTTGTGGGATGAACCTCCCATAAAATCTCTTCATACTTCCTTTATTGGAGTTTGACACTATCTTAGGCATGGATTGACTATCTTTATACAAATCCAATATCTAATGTCGAGAAAGGGAGATCACTCTTCACATCCCGAAGCATCCTCCAATTCTTTACAAATGAAAGGAGGAAGATGAATCTTCTTTCAAATCATCTTCTCAAGTATGGATATTGATGCCTTATGAGTAAGCATATCTAGGTCAAATGATTGAGACAAAGGAGAGAATCATGCTTGAATACATGCCCATCGTGAGGGATTACACTGACGTATTCCCTAAAGAGTTTCCTGGTATTCCTCCGAACCGAGAGGTTGAGTTCTCAATTGAACTTATCCCTGGATCTCTACCAATCTCAAAGACACCTTACAGAATGGACACCATAGAGCTGGAAGAGTTGAATAAGCAGTTACAGATGAATATAGAGAAGGGTTTTATATGACTGAGTGCTTCACCGTGGGGTGCACCGATCCTCTTCTTCAAGAAGAAGGATGGATCAATGCGCCTCTGCATTGATTATCGTGGGCTCAATAAAATCACGATAAGGAACAAGTATCCCCTGCCACAAATAGATGACTTGTTTGATCAGATTTGTGGGGCCAGTTATTTCTCTAAGGTAGACCTTTGGTTGGGATATCACCAATTAAAGGTGAGGATGGAAGATATTCCCAAGACTGCCTTTCGAACAAGGTATGGATACTATGAGTTTATAGTGATTCCCTTAGGACTCACTAATGCTCCGACAATTTTCATGGATTTAATAAACAGAGTCTTTAGTGATTACCTAGACAAATTTTTGGTAGTCTTTATTGATGATATTCTGATATAATCCAATATTAAGGAGGAATATGAGGAGTATTTGGAAATTGTGTTAAAGACTTTGCGAAGGGAGATGTTGTATTCAAAGTACAGTAAATGTGAGTTTTGGATGGAGGAAGTATCATTCTTGGGGCATGTTATCACCAGAAAAGGGATATCTGTGGACCCTACCAAGACGAAGGCAATTGAAGAGTGGCCCAGACCAACTTCTGTAATGAAGATCTGCAGCTTTTTGGGTCTAGCTGGGTATTATCAACGATTTTTGAAGAACTTTTACCAATTGTAAAACCCAATGACCATGCTGACATGGAAGGAAGTAAAGTTTTTCTGGACATAGGAATGTAAAGATTGTTTCAAGGAGTTGAAAGAGAGGCTTATCACTGCGCCATTACTCACACTTCCTACAAGTGGAGAACTCTTTGTGGTGTATAGTGATGCTTCTAAGAAGGGATTAGGCTATGTGTTGATGAAAAATGATAAAGTGATAGCCTATGCCTCAAGGAATTTGAAAATCCATGAGCAAAACTATCCAACGCATGATCTGGAGTTGGTGGCTATGATATTTGCCTTGAAAATCTGGTGGCATTATCTCTATGGGGAGAAATGTGAGATATATACTAACCACAAGAGTCTCAAATATATATTCACACAGTAAGAGATTAATATGTTCCATTTAAGATGGATAGAGATCATCAAGGATTATGACTACTCAATCCACTACCATCTTGGAAAGGCAAACAAGGTGGCAGATTCTCTAAGTAGAAAGGATCATGTATTTTTAGTAATGATGATAATTGAAAAGGATATGATATTCTTAGATTTTCAAAGGATAGACATGGGAATAATTAAGAGAGGAACATCATCAATCCTTTCTCAAATGATTTCTCAACCATCCCTCTTGGAGAGAATAAAGGATGCTCAAAGAAAAGATGTGGAAATTCAGAAAAGGGTGGGAGATATTAGAAATGGGAAATCCTTTGATTTCAAAGTTGATGAGGAAGGATTTGTATGATTTGGGATGAGATTATTTGTACCATCCGATCCAGAGATAAAGAAGGAGATATTGAGTGATGCACATAGCTCAACCTTCTCTATCCACCCAGGAGCACAAAGATGTATCGAGATCTCCAAGAAAACTTTTGGCGGGACAATATGAAAAGGGAGATTGCTGAATATACATCAAAGTGTCTGGTATGTTAGTAAGTAAAGGAAGAGAGGCATAATTCTAAGGGGATGATGCAACCATTGCCCATACCAGAATGGAAATGGGAGAACATCACCATGGAATTTGTCACTGGACTTCTGAAGACATCCAAAGGAAACAATGCAATCTAGGTTGTTGTGGATCGTCTTACAAAATATGCACACTTCATTGATATTCAGAAGGATTTCTGATTAGATAAAATGGCACTGATATATATCAGGGAAGTGGTAAGGCTACATAGAGTACCACTATATATTGTTTCTGATCGAGATCCAAGATTCACCTCGAAGTTCTGGAAAAGTCTCCAACATGCTATGAGCACTGAACTGAACTTCAGTATAGCCTATCATCCTCAAAATGATTTCCAATCCAAGCGGACTATCCAAACACTTGAGGACACGTTGAGAGCATGATCAATGGGCTTCAAAGGAGGATGGGATCAACATATTCTTCTGGTTGAGTTCTCATATAACAACAGTTTCCACTCGAGCTTCCAAATGACACCTTATGAAGCCCTGTATGGGAAGAGGTGAAGAACACCGACATGTTGGGATGAAGTCGGTGAGAATAAGATGCTAGGACCAGAAATGGTTGATGAAATGGTAGAGAAGGTGAAAACCATTCAGAAAAATATCAAGGCATCCCCAAGTCAACAGAAGAGTTATGCAGATAACCGTCGACAAGAACTTGAGTTTAAAGTTGGAGACATGGTATTTCTATGCATATCTCCATGGAAGAAGGTCATGAGGTTTGGAAAGAAAGGGAAGTTAAGTCCTAGGTACATCGGCCCCTTCAATATTATTGATCGTGTTGGGGCTGTGGCCTATCAACTAGCACTTCCACCTACCATGGTTAAAGTACATGATATCTTTCATGTATCCCTCTTAAGGAAGTACATACCGAACCCTTCAAATTTACTCTCTTATGAGGTGGTACAATTGGAGGATGATCTTTTCTTTGAGGATAATCTAGTGAAGATCTTGGATCGTAGAGACAAAGTTATACACAACAAGACTACTCATCTGGTCAAGGTACTATGACAAAACCATAAGTACGAAGAAGCAACATGGGAAATAGAGGAAGCAATGAAGGAAAAGTACCCACATCTGTTTTTGGCCTAGAATGTAAAATGAAATTTCAAGGGCTAAATTTCTTAAAGAGGGAAGATTGTAACGACCCAAACTTTGGTTAATGAAAATCCCTCTTGATCTAATTAAATGCCTTAATATGTGAAATGGTCATACAAAATATGCACTTATTTTGTTTTATGTTTTTGGATTTTAAAATACCATTAAGAATTGTGACCTTTGATAATATAGTCGTTGAACAATGATCACATGATTAGTATAAATATGGGCTTTAACAATCTAATTTACTCATACAAAGGAAGCGTTGACCTAATCTAGTAGAATTTCTCCATACGAAGCCCATTTGTTGGAGCTCAGAAAGGAGGTGGTGTCATTGGGATTTGCTCTTGACCATTCCCAATCTGAGCTTCAATAGGTTAATCTCTAATGGAACCGTCTATGGGAGAATTGGAAGTTTATAGAGATCACCACGCGTGCAATGTTATCCGAGCCACCGCAAGAGTCTGTCACCATTGTTCACCTTACCATTAGGTCTTATGTGGCTGTTTTAAGGGGTTATGTAACAAATCCCTAGTACTATGGTTATGTACATTTTTTTGTATATAATAATGAATATACTTTCATGTTATTATTGTTACTTTGTAAATAGTTTTTAAAGCACAAATAGTATTTTTAGTTAATATTCAATTAAGAAATCTATTTTGATAAATTAACGAATTTTTAAATTAAATAATATTTTAATAAAATATTATTATTATTATTAAATTAATTTTTATTAAATATAAATGATCATATAATTTTATGAATGCAATTGTAATTTTTATTAAGGTTTGAAAGCCATTTTTGTCAAAACCCGCGAAATTTCGATAAATGTCGGTTTTTATTTTAAAAGTGAAAATTAACATATTTAGAAAATTATTTAAATAAAATAAATATTATTTCTGGAATCAAGATGTCGAAATTATCCAACGGTGATTTTTTTCATAATTTTCTAAGACAGTCAAAATTTTGGGTAAAAATTGAATACCATTTAAATATATAATGTGTTTTATGACATCATAATGACCAATAGTGATGTAATAAAATACTATAGGATTTATTTTCTGCCAATATATGTTTTACCATTAAAATAATGTGATTTTGGGTTTGTTTTACTTATTTTACAAAGCATTAATGGACCCTTCAAGACTTATTAAACATATTGTCTTTTTAAATTGTTTTCCTTGGGAGTGTGACTCACCTCCACATAAGAAAACCCATTATTTTAAGAAGTTAGGACTTTGGACTTATAAAATATTGTTTTCCACTCCCCTTTTTTAAAAACCATGGGAAAGAACTACGGGCTGGTTTGTGTTTTGGATTAGTTTAATGTGAGGTGTCCCTAACCTAAATAATAAACAATTCCCTATCCTTTCCTACATAAACCCACCCAAGATCCCACTTCTTCCTCACTCAAAGCCTTTGGAGTTCGTCCAAATTCTTCCATTATCTCTCTATATTCCTCCCATGGTGCCCCAAACTCCCAAGAAGCCTCTCTCAAGCCTCTCTCATGCCTTTGGAAGCATACTTCCAAGTAAGGGTTTTTCTTCCTTTCTCATTTTTTACAATTTTCTTAATGTTGTTATGCCCTTTTAATTTCAATTATAAATGTTGGGGTATGGTTTACCAACTCCCCCATACTATCCTATTTATGTTTTAATGATGGTATACCCCTTTCTCTCTCATTAAATGCCTCCCATGTACACCCGTTACTATGCCGAAATTCTGAAAGGAATTTCTCTCTCCTCATTTACATTCAAGAAATTATTTTGTATCATGAACCTAAATTATATTAAATTTGTTAGGAAATGTATCTATATGACCCACTTACCATCCACGTCTTATAAATATGATGAGACACCCATTTCTCTCTCATCAACCATTTTTATGAGTTCTTATGTCACGCCGTTATGCTGCCGAAATCGCACCGCGCTTTTCCAAGCCAAAGTCATTATGTAGTGAATACCATGACCATTTCTCTATCAAGGGTATTCACCTTTATGAACATTTACTTATTGTTTAAAGAGTTTCATGTATGTATTCCACATTCTTTTATCGTGTAATAAAAGATTATGTTGAATGATTCAATGTTTTATGATCCATGTGGAACACTTATGCATGAAATGAAATTTTTAAGAAGGGTGCGCCCTAATAGCACTCCAATGCATTGGGTAAAGTATAGTATCATGATATGTCATGTGCAATGGGTTTTTACTCATGCTAATTCAAGTGCAATGAGGGTTTACTCATGCTTCATGTGTAATGAGGGTTTACTCATGCTTCATGTGCAATGAGCCTTGGCTCATGCTAATTCCATGTTAAGTGTTGTTGCCAAATTTCCATGTTATGATTATCATGATTTATCATGAATTTAAGTTTATGATTCCCTTTTTCTCTATTTATAAGCCTATTGTCTAACATGTATTGTATTCCTTATGTTATTCCATGTTTATTCCCTTACCGGGCTTTATAGCTCACCCTTTTCTTATGCATGTCCTCAGGTTATCCCATGGAACGCTAAGTATGAAGGAATATAGTGGTAACGTAAAGGAGGTTTTCAATAAGGATGTTTTATTTCATGTTTTAATTTGTTATGTAATGATCCTAACCCCCAAAGACACTAAACCTCTCGATCTTCTATGTTGTATCAAGTGAATGTTATGTAATAAATCATGTTTAATTGTGTAATAAAAAGCAGGATTGTCATAACTTGAGTATGTGCATGTTCTTTATGAATTTTCTCTTCCATTTTAAAGTAGTATTTTTGAAATGATTTTTCTTCCAGTCCTATTTTTTTTTTACTTTCAGCCTTTAAATTTTTTCCTTAAAATCATTTTAAAAGTATGGTCTTAAATAATCATGTTAAATTATCTTTTTGATGTTGTGGCATGGAACCTTTTTATTGGGTGGTATCCTACTAGGATCTTGGCTCACACCCTACATACACCCTTGGGTGTATGTAAATTTTTGTCTTTTGTGTATTCCATTTTGAGGAATCGTGCTCAGCGATGGTGGTTTTGGTCTTTGATGGTTTTCTCGTGCAGGTTGGTGTTTGTGGCATGTGGATGATGAACCTCTCTTGTTGATTGGAGATTTGAGTTAGAGTTTTGGTTTCTTTTGTTGTCATTTATTTTTGGATGTTTGTTCAAGTTTTAAACCTTTAAATTTGATTTTAGTTTAAGGGTCTATTTGGTTGTCAGTTCACAGTTTTATTTTATTTATCTTGTTAGTGGTTTTGTGTTTACTATTTTGGGTAAACTGTTACCACATGTTACTCTTGATACCCAAGAACTTGTGCCATCCCATGGGGATGGGGAATTCCCTTCGGGCCATGTTGCAGACTGGGTTGGCCGCTGGGTCGGATGGTGACCCGTCTTGGTTTGTGACAACACTTCCCATGTATCGATTGTTGGAAAAGGATTATGAATTTGTTTTTGATAAAAATTTAGAGGATGATTTCAATTCACTAAAAATGAGTCTCACATCACCTCCCATTATCCAACCACCATATTGGGATCTCCCCTTCAAACTTATGTGTGATACCTCTCACTTTGCAGTTTGGTAAGTTTTATCACAAAGGGTTGAGAAGCCTCCTCATGTCATTGCGTATGCCTCATGCACCCTTGACCCCACCTAGGAGAAGCACACCAACAATGAAAACAAAAACTCCTTTATATCATGTTTTCCTTTAAAAAATTATGTTTATATCTTATTGGGTAAAAAATAATCGTGTTTTCTGATCATTCTTCCTTTTGTTTTCTCTTAAAAAAATCCAAAGCTAAGCCCCGCCTCATTCGGTGGATAATCCTCCTACAGGAGTTTTACCTTGAGATTCATGATAAGTGAGGAGTGGAAAATGTTGTAACTAACCACATTAGCAGAATATCCCCACCATTGGACCACCATGTTGACTCATCCCTCTCCATTGGAGAATTCTTTCCGCATGAGAACCTTTGTGATGTAGTCAAAGTTACCCCTTAGTATGCGAACATTGTGAAATTTTTGGTAGCATCTAGGGTCACCATAGATTTTAGTAATTTACAATCCCAAATACTTAGGCATGAGTCACAATGGTAAATTTGGGATGATCCATACCTATGGATAATTTGTAGTGATCAGGTTGTTCGAAGGTGTGTCCCTGACCATGAGTTTCATTCTGTCCTCAGGTTCTACCACACTTTGGCCTGTAGGGGAAAATTTGGTTCTCAACGTACAAATAAAAAGTTCCTTGACTCTGGAATTTATTGGCCTATATTTTTTAGGGATTATCATCGATTTTGTAAGTCATGAAAAAGATTTCAATTCATAGGAAATATCTCAAAGAGGAATGAAATGCCCCAAAAACCCATGTTATTTCTTAAGATATTTGATGCATGGGGCATTGAATTCATGGGACCATTTCCAAATTAATTTGGTTTTTTTACATATTATTATATTTTTACTATCTTTAAAAATGGGTGGAAGAAAAAGCCACAAAGATTGACAAATTTTGAGTGGTTGTTGATTTTGGGAGGTCTCAAATTTTCAGTAGGTTTGGCTTTCCTAGATTCATCATTAGTGATCAGGGATCACATTTTTTCAATAATAACATGAGAAAATTACTCTGTAAGTATGGGTTTGTTCATAAAACCTTCATTACATATCACCCCTAAACTAATGGAAAACAAAAATCTCAAATTGGAATGTTAAGAGAATCTTGGAAAAAATGGTACAACCTAATAGGAAAGATTGAATTTTACACTTGGATGATGCACTTTGGACATACTGAATATATTTTAAAACCCCGATCTGAATGTCACCATATAGGATTGTGTTTGTAAAGGCACGTTACCTCCTAGTGGAGGTAGAGCACCATGCATATTGGGATTTCAAATAATGTAATATGAATCTCTCAGATGCATGTGAGAAAAGAAAGTTACATATTCAGGAGCTAGAGGAAATATGTAGAGATTCATATGAGAACTCCAGGATTTATAAGGATTGAACCAAGGCTTCCCACGACCATCTCATCCTTCATTGTCAGTTCCTCATTGAGAAGAAGGTCCTCTTATACAATACAAGGATAAAGTTACATCCAGGTAAGATTTATTCCTGCTAGTTTGGGCCATACACTATTACTAATGTCTCTCCATTTGGAGTTGTTCAGGTTCAAAATGAATAAACCAAGAAAACTTTCACTGTCAACGGGAAGCGGGTGAAACACTTCCACGAAGCCATTCCAGATTCCCCGATGAAGGAACTCCAAGTTCAAGGAGCAATCTATGAATGATACCCAAAAAGTTTTATCATTGCTTACCACATTCTATTTTATTATAGCGAGGACACTACACACTTTAGGTGTGTGTGGGATGGGTATATTCCTAGGTTAGTTAGGAATTTTCATCGTCTTTATTTCTTTTTATCTTTTTCTCTTACTGTATAGTATTGTCACTTTCCCCCCCTCATTTCCACCCTCACTTTTATGATGAAATTATAATTTTTTATGCCCACTTTATCATGGAAACTAATTCCCACTTAATCATGTAATTTATTGAAAATTCATGAGGAATTTTCGTATTTCATATTGTTTTAACATTAATTTTTTTTGATGAAATGTGAATTTTAGTAAGAATTCAATAATGTGGTGTGAATTTATTTTGAAATTTGGTTCTTTGTTGATGATATAAATGGTTGTATCATTTTGAAACCTTTGAGAAAAATAGTACCCTTTGTGTGAGTTGTTTAAGGGAAAATTGTGTCACTTAATTTCTCCACACACCTTTTAAACCAACCATGAAGTTTGAAAAAATCTTACTTAATAGAAGGTAAATATAATTTAGGTTATTTTTTCTCTAATTTCCAAAACGATTTTTCCATACATTCATCCCTTATCCGATCTATTTAATTAAGGTACCAGATTGACCTATGCATGTGTACCTATTATCTGACTATTGTACATCCTCAAAAAATAAAATAAAAAGGGTTGTATATTGGGAAAGTAAAAAACCACCCTTCCTCGACTTTTTATCTTATTATAACTATTATAATTAGTGTTGTGATAAGATTAAACAAGGGTTGAGGGAAGAGTGTGAGATTTTTTACAAGTTAAACTTTTGAAAAAAATAATAAATGAGGAGAGTGATGAAATGTAAAACATATAGGGATATCTAGGTCGGGAGATTATGGTTTGACATATGGGAATACTTAAGTGAGTGGGATTTGAAATTTTATTGTAAAGGATGTTGGGTAGGTTCGGTGGAAAGGATCATGTATGTAGAAATTTTTTAAAATAACTTATATTTACTCGATAAAAAGTGGAAAGAATAGCATGAAATGGTTGTCACACACACATGTGGAGAATTAGTGACATGATTAACTTTTGAATTATTTTCTTCAACTAGTATTATATATCTATTGGAATTTCATTCTTATACAATTCTTGAGATATCTTTTTCCATGATCACTGAGAATAACTTCTCGGTGTGATTTTTACTTTGATCACATTTCTATAAGTAATTAAATTTTTATTGAATGTTAAATATTTATGAAGTTGGAAATATCTACATTTATAATTTTTGGAAATATGAATTTTCCTAGTAGTGAAAATGTTTAGGTTTAGGGGTGTGATTGCACCGTGATTTACAATTTCAGTTTTACCCTTACACCACTATGCTAAACTAGTTTTGTATTGTAAATTCCAAATATAATATCAAATTTCACTTCATGTTTTTTTACATTATTTAATATTTATCATTGTTAAAAGTGGAAATTACACTTTTTTTGATATTTTAATTATAGGTGGAGGTGATTTGGAGGTCCTAGAGATGATGCAGAAGAAAAATGGGTCAAACTGCATGGAAGCCCAAGGAAACCTATCCACTGTTTTGCACATTAAGCTAAATACGTGCATTCAAATGGGATAAAATTTTGTTTTCAGATCCAAAACTTAATTTGATACAAATCATCTCAAGAAATAGAATCCCAATTAGTCCATATGTTGGCCCATCCGAATCAATATATCTAAGGGACATAATTTTCCCGAATTCAAAAGTTAGGTTTGGTATCTAGAAAACTAGGTTCCCAAAACCACTTCCCATTTTGGAAATAAAAGGTCACCATGGGAACCTCATTTTCAAGTTCGAACCAGGAGCCAATATTTGACAATTTGGAGTTCCATAGGAGTCCTATCTTCATCCTAGAAGTTTTGGAGGCCCCTATCCTCATAGGGGGATCAAGGATGAAGAAGTAGTTCCACCTGAATTTCCTCCTCCTCTCGATGTTGGGATAAACAGTGGGCATTCATTGTGAGGGATCTACACATATTGTAAAGGGAATTATTAAACTTATAATACTACTGGTTTGATTTATTTTGTGTTTTAAAACATTTCATTAATAGTTATATTACTTTGATTCATGTTTGAATTCTTTTTTTGATTGAATCGAACAGAATGCTCTTTACTTTTAACCGATCAGTGTGAAGTCTTGAGCGCGTGACTTGTGTTGTTGCGATTGGAAAACACAAGAATCCTTTTATTACCCACTTATTAGAGATTTAAATTTTATTTTGAAGTTATTATACCACACATGAGATATTTACCTTGGATATATGATTGTTATGTCAAGGTTTTGCTCAATGTGCTTTGATATAAAAGCTTGAGAAGTAATCAGGATTCTAATTAATTTCAACCAAATAATTACATCAAACCCTAATTAATATCCAAGAATTATGAACTTTAAAATTTGTGTAGTGAACTCAAAATGAACCCTTTGTCTCATTTTTTTCAAAATCCACTTTGTTCTTCAACTATTAAACTTTTTAAATTAAGTTATTTTCTTTAAACAGTTTTCAAAACAACCCTCTATTTTAGTATTTTTTTATTAAGAATACACATTATAAACCTATCAATTCTCCTTAAGAGACAACCTAGGGTCTTCCCTAGACTATATAGTCATCTTTAAATCATAATCAATTTTACGGGTCATGACAATGCGTTCAACACGCATGCAACTAGCTTGATTAGAGATATAGTGATAAAGAGATTATATTACACAATAAGCATCCGTATGAGGTTTTATGTCATTGAGGTATTAACTTATTTTTTTATGGGTTCCTTTGAGTATTGATAGATACTAACCTTGAAATTTAGGCTGGTTCCCCTAATTCCACTGAGAAAGAGACCTAGAGGGTCACATACTAAGTGTATCCATAATCTTAATTAAATGATATATATTATTATTTGTTATTCAACAAGTTGAATAAATATTATTTCCTCACATGGTTTAATAATTATTAATGTTTGATTAATCACATATATTTTGTCACCATTTATTCGAGAGAATATAATGTGATTGAAATATTTAAAAAATATTTATTTTCTATTTATTGAATATAATATTTATTTGTTTATTGAAGAATAATGCAGCGATATTTATTTAATAAATAAATAGTCAAATTAAAGGTCCAATAAATATTGTAAAGTAATGGAGGATTGAGTTTAATGGTCTGGTGAGAAATAATAAATAATGAATATTATTTTATTAAATAATATTTTAATTTGTACGTTAATCGCATGTCGATAAATAATAATATTATTACTATTATTTGACATGCGGTTCCATAGGGATTAAATAAATAATAAAGGGAACTTTTTAATTATTTTATTTTAACCCTATAAGTATATAAAACCAATTATATTATTTTCTAATATATCCAATTCATTTTTTGGTTTTGCACAATGGATTTGGAGAATCCTATCAATCCCTAGAGAGATCCCTTTTCCAAGAACGATCCTAAGAACAGAGAATGATCTTCCTCCACCTCACACTCTATAGTAAAGAGAGATCAAGAAGAATATTTTGGAAGTGATTCTCATAGTGATAAAAGGTAGACAATGCAAGTGAAAGGATCTTCCATGCTAGCACCCGAAGATTCGTATGACGGCATTCTGAGATTTTTGGAACACATGTGGATCACCACTAGTGGGAATATACTATTGATTCCTACAACATAATGATGGTGCAACATAGATATGTTGTCAGATCCATAAATGAAGAAATAATTCCAACATAATAATTCTTTAATTCATTAAATTAATTATAAATAATATGTGATGATCCTAACTCTAGTTATGGAATTCTATCATTTTCTATCTTCTTTGATTCAATTACATTGGTCACGATGTTTATCATCGTGTAGATCTCAGATTGATCATCGATCATGAAAAAAAAGAAAAGTTGGCATGAATGAATTTGTCATTTATTTTCAATTCAAGTTTCATAATTATTTTATTTTGAATTGAGATACCTTCTTCTTCCTCCTTTGTTTCTTATAGATATAATCAAAAGGATTAATTTTTTGAATTAAATAAAATTGAGGAAATAATTATGAGGTGCCAAGGATTATGGCCAGTTAATATAGGATTACACACCATGTAACCAGAGTTACACACCATGTACTTGTGTTCAATGCATCATGAATTAATTCAGAAATTAATCAAACTATGTATATTGATGACATCTAATGTATTTATTTATTACACTATGTGTTGACTAGGATAGCCCAATGCACGGTCATTCAGAGTACTCACCATGTAGCCTACATACATGACGTGTAGTCCCTTCGAGTCATAGATGGGTCATGTATTACCATACCTGGCCTACCTGACCGGTGACCATGTAACTCGGAGACCACATGTCATGTAGTTGATTATACATTCTGTTTACTCTAATTTTCCTATGAACGATTTACATTCTAATTACCTTGGAATGTTCCTCATATAGATGGTGAGAGATGTACACACCATGTAGCTCTCCTGTACATACCGTGTACTTATACCAAATTACGCAGATTTAAAATTTATTTATTATACTGTGTAAACCTTATTGACATGTGCTTGTATGTGGTAATTAATTTGAAAGGACACACCATGATATGGGTTTTAATATTTATATATTAATTTTATAGTAAAAATCATTAAATTATGTGATAAGTCATGTATTCTATATGTCACAAGATTAAACAATATACGAGTATAATACATGTTGGGTAGATTTGGACAGATATTCACTGTGTTTCCTCCAAGGTACATTTATGTACATAGTTTATTTTAAATAAATTTATTTAATTTGTTTAAAATTATTATGGATGAGAATCTCAAGAAAATTCAGTTTAGAATTAAGATAAAATAATTTATTAATTAAAGAAGACAATTAATTGATTCGAGCATGATTTATCTTAAATAAGAATGATTAATAATTGAATGCTAGTTTTATTAAATGTGTAATTCATTGAATGCATGTGGATGATCATGATCATAGATGAAAACTTTGTATATGATTGATTTCATTTAATTTATTATTTAATTAAATTGTTGGCTTGTGTGCCTTATCTTCTCTTATTATGTAAGGTCCTGTGTGCCCATGGTTTATTTTATGTAAACCCTTTCCACCTCACCTACGTGTGAGTAAAATCATATGTAATGGATGGATCTCCCAAGATAATGGAGGCGTTTCAAGTTTGTATTTGAGGTAAAACTAGTCTAAGAGAGATACATTAGAGGATAGGTGGAAATCTATAGCACAATACTTAACTGGTTCAAGGTGATTTTTCCCCTAGGCCAACAGTTAGTTTATCAACTGCTAGATAAACTAACCATTAATAAAATCTCATGATCACACTACTTTATTATTTTATTTCTATAAAGTTGAATGGTTATTTCATTATGTATGTTTTTTATTGATCACATGAATTAATGAAATTAATGAGCATGAAAGATAGAACTAAAATAAATTGTCTTATGGGTAAATATTATCTAATAAATGGTTAATCACTTAAGTAAATCCACTTAATATTAAGAAGTATGTGATAAAGGTAATAATTGTAAATTTATGCATAAAAGTATAAAACCCCTAAATAATATACATTAAGTTGGTATAGTCTTCTAATGCTTTAGTTAAAATTGAACCATAGTTCAAAGTGCTTGTCCACCCAAATTTGGGGTGATTTCAATTATCGTGGAATTATAACTTAAATTTTTGGGTTGAATTAACTTAGTTCACATCAAGGGTTGACTGACAAATAGGACTTGGTGTAATTTAGAGGCAAAGGTTGAGGAAATCCAATTTAAAGATTCCATGATTAGGGGTTCCACTCAATAGATTAAGGAACTATGAGTTAATGTAATTGGAATTTGGAATGACTACCTAAAACCATTAAAGTTTCTTGACCAACAAAATTTTGGGTAATGAGTAGGGGAATATAGTTCCTTTCCACTATAATTTTCAAGAAATAGGTATTCTGAAGCCAATGGTGAGGGATATTGAGTTTCCATAAAATAGTGGGAGACTAATAAATATAATATTTATTTATTTGTCAATATTTTATCAAATAAAGTACTAAAATTATACTCATCTTATCTGTAGAAAAAACAATAAAATGAATTCAAACATATCACTGCAATCTATAATTGATAAGGATAACCTTCTCACCAACACAAATTTACAAGAATGGAAAAGTCACCTATGCATTATCCTTCATCATGAAAGTAATTTATATGTACTGGAAGAACCTATTCTTAAAGAACCTGGTAAAGAGGCTAGTGATGAAGAAATACCTCTCTATGAGAAACATCTGGATGATACTACAGATGTTCAATGTTTCATGCTATCATCCATTACCAATGATCTTTTTAAGAAACATGATGATGTTTATGTATATAACATGATGTATCACCTTTGAGATCTATATCAATTGAAGGTGAGATAAGAGAGGTATGAGATCTTCAATGCTTTGTTTAAAACTAATCCTGGAGAGTCCAATCAAGCTAGGCATCATGTATTAAAGATTATTGTCTACATTGAATGATTATACATATTAGGGATTAAATTCCCGAATGAGTTGTGTACAAATATCATACTCTCATCACTACCCAAGTCCTTCTGTAGTTTTATTGTTAATTACAATATATGAAATAATGATAAGGGTCTTTTTTAAGTTCTTACTTTGATTCTACAAGTGGATAAGGACATGGGGCATGGTAAACCCACAATCTTTATAGTGAACAAGGAAAGGAAGAACAAGTAAAATGGGACCAAGACACATAAAAAGTCTAAATATCTTGAGTACCATCTTTCCAAGAAGAGGAAGATCTAGAGGCATGATAAGGAAAAGAAGGCAGTATGTTTTACATTTGGAAATCCAGAATACTAGAAGAGGAACTACACCTGGAAGAAAGGGTAAGCTAAAGGTGTGTTCATTATTGAGTGTAATATTTCAATATATACACATTGGGTATTTTATATATCTTGTGGTGATCACATCTATCACAAAATATAGGAACCAAGTAAATTTAGAAATATTTCTAGAGGAAAGGTGGATCTAAGAGCTATTAATGGTGCAAGGATTCCTGGCCTATCCATTGGTGAATACCACCTTTCATTACTATCATGAATGATTTTAGTTTTAAAATATTGTTATTATATAACAAAGGTTACCAAGAACATAATTTCTATATCATGCCTGGCTGCAGATGGGTTTATTTTCAAGTTTGGAAATAAAATTTGTTTCTTTTATAAGGATAAAATATGTTATGGTATGACACATTTAAATAATGGTATTTATATATTAAATTTAAAAAACCAAGTTTTGTAAATTGATAACGAATCATGTTTACACAACTCATATAATACCCTACTATGGCATCACCATATTGTTCATGAAAATGAGAAGTTTTTGAAAAATCTATGTCAAGATGGTTATTCAGAATCATTTGATGTAAAATAACTTGAAAGATATCATTATTTTCTATAAGTAAAAATGAACAAACCACCATTCAGTGGATAGGGTGAAAGGGCCACATATATTCTAGTATTGGTGCATACTGATGTATGCGAACCATTTCTAGTAGAAGTTATAGGTTGGTATTCTTACTTCACAAATTTTACTAATGACTTGAGTAGATATGGTTATATATACTTGATGGGGTATAAGTCCGAGTCCTTTGAGAAATTCAAGGAATTCAATAATTAAGTAGAGAATCAAATTGGAAAGAAGATAAAAAAGATTTGATCAGATTGAGGTGGTGAATATATTAACCCAGAGTTTATTGACTTTCTATGAGAGTTTGGGATTATATCTCAACTCACTCTACCTTATACACTAAAGTGGAATGGTGTTAGTGAAAGGAAGAACCATATATTGTTAGAAATGGTAAGGTCGATAACGAGTCATACAGATCTTCCATTATCCTTTTGGGGATATGCATTACAAAATGTGACAAACACATTAAATTGAATACTAACTAAAGTGTAAAATGGAATTCTCTTTGAGTTATGGAGTTGAAAGAAACCCATTTTGTAGAATACACGTGTATGGTGTTATGATTCATTTTTAAGGCCTTTTTAAGAAACAAACTAGCACCTCGGGGAAAAAAGTGAATCTTTATAGGGAATTCCAATAAAACAAATGGATACTACCTATAAAACCTCTCAGACAAGAAAGTGACTGTCGCCGAAAAAATCATCTTTCATGAGAGGGAGAACATCCTAAAAAAGGATAGTGGGATCAAGATTAGATTTTATGAAGTTGATGCTCAAGATACACAAGATTTGGTATAGGAATAAGTTCTACAGGTCCCCATAAAAGAATAAGTTCTTGAAACACAAGTACTATATAGGAGCGTAAGAGAGGATAGATAACTAGAGAGATATGGTTTTCTAGTCATAGAAGATGGTGACTCATTATTGGTTGAAAAAGATGAACCTATATCCTATAAATAGGAAGTAAATATATTAAAAGATGTAATATGGAAAGAAGACATTAATTCTAAAATAGATTCCATGTATCAGAACCAAGTTTGGATTCTGGTTGATTCACCAGTTGATATAAATCCTGTAGGTTACAAATGGGTATTCAAGAGAAAACTGGACATGGAAGGTAAATTAAATACCTATAAATCAAGGATAGTGGCTAAAGGGTTTAAAAATCATTAAGGAATTGACTATGATGAAACCTTTTCACTAGTTTCAATGTTTAAATCCATCAGAATTTTACTTTCTATAGAAGCTTACCATGACTATGAGATTTGGTAGATCGATAACCGCATTCCTTAAGGGGGACCTTTAGAAAGATTCCTATATGACACAAACATAAGGGTTTATGACTCTAGGTGATTCCAAAAGGATTTTCAAGTTACATAGATCTATTTATGGATTGAAGAAAGCATCCAGGTCATGGGACATTCAATTCAATGAAGCTATAAAAGAATTTGGTTTAATTAAGAAATAATGTGAGACATGTTTTTACAAGAGGTTTAGTAGAAATATAGTCGTTATCCCAGTAGTCTATGTTGATGACATATATTACTCATTAGAAACGACATACCAGTCTTACAGTCTTTTAAAGACTGGTTAAACAAGTGTTTCTATATGAAGGACTTAGGTGAAGCAACCTATATTCCAGGGAATAAGATCATTCGTGATAGATCCAAGTGGTTTATTAGACTAAATCAAAGTACATATATTTACCAGATACGAAAGTGTTTTAGTATAGAATAAACCAAGAGGGGATTGGTTCTATTATCACATGGTTTACATCTTTCTAAGAAAATGTGTCTTCAGACACAACATGAGAAATATAGAATGAGTAAGATCCCATACACTTTTTTGATAGGATCAATCATGTATTCCATGTTATGTACTAGACTTGATGTTGCCTATGAATTGAGCATGGTAGATAGATATCAAGAAGATCTAAGAGAACAAAATTGGTCTGATATTAAGGCTATCCTTATTTTTTTGAGAATAACTAAGGATATGTTCTCAGTGTATGAAGGAGATGAGGATCTGGTCATCAGATGTTATACTGATACTAGTTTTTAGACAGATCAAAATGATCTTAGAGTCACAATCAGGATATGTTTTCTATCTCAATAGAGGAGTTGTGAGCTGTAAGAGTTCAAAGTATCCATTTTTTGCCAATTCTATAGTGGAGTATGAGTAAATAGAGGCTTCTAATGTAGACAAGGAAGTTGTTTGGATACAAAATTTTTTCTAAGATCTTGATGTGGTACCTAGTATTAAATAACCTATCACATTGTAATGTGATAATACTACAACAATATCTCTTGCAAAAGATCCAAGTTCACACCAACAGAAAAAGAATATACTTAGGAAGTATCAGCTATTGAGGAAATTTTATCAAATGGATGAAGTTGCATTAAGAAGAGTACCCACATAAGAGAACGTGGAAGACCCCTTGACTAAAGTTCTATCTTAGAAGAAGCATGAGTATAATTTGAGAGCTAGAAGACTGAAGGTTATTAGTAGTTGGCTCAAGTGAAAGTGGGAGTCTGTTGGAGTTGGAACCCTAGAAATAAATTTTATATACTTTATGATAACCCAAATTCATAGTTTTGGATATTAATAAACTCCTTATCACATCATGATTGTTCTTATGTGTAACATAGTATGTGATAATGTCCTAATAGTAGTTACCATGTTGAAAGGTCATAGTAGTTCCACACTATGATGAGAACCCATAAGTGCTACAATAATATTATTAAATATATGTTCTATAGCCAAATTATATCATTTGAGGGACACAAATGATACATGCTATCAGGGGTTGATACTCATAGGACTTAGAAAAACCTTCTCATGGTGTACGCCCTTAGTAATATCCAATGTAGAATATTATGAGAATGAGACCCACTAGTAGGAAATCCACATTTATATGTGTAATTATATGTTCCAATCTATGAACATGTATGTTGATACTTAGACTTTAATATTTTTATTAATGATTATTATTAGTTTCATAATTTGATGTATTGATGAAAATTGTGATAAAAGATGTTCGCGGTGAGGTAGGATACACTGGGCGCGTCATGAGTAATATTGTATTAATGAATAATGAAAGAAAGTATTTTTACCTTATGTTGTTTAACATAAGTTGATATCTTAGGCCCTTTTATGGAAATGATATATCATAAATAAATCATTGTCCATGGTGTTCTATAGGAAAGTTCAATTTTCAGGAAGTTAAAGAAAGATACATTAAGCATATAGGTTGATGGCACTGGTATGAAACCCACTTGATTAGAGATATCATGATAAAGATATTATATTACATAGTAAGAATCCATAAAAGGTATTATGTCATTGTGTCATTAACTTATTTCTATATGGGTGCCTTGGTGTATTACTATAAACTAACGCTGTACTTTAGGCTGGTTTTTCTAATGCCACTAAGAAAAAGGCTTAGAGGGATACACACTTAGTGTATCCAGAATCTCAGCTAAATGATATATATTATTATTTATTATTTAACAAGTTGAATAAATATTATTCTTGAATGTGGTTTAATAATTATTCACATTTTCTTACTCACATACATTCCTTAACTAGTTATTTAAGAGAATATAATATCAGTAGAATATTTAATAAATATTTATTTTATATTTAGTGAATATAATATTTATTTATTTATTAGAGAATAATAAAATGATATTTATCTAATAAATAAATATTCATTATTAAAGTCATGATAAATATTATGGAGGGATGGAATAACGAGTTTAATAGTCCAGTGAGAAATAATAAATATTGAATATTATTTGATTAAATAATATTTAATTTAATTCACAAGTTAAACATATGTTGAGAAATAATAATAATAATAATATTTGGAATGAGGTTCCATAGATATTAAATAAATAATAAAGGACACTTGTAAAATTATTTTATTTTAACCCTAGTGGTATATAAACCCAATTCTATTATTTTCTAAGAGAGCCAATTCATTTGTTTGGTTGTGCACAATGGATTTGGAGAATCCTCTCAAGACCTAGAGAGATACCTTCTCCAAGAATGATCCCAATAATGGAGAGAAATATTTCTCAACCTCCCACTCTCAAGTCAATAGAGATCAAGGAGAATGATTTGGAACAGATTCTCATGACAATTAAAGGTGGACGACTCAAGTGATAGGATCTACTGTGATATCACCTAGAGATTCCTATCACGATGTTTGGAGATTTTTGGAACATGTGTGGATCACCTCTAGAGGAAATTTTCTCTTGATTACTACAAATAAACAATGGTTCAAAATAGATATGCTGTTAGATCCGTAAATATAGAAATAATTCCATCAAGGTAATTCTTAAATTTATTAAATTAATTATAAATAATATATGATGCTTCTCCCTCTGGTTCTAGAATTTTATCCACTATTTTTATTCTTTTATTCAATTATATTGATCATCACATTTATCATCATGTAGATCTTGAATTAATCATCGATCATGACAAAAATTAAAGTTGTACATGAACCATCACACACATCCACTGCACTGAGAACCTACATGAGATGTGTTGCGAGTAGTGGAAGTGTGGTGGTATATATGTGGTTGTTGTGGTATTAAGATGAGTTTTTGTGTGTTACCTTATTATAGTATCCTGATAACAGTGGAATTAAACTATTAATGGTGGAATTTAATATTGTGGGTTGGGAATTATTATACAGAAAACAAATTTATGAATTGATTAATCTTGAACATCCTGGAGTTAAATGATAATTAAATGAAAAAGTTGGATATAATAGTTTTTCATTAAATATGAGGTTATGTGGATTAATTAATTAATAGTGGTTGTTAATGAAATAACTTAGAATGGTGGATAAATATATAATTGAAATAAATTAAAGTGGTATATGTGTGTGGTTTTTTATTGTGGTGAGTTACATTTAGTCGGTGGCAGCATGTGGTAACATTTGTATGGTGTTGATGATAAGTAAAAGGTAATTAAGTCTTGATGTGATACACTTAGACCAAGATTTTGTGCTATCTATAATGGTGTAGTTGGGGGTAGATCCTATCCCTTGATGATTACGTAGTGGAAAATCCTAAATATGAGAGGATGTGATATGATGTAGGGGTCATGTGTGGTAAGCAGAGGGAATGAGGTTGGTGTACTTTATTTTTATGATACCCTTATACCTTGGTTGTGATATTACAGTTGGATGTGTGATTATGTAATAGTGACACAAGAGATATTCATTATGACATTGATGCCAACATGAGATATTAGGCCATGTGGGTGGTTGGGGTTGGAATGGATATGACCCGACCCACATTAAATATAGTTGGATATGTGGAGATGAGATGACCTGGAAGGGATGAGAGCATAATACATTTGATGTTAGGGTTTGAAAGAGGAAAATCATGGGGGAAGTGGATAAAGGGTTACTTTATTGATGTTATTTTAATATTATCTTACTACATGCTTGTATTATTTTTTGAGTGAGCCTTGGTGTGGAAAGGATGGATAATTGACCCATTTAGGTGTTGTTGGTTTTGATGTTTGTTAACTAGAGAATTAGTATGATATTTTCACATTTTCACAAGATACCCTGGGTATGATCCTACAAAGTATACATGTTATGATCAACCTACATGTATATTTTTTTCTAGTTGTCTAGAAGGGTGATAGGGACCAAGCTGAGCATTATTAGCTTGGAGGTCAGTGCTGTTGTTGATTCACTGCCTTAGTTTTTTTTTTGGGTTTTAAATTTGGAGACTTTATTTATATTTCTTGACATACACATGTTGTATGGTTTGGTTTATTTATGATATGAAATAGTGTTTTTTAGTTTTTTATCATCTCACTCGATCCTTTTCTCATATTGAGGGTAATGAATCCCATTTGAGTGTTTTACACCATTGGTTCTAGTTGAAAAGATGAGGCCCACTAGAGGAAGGAATCATGAACCACTCCTTCCACTAACTAATAGCTTAAGAGGGGTACCAGTGGAGGGGGAAGGGTGTCATGATAGGCCCAATCCTATATAATGCAATTGTGGAAGAAGGGGGTATCACTAGAAATATTTCAATGACTGTAGAGTGAATAATAATAGGAAAGATTCCAGAAGTTCCAACTTTTTAAATTTAGTGAATGATAATATAATATTTCTATTAAGTTTCAATGTTCTAATGGAATAATGTGAGTTTGATTACGGATCATTATTCCATTCCATAATAGACCAAGGTTGCATAAAAAATTATGTATCTGAAATATTTGATAAGGCATACTTAGAGAATGATGAGGCTCTTAAAGTTTTTATAAAGGGTTATATAAATATCCATATCTTGAATGATAATTTTATTACATTAAATGGAGTAACACACATCCTAGGTTTATGAAAAAATCTTATTTTTTAGGAAAATTAGATAGGGAAGAATATGGAATAAGTTTCTCTAATTGTGTATAAAAAAATACCCAAGGATCTATAGTTGTGGAAAGGGGAGTTATGAATAGAAAATTATATCTGAATAGAAGATAATATGGAGCTTAAATGCCCAAAATTAAAACTATTGGAAGTCCAGAGTTATGAAATAATCATCTAGGTAATTTTTTTGAGAAGAAAATAAATGTTCTAGTAGAAATGGGTGTACTGGAGATAAATCACACCAACATGAAAATTTGTGAGAGTTTCATACTCATAAAGCATAGAAAAGTTTTGTTTAATTTTAATGGAATTAATCCTTAGTACATTAAGGCTTAACTCATTCATTATTATGTATGGGGGCCATCCCCAATTAAATCTCAAGGAGGTTCCTTATACTTTTCCATATTTATTGATGATGCCACTTAGAAAGTGTGGGTATATTTCCTAACACACAAGTTAGAAATGTTTGGTGTTTTTATTTAATAAAAATATGTAGCTTAGAGGGAGTTTATACATAGGATTAAACTCCTTATCTCTAATAATGGTGTTGAATATAGTGGAAAGTACTTTAAACAATACTTTAGAAATAAAGGAATCAGGCATGAGAAATCCATACTAGGAACACCATGGAGAAATGGTGTGGTTGAAAGGATGAATATAATGTTAAAGAAGAAGTCATGTAGCATGATTCTATACTCTGATATGTGTATAAAAATTTGGGTGGAATCAACAAACTACATAGCATACCTTGTTAATAGAAGTATAATAGCACTAGTGGGGTAGGATATTCCTGAGAAGTTATTTCCTAGTAAACCAATGAAAATTCATCATATAAAGTTTTCAGAAGTCTTTAATATGTTCACATTGATGTTAAGGAGAGGTATAAAATTTAGGATAAGTCCAAGGATTATTTATTTATGGGGTATGGGGATGATAAAATTAGAAATTAACTATAGGATGAAAATTTTTGAAAGATCATTTGAGCTCGAAACATTATCTTTAATGATATGGTATTGTATAAAGACATGAATTCAGATAAGCCAAAAGTTTAAAAAATAGTATCAAATGATCAGATTTAATTTGGTTTAGTTTGAAGCACCATAAGTACACCCGTTTTGGTGAGTTTTGATAAAGGTATAAGTTGTTTGAAATATAGGAAAATAAATGATATATATGAATACTCAAGGACCACAGAGGAGAAGATCAAATATTTTTAAGTTATAACTCTAGAATATATGGCACTAAAAGATACAAAATTATAAGGAGAATAAATGCTGGTTAAATTAAAAAGTTATTCTACATTTATATCATTGGTACAATGGTTTATTCATTACTTTCACTACTTCTAACAAATGAAGATGTACCTAAGATCCCATAATAAGAAGATATAATTTATTATTTTGGTAAGTGTAAGTTAGTTATAAAATAGGAAATAGATTCTTTATATTATAATGAGACCTAGGATCTAAACAAATTACTATGAGGAAATAATTCACTAGACAATAAATGGTTTTTTTGATTGAAGGAAGAAATTAGAAAAAATAGGAGGTATAAAGATAGGTTGGTAGTGAAATGATTTCAATAGAAAAATAGAATGTATTTCTCTAAAATATTTTCACCAATTGTAAAATATACTACCATCCAGATAGTTTTAATATTAGTCTTTATCAATTATTTGTGTTTAGAATAAATGGATGTTAAGATTGACTTTCTTCATGGTTATTTGGAGGAATACATTTACATAAATCAAAAAACTGGTTTCAAGGGTGATTGAAACAAGAAATTGGTGTGTAAGTTGAAATATAGATTATATGGATTGAAACAAAATCCAAGGTAGTGGAACCAAAAAAATTATACATTCATGGTTGAAAATGGTTTCATTTGAAGTAACTAAAATCACTATTGCTATCAGAATGTGTTTGGAGATGGTTTCTTTATCATCCTACTCTTGTATATTGATAATGTGCTTCTGGTGGGTCCAACTATTCAACAGATCCAAGAATTGAAGTATGATTTGTCTGTATATTTTTAAATGAAGGATCTTAGTGTTTAAAATAATATTCTTGAAATAAGGATTAAAAGAGACATGAAAGATGGTTTTTAGTGTTTTCTCAAAAAGAGTACATCGGGAAGGTCACCATGAAATTTTCAATGACCAGATGAAATGTAGTTTCAAATCCCATGGAAGGAAACTTTAAACTATCTAAGGGGAAGAAACTATGATCGAAAGATGAGGTGAGATACATGGAAAATGTTCCTCTTGATTCAACAATCATAATCTTGATATATGAAATGGTATGAACTCACCTTAACATCACATTTGTAGTGGGAGATGTTTTTAAATATATGGAAAATACAGGGAAAGAACACTAAGAATCCATGAAATGGATCATCAGATATCTCAAAGAAATGAATAAATTTCATTATGTCTTTGGTTATCCAAACCATTACAAGGGTATGTATATATGTATTTTGGTGGTGATTTTGATACTTAAAAGACTATAAAAGGATTTGTGTTTACATTTAGAGGGATACAAATCATCTGGATATCAAGGTTACGGTAAGTAGTTTCACTATATAAATAGAAAATTATAATATGTGGACATAACATAAGTAAAAAGGAGTTGGTTTAGTTAAGGTGTCTATTGGTGGAACTTAGGAAGATCTAGGATAGTAGACTACTCTACTATGATAGTTAGAGTTTAATTCACTTAGAAAAAAATATTTTTTCATTTAAGAAAAAAACATATCAACCTATGATACCACTATATTCATAAATTTCTAAAGGAATAAGAGTTAAAGCTATATAAAATTGTTGAGAAACAAAATATTATGGATATGTTAAGTAAGGATATAGTCCAAGTCTAAGGCAACATCATGCCTCAGTGGAATTGGGGTGACCAGAAGGTAGTGGAGAGAAATGTATGTTTTTATAATGTGGATGAAAGTTCAAATCTATCTAAGCATTGAAGGTCTACCAAGGATCCATGAACCATTCTTTAAGTGAGAGATTTTTGGGATTTTTAATCCTCTTTAAGGCTCTAAATTTAGTTCATTAGAAGGAGGTAGTGGTAGGGGAGACTTGAACCAACATTAGGATGACCGTGATAAATTTTTTATGGAAGTGTTAGTTTAAAATAATATTGATCACTCATATAGGCCAATGTATTTGAATATAGTGATGTTATTGGTTTACTGGTTATAACTAGTCACAAATAGGATTTCTATAGGAGATCGATGGTTACTCTTGTAAACAGATGGAGGATTGTGAATTTATGAGGTTGGTGTAACTAATTTGACTAGTTGGAACCCACTATATATATAAGGAGGGACCATATACTGATGTGAAATGTAATTAATTTATACAATGATCTATATTGTTAATAAGTCACCAATTATAATATTTTCTACTTTTGGATAAATATAATATTTGCAGTGCTCTACCATGGACATAGGATGAAAGTATAAACCATGAAAATCTAAAGTGTTCTTTACTTTTTTGTATTTCTTTTTCTATTTTGTATGATTGTGTGTGTTTTTTTTGATGAATTAATGTGTGGTGATTTAGCGTGCATATAACTTTCTATGTTTTGGGGCTCTAAGTTAGGGTGGCTGGTGTGTCCACTGCATATGATGTCTGAAGGATGATACTCTAGTATATTCAAGATCCCTCTTGTAGTGGTTGAACATCTAGTAAACTCATGATTTGTTCCCATGTTCATCCTCCATAAACATCTTGGTGGTGAGAAATTATGATTAATACCCTTTTAAATACAAAAGGTTTCAAAAATATATTTTAAAAACTCACCACCTATATCACTTCATATAGTGACTAAAAATAGGTTATTAAATTTTTGAACATGAGTAACAAATACTTTAAAAACTAAAGTTCTTATAATTCAAGTGTTAGAGAATAGGTCCATTTATATGTAGTGTAATCATTAATCAGGGTATACAAAAGTAGTTACCTATGATAATTTCAGTTTCCATGTGTACTAAATATAAAGAAATAGATGTTTAGACATCATTAACAGCCTTAAAAATTTAACTTGTAATGCTTACCATGTTATCATGGATCATAGACTTTGGATGTTTTAAATATAAGTTCTGGTAGTTCTCAAACTATCCCATTCTTAGATAGTTTAGATAATGTTTATACATTAAAGTGTCCTAATCTCATATTCTATGGAAAAGATGAATATTTCATTACACCAAGATAAGGTAAGTTCCCATTACTAAGGTATTCTAAGTTTATTGTGTAAAATTATCTTGCCTATTAGACAATAAATTTTTCACTTCATCTAAAATTTTTATAAAATATTTATCACTCTTAATGTTCATAGAGCAACCTTCCCTGCATAATTGGATAATGCTAATGAGGTTGTTCTTAGGTCCTAGAATATAATGAACATTATAAATTAAAGTATTACCTTGAAAGACAATATTACCCATACTATAGATTTTTCCTTGCACATTATCTCCAAATGTGACTCATCCAACCTTCACTTTTTTGTAAGATTTGAAAGTTTAATTTGTATTCGTTCATATTCTGAGAACAACTATTGTCTATGTACTATATGTTTTATCTATTAGTACTAAACCATTATTCCTAAAAAGGTCAAGGCTAGTAATTTAGTACCTAAACATTATTTGGTTCATTAAGGTTTCCAAATTTATACTTAGAAACCCACATCTATCCAAACCTTCCTTATTGAACATGTAAAATATCTTTAGATATATAATCCTTACATTGTATGAGAGATGGAACTTTTTTTGATGTCATCCTATCAGATAGTTTGTACAAGAAGGTGTATAAATAATCACAAAATAATTTGATTTAAAATGTTCACTTCTGGTATATTTATATCCAGGTTCAAAATATGTTCTTTTAGGATTCTACTATATATAAAGGTTATTAAATATCTTACTTATAGTAGTGAAATTAGTCAATAATCTCTTTAATCATCCAGTTTTTGATTTTTTAACATTATCATTTCTATCTTATGATGATATTATTTAATTATTTTTAGTATTTAATTCAATATTTAATCAAACAAATATATTTTGGATTCGCTCAAATAATTGATGAGTTTACATTTATCCTTATTTACTTCAAAATGTTAACATATTTATTTTATATTTTAGAAAAATGATTTAAAATTTAGGGATAAATCTTTGAAATCCTATATTCTACTTTAAAAACATAAGCCTTAGCAGAATATATCTCTTTCATCAATTTTTTTTCTATTCATGGAAATCCATATATCTAGTCATTTATTTGATCTATGAAATATTTTACTCATAGTTTGTTGAAGTTATATTATGTTCATCATACGATGAAAATAAAACATTAACATTAAGGAATAACTGAGTGTGTGTAATAGGAGTTACCTTTCCCATCAAACATAGATTATTATGAGGAGTATTTTTATAGAAGTCCAATATATTCCAGCTATCTTCCTTTAAATTACTACTATTGTAAATAAAATATCCTCAATTACACTCTATATGTTGTTAGTCACCTAATAAACCTTTTTTTCTCTCCTCTTTGAAGATATTCCACTTTTACTCTTCTTATTTAACTATGGAAAATCTAGATTGATATACCCTGGATTCTTACACTCAAAACAGATGGTGTCTGAAGATTTTTTATCTTCATGAATTTATTTTCTATTTTTACAATGGTCATTCTAGAAGTTCTTGTTTTTTATAATCCTATTTAGACTCCTCATGAGCTGAGTGATCTCCCCTTCATAATTTTCCAAACTTCTAACATCTGATTGATTTCTATATTTTTTCATAGTATAAGTCTTTAAAGTTTGAGAATAAATAGATAAAACATGATAATTTGAGGTGAATGATACTATATTATTTCTCTTATACTTATCAGTTTCTATCTTCACTCAGTTCTTGTATTGTATTAAGGTTTTGATGATATCATCAAGACTGATCTTTGTTAAAATATTGATTTCATCGGTATCCATTCATTTTGATTCCCATTACTTCAACATAATATCTATCACTTTTTCAACATGTTTTTCATCAATTATTTCCTTCTCACCCAAATATTAAAGTCCATTAATGATATTCATAAAGTGATGATGCAACTATACCATTGATTCTCCTATAATAAAATCAAAGTCCTAATAATTAGCTTTAATCATAGCTCTTTGAGTCTTAAGTACTTTGGAAGTTCCAAATTGAGTAATCTATAACTTCTTCCATATTATGTTCACTATCCAACATTATTTTTTTTATTGTAGATATTCCACTTCATTGAGAAAAGAGATGTATTCCAGACTTTATAATTCACTTGATACTCTAGTTTTACTCCATGAGTAAACACTGATAAATGTTTCTCTGGAATTTAGTAATTTTTAGTCATCATTAGAAAATGATCAACCCCATGTTGATAAAAAACTTATTCATTATTTCATGACAATACTCATAGTTTAAATCATTAAATATGGGTGGTCTACTTGGATTTAAATTCTCTAATGTTTTGATTGGAAGTCCTACCATATAAAAAAAATATTTCCTCTTTAACACATTAGTATAGGGAAACTGTTATGAGTTATTATAAAATAAATAGATAATAATAATGTTAATGCTTGATCAAATCATACAAATCACTAGAGATAAATAGAGTTTTTATTTGATACCATATATTTTTATAAGAAAAAAATATTAATAAGATCTATAACAAGTTAGATTTAGTCTCAAATATGAAGAGACAAGATCTGATACTAAATGTTAGTCCCAATGGTTGTATGATAAAGCAAGAAAAATACTTCAAGAGGGGGTGAATTAAAGTTAAAATGAAAACATAAAATTTTCATCCCACTTAAAGTTTAAGATGATCAAAAGTTATACTATATGATCAGATCAAATTCTATAGGAGTAAATACTTAAAGTTACTAAAATTAAATTTATCTGAAGAAGAGAACTTAAACAATATAAAGTGTAAATGCAATAGAAAATAAAGCATCATATTTAATCTATTAAATCAAATAAATTAAAGTAAATATAATTAAAAAATAATCCAAATAATGCAACAATTCTTAGATTAAGGACATAAATCCTTTAACTCTTATAAAGGATATTTATTTCTAGTCTACTCCTAATTAATAGGGAACCTTTTCTTTTATCTGAAGTGGTTGGAGGATATTTAAAACTGATCTATGTGTCCATCTTCTAAGCATGGAATCTTTGACTAAAAAAACATTGAATGATATTCCATATTTCTGTCCTTAAAAATCTTTGATCACATCGATCAAAATTAGAAAGCTCAAGAACTATGAGATTCATCAACCATAACCCTATTAGATGAGTGTCTCACGATCCTTAGAATCTATCACTCACATAGATCGTACAAACTAGATTCCACACCCAAAAGATCTTTAATCTCAATGAATTTTAAAAATAATGAATTAAATGGAAAATTAAAAGATCTTTATAATAAATACCTCAACAAATAGAGATATCTAGAAAATCACTAAAAAACGATGACCCATAAAGACTATGTTTGATCATAACCCATCAAATCCATAACATAAAAACTTCTAACCTGATCAATACTACTTTCACAATCTCTCATAATAAGGAAATATAAGGAGAAAATTATAAAGAATATATGATAAAACACCTTAGAACATGAATGGGGTGATGTTTTAAAGACAAGGGACAAAAAAACCAAGGGTCACTTAAGGATATCCAAGAGAGAACCTTTAGTAATATAAGGTTTTTTTAAAGTGAAAGAAATAATAAAAACTCATATGGAATTTTTAATTTATACAGATATTGGAAATTCAAAAAACCATGACCCAAAATCAATGGGAAGGTCACAACAAGACCAAGTTAAACCAACCTTCGAATATCATGTCATGATTTGTCAATATTTTCCCATTTAAAAATTGGTCAAATCCTTGATCTGATATATATGAGGAAGGGCTACCATACAATTGAGACACCATAGTGTAATGGCCCATAAAATGATAGAGATATGAAACCAAACCTTCAAAACTCCATGGTGTAACTCAAGAACCATAGAATAATGACCCCAATAATGTAAAAATACAATACCCTAGAAATTATAATACTTTAAAATTATGATAGCCTATCTCACATGCAACGTTGAAGGAAAGTAAACCATGTTATAATTAAAATAGGACCATTTTAACATATTTGTTGAATTGGTTGGTATAAATAGAAGTAATCATATTATTAAATCAATATGAAAATAGAATAAATTATATCAAGAAGTAGAATTATTCCTTATGAGGCTCATTTATTTGAGCTTAGTAAGGTGGTGCCTTCATTAGGGTTTTACCTAGACCAAGGCCAAGTTAAACTCCAAAAATGATATCTTGAGAAAAATAATTTGTGAAAGAATTTAAAGATCATGAAAATTACTATGATATCTATGCTAGTTGAATATCCACTTGTGACCACAAGCACTTTTTATCTTATCCTTACATCTAATGTGGAATTCTTGAGAGGTAATGTAAGTAGAAGTTATGATCATATAAATATATAATTATCAATGTAATAAATTATTTATATATCACATGTATTTTTATAAATTTCACATTTATTATTTTATAGAAAAATAAATTCAATTTTTAATACAAATATATTGATAAAATCCAACTAATGTAGCTAAATAACTAATAAAATTATTTTATGCTTAAAAATGATTTTTACTAAAAATTGCCTTTTTTATGTGCTATTATTTTTTATTTTAATAAATTAAATATATTATGGTTAAATGATAATGAAATATATTTTTAATAATATATTAACACTAATTTAATTAGTAATTTATAATAAATAAGAATATGGAAAATTAATAATTAAAAATCCATTTTTCTATGAAAATAATTTTTCCAATATATCAACTTTTTTAATTTAAAAGTTAATATTATCATATTAAAAAATTGAATTAGATTAAATGGGGTATAAATTTAGAACTAGTGCATTAAAATTTGGTAGGAGGGGTTATTTAATATTTTTATTAAAAAATAATTACCACGGTAAAAATTTAATCAAGGTTAATGAGGGTAAAAAGGGGTAACTTAATGTGGATCAATTTTTTAGAAATTAACTTGAATAATATACCTTCTAGAAGACTCTTTTTAGGTGTAAAATTCAATCCCATACACCTCACCAAAATTTCCTCAACTTACTCACCTAACTCCCATGTGATTCCATCTTTACCCCTCACTGAACTTTAGTTTCCAAGGAAATGTCCCTGATTTTCACTTATAGAAGGAGATCACTTCCACCCACTTCAAGATGAACTTATCCTTAAAATTACTACTAAATCCCAACCATTTTTACAAATCCTAGAGTACCTTTTACCCCAAAACTAGTGATTCTCCTAGAAGAAACTCAAAATCCAGATAATCAACTCTCAACATTGATCTTTGAGTCTCACAAACTATAGAAACTCAAAAGTGAGTAATCTAAAAATTATTCCATATTCCATTCAATGTATCACATGAAATTTTTTTTGATTATAGATATTACACATCATTGAGGAAATTAATATATTTTAGAATTTATAATTTATTTGATACTCTAACTTTTCATCATGAGTAAATGATGATAAATGTCTATTCATAATTCAGTAATTTTTGGTCATCATTAGAAAACGATTAAACTCCCATGTTGATAGAAAATGTATTCATTCTATAAATCAATTACTCATAGTCTACACCATCAAATATTGGTGGTCAAATTTGATTTAAATTATCTAAAGTACTAATTTGATGTCCTACCATATAATTTTTTTCCTATTATACTCATTAGTGTAGGGAATCTGTTATGAGTTATGATAAAATAAACGGATAATTGAAATGTTATTGTCAGATAAAATAAAACAAATTACTAGAGAAAAATATATTTTGGATCTAATACTAAATGTTGGTATCTGAAAAAATAGTAATAATCTCAAAATCCAATCATATTTAGGCTCATATATCAATATATAGGCTCTGATACTAGATATTGGTCTCTAAGGGTGTAAGATTAAGTAGGTGAAACACTTCAAGAGGGGGATGAATTGAAGTTAAAAAGAAAATTTACATTTTTCCCACTTAAATTTTAATATTCTTAGATGTTATAGTTCCTGATCATATCAAATTATATCAGAGTAAATACTTAAAGTAATTGAAATTAAATTTATTGGAATTTGGGCACTTAAGTGATATAAATCATAAACACAATGAAAAATAAAGAGTTATAAGTAATATAATTAAAATTATATAAAGGATATTTATTACTGGTCTACTCCCAGTTAATAGGGAGAATCCACTTTTATCTAAAGTGGTAGGAAGATCTTTAAAATTGATTTACATATCCCCATTCTAAGTATACAATTTCCTTGACTAAAAAACCCATTAGAAAATATTATGTCTTCCTATCTTCATAATCCATCAATCACATTGATCAAACATAGAAAGTTCAAGAACCCTAAGATTTAGCATTTATAACCCTATTGGAAGGGATATTTCTTCAAATCATAACAATCCCTTGATCACACTAATTGTACAAATCATGTTCCACACCCAAAAGCCATTTGATCTCGATGGATTGGACATATAATTAATACAATATAAATTTCTAATAAATTTACAATAAATACCTAACTATATGAAGATATTTATAAAAATACTTGAAAAGGATCACCCTTTAAGCCTATTATTGATCATAACCCAACAAACCCACAATATAACAAAATACAACCTGAATAGAACAACTATCACAACCTACCATAAGAAGGAATGACAAGGATAAAATCAAGAAGAGAATAGAAATATCATAGGATAATTAAGAGGTTTATCTCTTGAATATAAGGGATAAAACCAACCAAGATTCACTAAAGGTATATTAGTATGAACCTTTGGTCACATAAGGTTTGGGGAAAGTGAAGGAAATAATAATAATTCAGAGTGATTTCTGAATTTATATAGATGTTGAAAATTCACAAAACCATAAAGCAACATTAATGGCCATACTAGAATGAGACCAAGTCAAATAAAACTTTGGGAATTGAATCATGATTTACCTATAATTTACCTATTTAATACTTATTCATATCACTAATATAATATATCTAATGAAGGGTTATAGTGAAAATGAGACACCATGGTGCAATTACACCTAAAATGACAGAGCCAAGGAACTCAATCTTTGAAACTCTACAATGCAGCTCAAGAACTATGGTGCAGTGAACCCCAGAATGTAAGAACCACAAAACTAACCATCCATGGATCCATTCCATAATAACCATGTCCATTATATGAAGTACATTCATTTAAATTAAACCAAACTCCCAAAACCCACTTCACCGCATAACAAAACACACAATGCCATGACCAAAAAATGATAAAGTCAAACATAAGAGTAAATAAATCATAAGTAAGAGTAATTTCATGTAATTTAAGTTTCCTTAATTCAAAATACTTGAAAAAACACCCATGGACACACCAAAACATCTCCCCTTATGCAAATTGTTTTTCCCCAACAACACATTCCTTCCCCCATCCGTCTCATGACACCCGAAAACCCAAAATACTCCAAGTAATAGGATAGGAAGGTCTAGGAAATTAAATTATATAATTCTAAAACTATTATCATCGTTGAGAATCAATAAAAAACTCATGAGAACCAAAAATAACTAACTTAATTCTCTACAGGAGTTACATATCAAACAGAATGATGTCATCACCAAAGCATAATACTATATAGAGAATATATAGTCTAAACTAAATCATAATAAATTCAAACATCCCATCATAAAATAAAATAAAAGTTCAAAACAACTATAGGCACTGATTATTCATATTAATCTCACATTATTAGGGATTAATATACTCAAGAAAAACATCTAGCATGGTCTTACCACCCTCAACTCAAGAATTATATAACATCACCATCCCTAATTTAATAAGGGAATTACTAAAACCTAAAAACCATAAAATATACCTATAAAAAAGAAATCCCATAATATAAATGGGTCATAACCTAATATAAAATGAAAGGAGGAAACATAAATAATTTTCACCAAGAAATTATACCATCACACTGACTGTTAATCCTTTCATAATAACTAAATAAGCTGTGAAATCATGTTTATGAAAGAAATAATTTTAAATAAACATGGATTTTTGACCTCTCAAATCCTTTATAATTTATATGGCTATCAATGTTATCTAAAATACTATATATGATTTTTAACTCAACCAACATTAAATATTCTCCCTTTTATAACAAAATAAGCTTGTATTTTCAAAACTACTTTAATAGAAAGGTGAAAAATATGAAAAAATCATTTTAAATTGGAATGGTAATGATTATTTAAAATAGAAAATCATAAAATTAATAAGGTAAATTAATTGGAACACACTCACCCCATCATAACTCTCAAACTAACTCACTTCACCACAATTGACTACCCACTAGAATCCAACCATCATACCAAACAAAACAACACCATAACTAAACCAAAGAACACAAAAAATCATAGAACACTCATATAAACAATTAATAATAGTATTATAATATAAATATATTAACCCACCAGTCACAAGACACCTCTAGCTACCCAATAACATGGCTATAATATGTGCTCTAGCTCTAGAAGACTTCCTCACTTCCTATTTCTACCTACCACAAGACCCACATCCCAAAGTACTATCTTTATCCTCCATACTAGTCTGAATAAAACCCATCTCAATCACCACATCACAATCCTACAACTCCAACCATGTTTTCAATAAAAAAATAAACACCATTCATCAAATATTTAGCCTCAAGATAAAATAAAAATTTTATGCTCACATATCTTCATTGGTCAAGAGGATCGTAAATTAGACTATCAATTTGAAAAAGTGAACTCAAAGATAACACACATTATATCCCCTTACTAGAACTCTAAGATCCCCTCATACATTTTTCCTTCCACAATTGGTGAATGAATTCTTCCTTGATAAAGGCAACAAACTCTTCCCTAGAAATATCTTTTGGCTTATCATTATTCACTTTCCACCTCTCCTGAGTTTCCATCTAGAGCTACCCCACTATCGAGTGACTAAACCAATATTTTCGTGTATTTCAATTCGATATTCATGATTTTAATCCCACCATTTTAATAAATTCCTATGTAGTTCTCACATTTCTTTGTTTGATGAATAATCTTTAATTTAATTGTTAAATGGATTAAAACATGATTTTCTAGTATCTATTCATGTTGGAATAAATTGAGAAAGCCATGCATTAATCCTTGAATTTATAGTTACATTTTTAATCGGATTATAATGCATATTTTTGTTATTTTAACCCAAATATAGGATTATTTATACAATCCTACATTAAATTATATTTTTCATGTATTATAGGTTTGAAATATGGAAAAAATGACAAAGTTAATGTATTGTAGGTGTTATTATGTATGAACACATGTTATTATATCAGATGAAGGGTGATACATAGGGAGGGGGGGGGGGGGGTTAATTGGTGTGTATATAAATTTAAATCACCTTCACATCTTATGCTTATTCAACACCTATCTCCCAATATTCTCACTGATTCAAAAAATAAATGTACACAACATGTTTGTTAATGAGTTTCACCTCCTTTAAGGATTAATACATCCCTGATGTGTCATGATTATTATCCCATGCACAAAAATCCCTTATTATTATCAAAATGAACTCAATAAAGGGTATGGAATTGAACTCATATAACTTATATCAGCAACCTGTTACAATCTCACACAAATAGAATAAAAAAATCCTTGTAAATAAGGATATCTGGTGAATGTACGAGCCTTCACATAGACTACACATATGTATATCTTATTCCTCTTCTGTTCACTAAAATATCCAACAACTATTCTAAGTATTTATTCATTGATACAATAGCATATCAGTTAAAATTTCCCAAAATATTAGCACCTTAACTTTATTAATTTTTGGTAATTAATATTAACTTAATATAAAATGAATATAATTTCTTTAATACTTATAAAAATCTCCTTGAATCTCTATTTATCAACTCAACTCATTCAAACTTATAATCTTCATTTTTTACTTCATCCAACCTCTTCTTGAAAATCTAACTAAATACCCATCTTGTTTCCTTCCTCAAGATATTTAAAAATATCATGATCTTATTTAGTATTTATATTCTCCATAAAATATCAATATTTTAGTTCTCTTGACATGTTTATATAGTCATGGATATTCTGAATCTTCTTATGGTATCTAGCTCCTCAAACTTTAGTAACTCCCTTGTTCGGTTTCTTCTATTCGATATCAGCTTGAATATTGATCAATGAGAGTGATCATGATATTTAATTCAATAAGAACATCATAAAATCATAAAATAATTAATTATATTTTTATTTATTAATAATATTAATTTTATATTCTCAACTTACCATTATGTATCTCCTGGATTACCTTTACGTAATACTCGATGAACCTTACATAGGTAATTTAATTATCATATTATATTTATAAAACATCTATTTTTAATGTTTACCTTATGTATATCCAAGTGAACTTTAAAAAGCCTTAAAATTTTATAGGTGAACATTATTTAGGTCTCTAGTAACCTTTTAATAGCTTTGGATATTCAGAGTACCTTTATATAGAACAAATTTACTTACATACACCTTAAAACACTTGGATATAAGAAAATTATCTTACAATGACCCATGTAACTAAATTATATTATAGGAATATAAATTCATATTAAAGTAAGTTAATTACATTTTCTATTTCCTATAAATCAAATATAATATGACCATAACAAAATATCATAAGAGGTCTCAAATATCATACATAGGTTGAAATATCTTATGTGAGACCTAGATATCTTATGAGATTCTCAAATACCATATGTTTTCTTAAAATCACTCATGTCATATAATGATTTCCTTTTCCAAAAATCATCTTTTGATCAGCAATACCAAACCTCAATAATATCATACCATAACATATTCAAATAGTTGTCTTAATCCAAACACCTCTTTATTTTGATAATATAAAATCATGTTTATTATGTTTCTAATAAGTTTTATATATTATGATAGCCATCTGTTTTTTTTTGTAAAAAATAATAAAATTCACTAAGTCTTGATATACCATGACTATCTACCATTATTTTTTTCAAGCCACCATTAGTTAATATTAGATACTACTCTAAGATACTATTAGTGCAAGATGCTACCAATAATTTAATTATGGGACCGCTAAGATCCACCACCATGTGAATATAATATCAAACCTTGCTACCATCAACTAGGAGCTACCACTTATTTACCAATACTATCAAATGGTTCCTCCACTAGATGATTCTATTTCTAGGTACATCTACCTCTAGAGATTATACCGCCAGAAGAGCTACTTCCTGTTATGCCTTGCTGCCACAACTATTCATAATTAAGTTCAAAATTAATTTTTTCCAATGGCTAGATTAAGGAATTCAATGAAAGTTAGAGGCACATGGATTTAAGAATGATTATTCTTAAATAACTCCACATAAATTGTAAAGTCATGTTATATTTCCCATATTTTTCTCTCAGTATGACGATTTTTGTTATTCTATTATTATCTTATAATGGGTAATTAGACTAGATGAAGTGATATAAATTCATAAGAACCCCTCATGTGTGTGCGTGTGTGTGGAAGTTGATAAAAAAATAATGACACACATATAAAAAGATATACATGTGTGTAGAAAAACACTAACTAATCAACTGAATGAGAGAAAAATAGTTTCTAGGACTCCATTGACATTATGTACTCATACACTTTCTATATAAATCTAGTTGATCCCTTTTACAAAAAAATTTAAGGCCTCATTAATGAACAAGGATGATCAGACCGAGTTGAATTAAATCTTCACACTCTTTATTCTTTACTCTTTTAGTTTTAGCATAATTTTTGAGATGCATTTTACTTTCATCTGATTATCTATAAACACAACCTTCTATATTGAAATAGAGGGTTATATACACTCTCTTTAAATTATTTACTCTTTTACTCCCATGTATAACTATGGAATAGGTTGTGTGTGATTTGGTCAATCTCCTCCCACATAAAACTATGGTAGAAGATTTTGTAAAATTCTGAACTATCTTAGTATAGTTGTTTATAAAACTTAATCCAAGTTGTGGATCGATTTATTTTATAATAAAATAATTTACAACAGGTGGTTTCTAAGTAGAGGGTATTAGGTCTTATCTTAAGACTAAACCCCTTATTTAATGCCACTGTTCTTTTATCTATTTTTTTAATCTATTTTTAAACCAAACCAGTATCTATTTTCAGAGATGTTTAACAAAACTTTACTATGATATTTAACTTTAATCTATGTTTTATATACTATGTTTTATTCAAGTAAATTACTTTCAAAAGTTAATTATTTTCAAAATTATTTTAACCGAGCTCTGATCGAGCTTTTGAGAAAATTTTCTAAAGGTAAAATTATAAAACTATATAATTTTAGTTAAATGGTCATATTTTATAAATCGGCAGATTTAATTTTTATATATTTTTAATAGAAATTTTTATTGGGAACTCAATTTACCCCCTCTTGAGTTATCCATTAGAACCAACATTTGGTATTAGATATTTTCAAACATAATTTTTACTATGATCAAGTTCTACCAAAATATATTAAATTCCAATTAGTTCTAAATTTTAGTCTTTATGGATAATAATAGATAGGAAGAAACTACCACTAATCATCATCCTTATTTTAATGGGACTAACTATGATCAATGGAAGATTATTATTAAAATTCATATTGAGAGAATGGGGTTTCATATTTGGACTGTTATTGAAGATAAATATACTAGAGATGATTGGAGAAATTCCAATAAGGTTTCATATTATTAAAACTATAATGAATGAATTATATTATTCTTTAGGAGAAGGATAATTTAACATAATATCTTCTTATCATACCACCTTTAAAATTTGGGATACTCTTGCTATATCTCATGAGGGTACCTCAAATGTTAATAAAATAAATTTAAATACTTATACTATTAAATATGATATATTCAAAATGAAGCCTGATGAATCCATTTATGATATGTATCCCTGGTTTAATAAGATAATTAATGATATGAATTCACTTGAAAAGAAAATTGCTGAAAAATATCAAGAAATGTGATTTCTAGCATGTCTACCTAACTAGTAGAGTGGAAATTTAGTTTTAATCATAGAATCCTATGAAATTAATACAATAATAGTATAGGAACTCAATATAAATATTATGATTCATGAGGAGGAACTTAAAGTAAATAAAGAAGATGAAGATTAACATAAGATTAGGTCAGTGGACTTTAAGACTTATGACTCAAAACTAAAAGTTAAGACCAGATATGATAGTTTAATTTAGGATGAATCACTCTATGACAATGACGAAGAAATGGATCACCTATCCAAAAGATTAAAAAAAATTATATAATAAGAATAAATTATTTAAGAAATAAAATTATAGAGTTAAGTATGATAATAAAGGAAATTAGAGAAAAGAGTGGAAAAAAATATGAGTCCACTAATGAGATAACCTATTATGAGTGTAAAAGAAAAGGACATATTAAAGTAGTATGTCCTAAGTTAAAATATAAGAATAAGTATGAAGATAAAGTTAAATGGTCTAAAAAGTCTGTGAAAGCACCCATATCACCTAAAAAGAAATCCCAAGTGATTATAATTCAATTAGAGAATATAGAAACGACAAATCCAACATTTATTTCATTGTAAAAACATATGAATAATAAAATATTTTTCTAGTATCTCCTGAGAATATTTATAATATTTTTGAGAAAGAAAATATTGAATAAAGTATGTTCAGTAAGGATTTATTTGAATATTTTAATATTCATAATGAAACATTTAATGAGTTAAAATATAAATACAAAAGTTTAAATAAGTATCATGCTTTTTCTGCTCACTTTGATTCTGATTTTTCTATAGAAAAGGATAATAATGATCAAATATTAAAGGAAAACAATGAACTTAAAATTTATAATGAGAAATTAAAGAAGTATAAGGAAAGAATCACTAATTTTTGTTGATATATTACTAAGATTCTTAGTAAACAATAAAATATTAAATATACCACTAGAATTGGTTTCCATTCTGAAAAGAGGAAAATATATAAAAATAAATTTGTTCCTAGTTCCAGTTCTTCCAATTCTTATAGTATTTATTACTCTTCTAGATCTAAAAAATATTTTATTTCTAAAATATTAAAATATTCTTATAAGAAACCAATTAAAAAAATTTTAATTCCTAAGGATATTATTACTAATATTTCTATACCTAAAAAAATCTAGGTACCAGAATCATTTATTGTTTAAAATTTGTTGTAGGAAATCACATCGAAGAGTAACAATAAGAACTAATGTTATATGGATACTGAATGTCCCAAAAACATGATAGGTGACTATTTGAGTTTCAAAAATCTTATCAATGTAGATGGTGGACATTCCACTTTTAGTGATAATAGAAAAGGAAAAATTATTGGACTCAGTCAAATTGATAACTATAGTATGGTTTTAATTTATAAACTATTATTTATATATGGATTAAAATACAATATTCTTAGTATCTCAAAATTATATGATTATTGTTATCATGTTAAATTTGAAAATAGTGCTTGAAAAATTTATGATTCTAAGCATGTTTTAGTTTTTACTACTTTGTGAAATGATGATGTTTATGTAGTTGATTTAAATTCATTATTTTCTCAGAATATTTATTGTTTAAGTGAATTTCATAAAGAGTCATGGATTTGGATGGGATAACATTCCACTACAAACTACACTCTCTTTGTAAGATAACTATTAAAGGATTTGTCAAAGATCTTACTAAACTATAATTCTTAAAAGATAAAGTCTATAACCCATGTAAAAAAGGGAGAAAACATAAAATATAATTCAAACCAAATAAATATGTTTCAACTTCTTAACCCTTATAGTTAGTTAACATGGAATTGTTTAAAACCTCTAGAGTTTATAGAGTAAATGGTAAGCACTATGATTATGTTCTTATAGATTACTTTTCTCGATATACCTAGGTATTCTTTCTATCTCACAAAATAAAACCTTGTTCTTATTTTTCTAAATCTGAAAAGTTTTTAGAAAATATTAGTAAAATTATAATTAAGGCCTTAAAAAGTGATCATGGTCATTAGTTTTAAAATCAGGATTTTGAATCTTTATACTCACAAAAAGGTAATAATCATAAATTTTCTACTCCTAAGACCCCATATTATAATGGTTCAATTTAAAGAAGAAACAAAACCCATCAAGAAATTGACCAAAATATGCTCAATGAATATGATCTATATATTTATTTTTGAAAAAATAACATGAATAAATATTTCTACATTATTAATTAAGTTTTTATTAGACTAATTTTAATGAATACCCCATATGAGTTATGGAATGGTTGAAAACCAAAAGTTAATTACTTTAGAGTTTTTGGTTGTAAATTTTTTATACTCAATACAAAGGATAATTTAGACAAATTTTCAACCAAAAGTGATGAAGAAAATTTTCTTAGATATTCAAGATGTAGTAAATAATACATGGTATTCAATAAAAAAACCAAAATTGTGGAAGAATTTTCATATGTCAAATTCTATAAAATATATCCAAATGAACCTAATACTTTTTATAAAATCTTAAGGATGAAATTTATAATCTAAATATCAATACCTAAGCTAGTATTAATTATATCAAACCTTCTGTAGAAACATCACCTAGTTATAAGGATATGTTTGAACATGAACTTGTAGATGAGAATAAATTATCAAATACTTGTATTACTAGATCTATTAATACTCATAGAGACCATTATTTAGAAGCTATTTTAGGAGATTTAGAAAAAGAAACTTAGACAAGTGATTATATTAGAAACCAAGTTGAACATCAATATTTCTTATCACAACTTAAACCAAATAACATCACTGATGTAATTGACGATGAACTATGGGTAATGGAAATACAATAATAATTGAATTAGTTTTAAAGAAACAAAGTTTGGGAACTATTTAAAAGACCTAAGGAATACTTAAACATTGGCACTAAATGGGTGTTTATGAATAAAGTAGATGAGCCAGACAATATAATTAGAAATAAAGAAAGACTGGTTGCACAAGGATATAATCAAGAGGAAGGTATTGAGTATGAGGAAAAATTTTCACCAGTATCTAGACTTGAAGCTATTAGAATATTTATTGTTTATGTAGCACAATTGGATTTAAAATTATATTAAATGTATGTATAGAGTACATTCTTAAATGGTTATAATTGAGGATGTTTTTGTAGATCAACCCCTATATCTCAAAACCCTCATTTTACAAATCATGTATTTAAATTTATAAAATATTTATATGGTTTGAAACAAGATCTTAGATCTTGATATGATAGTCTTAGCTCATTTTTTATTTTTAAATGTTATACTAAAGGAATAACTAACCTTACTTTATTTATTAAAATAATTTCAAAAGATGTTTTATTTGTAAAAATCTTTGTTGATGATGTTATTTTTGGATCATCCAAAAACTCTTTGTGTACTCAATTTGAAAAAATTATGCAAAATGAATTTGAAATGAGTTAGATGAGTGAGTTAAAATTCTTCCATTATTTTAATATTTTTCAAAATAAGTGATGAATTATTTTAAATCAATGAAAGTACACTAAATATCTCTAAATCATTTTGGTATGGATAGTACTAAAGGTAGTGATACTCCCATGAATACAAGATGTAAACTGGACGTTTAAGAAACTAGGAAACCAGTTGATCAAACTACTTATAGAGGTATAATTATAAACTTACTATACTTAACTTCTAGTTGACCTGATATCATGTTTAGTGTGTATATGTGTACCCAATTTCAATCAAATATAAAATAAGAACATTTACTTGCTATGAAAATAATTTTTAAATACCTAAAAATTTAAACTGACTGAGGACTATTTTATTCTAAAGATCATATATTTTACTTAGTGATTAATTCAGATATAGATTTCAATGGTTTTAATTTAGATAGTAAAACAAATTATGGAACATGTCACTTTTTAGGAAATTCTCCAGCTTCTTAGTGTATCAAAAAGCATAAATCTATTGCATTATCCATTGTTGAAGTTGAGTAAATAGATATAGGTAGTAATTATGCATAGATTTTATAGATGAAACACACTTTACTAGACTATGTATATTAATTATGACATGTCCCTATAAACTATGTTAATATAAGTGAAATAATTTTTTTTCAAGAATCCCGTTTCTCACTCTAGAATAGATCTCATTGATATAAGACATCACTTTTTTAGATTACATTTTAAAAAAGGAGATATAACTCTTGAATTTATTGATATTAAAAATTATATTGCAGAAATATTCATCAATCCATTGAATTTATAGAGAATGAGGTATATCAGACATGAACTTAGAAAGATAAACATTTCTTAGTCATTTTTTTCTTAATTTTACCTTATTTTTTTTTTGTGGTAAGTCACAAACCCTTACTACCATGAGGATATACCATTTTCTACCATGATTCCCCACTACCATTGGTATGCTACCATGGAAAAATACTATTTAGATACTACCACAGCTGTGATAACATGGTTGTGCTACCAAGACAGTGATAACATAACATGCTATTTTTTTGTGCTACTATTGGAATGATACCATAGGATCTACCATTTAGTTACTACCATTAAAAATGATACTATTTGTTTTTAATTAAATTTATTATCCCTTTAAAATTTTTATCATCGGTTTTATTTTATCTAAATTTAATATTAGAATCCCTAAATGATAAAAATACCTATATAAGAGTTTGAATTATTAATTCTCTCTCATGATCACTTTTGAACCTATTACATTTCTCTCTCAATGCTAAACACTTCACCTCCAACCTCCATCCCTCAAATATATGAGAAAATAGTATGAGTGATGCACCCCAGTGTATATACTAATAAGTCACATCCTTTGAAGAAGTCTATAGGAGAGTTAAGTTGGCCTATTGGATCCAAAAAATCCACATCTTTCTTCAGGACCAAGTATGGAAAAAATGGGTTTCAAGGAATGATAGACTATTCTACCCTAGGTTGATTTCTAATTTCTACCTATATTTCAAGTATCATTTTTAGTATAAGAAAAATTTTAATAGAACAACAGTGGATGGAAAATATCTTGTTTTTAATTTTAAGAAATGGGATAAATGTCTACAAGTTCCTTATAAATGTTTCTATGAGAATTATAAAGGTTCTTTTCCCATTAACAATGAAAAATTCATGATTTAGGATGCTCTTATTGAGATCAATAAGAATGAAACTATTCAAAGAACTACTATAGTGGAGTTAGATAGAGAATGTTGGTTTCATTTAAATTTTATCTAGCTTATATTATTTCCCAGGAAGATGGATTTATGTATAATATGGTATCAAGATATTTTATTTTTGTTTTTTATGAAAATAGGATAAACAATTAATGTGTGTTGATATTTAATGGTAGACATGATGAAGCTATAAAATTATACCTCAAGATCTAATTAACTTTATCACATTAAGATGATATATACTCTATTTAAGGATAAAAGAATTATTCTCAAAGGATAGAAAAATTAATAATGTGTGATCTGTAGGTTCTGGGCACAACGGAAGCACGTTGGAGGGTTTTCCCAAATTTAATTTTAGCGTTAAACGACATTCAATCCGAGATCCATCACGATATAAAACGCCAGATCTTTATAATTGAATGAAGAACGAAAAAGAAAAGAAGAGTCCCAGAACCCTTGAGATAGGATCTTCATATGTTGGTTATAATTAATTTAATTAATTCATAAGAATTTCCTCGATGGAATTCTTTCTTCGTTGGTGTCTCCGGTCATGATCCTGTGATCCGTCGTTGCATCAGAAAATCCAAGTGTAGGATTCCTCTAGCGGTGATCCAAACATGTGCTACGTATCTCTGGACGTCGCCGAAGGGAACTCTGGGTGCTAGCTTGGAATATCGTTCGCTTGCGATGTCCGTCTTCAATCGCCTTGATCCGGTGGAGGATCTTGCTTTCGTAACTTGAAAGCGTTCTTGGTGGAAAGGGAATTCTGTCTTGACTTGAGAGTATTTCCAATCCGTTGTGCACAACCAAAATGGATAACCCCTTTGAGAATAATGTAATTAGGATTTATAATACCTAGAATAATAAAATAAATTAATTTCTCATAAGCATTTAATCATTTCATTTAATTCTTATCAATACCCCATGTATTAATAATGACAGTTGACCATCATTATTATTTGACATGCATCCAACGTATTACATTTAATATCATTTAATTAAATAAACAATATTTTTCTCATGAATCCCAAAAAATAAACTACACGGCGTGTATATATAAATATACACGACGTGTAATTTTATTTTTTAGTTTTATTTATTTTCCTCCACCATATTTATTAGACCTTGAGTAATGGATATTTATTTCTTAAATAAATGTAACTGCATTACTCGCTAATAAATATATATTATTTCACCCACAATATATTCTCTCGAATAACTAGTGTTTAAATAAATGCAATCATACATCCTTGAATAATTATTAAACCACAATCGGGAATAATCTTTATTCAACTTGTTAAATTAATATTTAACTGAGATACATGGACACACTTAGTGTGTGACCCTATAGGCTTCTTTCTCAGTGGAATTAGGCTGAGCATGCCTAAAGTCCAAGGTTAACGTCTAGCAACATGCCAAGTCACCCATAGAGAAAGAAGTTAACGTCACAATGATGTGTCACCTCCTACGAACGCTTACTGTGTAATATAATCCCTTTGTCTCGATATCTCCAATCAAGCGGGTTGCATGCTAGTGCTATCGACCCATGTGATTGGTTATTCTTTCTTTGACTTCCCAGAATTGAACTTGACCATACCTTACCATGGCCATGGATTTATTTAGGCTATATCAATTCCATCAAAGGTCCTGAGATATCTACTTCCGTTATGGAACGAAAGGGACAGATCCTTTCTCACATTATCTATTAATGCAGTATTACTCGTGATGCACCCAACGTATCCTACCTCGCTTCGAACAGTGTGTCGTCATAGTTTTCATCAATACATCTAAGTGCACGAGTTGTAATACCCATTAATAATAATCTTAAAGTCTAAGGACCAATACACACGTCCACAGATAGGAACATCCAATGACACTATGAAATTTGGATTTCCTACTGGCGGGTCTCGTTCTCATAATATCCTCCTAGATATTACCAAGGGAACACACCATTAGAAGGTGCCTCAAAGTTTTATGAGTCCTCACCCCTAGTATTATTTGTGTCCCTCAAATAATATCATCCGGCCATAGAACATACATTCAAGAACAGTGTTATGGAACTTCCGGGTTCTCATCATAGCAGGGATCCGCTATGACCCTTTAATGAAACAGCTATCCTTAGGACATTATCACATGACATGTCATGCAGAAGAACAATCTAGATGTGATAAGGCTTTTATTTAATGAATAAAGTACAAAGTAGTTGGTTCTAGACCACCAACTCCAACAGACTCCCACTTGGACTAGAGCCAACTGCTAACAACCTTTAACCCGCTAGCTCTCACATGATATTTATGCTTCTGCTGAGATAGGCCTTTAGTCATGGGGTCTGCCACGTTCTCTTCCGTGGACACTATGCTCACTGCAACTTCACCCCTTTGATAGAAATCCCTCAATAGGTGATACTTTCAGAGTATGTGCTTTGTTCGTTGATGTGACCTTGGTTCTTTTTCAAGAGCCACCGCTGTAGTATTATCACAATACAATGTAATGAGATCTTTACTGATAGGCACCACATCAAGCTCCTAGAAAAAGTTCCGAATCCATACTACTTCCTTGGCTGCATCAGAAGCCACTATATACTCGGACTCCACTGTAGAATCGGCGATAACTGGCTGCTTTGAACTCTTCCATCTCACAGCTCCTCCATTGAGATAGAAAACATATCCAGATTGCGACTTCAGATCATTCTGATCTGTTAGAAAACCAACATCAGCATACCCTATGATGACAAGCTCCTCTTCTCCTCCATACACCATGAACATATCCTTAGTTCTTCTCAGATACTTAAGGATAGTCTTAACATCAGTCCAATGCTGTTCTCCTGGATCTGCTTGATATCTGCCTACCATGCTCAGTGCATAGGCAACATCAATCCTGGTACATAACATGGCATACATGATGGATCCTATAGCCAAAGCGTATGTGATCTTACTCATCCTATCTTTCTCTTGTTGTGTCTGGGGACACATTTTCTTAGAAAGATGTAATCCATGTGACACTGGAACTAATCCCCTCTTGGATTTTTCCATACTAAATCTCTTTAGTATCTGGTCAATGTATGTACCCTAACTAGTCCAAGCAGCCTCTTGGATCTATCACAAATGATCTTGATCCCTAGAATGTAGGATGCTTCTCCTAAGTCCTTCATGGAGAAACACTTGTTCAACCAGTCCTTAACTGACTGTAAGGCTGGTACGTTGTTTCTAATAAGAAATATGTCATCAATATATACCACTAGGATAACGACCACATTCCCATTAAACCACTTATAAACACATGGCTCACATTCATTCTTAATGAAACCAAATTCCTTTATGGATTCATCAAATCGAATGTTCCATGACCTGGATTCTTTTTTCAATCCATAAATGGATTTATGCAACTTGGAAACCCATTTGGCTTCACCTGGTGTCACAAACCCTTCTGGTTGTGTCATATAGACATCTTCCTGAAGGTTCCCGTTAAGGAATGCTGTTTTGACATCCATCTGCCAAATCTCATAGTCATGGTAAGCTGCTATGGCAAGTATGATTCATATCGATTTAAACATGGCAACTGGCGAGAAGGTTTCATCATAGTTAATTCCTTGATGTTGTCTGAATCCTTTAGCCACTAGCCTTGATTTATAGGTGCTAACTTGACCTTCCATGTCCAGCTTTCTTTTGAATACCCATTTGCATCCAACAGGCTTTACATCAACTGGCTCATCGACCAGAACCCAAACTTGGTTCTGATACATAGAATTCATCTAAGAATTCATAGCTTCTAGCCATCTTGTAGTTTCTGATCTTTCTACTACTTCCTTGTAGGAGAGAGGTTCATCATTGTACAACAATAATGATTCACCATCCTCGGTGACTAGGAAACCAAATATCTCTGGTTCCCTTACCTCTCTTGAGCTCCTACGCAGTACTTGTGTTTCTGGAACCTCTTCCACAGGGACCTGTGGAACTTGTTCCTGCACCAACTCCTATGTATCTTGAGCATCAACTTCGTCGAAGTCAATCTTGCTCCCACTATCCTTCTTGAGGATGTGCTCCCTCTCAAGAAAGACGGCTTGTCTTGCGATAATCACTTTCTTATCTTGAGGGTTATATAGGTAATAACCTTTTGTTTCCTTGGGATATCCTATGAAGATACACTTCGTGCCCCAGGGTGCTATTTTGTTGCCTGAGAAGGCCTTAACAAACGCCTCGTATCCCCATACACGTGTGTGCGACAAAGTGTGTTTCCTTCCATTCCATAACTTGGATGGAATTCCATTTGTCGCCTTAGTTGGTAATCAGTTTAATGTGTATGCTGTAGTTTGTAATGCATATCCCCAAAAGGATAATGGAAGATCCTCATGACTCATCATCGACCACACCATGTCCAATAAGGTGCGGTTCCTCCTTTCACTAACACCATTCCACTGTGGTGTATAAGGAGGAGTGAACTGAGATAGAATCCCAGACTCCCATAGAAGATCGATGAACTCTTGGTTCAAATATTCTCCACCTCGATCTGATCGAAGCTTCTTTATCTTCTTACCAAGCTGATTCTCTACTTCATTCTTGAATTCCTTAAATTTCTCTAAGGACTCTAACTTATACCTCATTAATTAGACATAGCCATATCTACTCAAATCATCAGTAAAAGTAATTAAGTAAGAATATCCACCTCTAGCTTCTACTGGAAATGGTCCACACACATCTGTGTGTACCAATCCAAGAAGCTCTGTGGCCCTTTCACCTTGTCCACCAAAAGGAGGCTTGGTCATTTTTCCTTGTAAACAAGAGTGACATCTATCAAGTGGTTTTAGCTCAGTAGAGTCTAAATAGCCATCTTGGAAGAGCTTTGTCAAATGCTTCTCGTTCACATGACCAAGGCGGTGATGCCATAACTGGGTGATGTATGAGTCATGTGAGTTTGTTTCATTATCGATTTCCAACACTTGCTTTTCGTAATTCAATACAAACAAACCATTATTCAAATGTTCCATACCATAACATACGTTGTTATTATAAAAGAGACAACCCTTATTTCCGAACTTGAAAACAAATCCATCCATATCCAAACAAGATACATAAATTATGTTCTTGGTAACACTAGGAACAATATAATAGTTATGTAAAACCAAAATCATCCCAGTCGGCAATGAGAGGTGGTAGTCTCCAATAGCCAACGCAGCGAGCCTTGCACCATTGGCAGCTCAAAGATCCACCTATCCTCTGGCGATCTTTCTAAATCTACTTGGTTCCTGCATTTGAATACAGATGTGATCCCCACAAGCTGTATCCAATACCCAATGTGTAGAAATAGAAAGATTTCACTCGATAACAAATGCACCTTTAGCATACCCACGCTTCTGGGTGCGGTTCCTCTTCTAGTGGCCCTGCTTTCCACATGCAAAACACACTGCCTCCCGTTCCTTGCCCTACCTCTAGATCTTCCCCTTCTTGGAGGGACGGTGCTCGGGGGCTTCAGACTGTTTATAAGTCTTTGGCCCATTTTCCTTGTCCTTCCTTTTCTTGTTCACCATAAGGACCGCGGGTTTGTCATGCCCCATGTCCTTATCTACCTGGCGAATCAAGGTCAGAAGCTCCGATAGACTCTTCTCATTGCCGCTCATGTTATAGTTGAAAATGAAGCTAGAGAAGGTCTTGGGCAGTGATGATTGGATGATATCTGTACGAAACTCATCCGGGAATTTAATCCCTAAGATATCCAGGCATTCAATGTAGCCAATAAGATTGACTACATGAGGCCCAGCTGGTGCAGACTCTCCAAGCTTCATGGTAAAAAGAGCATTGGAGATCTCATACCTCTCCTGTCTCACCTTCTCTTGGTAGAGATCTTTAAGGTGAGACATCATGCTATACGCATCCATGTTTTCTTGTTGCTTCAAGAGCTCATTAGACATGGATGATAGCATGAAACACTGGACATATGTGGCATCATCCATGTGTTTCATGTAGAGATATAATTCTTCATCACTATCCTCTTTCCCAGGCGCAACTGGAATAGGCTCTTCCAGCACATATAATTTCCTTTCGTGGAAAAGGACGACGCGTAAACGCCTCTGCCACTCTTGGAAATTGGTGTTGGTGAGAATGTTTTCCTTATCGAGTATGGTGCACAATGATATGTTTGAAGTTATTTTCTTGCCGTTTCTACAAATTAAGATGAGCAAAGGTTTAGTACTTTATTACAAAAATTGAGACAAATAAATAAATTAATACTTATTATTCTCCCACTATTTTATCGAAATCCAATAGCCCTCACCATTGACTTCAGAATATTCTGTTGCAAGAATATTCTAGTGGCAAGGATCCATATTTCCCTTCGCATTACCCAAACTAGGGTTGGTCAAGAAACTTGAAGGGTTTTAGGTAGGCATTCCAAATTCCAACTACATTAACTCGCAACTCTTTGATCCGCTGAGTGGACTCCCCAATCCTGAAATCCTTTTTTGTATTTCCTCAACCTTTGCCTCTTGGTCCCACCAAGTCCTGCTGTGGCAGTCAACCCTTGATGCAAACCAAGTCAAGTCAACCCAAAACCTTGAATTATAATTCCCCAATAATTGAAAGCACCCCAACTACGGTTGGTCAAGCACTTTGAACTATGGTTCGATTCTAACCAAGATTATGGAAGGCTATGCTGACTTAATATTTATTTTGAGGGATTTTATCCTTATACGTAAATTTCCATTTTATTATCTTTGATTACATGCTTGTTAATATTAAGTGGGATATACTTAAGTGATTAACCATGTCTAAGATAATATTTACGTATAAGCCAGTTTTATTTTAGTTCCATCTTGCATGCTCATTTAATTCATTAATTGTGTGATCGTGACAACACACCCACAATAAATAAACCATGAAACTGAAAAAAATAAAATAAATATTATGATCATGAGGTTTTATATTGGTTATTTTATCTAGCGGTTGATAAAATAACCCAAGACCTAGTGGAGAAACACCTTGAACCTTTCAGGTTCATGTTTATAGCTTTCCACCTATCCACCTTTGTATCTCCTTGGATTGGTTTCACCATGGCTCCTGACTTGAGCTGCCTCCACTAGCTTGGGAGCTCCATCCATTACATATGCATTTAACTCACACGCAGGTGAGGGGTAAAATGGGTTTTTACATAAAAGAATCCTTGGGCGCGCAGGACCTACATATTAATGAGGAGATGGCTCGCAGACCAACAAATTTAATTTAAATAAATAAATTAAAAGAAACCATTCACATAAAAAGGTCTCAGTATAGCTCATGATCATCCATACATGCAAAAATATTTATGCGTAAATAAAACTAGCATTCAATTCTTTAATCGTTCTTGTTTAAGATAAATCACGCTCGAATCAATTAATTTTCTTTAATTAATTAATCATTTTATCTTAAATCCCTTTTCTGAATTTCCTTGAGATTCTCATCCATCATAATTTTAAACAAATAAATTCATTTAAAATTATCCTTTTACGTAACTTGTACCTTGGAGGGAACCTGGTGAATTTCCATTTATTACGCAGATGTTAAATTAAACACATATATATAAAACACCTATCACGTGTTGTGCCTCAACTTTACGCCTGCACCATGGTACACATCTCAAGGGTTTGTATAATATAATAATAAATTTTAATAAATCTGCATAATTTGGGTGAGTACACGATGTGTAGTTCCGACTACACGGCGTTTACTTTTCTTCACCGTCCATCCGAAGTACATGCCCGGGGATAGGGCGTGTTAATTTACTTCGGAAATTTTCGGAGTACACAGCGTGTATAGTGGGACACACGCCGTGTAGTTTCCGTGTTATACAGTTTCCAGCCGGGCAGGCCATGTATGGAGTACACGAACCAACCCTAACCCAAAGGGAATACACACCGTGTTCATTGGACCACATGACGTGTATTCCGGAAACCATGTGCCACCTGTTTCTGGTCAACACACGGTGTCTTAAATTATTAAAGAATCAAATACACGGCCTGATTTGGGGGATTAGTCAATGCATTGAACCTAGACTACATGGCGTGTACTTCCAAATACACACCGTGTATTCTGGTGTTATACGGCCAGAAACGTTTGGTTCCTCCAGATGAGTTCCTCTATTTTATTTTAATCAAAATTAAAAGAAAAATTCGTTTCTGTGAGGTGAACGAGAAACGAGGGAGGAGGAATAGATCTTGATATTTAGATTTCCAGAACTATTAAACTTGAATTGAAATAACTAAATTATTAAATGCGTAAATTACCAACGAAAAACTAAATAATTATAATCAACGATATAAACTCACTCTGATACCACTTTGTAGGTTCCGGGCACAGCGGAAGCGCGTTGGAGGGTTTGCCCAAATTTAATTTTAGCGTTAAACGACGTTCAATCCCAGATCCGTCACGATATAAAACGCCAGATCTTCGGAATAGAACGAAGAACGAAAAAGAAAATAAGAGTCCTGGAACCCTTGAGATAGGATCTTCATATGTTGGTTATAATTAATTTAATTAATTCATAAGAATTACCTCGATGGAATTCTTTCTTCGTTGGTGTCTCCGGTCACGATCCTGTGATCCGTCGTTGCGTCGGAGAATCCATGTGTAGGATTCCTCTAGCGGTGATCCACATGTGTGCTACGTATCTCTGGACGTCGCCAAAGGGAACTCTGGGTGCTAGTGCAGAAGATCCTTCACTTGCGATGTCCGTCTTCGATCGCCTAGATCCGGTGGAGGATCTTGCTTTAGTAACTTGAAAGCGTTCTTGGTGGAAAGGGAATTCTCTCTTGACTTGAGAGTATTTCCAATCCGTTGTGCACAACCAAAATGGCTAACCCCTTTGAGAATAATGTAATTAGGATTTATAATACCTAGAATAATAAAATAAATTAATTTCTCATAAGCATTTAATCATTTCATTTAATTCTTAGCAATACCCCATGTCTTAATAATGACAGTTGACCATCATTATTACTTGACATGCGTCCAACGTATTACATTTAATATCATTTAATTAAATAAACAATATTTTTCTCATGAATCCAGAAAAATAAACTACACGGCGTGTATATATAAATATACACGGTGTGTAATTTTATTTTTCAGTTTTATTTATTTTCCTCCACCATATTTATTAGACCTTGAGTAATGGATATTTATTTCTTAAATAAATGTAACTACATTACTCGTTAATAAATATATATTATTTCGCCCACAATATATTCTCTCGAATAACTAGTGTCGAAATAAATGCGATCATACATCCTTGAATAATTATTAAACCACAATCGGGAATAATCTTTATTCAACTTGTTAAATTAATATTTAACTGAGATACATGGACACACTTAGTGTGTGACCCTCTAGGCCTCTTTCTCAGTGGCATTAGGCTGAGCCTGCCTAAAGTCCAAGGTTAGCATATAGCAACACGCCAAGGCACCCATAGAGAAAGAAGTTAATGCCGCAATGATGTGTCACCTCCTACGAACGTTTACCGTGTAATATTATCCCTTTGTCTCGATATCTCCAATCAAGCGGGTTGGATGCTAGTGCCATCAACCATGTGCTTGATTATTCTTTCTTTGACTTCTCAGAATTGAACTTTCCCATACCTTACCATGGCCATGGATTTATTTAGGCTATATCAATTCCATCAAAGGGCCTGAGATATCTATTTCCGTTATGGAACAGAAGGGACAAATCCTTTCTCGCATTATCTATTAATGCGGTATTACTCGTGACGCACCCAACGTATCCTACCTCGCTGTGAACAGTGTGTCGTCACAGTTTTCATCAATACATCTAAGTGCGCGAGTTGTAATACCCATTAATAATAATCTTAAAGTCTAAGGACCAATACACACGTCCGCATATAGGAACATCCAATGACACTATGAAATGTGTATTTCCTACTGGCGGGTCTCGTTCTCATAATATCCTCCTGGATATTACCAAGGGCGCACACCATGAGAAGGTGCCTCAAAGTTTTATGAGTCCTCACCCCTAATGACCTGTATTATTTGTGTCACTCAAATAATATCATCCGGCCATAGAACATACATTCAAGAACAGTGTTATGGCACTTCCGGGTTCTCATCATAGCAGGGATCCGCTACGACCCTTTAATGCAACACCTGTCTTTAGGACATTATCACATGACATGTCATGAAGAAGAACAATCAAGATGTGATAAGGATTTTATTTAATGAATAAAGTACAAAGTAGTTGGTTCTAGACCACCAACTCCAACATGATGGTTTTTTCCGTAGCTAAGTCACTTTTAAGAGTATGGAAGTTAACTGGGATCCTTGGATTAAAATATGGGTTCTAGACAATGATAAAATCTATGAGAAATTTAAAATAGTAAAAAACCATTCTAGACCAAGAAATTTGGTTAACCCTATTTTGGATCCATAATAATTTTTGTAATTTTCTTACGGTGAAGAATGTAAGGCTGCTGTTAGTGCTAAAGTTGAAGAAGGTGAAGCTACAGATGAAGAAGAAGAGTCTATTGCCGCTTTAGTGGAATAATGAAGTGAAACAAAAATTTTAAGAGTTATAATTTGGAATATGGACCAAAGTTTCCACATCCATCCCTTCCAACCAAATAATTATTTCTTTAGGAAGAAGATTGTAACATCTTGGGTTTTTGAGTCAGGTTGAAAACCACTCCTGATTTGAAATTCTCAATTAGTGGCTATGAAATTTTCTATATCATTGATCAGAATAAAATTAAGAGAGTTACATATACTTTATATCATGTTTTTACATGAGTTTCAAGCTTTGGATGAATCCTAGAGTGTTTGGAAGAGGTTTCGAGAGAATCAGAGGCCAAATGACATATTTTGGAATTACAGGTCAGGGCACACAGTTTAGGGTAAACCATGCAACCCATTCTAGGTAACTGTGTTGCTCATTTTTAACTACCACATAGTTTGGGTAAACCATACAAGTGATGTGCATAGACATGTGGCCTTGTTTGCAGAAGTTACAGAGGGCTACCACACGATTTGTGCACGGTTAGAGAAAACCGTGAAGTAGACCGCACGAGTATTGTCACTTGGGTAGTACCTCGACATTTTAGCATGCACGGTTACCGTAATGTTTGGAAAACCATGTGGGTAAACTGTGAGACCAAGTAAATGAGGCAAAATTACATTTTCACTATATTTTATTTTTTTATTTCTCTTTCTTTTCCCCTCCTTCCTCCCTTCTTGGTCGTTCACAGAAGGAGGAAGCTCCCTCCTTCCCCTCTTCTTCATTTTGATCCAAATCCTCAACCGATGGTTCGTTCTTCGATCCAATAGATTCTATAGTACCACATTGGTAAGGAAAACCTCACCTATGCTTCTTATTCGTTTTTATGTCACCTCACAGAGTGCTAAATCCATTCGATCCATTTCAATCTATTTTTAGGGCTCATGATGGAAAATCAAATCTACTCCAAATGACTTCAAGTTAGAGATCAATATCAGATGTGCTTACGTCTATGATTCTAAGGTAGGTGGTGAATTTCACAACCATTTTGGGGGTGAAACTTTTAGTAGTAATTTGGGTATTTTGAGAAAGACCCATTTATATATCTAACTTTATATCAAAATGACGATGTGACTCTGTGGGATGCTGTTGGGAATTCCCTTATCTTTTTTTCTCAAGTGAGGTGGGGTTAGAGGTTTTCACTACTTTAGTTGTTTGTATGGAGCTATTTAATTCAATTAAATTGATTAATTTAAATTTTTTTGGATTGGTTATTCATACTTGAGGCATTCAATATCTCTATACTGAATTTTTATGGTTTTTTATATTGTACAATTCAATAATCTAAATTGAATTTATTATTTAAAGTTAATTGTACTATTAAATCATCTAAATCGAATTATTTATTTGAATGACATATGTGAAATGTATGAGATTCATGATATAATATATTTGGACCCAAGGGGCCATGATGGGATTGGCTCAAGGAATCGGAATGGAATGGACATAGGGATTGAGGTGATGAGATCATATGTTTGGGCTTATCCCAGATTGCTTGACTGGTTTTGACTATAGGATTAGGCTTCATGGACGTTAGATTGAGAAGAGGAGGCTATTAGGTTGGGCATGGCCCATGATATTGAGATGAAAAGGACATCAAATTTGAGAGACATGGTTGCAGGGGAACGAGGTTCTGGTTGATGTGGATTAGGTTATTTATTTGGTGATTTCTGCTCACCCATGATGACCAATGTTCCGAATTGGGTTGCGTGGAAACAAGATGAATCCATTTATGTGGTGGTTTTGACCACTCGCATGGGTAGAACCCCCAACAGTGTGTATTAGGAAATGGTTTAGGGGTGATTGCTGTAGAAATCCATGTGTAAGGTGAGGAGACTTCATATTTTAGCATTCAGATTGATGGTCAGGGGATGAGGCCTACCATAATTGAGGACATGGGAATTGAATTATATTGGAGGACGAGAATCACCATTCCTCAGGACATCATTCCATGGGATAATGATGATTTTATTTAAGGAAATATATCTTTGTGTCTCCAGATGTCAGGGCATGGGACGATGAGTACTTTTGAGCAGGGGTTTGAGGGACCAGTTACTTGAGTTTGGGCATGCCTTTAGGATGTTAGTGACATGATCCGAGACATGAGGTTTTATATTGGCATGTGGTGTTGGTGAATTTTGAGGTGGAACCAAAGGGTTCACCTAGGTTGTGTGATATAAGAGGATACCATGGGACTTTGGACAAGGACCCTATTTACTTCTGGTATTCCGGCATTGGCTGAGGCAAGTTATGGATTCCTGGTGGCTGTTGAGGACCAGGTAAGTATGTGTTTACTTTACGCTTTGTGCTTGTTATTTATTTATTATATCATGCCTACTTAAACACATATTCTAGTTACACACCTTTGGGTGGTATCCTACTGAGACGAGTTATCACACCCTGCATGGGCCCTTTAGGATGCGTATAGACTTTATAAATTTACATTCAGGTAAAGGATCAGCCTTAGGAGCTGGATCTTAGTAGCTGAGTGCATGGAGATTGACATGAGACCTTGAGGTCATGCCTACCTGGAGTTTCTGTTTTAGTTTATTTTTTGTTTTAGCATGCTATATATGTATGAATTATACTAGTCATCCATCGGCGACCCTCTTTTCTATATTGGCATGTATGTCATATTATGAAATGAATGATTTTCTTGTTTGTTTTAGTAGTAGAAATAAGTGGTGTATTGGGGATGCTGATCTGTTTATTTATCTTCTGCTATGATTTTTTTATTTATTTCTTCTACTATTTATTTGTTATTGACTGTGCTTCCACTATTGGGGGGTCTGGTTTGATTCTTCCAAGTCTTATTTATTCTACTGCATGTTATATATTATTACTTAGACTAGTATATTATCATTCAAAGAGGGTATAACCTACGCACTATACTTGTTTACACCCTCACTTATAGTCAACATCCTCTAACATTCGGGGAGGTGTGCCTAAGGCTAGTGGCACCCGGCTGATAGCACTGATCGAGTGGTCAATCAGGCCAAGGATGTTACAAATGGTATCAGAGGGGTTTCTTTTAGTTCTTTTTTGGTATTACTATTTGGGTAATGGTATAATAAAGATTATTATATTATTAGAAATGGATTTTGAACTTGTTTTTGGGTGCATGGAGCCCCATGTATGAGGGACGAACTCAGTTTCCATGGGTGGGAAATTCTGTTCTATTTTTCTCAGTTACGATTTATATGATATCCACCTTGAGTGGTTTATTTGGGATGTGGTTGTTAAATTGGTTGTGATATGTAACCTTTAACCTAGTAAGGAAATGAATATTTGGGACCTTTTACTGGTGATGCAAGGTGTGATTTTATATTTCTTTGTCTTTTGATAGGAACATTTTAGGGTATTTCAATCTTACAAATGCATGTATTCCTTCTATAATGTTTATACCATGTGATAAATATCAAATACCTTGTTAATGTGAAATTTTTTGGTATAATTTTTTTTATTCCTTGTGATTTGTAAAATTTGTATATATATAAAGTTTTCTGTGGTGGGAAATGGACCTAGCTCTTATAAGAGTAGGCCGGTACAATGTATGGGGTGATTTTGATCACCAGGTTTGGATACCCAGTCATAATTTTGAGGCAATAATGGTTTTTAGGACAGGTGTGGCCTAGGGTACTATTGACACATGGCTCTATTGATGGGTAAGGAGGCTATGAGGGTGAGATTCTGAGGGTAATGGTTTTGGTAGGGGAGTGTAAGGATAGTGAGTTGATGCTGCCTTTTTACTACTTTCCCTATTTACAGATTTATATATATATACTATCTGACCATTTATAGTATTCAGTGAGTTCCTCTGGTATGAATCAGTGGTGTAACACCCCAAGATTTAATAGTACATTATCTCTTCAAAGAAATTCAATAACTTGCACTACAAGCAACAACGAGTTCGAACGCACCACAACTTACCAAACTAGTCGTTCAAAAAGTTGTTATAAATAGTATTAACTGAATTTTGAATTTTATATACTCCATATAATTTTATAATCCATATTATGTGTTTCTTAGACATAATATAAGAACGAATTCATTTTTTTAGATAAAAGAAGTATTTTTAAAAAATTGATATTTTACCGCCTTTTAATGGAGAACCCTTTTTAAAACCAATATTTGACACTTTTATATATTCAATTTAATGAAATTAAATTATTCTTTATAAGCGGGACATAAAAATTTAGTTTGGAAAATTTTTGGTACTTTTCTGATAACTTTCATATTTTGACGAATAGTGAAAAATACTATGTTTTAATTGAAAACAACTATTTTAAACAAAATAATTTGTAGTGTTAAATTATGTATTTGAATGGTTTTTAAGTATAATTAGATTATATTTTTATCATTTAATACAATTTATATCATTATAAGTAATTTCACATTTAAATTTTTCATAAACACATGTCAATCTTTTGATAGTTTTTACTTTTTTAAACCCCGCTTTTTTGGTTTTGACAACAGGAATTAATTTTAAATTAATTAATGCAACTTCTATGTTTTGAATTTGGTAAAATAGAATTAATTTTTGAATTCATAATATCAAAATTATATTAGGGTGAGTTTTTGGTATTTTTCTGAAAACATTCAATTTTTGATGAATAGTGAAAAACACTACGTTATTGTTTAAAACCGATTTTTTATTTAAATAATTAGTAATTTTATTTTAATTTATTTTAGGTCAAAATAGATACATAATACCTATATATTTTCAATTAAATTCATCAGAGTCATTTTATAATAAGTTTAGATATATAATTTTTTTTTGAAATTTTTATCGTCTTTTACCCACCTCCTAGAGCATTTGCAAATTTGCAAAAAACTTAATTTTACCACTTCTATGAGTTGAATTTCAAAAATACAAGAGACATAATTAATATCAGTAAGTAAAATTTGGTTCAATGAGATCAAAATATTTTTTTGGTGAATAGTAACTTTTGACTTTTATTTACCATGGTAAAAAGTAAATAGGGTAATTAAGGGTAAAAATGATATGATAATTACCCTAACACATGTTCTAATTATATTGGATAAGTACAATTAGACAAAAAAACATTAGGAATAAAATATGATCCTCTTGTTCCACTTGGATTGGATTAGGACATTTATTATTATTTTATTTAAGGAAGAGTTAAAAGTGTTAAATTCAATGTTTAATAACTATCCATTTTGAATATAGGGTTATACATAAGATAAATTCAACAATAAATATTCATTATAAAACTAAAAATATTTCCTACATCATGGTATTTTATTTATAATTTAATTTATTTATGACACAATGATGATGTAGTAATTACCTTATTAATGAAAGATTAAAATAATTAATATTATAAATGTCCAAATAAATATAATTTGAGACTTTTGATGAATTCCAATAATTTTATAGGTTAATATGACATGTTAATGTTGATTAAATATTTTTTTTCGAAGTAATCACGCTGTTATGATTTTCACAAAAACCAAATACTAAATATCGTCAAAATTGACATAATTGAGTTTTTAAAACAAATACTATATTATTAATTGATATAATATTCCTAAAAATATAAGGTTCGTCCAAAGGACTTAAATAAGGTTATATATAATAATAATGAACCACTTTGTGTTCTCTTGGATTGTTATAGTAATTTTATTAACCATATAATATAAAAATACAAAGAGACATGGTAAATGTCAAACTATTTAACTAAGAGTTAAATCTAAAAGATAAGGTTAATATGCTGACCTAAACCAGTCTAAAACCTATTGGTTGAGAGGTTTTAGACCTATCCCAACCTTATCCTCGAAATAATTCATTTTGGAGCCATTATAAACCGAAAATTATTTTATTATAAAATAATATTTCAAGCTTTTCCTAAAGTGACCCTCACCACTCTTATAAAAGGGAACTTACCCTTATCTTAATTTCACACCTCCAAAGCCATTTGGATCAGACAAACCCTACCCTAATATCCTCCCAACTTCCCTCAAATTAATCTATATTCATTACTTTGATTATAAAGACAACCTAAGGATCCCTTTTGATCAACTCAAAAGGAAACACCCAAAAAAGAATAATTTCACCACCCGCTTTCAAGTTGTTTTCTTCTTCCACTTCCTCTTTATTTGTTATTTACATACCAAAATAATAACTCCAGTACCTCCTAAATACTGTGATATTATTATAAATATGGTACAACCTTATTCATTATTCTATCCATCCTATAAATGACAAAGTCACCATACGTTCGTGCGTACGACTTACCGTCTCCACGTCGTGGTGTAGTTTGTTATTCAAACACTTAATTATTTGGATGGGTATAATAATGAGTATAACTTATGTAAATAATAAATATATCATGTTAATTATTATGTATATATGATATAACATCCAATTACATATAATTTCACCATCAATATAATGATATTGTCGCTCGTGCGTACGTACGGATTACCGTCTCCACAATGTGATGAGATTCATTCCCATGTTCACCATTCAACGATGATTATAAAAATATATATATTTTAATAAGTATGTAATATATGACATAATAATTATACTGGAGAGATATATATATATATATATATATATGTATGTATGTATGTACTTACATATATATTATTCACTTACTTCCATTCAATACGATATGAAAACAGAAACAACATTTATGCATACGTACGACCTACTGTCTCCATAAACGGTGCCTTCCATTTCATATATCTATCTATTATAAATATTTATATTATAAATATATATTATATATAAATAAAATTTTATATTCTAGAAGTATTTAAATCAGGATCTAAATGATACGATCAAGAATAACATGTTAGAACACGTACGATAAAGAAAGCAATTATTACCCGAAATGTTAATTTAACATGGAAATAATTATTAAATGGGTAGTATAAAGTCATAAATGAATCATGTATGATATAATAAATACGAATATGGTTCTGGTATAATTTAATAACATACTATGGTCATTATATATGAGGTTAAACCTACCCTCTACCAAAGGAAAGTGCAAGGTAAGGGTTAATTATATAGTCTCTTCATTATCCGAGGTTGTTTTTACGTGAGTATCTACTGGGACCTCTTTATCACTCACATCCGTGTTTTAATAAAAATATTTTTAAAAGTAATATTTTATGGTTTTATGGAAGGGACTCTTTAACTTGATCATCATTTTAAATGGTTTAAATATTTATTCTTCTACATCATTCTCATTAATGTCCATGTTTTCAAAATGGGTTTTAAGGATTTATTTATATGGAAATGAATATTTTAAAATGATAATTACTTTAAAAAGTTTCAAAATGGTATGGTACACTTTGATTCAAAAATTTCTTTAAATGTCTTCCTTTCTAAATTTTGTGACTTTTAAATGTTTTTATGAAAAAAGGGATATTTCTCTAAAAGAGTTTTAAAAATAATTTTCATCTATGTCAACATCCTTTGATGGATTTTAAACTTGTTTGATATGGATTTATTATGATACAAATCTTCCATATTGTATTGAAGGTTTTGTGATATGTTTGACTGTGGATGTGTTATTTTTATACCATTCATATTTTATGGATAAAGTATTGACATTTAGTATACTAGTTTTAATATGAATGTTTATGTTATGTTTAAACCTTTTCATATGAGGAATGCATTGGACTTAGTAAGTGACGGGTGGAGCCCGCTATAGCTCCTCGATGTATCAATAGGTCTCATGAGACAAACTAGTGTCTTGGCACAAGGCCTTGACAAAATCTTATTTGTAGTCTTGGCACAGGGCCTTGACTATATAGTTATGAAGTCTGGAATTATGCATTCCAACATTATGAAATTGGATATTAATATTACATGTGATTATTCGACTAGTAGAATATCCATGTGAATAAGTAAATGGAATTATTTGATTTATCTTTTCCATATTATTCTGAAGTTTAAGTTTAAAAGGATTTTTTTTAGTCTTATACATTTATTTAAATGTTTATATTTATTTATGAAAGTTTCCACTATATTGTTATCCTTACTGAGCATCTGAGCTCGCCCCTTTCTATGTTTTATTTTCCCCAGGATTCCAAGAAGTGTATTATGATTGATAAGCATGGTTAATCTATGGGATTAATGGTGTTCTCAAAGGATCATTTATGTTGGGTTTTATTTTCTAATGTGTAATGTAATGTTTATGTATGTAATCTATTTTCCAAGACTTCTAAATTGACCGGTATTTTGGGACTTGATTCCTTGTAATCATTCCAATGTTATGTAATCATGCACCAACTTTGGGTAACTGGGGTCGGGGCGTTATAAGTGGAGCATCAGGATGGTGATGGATTAGTACCATAGAACCACAAGTAGGTCTTGGCCCCTGAGGATTAGGTAAATAAGGTACAAGATCAGGTATAGGTTCTAGTACAGGTGAGACAACCACAAAATATTGTAGCATTTGGGTCATGGTGTGATGAGCATCTTCGATCTAGCCTGGTACGGGTTATCCATGTTATTGATAGGGGTGATCCGAAAGTAGATCCATCCATGGAATATCTGATGCAGGTGTTCTAGTCGCAACACCCTCCACCTTTTCAGGATGAGGGTGGTCTACAGGCGGCTGCGAACTAGATTGAAAGCATGCATATGATATTATAGAAGCTAGTGATGTACATGATTATAGGTCTAGCTAGGCGCTGGTGGGATGTGAAAGTTTAGGAACGTAGACATGAGGGTTTGGTTATAAAGGATTTTAAGGCTAGATTCTTCAAGCACTTTTTCTCATAGATGCTAAGGGCTAAGAGGGATCAAGAGTTCTTAATACTTCAATAGGGTGACACGTACTTCATGGAATATAAAGTGAAGTTCAATGAATTGTATCTATTTTCACCTGACATGGCCATCAATGAAAACTCTAGGGTGATTCATATTTGGTTTACAAAATTCCATTCGAGTGTAAGTAAACATCTTCAGATTGGACTCATTGTCCAAGGTAGTGAACTAAGTACTCATAGTCATGGGTAAATTGATGGGTAGGTAATAATTAATCTAGGAAGTGGCTTCATTTTATTTAAATAGTGACACTTCTGATGGAATGAAACAATTTTGGGACGAGTTCCAATAGGTTGATCATCCTAAGGACTTAAGCATACCACCTTATAGTGGTTTGTATATTATTTTCTTTTGGTTTGGGAAGCCATTACATGTACAGACTCAATGTGAGTGGCCTCTAAAGAAGTTCTGAGCATGTTGGAAATCTCGTTAGATTCTACAGGAGCCCTTCTCATTCAATTGGTGATCATGTTCAGGGGAAGACGTGGGCCTCTGAGGCCGTTTCAGGATCAGTACTAGGTGAGGCTAGTCAAGCTTCATCTATATGTATTGGTCATGGTAGAGAAAGTGGGACCCATCAATAGTTTCAGTGGTCAGTGGCTGGAGTATCACTATAGTCAAGTTAGGCGTCAGGTAGTCAAGCTTCAGGATAGGTGCACTCCGTGGAGCTTCTAGGGGCTGAGTGGGTTGGTGAGCACGAGATGTATATTTGGACTAACTAGATTCTATTCAGTAGGTTGGCATCATATCAAATTCATTATAAATATATGTGGTGCTAGGCACTGGGTTCTGGTGTATTGAGCATCATTGGATGCATGATTTTTGAGATGCGATGGAATCAGAAGTATCAAGGAGATGCAGGATTACCTGAGGTGTAAGGAATTTTGGCACCATGATGGTGAGGTACTTTATTGAGGTGTGAGGTACCAGTACTATTGATAATATGTTGAGATGAAGAACCATGTTGTTCCATGGGTTCCATAGGCTCGAGGCGGGCACCGATGTGGTGTAGGACTTGAATGGGTGTTTGGAATGACACAGGAACACCTAATGAGGTGCGGAAGAGACAATGTGTCATTAGAGGACCATGGGTTTGGGAATTGGTCATTGGAAAAACATGTTAATTTGAGTTTTGGTTAGGATGGACTGGGGTAGGTCACTCCTAAGGTGGGAATCCCCCCCTTGAGGTAGGTTGACCTGAACCTTTGAGACCAGGGTAGTCTGGGTTTGTTTTAAATTGGATGGGTATATTTGGTACCATCTTTGTGTTTTTTATAGATCGGGGATGATCTATACTAAGGTGGGAAGATTGTAACCTCCCAGGTTTTTGAGTTGGGTCAAAAACTACTCCCGATTTGAACTTCTCAATTAATAGCTATGCTCTTTTCTATATCGTTGATCAGAATTAAATTTAAAGAGTTAAATCTACTTTATATCAGGATTTTACACGATTTTCAACATTTGGATAAATACTTGAGTGTTTGGAAGAGGTTTTGGGAAAATTGAAGGCCAAATGATTTTTTTGGAATTGAAGGTCAGGGTGCATAGTTTAGAGTAAAATGTGCGGCCGCTTCCAGGTAACTGTGTAGCTCATTTTGAATTGCCACCCTATCTGGGTAAACTGTTTGGGTGAGGCACTAAACCATGCAACATTGTCTATAGAATTTTCATAGGGCTACCACACGGTTTTTGAACGGTTAGAGAAAATCATGCGGTAGACTATACGGGTACTGCCACTTATGCAGTACCTCGACACTGTTGCACGCATGGTTTGGAAAACCATGTGGGTAAACCATACGACCTAGTAAATGAGGCAAAATTAAATTTTCCAAAATTCTATTTTATTATTTCTCTTTATTTTCCCCTCTTTCCTCCCTTCTTGGTTGCACATAGTAGGAGGAAGCTCCCTCCTTCTTCTCTTCTTCATTTTGATCCAACTCGTTAACCAGTGGTCCGTTATTCAATCTGTCAGATGATATAGAACTGCTCAGTAAGGCTAACCTCACCTATGATTATTCTTAATTTTTCTTTAGACTCATGGAGCACTGAATCGTTTTGATATGTTTCACCCTATTTTTAGGCCGCTCGATGAGAACTCAAATCTATTCCAAACAGCTTTGAGTTAGAGCTCGATATCGGACGTGCCAATGTCTACGAGTCCAAGGCAGGTGGTGCATATCTTGATTTGTATTTTCACGGTCATTTTGGGGATGTGGATTTTAGTGCACAATTGTGTATTTTGAGCAAGACCAATTTATATCTATTTCTTCATATCAAAATGACCTTGTGACCCCATGGGATTCTGTTGGGCAGGCCCTTACCATTTTCGCTCGATCAAGGTTGGGTTAGAGGCTGTCGCTCCTTGGGTTGTTTGGACAAGGGTGTTTAATTAAATTAAATATGTTTTTTTAAATTATTTTGGATTGGTTATTTGAATCTGAGGCATTCCAGACATCTATACTAAATTATTATGGTTTTTTAGATTCTACGATTCAATCATCTAAATTTCATTTCTTATTTAAAGTGAATTATTCCATTCAATCGTCTAAATTGAGGTTTTTATTTAAATGATATATATGAAATTCATGAGAATCATTTGATGAGATTTTTGGACCCAAGGGGTCGTGATGGTCTTATCCCGAGTAATTGGAATGGAACGAACATCAAGATTGAGGTGATGAGATCATCTGGTTGGGCTTGGACTAGATTTCTTGAGTGGTTTTGACCATAGGATTGGGCGTCATGGATGTCGGATTGAGGAGATGAGGCCATCAGGTTGGGCATGAACCATGATATTGGGATGGAAAGGCTATCAAATTTGAGTGACATGGTCATAGGGGCACAAGGTGCCAGTTGATATGGATTAGGTTATTTATTAGGTGATTTTAGCTCATCCGTGATGGCCAAAGCACCGAATTGATTCGTGTGCACATAGGATGACTCCATTGATGAGGTGGTTTTGAACACTCATGTGGGTATAGAACCCTAGTAGTGAAGATTAGGAAATGGTTTGGGGGTGATTTCCATATAATTCCACGTGGAAGGTAAGGAACCTTCAGATGTCATATTTGAGGCTAATGGTTGGGGGCTGAGGCATACTACATTTGAGGCCGTGGGCATGAACTTATATTGGAGGATGGAAATCACTATTACTTGGGACATCATTCAATGGGCCTATAGTGATTTTATTTTAGCATATATATCACAATGCCTCCGGATGTCAGGCCATTGACCGATGAGTGATTTTGACCATGGGTCTAGGGACTAGTTACTTGAGTTTGGGAGTGCCTTTGGGACATTAGTGACATGATCTAAGACACAAGGTGTCAGGTTGGCATGAGGTGCCGGTGAATTTTGAGGTGGAAATTGAGGGTTTACCTAGGCTGTGTGACATTAGAGGATACCTTGGGACATGGGACAAGGACCCTCCTTACTTCTGGTATTCCCACATTGGCCAAGGTAGGTGTTGACTTCCTGGTGGTTGTTGAGCACCAGGGAAGTCTGTGTTTACTTTACGCATTGTGCTGCTTGTTTATTTATTATATCACACCTAATTAAACACATATGGAAGGTATTCACCTTTGGGTGGTATCCTACTGATTCTAGTTCTCACACCCTACACAGGCCCTTCAGGATTCATGTAGACTTTATAAATTTACATTCAAGTAAAGGATCAACCTCAAGAGTTGGATCTTAGTAGATGCTTACATAAAGTTTGACACAAGACCATGAGGTACTTCCTAGCTAGAGTTTCTATTTTAGTTTTTTTATGTATCAGTATTCTATATATTTATGACTTGTACTAGTCATCCATTGATGACCCTCTTTTATATAATGACATGTATGGACTTTTATAAAACGTATGTTTGGTTGTTTGTTTTAGTAGTTACAATAAGTGGTGTGTTGGGCATGCTAATCTATTTATTTATCTTCAGTTTCATTTGTTTATTTATTTATCTACTATTTATTTGTTATTGATTGTTCTTCCACCATTGGTAGGTCTGGTTTGAGTCTACAGAGTCTCTACAAGCTATATAGTATTACTCATACTAGTATATTATCCCATAGCGTATAGCCTCCCCACTATACCTGTTTACACCCTCACTGCTAGTCAGTAGCCTTTGGTGTTTGGGGAGGTGCACCTAAGGCCAATGGAACCCATCCTAATAGCACTGATCAGGTGGCTAATCAGATCAAGGATAACATATAAAGAACTGAAGTTTGTAATGGTGCTCAGTTTGAAATATATACTTCAGAGAGTCTAGAAGATATTATTGTGCTATCTGATGACTCTGAATATGATGTTGATAGTGGAGATAAAGATGAGTAGTCAAATCCCTTTCAGAATGTCTTTGATTTTAGCATGTATTCCAATGGAGAGTGGAATAGAATTTACAAACTTGTTTTATCTTTTTTAGAATCTAGTAATAAATATGAAATAGTTGCTTCAGAGAATCGGGATTCTGGAAGGCATGTTGAGAAAGTAGTTTCCAATAGAGATAAGTAATATGAACCAACTAAGGGGGATAAATCCTCAGGATATTCTATGGTTGTATTTTCATACTCTAACTTTAATGGAGATGATGATACTGAGGATGAGGACAGTGATCATGGCAGTCCATTGGAGTGTGATGGACCTTCCATCTCATTTTCTCACAAAGATACCAAGGGTTATTTAGTAGAAAGTATCAATGAAGAATATTATTTAGAGCCTTTTCCTTATACCGAGAATGATATGGAAACTGTTCACGAGGATTCCTCTATGAATATTTAGGTTATGTTTTTACCTCCTCCATCTCCTCCTACTTACTCTAGTTATCTGAAGAGAGCGGATATGGATGCCTTCAAGGAAATATTATTATCCAATCTCAGTTATATTACCTTATCTTATTTTAAATCAAAGAATCCAAGTGATGATGAAAACTATTTGATAGTATGTGGCTCATCTCCAACCAATAATTTTCATGAATATGTGAAATATGGAAATAGAGAATAATAGGTTGGTGAAATAGATGACTACACTTTAGTCAACCATGGAGGACACAAGATATAGTTTCACTCAGAGAGAGCTATCTCTTTTGGAGAGGCTGTAATATTTTCGTACTTATGGATATTTTTCTTCTAGAGATCCACCTCCCTTTACCCCTACCTATATTGATGTTTCTCTGATCATATCTATTTTCAGAGAAGAGTTGAAAGTTTTGTTGAGTGATTTATCTATTTCTCATCAAGATTAGTTTTTATAGATAAAATCCCATGTTGATCACATTTACAATCTTTTTAGATAATTATTGAATGAATCTAAAAGTTATAGAATAAAAATCACTGATACCATTAAGTTCTATCTCTTTAGGATTTTTACTAAGAATGAACTTAATTGTCATTCTAAGTTCTTGGATGAAATTCTAAGGATACCTCCTATTAACAGGTTATTTAAATAGTAAGTTAGTTATTTAAAGAATTTGTAACCCCTTCTCAAACTATTTATGGAAGATAAAATAGAATTTTTTAGGTTTATGGAGCATGGTGGTAAGTTCATTACTCGATTTCTTGAGTTTATGGATCCATTTCTCTACACCATTAGGATAGATGTTATCGTACCTCCATCTATTCCTATGAAAACCTCCATTTTTTCACTCTTATCAACATTTTTGAAGATATATTCCATTTCTATTAGTCCTTTTGGACTTAAACCTATAGAAGTTGTGAGGCATCTCAGGCCAGTTACATTTTCAATAGTACTTTGTCCTCCTTCACCTCTTGCACCTCTTACCCATCCTATTACTGGTAAAGTCAAGGACCCCATGGATCTTACCTTTACTTAGGTTGTATATACCTCTTTAGACAGAGGTCAAAATTTGATAGGTTTTTATTTTTGAATTCATTTTTTGATGTTCTGTACAAAATTTAAACCTTAATGATAATTGTATCATTTCTTTAAAAATTGTGTCATTTTTTACTTTCCTATTATTTATATCTTTTTGATAATATCAAAAGGGGGAGAAATAATGTATGTAATGAATAAAGGAATATAATTACTCATGTACATTCACTACATATGAAATTTTACTGTTAAGTAGATTGTATTCATTTTATTCATCTATTAAAATATTTTTTGTATGATTATGAATTCTGTGATTTATGATCATCAAAAGTGGTAGATTTTTGGCTTAGTTCAAGTGCCTCCTTATTTTAATGATATCAAATATTGTTTATTTTTTTTAATTTTTTATGTATTATTATAGAAAACTTTTTTCTATCCAAAATAATAAAATTCGCTAAGTACTAATCTACCATGACTATCTATCGCTAATTGTTTCAAGAAACTATCAGTTATACTTAGCTACCACTCTAAGATATCTTCAGTTCAAGATGATACAACTAGTTAAATTTTGTGACCTCTAGGATCCACTACCAAGTTTGTACCATTAATCCTATCTATAATTGATCAATAGTTATCACTAGAAGCTAATATAGAATACTTCTACCACCAGATGATGCTATGGTAGGTAAATCTACTGCTAAATATTCTATCTCTATAAGAGCTACTGCCAATCATGTAATTCCCCAACCCCAATTACCCAGTTTCGGTGCATTATTACATAACATTGGTATGATCACCAGTGATCAAATCCCAAAAGACTGATCAGTTTAGTATCCTTGGAAGTACTATATACATTAATAAGTTTTACATTACATCATGAAATAAAAACATCAACAACAGTTTGTCCCCTTTGAACACACTTATATCCTTAGCCTATCCCTAAAGGTCAACCATAAAATACTTCTTCACATCCTGGGAAAAATAAAACATAGAAAGGGGTGAGCTCAAATTCTCAGTAAGGATAAAAATATAGCAGAAAATTTCACAAATAAGCATAAACATTTAAGGCAATGTATAAGACTAAAACAAAAGCCTTTTAAACTTAAACTTCAGCATAATATGAAAAGGATAAAATCAAATAATTCCATTAACTTATTCATATGTATATTTTAATAGTCTAATAATCAAATGCAATATCAATATCCACTTTCATAATGATGGAATGCATAATGCCAGACTTCATAACCACATAGTCAAGGCCTTGTTACAAGACTAAAAATAAGATTTTGTTAAGACCTTGTGCCAAGAAACTAGTTTGTCTTATGAGACCTACCGATGCATCGAGGAGCTATAGCGGGCTCCACCCATCACTTACTGAGTCCAATGCATTCCTCATATGAAAAGGTTTAAACATAACATAAACATTTGTATTAAAACTAGCATAAGAAATGTCAATACTTATCCATAAAACATGAATGGTGTAAAAAATAACACATCCACAGTCAAACATATCACAAATCCTTCAATACAATATGGAAGTTTTGTATCATAATAAATAAACTTCAAACAAGCTTAAAATTCATCAAAGGATGTTGACATAGATGAAATCAAAACATTTTTAGATAAATATCTCTTTCTATTTTGAAATAATTTAAAAGTTATATAAGTATAAAATAAAACATTTATTTTTAAAATATTATTATAATATTGTATGGGAATCTTCAACGATGTTATAACAGCAGAAAATAGCCGCACCAGTTTTATAAGTTAAAAAAAGACATTCTTACCTTAATTTTTTAAAAAAGGTCATAAAGTACCTTGTTTGGAAAATGACAGAAAGATTCATTTAAAAACATATATGGTCAAATAAGGGTATAAATGGATTTTAACAATAGTCCAATAAATAGGAAGAATGCTTTGAATTAAATTTTTAATAAAAAATGGATGTGGATGATAAAGAGGTCCCAGTAGATACTTACGTATTAACAACCTCAGATAAGTAAAGAGATTGTAGAATTAACCCTTACCTTGTACTTTTACTTGGTTGAGGGTAAGTTGACCTCTAGTATAATAGTTAAATTATTGTTATTAAATTATACAAGAACTATATACATAAATATGATATCATATATGATCCTCTAATATTGATTTGTTAATAATAGTTTAGTAGTATCATCGTTTCAGGTGTTAACTGATTTGTTTTCCTTTATATGCATGGTTAGGTAAGCCATATTTGTTATGGATATGATTTATTTGATTCATATAAATAATTATATTATTTTCATAAACATTATTTTTAGTCATAAAATGAAAATTATTCTTGAATGGTTACGATGGGGAAATGAATCTCATCGCGTTCGTGGAGACAATAATATGTACGTACGCACAAGCGACAATATCATTATATTGATAGAGAAATTATATGTAATTAGATGGTATATCATATATACAGAATAATTAACATGTTATATTTATTATTTACATTAGTTATACTCATTATTATACCCATCCAAATAATGAAGTGTTTGAATAACAAACTACACCATGACGTGGAGACGGTAAGCCGTACATATGCACGTATGATGACTTTGTCATTCATATAATGGATAGAATAATGAATATGGTTGTGCCATTTTTATAATAACATCACAATATATATATTATACTGGAGTTATTATTTTATAATGGAAAAAACAAAGAAAGAGGATGCATAAGAAGAAAATAACTTGAAAGAGGTGATGAAATATTTACCTCTTATATGGGTTCTTCCTTTTTGATTTGATCAAAAGTGATACTTAGGTTGGCTTTATGACCAAAGGAAGGCCTCTAGGATGAAGGGAATAAAGTTGGGAGGATATTTGGGCAGGGTTTTTCCAATCAAAATGTCTTTGGAGGTGTGAAATTAAGAAAAGGGTAAGTACCCTTTTATAAGAGAGGTGAGGGTCACTTTTAGGAAAATCTTGAAATATTATTTTATAATAAAATCATTTTCGGTTTATAATGGCTCCAAAATGTTTTATTTAGAGTATAAGGTGTGTATGGGTCTAAAACCTCTCAACCAGTAGGTTTTAGACAGGTTTAGGTCACCATATTAATCTTATCTTTTAGATTTAACTCTTAGTTAAATAGTTTGTCATTTACCATGTCTCTTTGTATTTTTATATTATATGGTTAATAAACTTACTATAACAATCCAATATAACCCCAAGTGGTTAATTATTAATATATATAACCTTATATAAGTCCTTTGGATGAAACTTATATTTTTAGGAATATTATATCAATTAATAATATAATATTTGTTTTAAAAACTCAATTATGTCAATTTTGACACTATTTAGTATTTGGTTTTTGTGAAAATCATAACAGGATGATTACTTCAAAAAAATTATTTAATCAACCCTAAAATTTCATATTAACCTATAAAATTATTTTAATTCCTCTAAAGTCTCAAATTACATTTATTTGGATATATATAATATCAATTATTTTAATCTTTCATTAATAAAGTAATTACTGCATCATCATTGTGTCACTAATAAATTAAATTATTTAATGTCAAAAAATTGTTAATAAACTACCATTATGTAGGAAATATTTTTATATTTCTAAATAATATTTATAGTCAAATTTATCTTATGTATAACCCTATATTAAAAATGGTTTAGTTATTAAACTTTGAATTTAACTCTTTGAACTCTTCTTTAAATAAAATAATAATTAATGTCCTAATCTAATCTAAGTGGACCAAATGGGATCATATTTTATTCCTAAGGTTGTTTATGGTAGAATTACACTTATAAAATATAATTAGGACATGTGTTAGGGTAATTATGATATCATTTTTACCTTTAATTACCCTATTTACTTTTAACCGTGGTAAATAAAATTCAAAAGTTACTTTTCACCAAAAATTAGTTTCATCTTATTGAACCAAATTTTACTTACTAATATCAACTGTGTATCTCGGATTTTTGAAATTCAAATCACAGAAGTAGTAAAATTAAGTTTTATGCAAATTTGCAAATGCTCCTAGGAGGTGGGTAAAAGACGGTAAAATGTTCAATAAAATTTTTATATATCAAAATTTATTATAAAATGACTCCATTAAATTACATTGAACTTATATAGGTATTATCTATCTATTTTTACCTAAAATAAATTTAAATAAAATAAATAATTATTTAAATAAAAAATTCGGTTTTAACCAATATCGTAGTGTTTTTCACTATTCATCAAAAATTGAAAGTTTTCAGAAAAATACCAAATATTCACCCTAAGCTAATTTCGATATTATGAATTCAAAAATGAAGTCCATTTTAAAAAATAAAATTTATAAAATTTTAAAAAGTGGGTATCACTATTCATAACGGCTAGTTTGATTGGTCGCAGTGTGTTAGAATCTCGAAGTTGCGTACAATGCAAGCTAGTGCATTATTCAAAGGGAAATATACCTTGGAAGCTTGGGGTGTTACATTCTTCCCTACATAAAAATAATTTCATCCTCGATATTTCTATAATATTACTGCAAAAAAATATTCAGGTGTTTCTTCATCATAAGGTCCTCGAGTTCCCAAGTTGCCTCTTCCATCTTATGATTTCTCCATAGAACTTTTACCAGACGAGTCGTACAGTTTCTCAGCACTTGTTCTCTGGTATCAAGAATTTTGACAGGCTCTTCATAATAAGACAAATACAGTTCCAGTTCAATTTCCTCATAGGTGAGTACATGCTTTGGGTCAGGAATGTATTTTCTCAACAGTGATACGTGGAACACATCATGAACTTTGGAGAGACTTAGAGGAATTTCCAAACGATAAGCTACAACTCCAATTCGTTCTAGAATTTCGAAAGGTCTGATGTACCTGAGGCTCAATTTACCATTCTTTCTGAAACATATAACACCCATCCATGGAGATACCTTCAAGAAAACATGATCTCCTAGTTGAAATTCCAAATTCTTGCTTCGGTTATCGACATAGCTCTTTTTCCAACTTTGAGCTGCTTTGATGTGGGTTTGGATAATCTTTACTTTTTTCCATTGTTTCCTCAACAAGTTCTGGGCCTATGAGTTTTCTTTCACCAACATCATCCCACAAGTTGGTGTGTGAGATCTCTTTCCATATAATTCTTCATATGGTTCCATCTGAATAATTTTATGTAAGCTATATTTATAGGAAAATTCTACCAAAGATAAATATTGATCCCACATTCCTTGAAAGTCAAGTGAGCAAGATCTCAACATGTCTTCTAAGGTTTTAATAGTTTGTTCTGATTGTCCATCAGTTTGAGGGTAGTAGACAGTTCTCAAACTAAGTTCAGTATCTAGGGCCTTTTTAAGACTTTTCCAGAATCTTGATGTAAAATGTGGATCACGATCAGAAACAATCGATAGGGGTACTCGATGAAGTCTTAAAACTTAATTAATATATAGTATTTCCAGATGTTCAAGTGGTAAATCTTCTCTTATAGCAAGAAAATGTGCTGAATTGGTAACACAATCAATAATGACCCATATTGCATCATTTCTTCTAGGATTCTTTGGTAGCCCCATGAAAAATCCCATCATAATATTATCCCATTTCCACTCAGGTATGGGAAGAGGTTGCATGACTCCTCTAGGCTATTGCCTTCTAGCTTTCACTTGTTGACAAACCATACATATTGACAAAAAATCAGTAATCTCCCTCTTCATGTTGTCCCACAAAAAAATGTTCCTTCAAATATCTATACTTCTTGGTGCTCCCAGGGTGTATAGAGAAATTAAAGCTATGAACATCATCCAACAATTCCCTTTTTAGATCAGTTATGTTAGGAACACAAAGTATCTTCCCAAATTTCAAAATTCCATCTTCATATATGAATTCACTCAATATACCATCATTCACAGCTTTAATATTCTTTTGAAACTCCTCATCATTAGTCTAAGAACTGTTTATCCTTTCTATTAAAGAAGGTTTGGAAACCATTTGAAAAAGAATTGATGTTTCACCTTCCATGGTTATTCCCATATCCATCTTTACTAGATTCATGTATATAGGATCCTTTTCAACTCTCATCTTGTTCAAAACTCCACGATCCTTTCTACTTAAAGCATCTACCACCTTATTTTCCTTCCCCGGGTGGTAGTGTATAGTGCAATCATAATCCTTGAGTAGTTCAAGCTGTTTCCTTTGCCTCATGTTGAGTTCTTTTTGTGAGAAAATATATTTCAAACTCTTGTGATTAGTATAAATGTCACATTTTTCACCATAGAGATAGTGTCTCTATATTTTTAGAGAAAAGATTATAGCTGCTAACTCAATATCATGAGTGGGATAGTTTTGTTCATGAATTTTTATCTTCCTTGATGCATAGGCAATAACTATATCATTCTGCATAAGGACACAACCAAGTCCTTTCTTTTTAGCATCACTATAAATAAAAAACCCATCATTCCCTGATGGTAGAGTCAAGATAGGATCATTAAATAATATTATCTTCAGTTCTTCAAAACATTCTTCACACTCTTTTGTCCAAAAAAATTTAACCCCTTTACATGTGAGCTTGGTTAATGGGTTAGCCAACTGGGAAAAATTCTGGAAAAACATCAATAATAACTTGCTAAACCAATAAAACTGCATACCTCAGTTATACTTGTTGGTTCTGGCCATTCTTGGATTTCCTTTGTCTTAGAAGGATCAACAGAGATTCCATCCTTAGAGACAATATGTCCAAGAAAAGAAATATCCTAAAGCCGAAATTAACACTTGCTAAACTTCCCATATAATTCATTTCTTCTAAGATTCTTTAGAATAATGCACAAGTGATTTTCATGATCTTCATATCTTTTGGAGTATACCAAGATATCATCAATAAATACCACTAAAAAGTCATCAAGATATTCCTTGAAAACTCTATTCATTAGATCCATGAAGACAGAGGGTGCATTAGTCAATCCAAAAGGCATTACTATAAACTCTTAATGCTCTTACCAGGTTTGAAATGCTGTTTTCAGAATGTCTTCCTTTTTCACACACAACTGATGATATCAAGATCGATGGTCAATCTTTGAAAAATATTTATCTCTATGAAGTTGGTTGAATAAATCATCAATGTGAGGAAGGGGATAGTTGTTCTTTATTATTATAGCATTGATCTCCCTATAGTAAATGCACAACCTCATAGATCCATCTTTCTTCTTAACAAAAAGGACAGGGGATCCCCATGGAGAAACACTAGGGAGAATAAATCCCTTATTACTCAATTGCTCTAGTTGTTTCTTTAGTTCCACTAATTCCATAGTGTCCATTCTATAAGGGGTCTTCGATATGGGCATTGAACCAGGATTTAAATAAATGTAAAACTCAATTTATCGTTCCGGAGGATGTCCAGGTAAATCCTCTGAAAACACATCAACATATTCTTGCACAATAGGTACATTCTCTATTTGAACATTCTTTTCCTCACCCATAGTTATTTCATTCTCCTCCACCACAATAATTGAATTTAGTAGAGCTATTAGTGGTGAATCTAGATAAGAATCAGGTGATGGCGTTTATTCTCTAAAGATAATGTACTCCTTATCATCATCGGAAATTGTAACCTCCTTCTTTTTGCAATAAATTTTCACATCATGGTCCGAAAGACAATCCATTTTGACGATTATATAAAATGAAATCATGGGTATGACGATGAGATCAGCAGATAAATAACATTTCTTTTATCTAATGGGAATTTATTCATAAAACTTTGTTGTGATGATACTTCTCTTAGGTGTTTTGAATGAAAACTCCCTTGTTAAGTAAAATTGAAAACATATAATTTTCCTAGCAAACTGGGAATATATGAAACAATGTGATGATCCAGAATAAAATAAAGCATTGGATAAACTTAAGGAAACCATTAAATTACCATCCACCATGTCTTTTGGGGCTTCAACCTCAGTAGTAGTGATCACATAAGCTTGGCCTTTCCCCTTGGTCTTTTCTTAGGTAAGTTCCCTTGGCGCTTAGGAAATTCATTTGCATAATTCCCCTTTTCTCTATAATTGTAGAATTAAACATTGATAGTCTCTTTCTTCTCCTTGCAATCACGAGCTTGGTGGCCTTTTCACCACACTTGTAACATACTCCCATTCTATTCAGGCAAGTAACAGGGTGTTTCTTCCCACATTTACCGCAGGATGGATATTAAACTTTTCCCTTCTTCCCCTTATTTCCATTTCCAGAGAGTTCAGTAGATCTCTTTTTCTCTTTCTTTTCTTTGAAGTTGTAAGACTTAGAGAATTACTTTTCTATCTTGATAGCACATGAGACAATATCTTCATACAATGAGAAGGATTGTGAGACTGATGCTCGATGGAGAAATGGTTTTAACCCATCAAAGAATCGATCAATATTACTCCTTGGGTTACGCATATAATTTTCTGCATGCCTTGCTGACCTTGTAAAGTTAGCCTCATACTTTGCGACATTCTCATCCCCCTTTTGCCTCAGACTCAGAAATTTTCTTTCCATATCCGCTCGATGGTCACGAGGAAAGTATTTTTATAAGAAAATCTATTTAAAATCCCTCCATTCCATGTTCGATACTTCTTCATATTCCTTTGTGTTTTGGATTAATGACCACTATTGATGTGTATCTCCTGTGAGGTGATAAACTACCATGACAATTTTTTCCCTTTCGCTAGTCCCCAAAGCATGAAATATTTTCTCTAAGTAATTTATCCATTGCTCATCTACTAATTAATTTGTACTCCCATTGAATATTGGTGGTTGTTTCCTTATAAAGCGGTCTAACATTTATCCTCCACGTTTTGGATCAGGGTGCTTCATATGGGTAAGGTTATTATTCATAACCTGAGTAAGTTGTCCCAGTATGGTGATAAGATGATCAGCACCAATTGCTTCACCAGCTCCAATATAATTTTCTTGAGTAGGAGGGAAATACCTACATGTATTATGTGCATTGATATAGTTTCCATTATTTCCACTAGGTTCTATTTCTAAAAAATGGCATACACTAGATTAGTTTATGAATCACAATACATAATTCCAAACCTGTAAAAAACTTAACATAAATTGAACAGTTTATGGTTATAATCCATAATCATAAAAATGTTTTCTTTGAGTAAGTATATACTCATAAACCCTTCATAATGGTTTGTAAAGAAGATGAGAATTATCCTAAGAATATCCCTCGAGAGTGTCATAACCAAGAGTGCAACAAGGCCTGTTTTCATTCACCTGTTCCCGTTCGAGTCTAGCTCAAAGCGATATTTTCGGGTTTTACCCCTAGGTACATCTGTGCCAGAGCTGCCTCTACCTGCTCATATCTAGATAGGGATTTATTTCTTGGAAAAATCACAAAATCTTTACAGTACCAAAATTTTAGGAAGTTCTTTTATACTAATCCTCAAAGTCTATCTTAGGGTAATATTCTCATTAGAGTTTTTCTAAATCTAGCTTACAAGGTTTGTACTAAACTTCCTTTGATACCAAATATAACTCCCTGACCCCAGTTACCTAGAGTCAGTGCATTATGACATAACATTGTCATGATCACAAGAGATCAAATCCCGAAAGACCGATCAGTTTAGTAGGATTGAAAGTAATAGATACATTCATTAGATTTACATTACATCATGAAATAAAAACATCAACAACATTTTTTCCCCTTTGAACAAAATTATATCCTTATCCTATCCCTACAGGTCAACTATAAAACACTTCTTCACATCTTGGGAAAAATAAAAAATAGAAAGGGGTGATCTTAGACGTTCAGTAAGGATAAAAATTTAATGGAAACTTTCCTAAATAAGCATGAAAATTTAAGGAAATGTATAAGACTGAAACAAAATCCTTTTAAACATAAAATTAAGCATAATATGGAAAGGATAAAATCAAATAATTCCATTTACTTATTCACATGGATATTCTACTAGTTTAATAAAAAAATTCAATATCAATAGCCACTTTCATAATGATGGAATGCATAATGCTAGACTTCATAACCACATAGTCAAGGCCTTATGCCAAGACTACAAATAAGATTTTGTCAAGGACTTGTTCCAAGACACTAGTTTGTCTCATGAGACCTACCGATGCATCAAGGAGCTATAGAGAGCTCCAACCATTACTTACTAAGTCCAATGCATTCCTCATATGAAAAGGTTTAAACATAACATAAACATTCGTATTAAAAATAGCATACGAAATGTAAATACTTATCCATAAACCATGAATGGTTTAAAAAATAACACATCCATAGTCAAACATATCACAAATCCTTCAATACAATATGGAAGTTTTTATCATAATAAATCAACTTCAAAAAATCTTAAAATTCATCAAAGGATGTTGACGTAGATGAACTCAAAACTTTTTTAGAAAAATATCTCTTTCTATTTTAAAATCATTTAAAAGTTATATAATTATAATAGAAAACATTTATATTGAAAATATTCTTATAAGCTTGTATGGGAAGCTTCAATGATGTTATAATGGCAGAAAATAGCCGTACCCACCATATAAGTTAAAAAAAAGACATTCTTACCTTAATTTTGTTGAAAAGGTCATAAAGTACCTTGTTTAGAAAATGACGGAAAGATTCATTTAAAAACATATATGGTCAAATGAGGGTATAAATGAATTTGACCAATATTCCAGTAAATAGGAATAATGTTTTGAAATACATTTTTAAGAAAACATGGATGCAGATGATAAAGAAGTCCCACTAGATACTTACGTTTTAACAACCTCAGATAAGTAAAGAGATTGTAGAATTAACCCTTACCTTGTAATTTTCCTTGGTTGAGGGTAAGTTAAACTCCTGTATAATATTTAAGTCATTTTTATTAAATTATACAATAACTATATACATAAATATGATATAATATATGATCCTCTAATATTTCTTTGTTAATAATATTTTAGTAGTATCATCATTTCGGGTGATAACTGATTCGTTTTCCTTCATATGATTGGTTAAGTAAGCCATGTTTGTTATGGATATGATGTATTTGATTAATATAAATAATAATATTATGTGAATAAACATTATTTTTAGTCATAAAATGAAAATTATTCTTGAATGGTTATGATGGGTAAATGAATCTCATCGCGTTCGCGGAGATGGTAATCCGTATGTACGCACGAGCAACAATATCATTATATTGATAGCGAAATCATATATAATTGGATGGTATATCATATTTACAGAATAATTAAAATGTTATATTTATTATTTACATAAGTTATACTCATTATTATACCCATCCAAATAATGAAGTGTTTGAATAACAAACTACACCACGACGTGGAGATGGTAAGCCGCACGTACACACATATGGGGACTCTGTCATTCATATGATGGATATAATAAGGAATATTCTTGTACCATTTTTATAATAAAATCACATTATATATAATATACTAGAGTTATTATTTTATAATGGAAACAACAAAGAAAGAGGAAGTGGAATAAGAAAAGAACTTGAAAGAGGTGATGAAATATTTACCTCTTCATCGGGTTCTTTCTTTTGATTTGATCAAAAGGGCTCATTAGGTTGGCTTTCTGATCAAAGGAATGCCTCTAGGATGAAGGGAGGAAAGTTTGGAGGATATTTGGGCAGGTTTTGGCCTAGAAAAATGGATTTGGATATGTGAAATTAAGATAAGGGGAAGTACCCTTTTATAAGAGAGGTGAGGGTCACTTTCGGAAAAGCTTGAAATATTATTTTATAATAAAATCGTTTTCGGTTTCTAATGGCTCCAAAATGATTTATTTAGAGGATAAGGTGGGTATGGGTCAAAAAACTCTCAACCAATATGTTTTAGATAGGTTTAGTTTACCATATTAATCTTATCTTTTAGATTTAACACTTAGTTAAATTGTTTGTCATTTACCATGTCTCTTTGAATTTTTATATTATATGGTTAATAAACTTACTATAACAAGATAAGATAACTATAAGTAGTTCATTATTAATATATATAACATTATATAAGTACTTTTTCCAAACCTTATATTTTTACTAATATTATATCAATTAATAATATAGTATTTTTTTTAAAAAGTCAATTATGTCAATTTTTACACTATTTAGTATTTGTTTTTTTTGAAAATCATAACAACATGATTAATTCTGAAAAAAATTATTTAATAAACGCTAAAATGTCATATTAACATATAAAATTATTTTAATTTATCAAAAGTCTCAAATTACATTTATTTGGGTATTTATAATATCAATTATTTTAATCTTTCATTAATAAGGTAATTACTGCATCATCATTGTGTCATAAATAAATTAAATTATTTAATGTCTAAAAATTATAAATAAAAGACTATTATGTATAAAATATATTTATATTTCTAATGAATATTTATAGTCTAATTTATCTTATGTATAACCCTATATTAAAAATTGTTTAGTTATTAAACTTTGAATTTAACTCTTTTAACTCTTCTTTAAATAAAATAATAATTAATGTCCTAATCTAATACAAGTGGACCAAAGGGGATAATTTTTTATTCCTAAGGTTGTTTTTGGTCTAATTAAACTTATCCAATAAAATTAGGACTTGTGTTAGGGTAATTATGATACCATTTTTACCCTTAATTACCCTATTTACATTTAAACGTGGTAAATAAAAGACAAAAGTTACTATTCACCAAAAATTATTTTAATCTTATTGATCCAAATTTTACTTATTGATATCGACCATGACTCTTGGATTTTTGAAATTCAACTCACAGAAGTGGTAAAATTAGGTTTTATGGAAATTTGCAAATGCTCCTAGGAGGTGCGTAAAAGACGGTAAAAAGTTCAATAAAATTTTTATATATCTAAACTTATTATAAAATGACCCCAATGAATTAAATTGAACTTATATAGATATTATGTATCTATTTTTACCTAAAATAAATTAAAATAAAATGAATAATTATTTAAATAAAAAATTCGGTTTTAACCAATAATGTAGTGTTTTTCATTATTCATCAATAATTGAAAGTTTTCAGAAAAATACAAAAAATTCACCCTAAGATAATTTCGATATTAAGAATTAAAAAATAAATTCCATTTTGAAAAATTAAATTTATAAAATTTCAAAAAGTGGGTATTACTATTCATAATGGTTAGTTTGATTGGTTGTGGTGTGTTAGAATCTCAAAGTTGCGTACAATGCAAGATATTGCATTATTCAAAGGGAAACGTACCGTGGAAGCTTGGGGTGTTACAAATCATGCCTTTATTCCACAACTATTAAGAATTAGGTTAAAACTTAATTTATATAAAATAAATACTAAGACATTAAATTCAAGTCATAGGCAGATGGACTTAACAATGATTATTCTTAAACAACTCTACATAAGTTTTAAAGTCAAGTTAGAATTCCAAGATCTACCTCTAAATATGAGGATTCCACTTATTCTATTATTCTCTTATAATAGATAATTAGAAAAGATAAATTGCTATAAATTTAGAATAATCTCTCATGCATGTGTGTGTGTGGAAGTTGATACAAATATATTGACACACATATATAGAGATACACATGTGCGTGAAAAAACAATAGCCAATCAACTGACTAAGCGAAAAAGAGTTTACAAGACTACAAAGACACTCTGTTTTCCTATAATTTTTATGAAAATATAATTTATCCCTTTCACAGAAATATTTAAGGACTCTTAAATGACCAAATCTAGTCATACTAAGCTGCATTAAATATTCACACTCTTTATTCTTTTCTCTTTTTGTTTTATCATTTTTACTGAGTTGTGTTTTTATTTACTCTATTTATCTATAAAAAAAGTCTCCTGTATTGAACTAGAGGATTCTAGACACTCTATTTCAATTATTTACTCTTGTACTCACATGTATGATTATAGAAGAATTCATGTGTGACCTGGTTCCTTTTTCTCCCATATAGAATTATAGTAGAGGCTTTTGTTAAATCTTGGACTGTCTGAGTACAATTATTTATAAAATTTGATCTAGGTTGTAGATTAGTTTATTTTATACTAAACTACTTGGTAATTGGTGATTTACAACTAAAGTGGATCGTGTCTTGTCTTAATAATGAACAAATTATTTAATTCTACTATGATTTTATATATTTTTTACTCTATTTTCAAACAGAACCAGAATCTATTTTCAAAACTATTTAACAAAAATTTACTCTAATATTTTACTTTAATCTATGTTTTATATAATTTTTTTGATTCAAGTAAATTAGTTTAAAAAGTTAAAGTGTTTTCAAAATTATTTTAACTAAGATGTGATTGAGATTTTTAGAAACTTTTCTAAAGATAAAATTATATAACTCTTCTATTTTAGTTAACTAATAATATTTTATAATTAAGAGATTTATGTTTTATATCTTTTTAGCATAATTTTTTTGGGAACTCAGTTCATCCCCTCTTGAGTTGTCCACTAGGACCAGAAAAACTAATCACTAATGCATCCCAACTACTCAAAATTTATCCCATAACATCTTAGCACTTTATACTTCCTTAAAATATGTTATAGACTATTATTACTTGATCAAAAATTGTCTCTTGAAATGAAGAATAACTCAACCAATTATCAAACATGAAAAGGTACTACAAAAAACAAAACATCATCACTAGGGGTTCAATAATATCCTCTTTTGGATTTATTAGAAATACTGTCCATCTCTTCTCCTCCTTAATGGAAATAAAATAAATGATATTAATGACATGGATACAATAAACTTCCTCAAAGTAAATAATTATGAATCAAATAACTCTAAGTTTACATGAGGTAACTCTTTTTAGAATAAAATAAATTAAATCAATTATCAATGCTATCCTTATAAACACCTCACCTCAAACAATTGATTCTTCTTTCCCATTCAATAAATAAAACTAAAACTAATTATACAGATTTATTTCTTACACCACTCAAAATACACACATTAAAATAATTCATATATATGGGAATCAACTTACTCACCTTGCAAAAAAATATCTTTAAAAATTATAATAATAAATAATTGAGGAAGAAACATAGAAACAACCATACCATAGTGAGAGGTGGTGTGATGCACTCCCAATTTTATCCTTATATTATCTATTGTGAGTGATTTAGTAAGAATATCAGTAACCTATTCTTTAGAAGGAAAAAATTCCAGCCTAAAAATACCTTCTTCAATATTCTCCTTCAGAAAAATTGTAACTTATCTCAATGTGTTTTAAATTGAAGTGTTGTACAAGTTTTTTTATATGTTTATGTCACTCTGATTGTAACAACCTATAATTAAAGGATAAGTAGCTTAAATACTCAAGTATTTCAACTACCTATTCATCCAGGTCATTTGTGTAGTTTTTTTGTGATGGATCCAAATATACATCCTTAGTAATGTTTAGTGTCATTGATGTTTGCTTATTTAATTTCGAAGTTACATCGTTTCTTCCAATAAAAAAAATAATCCACTAGATTTTGATTTCATTACATCAACATCCCCTTCCTAGTTAACATCTACAAATCCATTTAGTTATAGCTCACATGTCTTTTTTACATATACCTATAATAAAAAGTACTTGAGATGTATATCAAGATACTATTTTCTTCCAAAATATGTGCTTCCTTTGGATTTTATTGATACCATGTATAAAGGGAGACAACATACACAATGTTAGGCCTTAATGTTATCAAGTAAATTAGAATTTTTATCATAATTCTGAACTGCTTCTCATTAATAGTTTCCACTTCACTATTCTTACTCTACTGTATGACCACCTGAATTGGTGCATACACTCCTATAGATTTATGAATGTAAAACTTCTTCACAAGCTCCATTAAATCCATTTGTTTTGGGATAAAAAATATAATATGAATATTGAAAAAAATTTCATCCCAATAAGAATATCATTTCTCCCAATATTTAAATTTCATACCATTATTTCATGTGCCTTAAGAACTCATTACATAAAATTTCTTCATTTCTAGAAAAAAATATTTCATCAGCATATAAAATCATAAAAAGTGATGTTTTGTATATTTTCTTCATATAAATATTTTTCCCCATATTTCCTTTCTAAAACGTCAAACAATTTAGATACTCGTCATGCTTAAAATACCAAGATCGTAGATCTTACTTCAAACCATAGAGGGATTTATTCAGCTTGAAAACCTTACTGCCATCTAAATCATGAAAAAACCTTCAAGATATTCTATGCACACTTCTTCATCATGATCACCTTTTAAAAAAGCTAATTTAACATCCATTTGAAATATTTTAAAGATTTTAAAAGATTATATGGATAATAAGATTTTGATAGTCTCAAGTATAACCACTAGAGAAAAGGTTTCATCAATGTGAACCTCTTCAATTTTTGAGCATCCCTTATATACCATTCGACTCTTCAAGGTCCTTATTTATATATTAAACCCAATCCTTTTGCTACAATGCTTCCATAACTATCTTATGTTCAACCTTATACATTAAACTAGTATGAAAAGTAATCACAATGTTTATTCTTGTCTATAAACCAAGATTATGATCCCCAATAATATCCTAAACATTCATATGCTTTATCTGCCTTGTATTAAAAACTTTAGAACTCATTTATTTATCTTCATTATCAGATAATACAGAATGTGAATATTTAGTATGGACTTGTGTATTTTTTTTCATTTTCCTCAATAATTTTAGAGAAAACAATGCCATACACAACATTATCCATTATAGTAGTCATGATTCATTCTTCATTCTCAAAGATTGAAATATCAACATTGTGAATAATCCTTTTAAATTTATTTTTGTAACATCTATAGGATTTAACATTAGGTGTGTAACCAAGGAAGATTCCATTTTAATCCTTTTCATTAAACTTTACTTCTCTTATATCTTTATTTTTAACTAGGCATGGACTTCTAAACACATTGAAGTGTTTAAAATTTTACTTTCATTTGATCCACATATTATAAGGAGTCATATATGATTTTGGTCTTATGAGGAATCTATTTTGAATTATTATAGTATTTTTGATAGACTATATCGAATATCACCTTGAGGTATCATGATTTTCAGCATAGTTATATCCATATCAAATAGAATCATATTCTTCATTTTTAACACTCCATTTTATTAAGGAGTATTTAGAGTATGAAATTCATGTCTGATTCCAAATTTGTTGAGATATTTAGTGAATTATCTATTGGAATTTTCATTAATTTTATTTGATCTCATCATTTTTAATTAAAATCTTGTTTTTTTTCAAGTATCAAAAAACTATTAAATCTATATAGTGACCATGATTTGTGTGATATGAACATGGTGCATTCCATCCTTGTGAAATAATATATTAAGTTGATAAAATATCATTCAATATTTATTTTAATTTTAGTCATATTACCATATATATTATGTTTAATCACTTCAAGTGTCTTTGAAGTTTTTACTTCAACTCCCTTATGAGTTTTTTTCACTATTTTTACTTTTTTTCATGTTTTAAAAATAATAATAGTGTATTATTTTAACAATGGAAAATTCCTCACAAATTATTCTTAGATCAACTTATTCATATTCTTTTGTTCAAGGTGACTAAGCCTTATATGCCATAACTTATTTTATACTTGTTGACTTAAGTACCACCTTACATTTTCTTCCCTAACTTGAAATAAACTTCCTAGGGTTCTCAAATACCTTGTAAAAATAGCCTCATATTTAGTGATATATCATTAACAAATGTCACAAATCATACTTTATAATTTTCAAAATTTTAAATATTATTTAGATCACCATTCATGTGAGATGAACACCTACTTTCCATGATCCAAGTATTATTTAATTTAAAATATTTAATTTCATATATAACCGCATTTTCATATTACCCAATTTGACATTGTTTCTGTCTATTTCAAAACCATTGACATATATTCAAATGAGATGAGATAAATTTAATTCATACATTTGAGGTGTTCCCTTCTTGATCACATCTTGTATATACGTCCCATATAATTCTAAATTTGTTTTTAACTTCAATATTTTTCTAAATCTATCAGATACTCTTCTAAGATCTCATCCATGGTGGTTATCTCCCCCTTGATTCCTAATATCTTCTCTCTCTAGGTAGAGACATGTTATGCCAAAAATTATATTCCTTGTGACAAAAAAAACCAAAAAATCAATAATATCCTTCAAAAATTCTATTCAAATAAAAATTATGTTGCTAAAATGGTTACTATATCGATCAATTTTCAACCCTTAAATGTGTAGACCGCACATAGCAGTTTTTTGGAATTATTCCTTGAACATTTGAGATCAATGAAAACTATTATTTTTAATTTATCTATTTTCATATTTGAGAAGATTTAGCTTTAGGGATATTATTTATTTCATATCACAGTATTCCATTCATTTATTTAGTAGAAGTATTTTCCTTTTGCAATATAACTTCTATATAATTTACCTTTATATATCTTACATCTTTTTTAGAGTAGCAACTTATTACAGGTTTTTTGTAACATTAAACTTTTTCTTTAATAACCTTGTTCCCATTGCAAATTTTTTCTCCTTATGTTTCTCCAATTCAACCATTTAACTTCTTAGTTTATTAATTTCCTTATCCACAAGGATAATGGTAGAATTCATGTCTTCAATGATTTTCCATTTTTTTCAATATCATTATTCGACACATCAATTTACTTAATAAGACTTTATTTTTAATCCATAAGTAGAATTTTCTTATCTAAAAATATTTTTAGCCAAGTGTTGTCTTCTCTTAGCCTTATAATTTATTTCATATATATTTTAATTTTATTTACATAGTGTATTATTTAGAAATTTATCTTTCTTATTCAGTATATTCACTATTGTATAGAGATTCATCTTTTAATGGATTTACCTCTTATTCCTCTTATTCAATGATAAATTTTGAGATAAATCTCTAGAAACTTTCTCTTTATCATCACCACTTTATTCACTATCACATACACCTTCCTCAACTGAAAAAATGTTTCTTCTAAAGGAAATTAGTGAGATATTATTCTTTCCTTTTGACCGAGCATATGAGAGATCACTCCTAGTGGTGATTTTCTTGGTAGATTCTTAATTATCTTTTTATATTTAAAATTTCATAGGATATTTAGTGAATAATTGGTTAACCTTTCCATAATAATTTTTTAAATGGAGGTTACCTCTATATTTACCTCTTACACCTCTTATGAAATTTCTTAACATGAGAGAAAGAGTTTCTACACAATATTCCATGTTTTATACCATATACAGATATCTCTGCTTTTATTTTTTTCTTTATACCTTTAAGAGATTTAAAAGTAATTTCATTTTCCTGTTTGCCTTTAGTTTTTCATATTTGATAAGAGTATTGTGGAGTTATTTGATTGTGAAGTCATAAAAGAACTATATCTTATAGGGTTTATATTTTTCATCCAATTTATCTAGAAATATCCTCATCATCATTTTCAAAATAATAGTCTTTAAGATTTTATCTAAACTATGTGATAATACTAAAAATTAAATTTACCATAATAAAGAATTCATTTACAGTTTCATCCTCTAGTATTCTAACACCTTAAAACCATTGTATAATTATTTATTAATTTTATTATTTTACCTTTTTGTTTCCTTCATAAATTCTATAAAGCTTCATGCAAATAAATTTAGTAGTTCTTTTTCATATTTTTTTGATAAAGCTGAAAATAAATAATTTATGGACTTCCTATAATTTATATGTTTCTTTTTTCAGTCTGATACCATATTGAGGATTAATATGGAATAATGAATCCATATTGAATAGAATGGACAACATCAGGATGTATAATGAATATAGGGTACTGTCCTCTCTTTCCATGAATGAGACCTATTCCCATAAAATGTTAGGATGCATTTTTTTAATAGAACTGTGTTGATCCATATTGTGTTCTTGAGAATGACACCAGATAGTAGGACTTGATCTGAAACCAATTATTGGATCACACAAAGGGTGATACAACCTCAGGGGGGGATTTGTGTGTATTGAAATTTGAATCCCCTTTAAAATTAATTCTTATTCAAAACCTCTATCTTAATATTCTCATTTATTCCAAAATGAATTAATTTTATTATTAATGAGGTTCATCACCTTTAAGGATGACTACATCCTTTATGTTTCATGGTTATTATCCCACACACACAACTCCATTATTATTATCAAAAGGAACTTTAGAAAGGGTATAAACTTGAACTCTTACAACTATTGGAAATAGCCAGTTACAATCTCACACCAACAGAACAAAAAAATAATTTTTAATAAAGATCACTGGTGAATGTATGCTCCTTTACATAGACTCCAAATATTTTGATATTATTCCTACTTCTTTCACAATAATCCTCTAAAACCATTATTTGTATTTATTCCTTGATAAAACAATGTATAGGTTAAACTTTTCGAACTATAATCACTTTATATTTATTCAATTTTTGTAATTTATATTCAAGAAATATCATGTGAATACTATTTTCCTTAATAGTTAAATAAATCTACTTGAGTCTTGATGGATCAGTTTGAATCATTCAAAATCATAATCTTTGGTCTTCACTTCATTCAAACTCTAATAAAATTTTTGGATAAATACTTGGTTTATTTCCTTCCTCATGATATTTATAAATATTAATCTTTTGTTTTACATTTAAATTCTATGTAAAATATATAGATTTAAATTATCTTTATATTTCCATGTAGGTATGGGGATCTGGAGTCTTATTTATGCATGTAGCTTCTCAAATTTCCATAACTCACTAGATGGTTATTCTGCTTCAATATCATCTTGAATCATGATCAATGAGAGTGATCATGATGTTTGATTCATGAAGAACATAAAAAGAATCATTTGATTATTTATTATTTTATTTCCTTCGAATATGATTTTTTTACTCCCAACATACCTTTACATAGCTCTTAGATTACCTTTATTGAGGTCTCAATGAACTTACATAGGTAATGTAATTATTATATTTCCTTTATGGAACATTTGGTTTTTAGTGTTTATCCATATGTAGATTTAGGTTACCTTTACAAATCCATAATATTATTTAGGTTACCTTTACGTAAGTCTTCACTAAACTTTACATATATTTGGATATTCAAAGTACTTATATATATATTTTTTTCTTATGATCACATTAAAATAATTTCTCATAAGTAAATTATCTTATGATGTCCTGGGTAACTCAATTATTATACAGAAATCTCAATTCACCTATGTGTAAGTGAATTACCTATTCTATTTCTTTCAAAATAAATGTCATAAAAAAAATATCATATGAGGTTTCAAATATTGTACTTGGATTGAAATATCTTATTCGATCCCATATATCCTATGTGATTATAAAATATCATATGAAACATTTAAATCAATTACACTATATGATGATTTTCTTTTCCAAAAAACATATTTTGATCAACAATACAAGACTTCATTTAGCCTTAACTAGAACTTATTTAAATGATCTCCAAGGCAGCTGAACCTATGAAAACTTACCCTAAAACATATTTGAACTTTATAATTCCATGAAATATATTATAAATAGTGAATCCTTGATTGGAGCATGCCTCTTGATTTGAATAATATCTCATCGAATCATTAAAATTGAAAAAGTATTTCTAAAAAAACAATATCATCACTAAGGGTTCAACATATATGTTACTTGGGTTATGTGTAAGTTTCATATTAATCTGTTTAGGTGTGATTTTCACCAATGTTTATGTCATTTTAACTACATAGGTATTAGTTACTTCTATGTACGTGTGTTTTTACAATAGTGTATGAGTGATTCTCCACCATTGTAGGTTTTATTTCCACTTGTGTATATATCATGAATTACTTTCTGAAATATGAACAAAGAATGATCATAAGAAGAATCTAGGGGATTCATATACATGTCAAGACAATAATTTGGGGTTATATATTATCATGAATGATATAAATATGAGTATTCTATTCATATTATGATTAAATAAATTAAAATTAAGAAAACATGAAAACTAAAAATAATAGCCACAAATCTCATGAAAATTTGAAACTGCAAGGAAAACGGAAAATTTCAAAGAATTTAAAAAGAGAATATCTCTTAGAAATTTGAACAGCTAAGAATAAAGGAACCAAAAATTGACAAAAAGGAGATCTATCTTGGAGTTTGGGGTGGGGGATTTTTCTTTCAAATATTTATTAGGAATTTGATATTTATTTCGTTTTATTTTGTTTACTATTTTACTTAGTTTTGTAATGTTTTTTTCTTCCTCCATCATCTTGGTCTCCCTTAGAATAGAGGGGTAAATTTTGAGTGATCAAGGAAGGTAATGTTCTCTATTTTTTTAAATTCTTGAGTCTTTAAACTTCAATAAATAAAATCTCTATTATTTATTGAAATATGTTAGTATAATTTTCCTTTTTATAACTTCAAATGTAGTTGTGTTTGATTTATTTTTGTTTAGTTTTTATTTCCTTTTTCAATGATCCATTATCTCCATCCACTCAATTTTAGTCTATATATAGTGGTATAGTATTAATATAGTGGTTAAGTTCTTGGTGTTTTCTAGAACACATGGAATGGATAATAGTTACTCTTGGATTTCTTGGGTGGAATAAGACCTGATTTAGTATTTCTTGAGTAAACTTTGAGTTATTTTCTATATCACTTTCAAACATAAGAAGGATAATAGACTAAGAAATGGATTTTGTTAAGTTAATCCCCATCAAATCAATTCAACCAAGGGTGAGAGGTGAAAAAATTATAGAATATATCATTCACTAGTTAATAAAAATAACATGAGTCAATAATTTAGAGATTAGGATAACATTACTATTAGAAATCCAACCCTGACCCAATCACCCTTTAATCATTTTTTTTTCAACATCTTTATTGCATTTTATAATTGGTTTTCAAAAAAAGAACATAAACTAAAACAAAAATTTTATCTAATTAAAAGTAATGATATATTTTTAGATCACTCCTCTATAGAGTCTACCATAGGGTTACCAATACTAATATATTTAACTTAGGAGAAATAATTTCTTTTTCTACACCCCATTAAAGGCTGAGTTTCATAACTTGGTGTTTTACTAGGGAGGACGTGCCTAAATCTAACCATTAATATTTCATAAATAGAACCTATAATAACTAACTATTTTATTTTGAACCAAAAATAGAAATAAACTTACTAATTAAACTAAGAGAATTGAGTTTTCAACATGAATTTGAAGAGATTTCTCTTACATACTTTGGTGAAATATTTAGTTTTCACATAGATCATACCACCATTTCATCCAAACCAAACCAAACTTTATGGGACCTGTGTGCTCTATAATTCATAGAAAAAAAATAAAGTTACTATGCCTATTCTTCAAAATGATTTTGGGTTGAAAACTGATCTGATTTAATTACTTTCTATGTTTCATGGATTGGAATGTGAATATCCTAGTAAAAAAATCAAAAAATTCACATTGGTATACTTAAATTTGAAACCATGAGGGGTGGATGAAGAACAAATGAGTCAAAGGGCATTCCCATTTTCCCTAGAACGAATAGAAAAAGAGTAGTTGTAAAACTTGTAATTAGGTGAATTTCATGATTGGGATGACCTATAGATATGATTCTTGAAAATATTCTTCCCTACCTCCATAATCACAATAAAAATGAAGGATATATATATTATATTAGTCAATCATCTGAAGAAACTATCTATGAGCACTGAGAGAGGTTTAAAAATTTATGTGTTAGTTATACACATAAATCCATTTAGGAGAACCAATTTATTCTTTATATTACCAAGAACTACTTGATAATAGTAGTAATATTTTAGATGCATCATCTAGAGGAACCCTAATAGATAAATCACTACAAAAATAAAAAGGACTCATAAAAAAGATTCCACATAAGTCACAATAGTTTGGAATGAGAGGTATATGGAAAAGCGATTTACATGTAGTAAGAACTTATGATTTATATACATTGTTGGAATGAAGACATGAAAAACTATAAAATCATGAGAGGCTATTGGAATTAATGAAAACTAGTGAACAATAAGTACCAACCACGATATGTGGTTTATCTTAATCTCCTAATCACTTTAGTGGAAAATGTATTAAAGTGAAATCCATAGAGAGTTGTTCAGTAGTCATCTATCCAATACATTTTAAATTACTCAATAAAGGATGGTGAGAGCCTACCAAATCCACATATGGATTTGGGAGACAAAAAAAGCAATCCAGGACATCCTACCAAAACTAATACCAGCCACAATCCTTTTATTATCAACAAAACAAGTTCCAAAAAAATGCACCATTCTAGAACTCACCACCTTTCAATCTACATTTCTATAATACTTATGAACATAAAATACCTACTTTATAATAAAATAATTCCATTTAACAACCTTTAACCAGTGCACCATTACCTATTTAGTAACAACAAGAACCTAGAGTAGATATACCAAGGACTGAAGTGGTAGTATTAAAGAACCATCTCAACAATTTAGTTGTAATTTTATCCAAAAATATAGGAAAAATACCAACTAAATCAATCAATAACCATAATAATAATGTGAGTATAGTAAGTACAATATGTGGAAAATAGATTCATCCACCAACTCCAACTGAAATTGAGTAGATCCTACCAGAACCTAAAGAAAACCATGTTGTAAATTCTTGGTAGATTATTGAAATCTAACCACTATAAGAATATAATAAATAATAATAGGATATATCTAGTAAAATAAATACAAAATATGAAGCACTATTTCAAAAAAATAAATGGGAGGAGAAAGACCTTCCACTCTGTTTTTCACTAGGGATGATTTTTTCCAAAAAGATTCACAATGAAGAACTTCAAAGATAAATTCTAGATACTTTACAAAAATTTTATATTAACATATACCTTCATAAATCTCTCAAAAAATACCCAAGTATTATAATTTTTTTAAATAACTTTGTACTAAAAATAAGAGGCTTCAAGGAAATGAGAGGATCACTCTAGAAAGAAGTGTATTATCCCTCATCATACCACAATTGCCGGTAAAATTTTAAGATTTTGGGATATTTTATATCCCTTACACTGTTGGTTCTATAACTTTTTATAATGATCTATTTGATTTAGATTATTATATAAATGTTATGAATCAATCTGTGTTTTTGTCTTTACATATGGGAGAGTTGAAGTCCACAAGAGTGGTGGTGCAACTTGCAAACAGATCTACACCCATTCCAACTAGTGTCTTAAAAGATATGTTAGTTAACATCCAATATATGATATTACCCATATAATTTTATGTTTTAAACATAGATAAAGATAGGATACCATCACACAAACCCTTAATTTTGAGTAAACCTTTATTGAAGATATAAAATACAATCATTAATGTTCATGAAGGAACCCTAACCATGGAGTTTGGAGATAACACTATCCACTTCAATATTTTTTACTCCATAAGGTACACTTAAAATGATCATTAAATTAGTATACTTTCATATATGGAAGAGGTGGAACCCAATGAAGATATTGGTATGGTGCATGGAATTTTATCCTTAGGGAAACATTTAGTACATAAAATTTCATAGATAATGAAGTTGTTTAGAATTATGGAAATTTTATTTTTTATATTAGAGAAAGAGGTAATTTTTTTAATTCATTGATAAAATTGATTTTTTATTTAATTATGTGTCATCTTAGATTCTATATCATGTATAGTAAATCCAAGCCATGTAAGTGAGAAACCCACACATTATTTATTCCTTAGAGAAACCCCCAAATCTGAAATTAAAGTATTTTCCCACTAATTTGAGGTATGTTTACCCAATGAATGTAGAAAAACTACCCATAATAACTTATAATAACCTGTACACAAACCATGAACATAAATTGATTAATTTATTAAAGAAAATGTTAATGTAAAATGTTTTAGTTTATAATATATCATAGAAATAAATCCCAAAATCTTCTCACATTGGATTTCACTTAAGGAAAATTATAGACTTATTAGGCATCCCCCAAGGAGGATGAGTCCCATTATTATAGAGGTAGTTAAAAAAGAAGATAGACATTATTTTAGAATCTAACATCATATACCCTATTTCATACTCACAGTAGGTTAACTCCATTCATAGTGTTCCTAAAATAAATAGACCGATCATTATGTAAAATGATCAAAATGAGTTAATTAGTGTGAGAATTTAGAATAGTAGGTGAGTTTGAATTGATTATAGGATGTTGAACCAGATCACTTGAAAATATCATTTCCTTATCTCTTTTATTTATTAAATGATAGATATATTGGTAGGAAAAATCATTATTTCTTCTTAGATGGTATTTTATGTTATTTTCTAATACCCATTGCTCCAAAGGATCAAGAGAAGACAACATTTACATGTCCCTTTATAACCTTTACTTACAAAAGGATTCCATTTATATTGTTTTATGACCTATGTAAATTTTATATGTTTATGTTAAGTATATTTTACTACCATATTGAAAATTTATTGTAGGTATTTTTAGATAATTTCACTATTTTTGGAAATTCATTTGATCATTTCTGGAGAAAATTAGATTTTTTTGAAAGATTTCATAAAAAAATCATTTTTATAAATATTATAAGTGCTATTTATTATTAGAGAGAAGAATTTTCTTAGGAATTCCATTTAAAAAAATTAATTAAGGCGGATAAATAAAAAATTATGTTGATAAAATATTTTCATTATAAAACTTATCTGAATCATGTTAGATCCTTTATAGGATATGGAGGATTCTACAAGAGGTTCATCAAGGAATTTTGTAAGATAATTCCACCTATCTCTTGATAATTTCTAAAAGATTTTGATTTTGATTTTAATGTTGAGTTTAGGGAATATTTTTATGGATTGAAGATAATATTGATCACTCCACTAGTGATGTAGCGACCAATCTGGTAGAAAACATTTGAGTTACTTTGTGATGATTCTAACAAAGTTATGTGACCAGTTATTTTCTAAATAATTGAGGGAAAACCATAAGTCATTAAATATGTTTCTAAAACCTTGGATTTATACCAAAATAACTATAAGATAACAAAAAAAATCTTAATGTTTTATTTTATTTAGATAAATTCAAATATTATTTGTTAGGCACTAGAGTAGATGTTATTTCTTATCATGAAACCCTTATATACTTTATGAAGAAGTTAGATGAAAATCCATGACTTATGATGTAGATATTGTTTCTTTAAGAATTAAACATAGACAATAATGATAATAAGGGAGTTGAAAATCAAGTGGTTGATCAGTTGAGTAGGCTACCCAACACTACTAAAGTAGGAATTTTAGACCAAGACCCACTGGATGATTACATTCCAAGAGAGTATTTGTACCTAATTAAGGGAGATGTACCATGGAATGATAACATAGTTAATTATTTAGCAAAATATTATACCATCTCATTTGAATCCCAAAAAAAAATTCATTGACATAAATTTGATTCAAAATTTTACATTTGGGAGCATCTACATCATTAAAAAATTCATAAATATAACATTATAAGATGATGAATACATGGGAGTGAAATATAATCTATTTTTGAATTTTTTCATAATTTATCTTTTTTACAAAAATTTATAACTCAATGGAAAATAAGTAAATTCATATAATCAGTAATTTATTAGCCCAATTTTTTCAATTATTCTCATGGATTTTTCAAAAAGCATGAAAAATGTCAATTTTTGTAAACATTTTAAAAAGAAAATAAATGATCCAAAATCAAATCAACTATTGTGAAATTTTTAAATTTTGAAGAATATAATTCATGTAGCCATTTTCCATGTTAGTTGGTAACTTATAAATTTTTCTAGAAATTGATTATGTATCCAAATGGGTGGATTCTAAGGCCTCTAATACTAATGATACTAATGTTATGTTTTCTTTTTTCCAAAATAGCATTTTTTAGGTTTAGAAAACCAAGATCCATCATCAGTGATCAAAGGAACTATTTATAAAGTAGGAGGATAGAGGATTTAATGAGGAGTTATGGAGTACACCATAATACATCCATACCCTACCATCCATAAAAAAAAGGGGAAGCTAAAGTTTCAAGTAGTAAAGTCAAAGGAATATTAGAGAAAAATGTTAAACCTAATAGGAAATATGGATCCAAAGGTTGTAAGACACCTTATGTGCCTAAAAATAGCCTAAAAATACCCATTTAAATTATTCCATATATGATGATTTATGGGAAGAATTTTCACTTACTTATTGTGTTGGAGCACAAATAATATTGGGTTTTGAGGGAAGTGAATATGGATATAGACATAGCTATAAAATCAGGAAAATTTTAGTTTTTGTAATTTGAGGAAATCATGAGAGAATATTAAAAAGATTCAAGATTTTACAATGAAAGGACTAGAGTGGTTCTTGATAAGATCATCCAAGAAAAACATTTCCATCCAAGAGAAAAAGTGTTATTATAAAATTCAAGACTCAATCCAGTGATAGGTAAACTTTGTTCTATATGGGAAAGTCCATTTATAGTTACTAACATACACCCTTTTGGTGTGTTTTAGGTTGTTAAAGAAGGAAACAAGAACCCATTAAATATTAGTGGGAATAAGATAAATAAGTTTCATGGAAATCTTATTCATAAACCAATGGAGGTACTCATACTCATCTAACTTATATATCACTAAAAACCATCAGGTTGTACCTATCCTTAACATTTACATGCATGATGTGATTCTAGTTAAAATATAATTACATAATAAATATGTTATAGTGTATTGAGGAAACTACATCATTTAAGTGTATTGGAGGGAACTTTTATATTATATGTCTTTTCAATTTTTTGTTTTTCTAATTTTGTGTCTTTTTCAAAAAAATTATTTGTATCTTTTTAAATTATAGTATGTTTTCAAACTTTTGAGGTTAATTAGAATGAAAATGAAAAATTTTAATCTATTCCAAAGTTGTAGAACTAATTTAACCCATTTTATCACTTTATATGAATACTAAAATGAACATGTTTTTAAATTATATGTGAGGGAAATTTATGAAAAGACCACTAATTTTTGAATCTCATGTCATGAAACACTATCCTATATTTTGAATTCACTTACTTGAGAGGATTATAAGTGAAATTTGAAATATTATTTATAATTCAATATTTATTGAGAGAACCAAGACATATTTGAATAACCAAAACTTACTGAGTAATCTAGTAAAAGCCTTAGAGCATTTAAGGATGTTGTGCTATACATGATCATGGAATTATTTTATTTTAAAATATCCTTTTATAATGAAATTTATTTTCAAGACTACCTTTAAATTTAAACCATTATAGTGATATTATTTGAGGGAAATCATGTTGGGAAGATATTCTAGATATCATTAAAAGTTGGGCATAAAAGTGTACAACTATTTTGAAGTAAAAAGTGTCCCTATTTGTCTTAAAAATAAAAAACCCCACAAAATTATAAATCTAAAAACGTAGGACAATACTACTAACAAAATAAGGGAAGAGGGAAGAAAATATAGTTTATAATGAATCATTATAAGTGTAACCTACCCCAATATGCTAAAGAAAAGTGTTTGGAGGACAACTGGAGTTATATTAGAGCTAAAACATTCTTTAAAAATTATAGAATCTATGAAGAATATTCTAGAAGAGCTATGAAGAGTTTATAAATTAGTGAAAATAAAGTCCTGGGAAAACATCAAAAGGAATGGAAGAACTTTTTTAATCTAGTTAAATGTAGATTTCACACCTATAAGAAGAAATTTTAACGTCCATATCTACCTTATAGAGCATAAAAAAATGTTTTTTTTGAAAATTTTTGAAGGAAAAAAAGATAAGAGATTTTTTATACTGGTGAAATATCAAAAGGTGTGGACTATATTTGAAAATTTTAAAGGGTAAATATGAATCAATGGAAATGTAAGAGAATGGAGGAATACACTGTATAAAGAAACTAACAATCTTGAATTATGATTCAAATAATTTAATCATTGGTTAGAATACACTAACCTTAATCCTCATAAAAATCCTAAAATGTCCACATGATGTGAAAAAAATAATTAAATCATTGGTTGGATATGAATAAATTCATCAATCCTATGTTCTAACTTACATGAACTTGGAATGAGAAAAACTTTTCTTGAAATTAATACTTAAGTTATGAGTGAAATATTTTCAGATTTATTGATATAAATGTGTATGATATGATGAAAGAAGTGGAAATTAATTAAATGAAATTAATGAGGAAAATAAAATCAATAACATTAAATAGTCATGATAGATTAAGAAACATGGTGTTGAAAAGGGACTCACATTGGCTAGCATTTGAATTATTAATTTGGTAATATTTTTGATAGTTAACTTGTTTGGGTGTCCTAGGATTAAGTGTAGGGGAATTAAAAGAGCCAATATTTTCATATATTTTAATTTTATATTCACAATTTTTATCCCACTATTTTAATCAATTATTGTGCGATTTTTATATTTATTGGTTTGAGGAATAATGTAGAATTTAATTTTTAAATGGATTAAAACCTGATTTTCTATTATCTATTAATTTTTGTATTAATTGGGAAATCCAAGAATTAATATTAAAATTTAGAGTTACATTTAAAATAGAATTTTAATGATAATTTTTATTATTTTATCCCAAATTTGGGATTATTTGAACAAGAATACACTGAATTATATTTTTTTATATATTTCAAGTTTGATAGAACGAAAAAAATGACAAAGGGAATGCAGTGTAAGTATGATTCTTCATGAATTTATGTGTTATTTGGGATCTTTGTCAGTGTAATATTGATCTGTGTAGGTGTGGTTTTCACCAACATATGTGTCATTTTCACCATGTAGGTGGAATTATCTTCTATGTATGTGTGATTTTACACTAATGTATGAGTGATTCTCCACCTTCATAGTTGACATTTACACATGCATACAAGTTATGCATGAATATTTGAAATAAGAATAATAGATGATCACAAGTATACTTCAGAAGATTCATATGAATGTAAAAATAGTCTTTGGGATTATATGTTAGTATTATGCTATCAATAGGTGGTTTCCACATGGATTATGCATAATTAAATCATAACCAAGGAAATTGTATAGTAAAAATAATAGTTGCGAAACTTATGGGGAATTGAAGCTACAAGGAAGAAGGAAATTTCTAAAAAATTCAAAAACATAATATATAGTTGATATTTTAACATCTAAGAGAGAATGTAACCATGAATCTATAAAAAAGAGATCTAGATCAGGGTGGGGAGACTTGGATCATTCAAGGATTCCTTATTATTTAACTGATACTATTTTATGCTTTCAATTTCAAATTTCCTTAGTTTTCTAATGTATTCTACTTCCTCCTTCATCTTAATTTCTCTTTGAATAAAGGGGTAAATTCTGAGTGATTAGGGATTGTAAGTTTCTCCATTTTTAATACTTGAGCCTTACAAATTTAATGAATAAAATATCCTTCCTTTGTTAAAATATATCAGTATTCCTTAACATTATATAACTTTGAATGTGTTTTTGTTTTATTTATTATTGTTAATTATATATTTCCTTGGTTAATGATCTATAATCTCTCTCTACTCAGTTTTAGTCTATATATGATATAAATTTATTATCAGAGTGCTAAAGTTCTTATTGGATTCTAAAACATATGGAAGGGGAAATATTTACTCTCATATTTATTTAGAGGCATAAGACCCAATTGAGTATTCCCCAAGTAAAATTAAAGCGATTTAATATATCAATTTCACACATAGAAATGAGGTTAGAATAATGAAAAAGTTTTTGGTAAGTCAATCCTTACTAAATCTATTCAAACAAGGGTGAGAGGTAAAATAATTATGAAACCTCTCATTCACCAATCAATAAAAATAATATGATCCAATAATTTAGAGACTATGATAGTATTAAAATTGGAAAGAAAAACCTAACCGAATCACCCTTTCATCATTATATTTTTGATCTCTTTGTAACATTTTTTACTTTTTTTTTTCAAAAAAATCAAAACTTAAAATATTCCTTTTATCTAATTAAAATGGACAGTCTATTTTAGTCACTCCTATCTATAAAAAATACTAGGTTTAACAATACCACTACATTTAACCTAGAATAAATAATTGATTTTACACTCCCTATGAAAGGTTGATTGTCACTAAGGAAAAATGAATCTAATGTCCTTGTTAATTCAATGGAAATATCGACATCCTCTAACCACTTCTCAACATTGAGGCTTTATGCCCCACCAAGGAATTTCAGTATCGATCAAACCAAAAAAAATTAAAATTTTATTTAGAATTATTTAGTATTTTTTCCTTTTTTTACCTTTAATATAGAATAAATGTCTTAAATATTGGAGTAATGTGAATCTATAATTGAAATAAAAAATGGATTTAAATATTGATTTTTAATTAGTTTATTCAATTTTTTTAATTTAAAGGTCATGCCTTGATTTTTTGATTTTATGTTAAAATTGTTAAAAGGATTTTAATTCTTAATTTCCATTTTTTAATAAAATTTGAATTATATGGAAGAAGCCTACACTTCTTCTACGTTTTCATGGATTGTTGGTATGAAGATGAAAATAATTGAGGGATGAATTTTTCATAATACTTTATAAATGATTAAGGCTTTACTACTAGCACAAAGACTTTATCTATTTCATAAGACATTCACCAGCTTCCTGAGACTTCACATGGATCCTGTATGACTTCCCAATGGTTGTGTAAAACTATTCACTTAGATAAAATATACAAAATGGATAGCACATAATACATCCCATACACTTAATAAGACTTTATTGTAATCCCATAAGGCTTCTCAAGATTTCATAATATTTGGGTTTTTCTTTATGTATGACTTTGTACATTTCCAAAATCTCGAAAAGGAATGAGTTTCATTCATCACCTAAGAATTTCTACATAGCCCATAAGAACTTGATGAAGTAAATATGAATTTATGAAGGTCTCATATGACTTTATGCTTTGATAAAGACTTTCCAAGAAGCCTATAATATTTATTATACAATTTTCAAGACTTTCTATACTGTTTATGACTTTGGACCTTGCCACTCTTTTATTCATGGGGAATTAAAACATGAAATTCCCAAAACAAATTGTGTTCCACCTAAAATAAATTATCATTTTCCCAGTATACCTAAATTGGAACGGTATTTCCTTAAGATTATATATAGAACTAATTAATAAATTTAAATAAAGAGAAGACTGTGGGAAGAAATTTCAAGACTAGGAATGTTCAAGTAGAGCCTGCTAGTGGAATAAAAACCCACATGAACTCCATCTGAGGAAATGGGAGTTGTACACTAAAATATAGTAGGATTCTAAAGGCATTATAATAAATCAAGGAAGAATGGGAGGATTGTGCTGCTTACATGGGAGATATTAAATCCTATAAATAACCTCTATCATTCAACTGTCCTTATAAAGGATATGAGACTCATTATAGATAATTGGGATAATGATCAATTGGGTGAGATTGATATTTTATTTCTACTGGAGTTTATTTTATTTCTTTAAATTATATAATCCCTCTCTAATGATGTCACATTGTAATCATAGTGGTTGATCCTAGAATATTTTCCCCACCCATGTTAATTAATTCTATGTTTAATTGTTAATTTTAATCTACTCGATTTCTACATAAGTTCTTGATTGTCTTAGAAAATACGAGGTTAACATTATTCTTTGCATTTAAATTCTTATTCTATTATTCTAATTATTCACTTAAAGAATAGTTTGATCTTTTTTTACTTCCTATATGATATAGGATAGTGGTTTTATTCGGGTGGAGACTCCGGTGTTCATTTTAGGTCTAGGCATCAAGCCTTCCTGCCCATAGAGGCACTGATATGGTTCAGTTAACTTGATGGTAACCTATTGCTTCATGGTTCTTATGTATTCTACTTTTTAGGGGGTGTTTTCTTAGGGATTAATTCATTTTTCTATGTTATAGTGTTTTCCCCTTTGTTTCTTCCTCTCAGTGATCTGTGTAATGACTATATATTTTGGATACTTTAAATTAATACTATGTCTGATAGCTTGTGTCACATGAAACATCAAACTAATGAAAAACCCAACTAAAAAGAACTATGATATATTAAAATTACATGAATAATATAATAATTAGTATATATAAGGATACTAATCAATTAAATAATTACATATTATTATTCTCTTTGTTTAATATTTTAAAAAGGATGCCTTTTGAAAAACCATTTAAAAAAGGGGCATTGTATTTTACTATAATAAACTAAATTGATCATAGTTAAAAGTTTATTATAAGAGGTAGTATTTATATTTATAAAATAATATATCAATATTAAATTATTTATAAATATATATAAAAAAATATTTAAAACACATGAAGTTTAAAAAGTCATTTTTAATAAAGTAATTTTCTTTATATATTGTATTTTTATTTAAAAGATAATTTATAAAATCTAGAATTTAAATTTGAAAAAATTAACTCCATTTTTAGATTTATCATGAAAATATTATCCTAAGATTAGTTTTTGATATTTTTCTAAAAATATTGATTTTTAAGTGAATAGTGAAAAAATACCATTTTTACAAATAACATTACTTTTATGACATTATTAGTATAGAAGTATGAAATTTAAATTCATGAAACATTTTTATAAGGAAAAAAATATACTTTAAAGGTAACTTTATAATTTAAAAAAATTTCTTTTAATTTACAAACCCATATTTGACATATTATAACTTAAGTTTTATTTTTGAAGAAATTGTTTTTGATATATTATACATTTACTGGTTTAAAATTGATTTTTATGAATTTTTTAAATTTATTAGAATAAAATTGATTTATAATTTGGAATCAGTTGGTAAAAAGTATTTAATAAGGGTTATTTTAATTTTTGACATAAAGGATAAGTAACCTTAGGTAAAAACTAGTTACCACAGTAAAAGATAAAATGTTAAAATTAAAAATCTAAGAGTAAAAGACCTCAATTTTTTTAAAACATGTGTATAAATGCGTGGATGAGAAATTTATTACCATTAAAACTTATCCTCACCATTATTTATCATTTTTTAAGCCACTTTACTTGAGTGCGACTTCCTATTATTGATTTTTTTTGGTATGTACAAAAATTCCATCCATTTTCACTTATAAAAGGGGTACTCCTCTCCTTACTAAACATCACACCAAAATCCACTTATTTCAGGCCAAAATCTACCAAAAACTCTCCAAAAAATTACCATAGAGCCTAAAGTGGGTTTTTTATTCTTAAAATAACACCCCTCAAAGGCTTAACCCCCTTCACAAAGGAGGTAATTCGGGTAGTGAGGTATAAAATTTCTAACAAATGCTTTCTTATTTATATTTGTTTATATGAAATACTTCTTCCTAAAATTCCATTACACTACATTAAAATTATAAAATTAGTATTATTAGTATACTAAAATGTTATTATAAATATGTAACATTCATTAACCTCCTTTTTCCCTTTTATATTAATAAAAATAAAGTCATTAATTGGGCATTGTTTGGACTACTTCCTCCATGATTTAACATGTTCATTTTCATTAACCATATTTAAAGTATGGTAATAATAGTAAATTTATTATACAATTAATAAATTTATGACATATTTTATATTCTTAAATGACAAACCATATTACCCATTTTACACATTCTATGGAAAATAAAATCAATATCCATGCATATGTGTAGACTAACTCCTCCATAGAACAATTGATTTTCATTTTTCATTTCATCATAAACTTATATGGATTGTCATTATAATGGGTTTAATGGATATATATTATGTTTCTGAAATTATTAATGTTATTTAAAGAAAAATTGGACAACCTATTAACTATATGATCAATAAAAAACCATGATAAATTCAACCATCCAAAAGAGTGTTCTAAGAGAAAAAACGATTTATTCGTACTATGACATAAATTCATATAGGTTATCTTATTATTATAATCATTCCCAATTATGATAAAACGCAATAATAAACACTTAATAAAATTATTATTATTCTGTTATAATGATATTACAAATAAATCACTTCATAATCATACATTAATTATGGTATGTTCTTGTTTGGGTTGGTTTAACAACATACTTGAACAATGCTATAAATTTATATCAAGGATGAATATGGGAATTTAATTTCTAGTACTATATGATTTAAATTAGTAAAAAATTTGTTTTTATAGAATTTTAATATAAAAATTCAATCCATTATTTAAGAAAACACCCTTTATTCACTAATAATCATTGGAACACGCTCACTTTAAAATTCATGTTTAAGTATTGTAAAAAAACTACCATATAATGAAATCATAACATTATAAATAATTATAAAACATAAATTCCAATAAATTTTATGATCCGTTAATGATAAAATTTGGGATAATAATGAATAATAACACCACTAATATGAAACTGGTTTAAAACTAGCAAGATCACTCACACCCAATATTGAAAATAGATAATAACTAACTAATATACATGTAGAGAATAATTATTAATGAAGTTTATAAATGTTTATAAATATTACATTGTGACTAAACATAAATTAAGGTAAGAGTTTTCTTGATCTTAATTATGATTATTTGAGAATGTTACAAGCTACACACCATGTTTCATTTGTATGATGTTATATTGATTTATTATCCCATGAATTTTATCTACTTTATTTACTTTTAAATATTAGGATATACTTATCCAAATAAATTTCTTTTCTCCAAATTTCTTTTGGCTCAAGTTTTACCCCAGTCATAGGAGTTTTTTGTAACTCAATTTTCATTCATTGAGTTATGATAATTATCTTGAAATTATTTCATATAAGTTGGAAACATTAATATGTTTGATTTTATTATGTGGAATTATCTCATTGTTTAAATTTTTAACACATAAAACCCTTTCAAAATATTTTATACTTCAAATATTATATTTACTTTAAGATATATTGATAACTCAAATATCTTTTCTTTGAGTTATAAAGTTTAATCATGAATCTTATTCTTCCATGTTTATATTCTTCCACATTAATATTTATTATATGGTATTTTATAGTTCTATTTGGGAAAAATAATTTTTAATACAAAGAAGATTTTTTTACACTTTTTATAATGGGTGTTCCGAATAGATGAATTTTTAAAGTATTATAAGGGTTCTGTTCATAATAAAATGTTTTATCTTTAGTTACACATTTACCAGAAAAAAATTTATATAATTTTCAAGATCCATTATTATATATTCTTTTTAAAATTAAAATTATTCATAATATTTCTCTCTACCTTTTCAAAATTTACTTTTTAATGTGACATGTATGTTTCTATTTTATGAAAATGTTAAACATGTTTTCTAAAAGATCTTTTAAAATTTCATCTCTATTTTCCCTTTCATGATCAAAAGAATTTACACTCATGGAATTTATATCACATAATTTATTCACTCATAATTTTATATATTTATAATTTATGGTATTAAACTCATGATATGAAACAATTTTATTCTTGATCCCTTCTTATGAGATACCATTTAAAGCATTATTTTTAAAGGATGTTTTTTATCTATGTCAACATAATTATGAGTTTTCTTTATTTACACTAGATATATATTATTTTTCAACTATCCACCATATTTCTCCATATGGATTATGTATTGCTATTTTTTATAAAAAATATGATCCATTAATACCTTTTTATTGTTAACCATCCACCATTAATATGCATAAATTTTCTTCCAATACCATTACTTTTCAAACACTTTATATTTACTTCCTTTGATTTAATGGTGTTCATCTAGATTTTATATGTTGATTGATTAATGATTTATAGACTTAACTGAATAGCATTTATGTATATAGTGTAAATACTATATTTAATATTATCTTTATTGAATTGTATTTACCTATAAAGCTATTGAATATCTTTAGATACCCATTTATTTTAAATGGGTTTATCGTGTTAGTGATTTAATTATGCGATACTATTTGAAAAGGATATAAAACTCATTTTATTTCCATGGGTTATTTATTATATGAGGATGATATATTTTATAATCACACATGTCTATGTTAAATCTTTAATTGATGGGTAGGCCCTATATATCCCTCTAATTCAATGGGTAAATATTTAAACCTCATAATATAATGGTGAAATGAGTAGTTATGCTCAATCAAAAATGGGAAATAGGTAATGGAAAAATTTTCATTTTTTAAAAAAGACATGAGTTTTATTATTTAATAATTTGTATGAATTATTTAAAACTTAAAACCAAGAAGGTATTGGTAATTTATTATAATGAGATATTTTCTATATGTTATGTAAATTGATGCCCATATTTACATGATTCTATAGTTGGTATCAAAGCAGAGTTTAGATAACTTTGGATATTATAATGTTATTAGATGAGGATAATTTAGGAGTTATAAATTTAATAAAAGTTTGATAAGTTAATGTTTATCCTAATTTCAAAGTTATAGATAACCCTTTAGGTTATTTGAGGCAATAGTGAATATTTTAGGGATTAAGATAACTGAAATTATGTGAAATCCCTATATAAAAGTATAAGGAATAAGTCTAAGTATAGGATGAAATATTGAAGTTTTGGTAAATTATATATTGTGTGATTATCCTTGAAATTACATCCTTTATTGGAAATTTTAAATTGGATACAACTGTGGTGTAGTTGCACCTAGGTGTAATCACCGCAAAAAAATTTATTGAGTATTGACTCGATCTTCACTCTGGTGTACGATGTGTTGGGATAAGACTGTATTCCTGGATATAAAATCCTGGGGGATATGCATTGGTTAATAAAATTGTATTTACAATCAATTATGAAGGATTTATTTCCTAATAAATTTTATGGTTTAGGATAAGAAGTATGAGATAACACAACTTAAAGTAACCTAGAAAGAGCCAATGGATTTATATGATGAACCAAGTGTGACATAGTTAAAAATAAAGTATCATAAGTTGAAATGATGGTGTCATTAGAGATTAATCTTAGAAATGAGCTTCTATATTATATCATAATTTACTTTAATTTTATTGGATACTATCATAATCATTTTGATTCTTAGTATTTAGTTGAAACAAGATCATGAGAATGAAGCTGGAAAAGGTACATAAATAGAAACCACCATGTCTTATAAATGAATAATGAAACATACTTAAATGGTTTGGAATATTGGTATATACCTATTATAATAGAAAAGTTGTATTTTCTAGTCATACCTAAGGTAGCGAGGATGATATATTAATAGAGACTAAATCTTGATACTCTTATCTATTTTCTTTAGGGATTGAAATTTATTGATGATATTATAGAATATTCTAAAATTCATGAGGATTATGTGAAACATATTAGTATTGTTCTTTATTAGTTTTTCATGGTATAAAAAATATATTAAATGTTATCAATAACCTTGGAGAGTGATTTTATTATAAGGTTATATTTTTTATGGATAATTATTGGAGAACACATGATTGAGGTAAAAATAGCTCTTAGGTTTAATATATGCTTGATGTTGAGGTAATAAAGGGTTGATTGAATTTGATAAAAGTGAGTTAGATATTATTTAAAACCTTGGATTTGATTATTTATTTAATAAAAAATTGATCCATGATATTTATTGTGAAGTTTATCTCATTTTTGGAATCATGATATATATATATATATAGACTAGTGTGTAAATTTATGAACTACTTATTGAAGATAAGAATTAATTTTTGAAGGAATATATAATTTAGATATGGTTTAATGTCTTTGAGATTTAAATGGTTTTTGTGAAAGGTATGTAATGAAGAATATATGATTAGGATATATATATATACTAGAGTAAATGATCGTAAAAATGATCAATGTTGTTTGAGGAAAGATAAGTAAATTTATATAGCCTAAGAGAGTATGATAGATTTGATATTAGAATTTATATCCTGAATGATGGATATGTTAATAATACAAAAATCTATTTTCATCAGTGAGTAATAATTAAAATAGCAAGGATGTAATATATTGAAGGGGGTAAAATGTAATGACCTAAGATTTTGAACACTTTAAATTAATACTATCTTCAATAGCCCGTGTCACACAAAACACTAGACTAACACAATACCCAACTAAAAAAACTATAAAATATTAAAATTAAATGAACAATATAATCATTAGTATATAAAATGATAATAATAAATTAAACTAATCATATATAATTATTCTCTTGGATTAATACTTTAAAGATGATTTCATTCTAAAAACCATTTAAAGAAGGGGGTATTTTATGTTACCATAATAAAATAAATTGATAATATTTAAAATATTATTATAATAGGTTATATTTAAATTCATAAAAAAATATATAAATATTCCATTATTTATAAATCTATATGAAATAAGATTAAAAACACTTTAAGTTTTAAAAGGCCATTTTTAATAAATCCATTTTCTTTATATATTGTATTTTAATTTCAAATATAATTTATAAATTTTAGAAATTTAATTTTAAAAAATTAAATTCGTTTTTAGATTTATCATGTTAATATTATCCTAAGATAAAATTTTGATATTTTTTTCTAAAAAGATTTATTTTTAGGTGACTAGTTCAAAATACTGTTTTTATAATTAACATGACTTATATGAAATTATTACTATATAAGTTTGAATTAGAAAATAATAAAGCCTTTTTTATGACCAAATATATATTTTATAACTGATTTTATAGTTTTAAAAATTTTTATAATAATTTATAAACCCATATTTTATATTTTTGATCTTAAGTTATATTTTTCAAAAAATTGGCTCTAATATATTATAAATTTATTATTTTAAAATCTATTTTTATCACTTTTAAAAATTAAATTAAATAAAATGAATTTAAAATTTGTAATAATTATGTCAAAATTATTTAATAATGGTAATTTTATTTTTTATCATAAAGGATAAGTTACCTTAGGTAAAAAATGGTTACCATGATAAAAGATAAAATGGTAAAAGTGAAAATCTATGAGTAAAAGTCATCAAACATGTTTAAAAATTGTATGAGAATTTGTGGTTGATGTTTTTATCAACCTTATAACTTCTCTCCATTATTTATCAATTTTGGATCCAATTTATAATACAGCCCGAGCTAAACATAACTTAAACAGTACAATAATCTCATGATTTAGATAATACATCTCAAAAACATTTGCATAGCCCAATGACATAAAGGTTTAGTGTCTCAGATATTATATGCATAAAAATATTATTTTATGAAACTTAAAAACATTTATCTATAAATGTGATCCTTTAGACCCTTTTTATATTATCATATTCATAACCTGGGGGATGTAAAACAAACGAAAGAGGTGAGATCAGTATCTCTGTAGGGAAAAATCATATCATAAAGTGTCAGATCATGAAAATGAAGGAGAACATAAGGAATATATAAATATATTAATAAAATATAAAAATATATTAGGTAATAATCATAAAACATGTTATAGAAACATATGTATGCATAAAAGATATTAGATGTCTCAAAATATATCTCTATGATTATATAACATGTGAGCATGATATAAAATTTTGGGATACTTTAAAATAAGTCATAATAATGAAAACATGGAATTTAATGAAAATAAAATCCATCTTGAAAATTTTTCATAACTTTATAAACAACTTATAAATGTGGTACAACCATGAGAATTGGAAAACCTTTGAGAGAAAACCCACTATTCCCATGACTATGTAAACAAATTCTTTATGTCCATGCCTAAAAATGTGAGAAAACCCATAATTATCACTCCTGTGTGAACAAACTAATTATGACCATGCCTAACTATCTCATATGATATAATCTTAAACTAATGAATTAAAGGATGATATAGGGCCCCAACCTTCATCATCCTTAAATATTTGCAACACTTAAATTCAATCATCATCATATCTTAAAGAACCCATGGAAAAATAATGGGTTTCTTAAATATCCAAATGGAAATCATTCACTTTTACAAAAAAATCCATGGAAATAAAGTGGTTTCTATAAAAAATAAAAATAGTATAAAATAAAATCATAAATAAAATCATTTGATACCAAAAAATTGATCTCCCAAAGTAATCACATAATAAAATAAAATATTAGGTGAAACATGAAACATAACTCCATTGAAGATATATCATTTGCATATAATGGAAAAAAATCATGAAAAGGTATTTTTGAAAACATTTTGACTCATCATTGTAAAAGTCATAGTTATGAGATTCCTTTAAAAAAACTTCTCATTTGTTTTTTAAAAAAGTATGTGAAAAGAAAACCTTTCATGGAAATATATTTGGACCAAAATAAAAAATTTCCTAAAATAAATAGAGAAAATCATTCAAAATGGAAATTCTTAGAGAAATGAAGTTCAATTTGAAACTGTATAGCTCAAAGGATTTTGAGTTAATAGCCCTCTTACCTTTACCCTTGATTTCCACATAAATGATCTAACCACATGTATCATAAAGATAAACATATTAATTACCTATTTTGAACCATATTCATATATATCTCAATTTATAATCTTAAATAATAATAATTCTCTTTAGGTATTAGATTGTTGTAATCTATTTTTAACATCGAGTGTTAATAATCTTGACCGTTTTAAACTAGGTTCATAAAAGTGGTGTCAATATTCATTTTTCTCCCAAAGATAATAATATATAAACCATTAAATGTTCTAAATTGATGTTTTATAAATACTTATAATGTTATAATTCCATTAAATGTGAGTTTTAGTCATGTTTTGTGAAGAAGAAAACGACGATGAACTAGTTTTGGGTTATTTATTGATATCGATGAATTACCTTATAACAAGCAATACTTTTTTTATTGTTCAAAAATAACCATATTAATGATATAAATTAATTATATATATCATATATAATCATATAATATAAAATAAAACCATCCATGTTTGGAAGTGAAGTTAAATGAAACATGTTTATTCATGGAGGCAGTAGTCTATACAACACACAATTTACATTTTTGTTTTTCTTAATGGAAAGGAGGAGTGTGGTTAATGATTGTACCATAATTATAATAACATAAAAGTATAATAATGATACTTATGTTATCATTTTTTTATAGTGAAATAAAATTTTAGGAAGAATGAAATAATATAAAGGAATTGAAAAAATAAAGAGAGGTTAGGAACTTATACCTCACTTCTTGGATTATCTCCTTTGTGAAGGGAATTAAACCTTTTAGGGATGATCTTTAGAGAATAAAAAACCTCATTAAGATATATATGATTGTTCATGATAGTTTTTGGGATGATTTTGGGTTTAAATTAAAGGGTTTTTGTGTTAGGGGGAGTGAGGAGAGGAGTTCCCCCTTTATAAGTGAAAACATGTGAATTTTTTTAAAATACTAATGTTTTTAGTAATCTGAAATCAATATCAAGAAAAGTTGCTCAAAAATTGAGAAATAATTTATTGGAGAATATATAATGATTATACACACCTCCAAAACTCAATTATAAACATGTTTTAAACATTTTATTCCCTTTACCTCTATGGTTACCCATTTTTCCCACTTTAGTTTTCACCTTGGTAACTAGTTTTTACTAAGGTAATTTATACTTTATTGCTAAAAATAAAATGGTATTTATTATATAATTTGAAAATAATGATTAAAATTTTAAATTCTATTTTTTGATTCATTTTTTAAAAGTGATAATATTTAATTTTTAAAAACTAAATGTATAATGTTGTAAAAACATTTTTTTGAAAAATATAACTTAAATTCTAAAATATCAATTACGGGTTGATAAATTAAAACCAAAATTTCCAAAATTATAAATTTACTTATAAAATAAATATTTATACTTATATAAAGTCTTCATAAATTTAAACTTCATAATTATATAATAATAATTTCATAAAGGGAATGCTATTTGTAGAAATGATATTTTACAATATTCACAAAAAAATCAACCGATTTAGAAAAATTCTAAAAATTAATCTGAAGATAATATTTTCACGATGAATCAAAAAATTATGTTAATTGTTTTCAATTTAACATCCTAAATTTTTTAAATTGAACTTTAAAATTAAATCATAAAATATCATGAAAAACAGTTTTTTATTGGAAATCCTTTTTTCTTATTTTAACTATTCTTATAAAATTAGTGTTAATCATAAATATATCAAACATAAAAAATATAAATTTTATAAAATAAATTTTAATCATAAAAATATTTTATCAGTTGCATAACTATACTAATTGAGTTTAAATTTAAAGTAAATTTTATTTTGTTTTGTTCTTATATATATATTTTGTTTTGGAGTTTTATGTGGATCAATACAATAAAAATAATATTTATTTAAGGAGGTAAAACTTGGGTCATTACATTCTTCCCCCCTTAAAAATAATTTCATCCTTGAAATTTCATTACATGGAAGAATACAAGTAAGGGTAATTTTCTCCCATCACATCCTCTGGTTCCTAAATATCCTCCTAAAAAAATATGATTTCACTAAATAACTTTGGAAATATGAGTGGTATTATTCCACCACACATTATCTCTCTGATGCATAATCTCCATTAGTTTTTCCTCATATGATAGATCATGTTCTAGTTGCATGACTTTCAAGCTTAGCATTGTAAAGAGTGTGGTATGTACATTCTCAAAAGTGTTACATGGAACACTTATTTAATATTATAGAGGTTTCTAGGGAGCTCTAAGTGATAGGATATGACCCAAATATGATAAAGGATTTTGAAGAGACCGATGTATCGATGGATCATCTTCCCTTTCTTCGCAAATCTCATAACCTGCTTTCAAGGAGATATCCAAAGGAACACCTTGCCACTAACTTAAAACTATATATCTAATAAATTATTATCTAAATAACTTTTTTATCAAAATTTTTCTACTTTCATATGTTGTTTAATTATTTTAACCATCTATATTTTTTATTATACAAGGTCAGGACCTATCAACTTCCTCTCCCCAACTTCATCCCAACATGTTGGAGTCTTACATATTATCCCATATAGAGCCTCATATGGTTCCATATGAATTATATAATGGAAACTATTTTTATATGAAAACTCTATTAGGGCAAGGTGTTGGTCCCAAAATCTTTAAAAATCCATCGAATTAGATCTTAACATATCCTTCAGTATTTTAATTTTCTCTTAAACTGGACAACTATATAAGGATGATATGGAATGTTAAAGCTAAACTATATATACAATAATTTTTGAAGAATTATATATAAATTTGAGGTAATCCTAGAATCCTAATCATTTAAATTGGATAATGGTATTGCATATAGGTTCACCACTTCCCTTTGGTATATATTTGTGATTTAGTCAAGGGACAATTCGTCTTTAATGGTATTAAAATGCACTAAATCTGTAAGTAAATCGACTATAACATAAATATAATTATGGATATTGTATGTTTTTTGGAGTCTTATTATGAATTCCATGGTGATTTTTTCCTATTTATATACTGGTATAGGCAATGGTTTCAATATACCCTTATACTTTTATCACTCAGTCTTAACTTGTTGGAATACCAAGCGTCAAGATACATATTCTGCAATCCATCTCTTCATACTATCCCACTGGAAGTTTTATTTTAGATCACTATACATATTCATACTTCTTATATGTATAGATAATGATGATATTTTTGAGTCATACAAAAGTTCCCTCTTTGACTATGGATTTTATGGGACACATATATGGGTTTCAAACCTTATAACTCCATCTTTATGAAATTTAAACTTCAGGATATTTTCTACCTTTTTCTATAGCTCAATATCATATTTATGGGATTATTTGATCATTATGTGAATTTAAGGTTGATCATTCAGCTGGTATAGATATTATTCATCTCCTTGCATTATGAATTCAAGATTAATCCTTTGAAAATCCATAAATATGTCTGTTTTAATCCTCATCATGGATAAAGTAACATGATTTTTCCTTCTCAGAGCATCAACCACCTTATTTTCCTTCCTTGAGTGGTAAAATATTTTTAATTCATAATATTTTACCTATTATAACCATATCCTTTGACACATATTCAATTACTTATGTGTGAATATATATTTCATGCTCTTTCAGTCAATATATATATATCACCCTTTTCTCCATAGAGATAAAGTCACCAAATATTAAATACAATGATCATTACTGCTAGATATATGATAGAGCTAAAATTTACTTTGTTTTAATGTATAATTAAGTTAATTAAACCCCAAAAATTTAAAATTTTAATCTAAATATCAATGTTTTTGGATCTTAGGGATGTTTTGAGCTTGATATTTAAAATTTAACAATTCTGGAAGTTTAACTATTTTCAATAGCTTATGTATTTCATGTATATATTTTTCTATATTGATAAAAATTGAGTGATAATTTTTTTAGGCTTCCTATGATCATGAAATCAATATTTTTCATCTTGTCTATGTTATGATTCGACCTTATAGAGGCCCAAAAAAAATTATTCTTTGTGGAAAGTTTTTCTGGCTGGTAGCATGGAACCCACCTTATTAAATAAGGTATAAATCAAGATAAATGTGTCAAAAATAATTGATTAAAACTAGATATGAAATAGGTATCATATTTTCACTTTAATGATTATTTTCAAGAGAAATTTCACTCATTATATTAGTCTTTGAGCGAGTCAAACTAGAGGAAGATGAAGGGTCCCTCCATGTTAGTTTCATTTAGTAATAAATTCATATCATTTTCACCACATGTTAAAAGAATATAAAAACTAGATTGTATATAGAGGATTTAATTATAAAAAACTACTTAGAAGATTCTAAAAGGATATTTGTCTAGGAAGGTGGATAAAAATGAGAAAACTTTGGGGAAATAGATTTTGGACAGCAGAATTTCCAGCCATCCTCCTCTTTTATTTTCCATCTCCACATCATTAAAATGGGTTTGGATTGAGAGAGAAATGGAAAGTTTGAGATAGATAAATTGGTGGAGATTATTTTTATTCATTTTAGAATGAATAATATCAGGGTTTATCAAGTTATTTGAGGCTAATCACCAAGTGGTTGTGGACTGTGACAACCGATGGACACTCTCTTTTGAGTTGAGATCTTCTTGTGTTATATCTTTTTGAATTTATCATGAAATTATATTTTTGAATGAATGAGGATGTATTATTTATTGAATATATTTTCATAAAATTTGTTTTATATGGTCTTTAATCTGTGAAGTAAAATAATTGACTCCACTATTTAAATTTCTTCAGTGAGATCTTGCTATTGCGTATAGTGGTTTCAATTAGGTTTGATTACTTTGAGGTCATAAAGTAATTGAATCACTTATATAGGAGGTAAAATAATCATATTGAGGTATTTATATGATATATATTCAAAATTTGGTGTTCAATTGGGGGTCCATGGGTGGGCATTAAGAAATTAAATTAGGAAATATTTTTAAACAACGAAGAGGGGAGTGTCTGAGAGGTTAAAGATTGTCCACAACTACTGTTTTGATTCTGATTTCAAAAACCTTTTATTTCCTAATAATTTTCTATATTTATCTTTAATTTTATTTCAATTTAGTTTTTATTTATATTCTATTTTATTAATTGTAATCAAATCTATAAATTTCTATTCTTATGAAAACAAAAAAAATAAAAGTGATAGTTTTCAACTCAAATTGCAACTTCCTTGAGAGAAAATCCACAAACTAATATATTGAATTTTCCTAGGGGATAATTTTCATGATTTAGGTTTTCATGAAAAAAACCCTCATATCAACTGGTTCAATTTATGGGGAGGTTTCTTGAGTCGATTTTGTAGAAATATTTTTTTTTCATGGCATGAAATTATGACCCGAACTTGTTACCATTGGATTCTAAAATTGATAGAACATTTCACTCTAGGGTTAGAGCTACTAGAAATCCCCCTATACCAAGTTGTGAATATTATACTAACACACTTAAAAATAACTTGGTTGAAACTGAAATTACAATTGATGACAAAATAACCTTGAAAGAATTAGCTTAATCCTATGATGAACATCAAGAAAATCCTATGGAATATCATGATGAACCTGCTGGGTTTGAAATTAAATCTAGTTTCATTCACCAAATTCCAAAATTTAATGTTTTTCTAGGTAAATGTACATATAAACACCTTAAATAATTTAGACCTCTTTTCATCAACATGAAACTGAAAGGATTTGGTTCAAATAAAATGAAATTGATTTAATTTCCTTTTTATCTAGAAGGAGTTTCTAAAGAATGATTTTTTCTAATCACATTAAACTTTGATTAGATATTAGAATGAATTGAAGAAAATTTTCCTTGAATTTTTTCCTACGTCTAGAACTACTTCCATTCAAAAATATATTTATAGAATTAGGAAAACTCATGGTGAAACATTGCATGATTATTGGGAATGATTCAAAAGACTCTGTTTTTAGTTTCCCCCAAACATCAAATCTGTGGAAAACTCTTGATTCAATATTTTTATGAGGTATTATGTATTACTAATATAAGAATGATTGATGTGGTAACATGAGGGACTTTAGTTGACAAAACACCATCTGGTTCTAGGACATTAATTGCAACCATGACCCAAAATGCTCAATAATTTGGAACAAGAGGACTTATTCAGATAAAATATGCCCAAGAGTCCTGCACTGCTAGTTTGAAAAAAAACATGATTGTGAGCCAAATTTATGAACTCACCACCATGTTGAGGTCAACGTGTTTTCCAAAAACCCACTAACAGCACAAAAACCTAAAGAAACATTTTAAATGCAAGTGTATTGTGTAATTGTTTCTTCCAATGATCATTTTAGTGACCAATTCCCACAAATTAAGGAGCCTTTTGAGAACTGAAATGTTGTTTTTCTTGGAAAATCCTTTCAATCATTCCAAAAAAGGCCATTTTAAACCAACCCAAATTTCAATCAGGGATGAAAAAACCACTATAATGAAATATTTCAACATCTTTATGAACCCATAATCTTCTTACAAGGACAATCATGTAATTCTGAACCAAGATATCCTAATGAGAAAGACAATGCTCATTCTGAAAGAAACTTTCATCCTGACCATCCCACCCAAATTTCAGAGTGTAACCTCGAAGAAGCAATGAGACAAAAATAGAGGCAATGAGACAAAAATAATAATTCTCAAAAAAACAATAGAACATGATAAATACCATGATGAATCAAAATTTTCAAATTTCCTCTGATCTTAGTTGAATGAAAAATAAAATGAGTGGAGGTTTAACCTTATAGACTCAAGTGAATCTGAGAGATAAAGGGAAGGAAAATTTGGGTGCAATTGAACAGAGGAGTGGAGCAAGATTGAATAACCCTCATATTGAGAAACTCAAGCCTGCTCCTGACACTGTTTGTGAGAATCCCACCACTAATGGAAATGATAGAAATTATGAATTTGATTTGAATGAAAATATAAAGTCAAGAGAATATTTTTTTGAAAGAACAAATAAGGATTGTAAGAGGAGGTTTGGTCCTTTTGTTTCTCAAAGTAGTGCTTAGAATAGCCCAAAAACATTCAAACCACCACTACCTTATCCTAATAGTGAACCACCAGTGAAGTCGAGTGCTGAAAAAGAGGTGTATAAGAAGGTTTTGGAAACTTTTAAAAAATTTAAAGTCAACATATCTTGGCTTGATGTTATGAAACAAATTCCAAGCTATGCTAAGTTTCTAATAGAAATTTATACCCATAAGAGTAAATTCAAAGGAGGTGAAAAAGTAAACATAGGGTGGAATATTTAATCCATGATTAAACATGATTTGAATGTAAAATGTAAAGACCTAAAAACCTTTACCATTATCTGCACCATTGTAAAATGTGAGTTCAATGATTTCATGCTTGATTTATGAGCTTCCATAAATGTTATTTCCCATTCTGTTTAGTCATATATTAAGGTTGGAGAATTGAAACCCTATCAAATTATCATTCAACTTTCCAAATCACCTGCTCATCCATATATATTTTTATTAAAACACTTTTATGGAGAAAGTGTGAAACCAAATAGTACAAACCAGCCATCAAACACTATAGAACATAACAAAATTATTAAAAACCAGCTTGAACCTATTATACTTAACTTCCTTAAATAATTTTTAGGAAAGAGTTGTTACCTTTTTTCTTAGGTCACCGTTGATAATGTCTTCGAAATGAGAATCCAGCTTACCCCACGCTCACAAGAACTCCTCCTCAAAAATTTTCTTGTTGTATAAAACTATGACTAGGATTAGATGTTTTTTTTTCAATCCACTCACTTTATTCCTTATTCATGTCTAATTGAATCAATATTTCTTGCATCCCTTTCACAATATTAGCAGAAGCACGTATGGATATTACCTTCTTTGCCATCTCTTCCTCAGATTGTAACTGCAACTCCCATGGATATTCCCTGATCACAACCTCTCCTTACAACTCCCAAAAAATCCACTCCACTCCCACCGTGGCTGGTAAAATCGGTTCCCTCTCATGAACCTCTACTCCCTCTGCACCAACCATACTAGTTCCTTCCTCACACTACGGACCAGGGGTCACCTCCAGTGTCACCTCTTCTATATGCAGGTGAAACTCTTATTGTTTCTATCCTTCCTTTGAGGATGAATTCTTTTTCTTTTGAGACTCATGGACCAAGGATTTTTCTCTATCCACTAGATGAATCTCGATCTCCTTGCATATCCACCCCTTTTTGGCCGACCATGTCTCCATTGGTCTTGGAAGGTAGGAGTAGTCTTTGCGCCCCTTCAGATTCATCTTCCTAGAAACAATGCAACACCCCAGGTCCCTATTCTCTTTATTCCCTTTCTTCCTTCTTTGGATATGCAAGCCTTTTACCACCCCTACCAAGACATTATCATCAAAGATCTACTCATCACCCTCAGAATTAGCCTCAGATGGACCCTTAGAATTTCCCTCAAACTCTACCTCATTTATTAGGCTTCCAAAACAGTTGCTGAGGTCAATGCAGGACAAAGTTTTCCTCGAGTTTGTGTCATTATTGGTATCCAGTGTCCTGCATACCCAATGTGAAGTCTACTCCCACTCATATCCTACGTTCAACTTACTATAACTAGGAGACACCCTTCCATAATTCCTGCTACTGCCAGTGCACACAGCCATAGCATACGTGCATGGATCCACAACCCGAGAAGATGAACCAACAACACCAGCGGCTCCAACAGACTTGGGGAACTCCCTTTCTACTCCATTTATACCCAAATCACGTTTTAAATGGAAAAAAATGTCCACATCCCATGGCTCATCCACCTTGGTCATCACATTCTTTACTACCACTGCAGAATACAAGGGATGCCACTCCTGGAGCTGAGTCTCTCGAAATCTGGACATAGTGGCTGGAAATTCCTTCTGGTCTATCACCATTGAAGCATCCCCACACAACTCCTCTTTTTCGCCCATATCTGCACTCTCCTTCACCTGGTGGTTCACCATGGGATCCACCTATACCTCAACTCCCTCATAATTGCTGCTCACATGTTGCCTAACTTGGATCCCATGATGGAAACAAGAAACTAAACTTTCCAACTAAAGTATAACCAAGACTACTAGAGTTATAGCTGATGTTCTTGTTCAGGTGAGAGATAAGATTTTTTCTATAGATTTATATGTCTTGTATATGGAAGATGATCAGTTTAGTACCCATTAACCTCTCATTCTAGGGAAACCCTTTTTGAAAACTGAAAAAGCAATCATCAATGTTCACAAAGGAACCCTTTAACTGTAATTTGGAGGAGATGTTGTTCATATCAATATTTTTCAGTCCATTAAATACCCATTTGGGGATCATTCATCCCACCAAGTAAACATAATTATTGGTTTTCCACTAAGAGGTTCCCTAATTTTTCTTGTGATGGAAAACCAAATGCTATTTTAAAAGATGGATTTTTTATTTCTAAATCTGATGAAAAAGAGAGCGAAGGAAAGTTTCTAATGAGTCTTAGAATGTTGAGAGTACTTTACAAGGTCTATTGATCTTAGAATTGATGAAGATGAATTTCTGGAAGCCCTTGAACCTACTAGTGGTCTCCCTAGATAAGTTTCCAATTTTACTCAGGAAACAAATCCATAGAACATGGAAAGTGATCATCACGATGAATATCCTTTAAAATTTGGATCTTCACTGAACAATCACATCTGTGAGTTGTTTTCTTTGATCAATGAAAACACCCCACCTAAGTTATATTTGAAACCAATTCCTGAGAACATAAAATATGATTTATTAGGTGATAATGAATAGTTCCCTTTTATCATTTCAAAAAATATATCAAGGGACCAACAAAACCAACTTTTAAGAGTCCCAAAAACCCACAAGAAATCCATAGGATGGAATATTATTTAACAATATTAATCCCTTACTATGCATGCTCATGATTTTTTTGGAGGAAAATTCTAAACTAGTGAGAAAATTTAAAAGGCGATTGAACCCAAAACTTTTAGAGGTTTTCAAGAAGGAAATTACAACCCTTTTGGTAGATGGAATTATTTTTACCATGTTTGATAGTCAATGGGTGAGTCCAATCCAAGTTTTTCCAAAAAAAGTTGGATTTACAATCTCAAGGAATGAATTTGGTGAGTTTATCCCTGTAAGGATTCCAAATAAATAAGGAATATGAATTTATTATAGGAAACTCAATTTTGTTACAAGGAAATACCACTTCCCATTTCCATTTCTTAATCAAGTCCTTGAAAGAATAGTTGGGAAACCCACTATTTTTTTCTTAATGGATTCTCTTGTTATTTACAAATTCACATTGCACTGGATGGTCAATAGAAAACCACTTTCACATGTACCTTTAGAACCTTTCCTTATAAGAGGATGCCCTTCGATTTTTGTAATTATCTTGTAACATTTCTGTAAAGACCCGGAATTTTCATGTATTTTTTTAAATATATGGGAATTTTACGAGTCCAAGAAAATTGACATCGTGTGATTCCGAGGCCCGGTGTGCCCGTAATGAATTTCTGAACTCTTTTTTGGGTACGCTCAGTAAACGTGCGAGCGGGTTTTTGTAACTTTTGAACTATGCTCAGAATTGAAATATGAGGGCACTGTTGAACTTGTAGTGTTGGTATTCACTTAAGAGACCTTCACCTCAACCGCAATAGGTCGAGGGTGAAAGATAGTTTTTGGGGTTTTTCGTGAGAGAGAAAAATAAAATAAAATAAACTTTTATTTTATTTCTAATAAAACTCCCATGTGAAGGTTATGGAGGTGGAGACCATGAGGGGTCAAAACCTCCCATTTTGAATGCTCGGTGGTGGGGACCACCCGAGCTAGTAAAACCCCCAATTAAAATCTTGGTGGTGGGGACCACCCGAACCCCTTTAATGAGAGAAAATCCCCTCAACTCTCTCCTTTAATTAATCAAGACAACTCTCCTTTAATTAATTAAGATAACTTAATTTATGCCAAAAATTTAAAATTGGACAAACGTATTTTATTATGTTGTCACCTCATTTCTTGGGAGGGGATTTTTGTTTGGCGAAATAGAATGGGGATAACTTGGGAGAAAGATTTCCAATGAAGAACGCACTCTAGAATTGAAGAACGTGGACAACGTTCGAACCGACTTTGGAAGCATGACCGTGGAAGCGACGATCGTTGGCACTCTCTTCACCTTCACCATTTCCATCTCACGATATCCGTCAACAATTCTCCAAGGTAGGGGTGTGTTTCATTTTGATCAATGTTATATTCCCTCACATATTGAATCATCTTCCTTGATCCGTATGCTACCTCCCTAATGCGGAGGGTACGGGTCATACAAACATGGCCCGACCACTCCATAAATCTTGTGGATCTTTTGTGTGATCTTAGTGATGGTGATGTCGACCAGTGCCGGTGGTTGGCACTAGTGGAACTCAAGAATTGTGGGGAAGGTGACGAACTAAGGGTGGCCGGTCAAGCTAGCTACCGGCGAAGGCACGCCGCTCCACCGCCTCGCGACGCTCCGCCGCACTGCGGACTCCGTGCCCCGCGACGCTCCGTCGTTTGCGGCCTCCCCCACCCCATGGCCTCCGCACCCCACGATTCTCCACTACCTGTGGCCTCCGTTGCACCGTGGCCTCCATGCCTCGCGGTGCTCCGCCGCCTTGTGACGTTCCACCGCCTGCGACTTCTGCCTCCCCACGATCACCGCGCCCCACGGCGCTCTGCTGCTCGTGGCCTCCGCCGCCCTACGACACCCCTGGCCTCGACTGTCCCATGCCACCCGCGGCCTCCGCCGTCCTGCAGCACCCACAACCTCCGTCACCCCGCGGCACCCGCGGCCTCCGCCGCCCAGCGGCACCCGCGACCTCCACCGCCCCGCGGCACCCGCGGCCTCCGCCGCCCCGCGGCACCCGCGGCCTCCGCCGCCCCACGAAACCCACGACCTCCACCACCCCGCGACACCCATAGCCTTGTGCCGCCCAACGTCACCCGTAGCGTCAAACTTCCCCGCGGAGTCTGCAACCTCTGCCACCCCCCGACACCCGCGACCTCGCCCCGCCCCACGACACCCGCGGCCTCGCGCCGCTCTGCGGCCTCCGCCGCCCCCTGGCCGCCCGCGGCCCACGCGGCCACCGCAATGCCCATGACGGGTTTCCTAGTGTGGTATGGACAGCCCAACGCGGGCCGGGCCGGACCCAGCAGGTCGGGCCGGGTCAACCCGAATCGGGTCGGACCAGACCCGGACCGGTTTCGACCCTATACTCTCTTTTGGCCATAACTTTGGCACCAGACATCCGTTTAATGAACCGTTAGAGACAATAGAAACCTTAGAGTGAGACAGTCCCTTTGAGTATAACCCATTGGATATTTGAATAAAATTGGAGTACAGTGGGGTTGGATCGAGCATGAATCCAATCGGGCCCTCAGGACTAAAAAGCAAATAACTCACAGACCGAGCGTCCGATTGACGCACCGTCTATTGGTTTGAGACCCCTATGACATGACGGTACTTTGGGACAATTAGGAGTGGGAATTTTTGGAAGTTGGAGTATGACTAGTGGCTTGAGGAGAAGACCCTCCTGGAAACGAGCAAGCCTAGTGCGGGAACCCAGTAGCTGGCTGTGACGTGAAAAATGAAGAGCGATCCTATGGGGGTCAGCACCGAGAAATCCTGTGTGGGTCAGCACCGAGCAATCCAGTGTGGGTCATCACCGAGCGATCCTATGTGTGTCAGCACCTAGTGATCCTGTGTGGACCAACACCGAGCGATCTTGTGTGGGTCAGCACCGAGCGATCCTGTGTGGGTCACCACTTAGGGATCCTTTGTGGGTCTGCCTCTTAATAGAGTAAGATGATTCAGTAGTTACATCTAATCATCTCTACCACTATAACTAATAAATACCTAGTGTGAGATGAGTCTGTACCTTGTGGTATTTTCCTTCATGGTAATACCTTTGTGGTATTCTTCTGTGTGGCGTACCTGTGTAGTACTTGCCTTCGTGGTATTCCTTCCTTTGTGGAACAGTTGAGCTTTGGAATTTGAGTTGGACTCTGTGTTTTCCTCATGATTGAGATGGGTATACTTGATAACTTAGGTATATGTATGGGAATATACCTAAGTAGGGTTTTTGGTTGATTTCTTGTTGTGTGGTTTATCCTTAGTGGATTTTGTGAGACCTTGAGGGTCTCGGGGTCCCTACTGAGTATCATTATACTCACCCCTGCATAGGATATTCCCGCACCCTATTGTGTTTGGTGCAGACTACTGACAACGCTGACTGTGGACGAGAGTACGAGGACTAGAGGTGGCTCAGAGGTGGATGTTAGACAAGGAGAACCGCAGAGATTACCGTTCGTGAGTTTTACCTACCCTTCTCATAGGATTCATGGTGGATGATCCAAGAGTTTCTTTTCACCTATTAGTTGTCTTGTACTTTCTAGTTTTCCTTGTACTTTTAAGTTGGTCTTGTTTTTCATCCCCTTTTTACTTTCAACACTCTTTTTGATATATAATTGACTTGTGTTTGTATCTTGCTATGTGCTTGGTTGCATGTGTTTACAGGTTATAAAGGAAATTCCATTCTGGTTATAGGGAATATGCCTTTCAGTGCTAGTCGCCAGCCCCTGGAATATGGAAGGTGGGCTTGGGGTAGTCACGGAATGGGCCCCAGGGGACGGGTCGTGACAATTTGAAAGGAGTATGATGAAAATTTTCTATGAATTTTTAGAAACTTGCAGGGAAATTTTTATGGATGAATTCACTATTTATAGATCATCATTTGAAAGCTATTTTTAAAAGTTTATTTCATGTTATTTAAACTTAAATTTATAAGAATATTCTTCTCAATTATGAAAAATGACTTTTCATAGTGGGTAAGGGGATTTTTCTTGGTCATGTTGTGTCTCTATATGGAATTCAAGTTGATCAATACAATGTTGAGGTCATTTCCTTATTTCCATACCCAAAAATAGTGAGAGATGTGAGATCCTTCCTTGGTTATGTTTTATAAGATATTCGTAAATGATTTTATTAAGGTTTCACTTCCATTGTATAGATTTCTCCAAAAATAATCACCATTTTTCTTTGATGGGAATTGTAAATTGGCCTTTTGGGAGTTAAGAGAAAAAATGTTAAACCCTCCAATTGTTAAACCTCCCAAATGAGACTTACCATTTGAAATCATGAATGATGCATCTACCTTTTATCTTAGGGAAGTGTTGAGTCAAAGGTTGGAAAAGAAATATCATGTGATTGTCTATGCCTCTAGAACTTTATATTAGGCCCAATCAAACTACACACCAACTAAGAAGGAACTTTTTTCTATTGTCTTTGCTTTGGACAAATTTAGATGTTATTTTCTAGCATCCAAGTTGATTGTTTTCATCGATCATTGTGAAATTAGACTTTTGATGAATAAACATGATGAAAAACCAAGACTTTTGAGATAGAGATTGATGTTACAAGAGTTTGATGTTGAAATAAAGTATAATAAAGGAAGTGAGAACCTTGTTTTTTTATCATTTGAGTAGAATACCATCAGTTTTGAATGAGAAACGTTAAATATTTTCACTAATTAAATAAACCGTTATAAATGAGGAGTTGTATGCTTTTCAAAATAAAATACCATGGGTTGTTTATCTTTTGAATTATTTGGATGTTGATGAAGTTTCCCACTGATTTTCTAAGAAAAAATTGTAAACTTGTGAGTGATTCATAGAATTACATTTTGGATGATCCTTACTCGTGGAATGTTAGTAGTTATCAAATGACTAGGAGATGCATTCCAAATTATGAATTTCAATCTATCCTACATTTTTTTCACACATTTATAGGTGAAGGACAGTTTGGGACACTATTAACTATAATAAAAGTTCTTGATTATGGTTTGTATTGGAACACTATTTTTAGAGATGCTTTTGATTTTTGTAGAACCTGTAAAAATTTTGAATTTAAAGGGAGAATTTCCAAAAATAATGAGATACCAAAACAAACTATTTTGTTTTGTGATGTCTTTGATATACGGGGTATGTATTTTTAGGGCCTTTACAAATTCTTTTGGATATATATACATCTTTATTTTTGTTGATTATGTCTCCAAGTGGGTATAGGCTATTCCCATGAGAGTTGATAATTCCAAAACTATGTCCACGTTTGTGAAAGGAAATTTGTTTTAAATATTTGGATTTACAATTTTTTTGATTACGGATCAAGGTACCCACTTTTAGAATAATAAAGTGGAATCTATTTTTAATAAATATGGAGTTAATAATAGGGTATATATACCCTATCATCCTGAAATAAATAGAATGGATGTGTTTTCGAATAGAGAAATCAAAAAAATTATGGAAAAAACAATGAACCCAAATAGAAAGTATTAGAGTTTGAGACTAGATGTTATACTATGGTCATATTGGACTACATTCAAAACCCCAATTTCATGTCACCATTTAGATTAGTCTATGTAAAGGCTTTTCACCTGTCGGTTGAGTTTAAGCACAAATAATTTTGGGTTTCTAAAACATCTTACATGAATCTATTTTCTATTGGAAAATAAAGAAAATTTGTTTTCAAGATTTGAAGGAGATCAGAAATAATACATATGAAAGATCTAGGTTGTATAAGGAAATAACCAAATCATTTAATGATGGGATCATTCTCAACAAAAATTTTAAGGAGACAAAGTGTTTTTGTTTGATTCCATATTGAAGTTGTTCCTAGGTAAATTTAATTCCAAATGGCCTAGCACTTTCATTATTACTCATGTTTTTTACTTTTGGTGAAATCCAGATAAAATAACATTTAAAAGGGACACCATTCATAGTAAATGGGAATAGGTTGAAGCTTTTTAGATAGAATTTTCAAGATCATCCAGGGGAGGAGATCCATCTTCATGAAGATAAATACAATTAAATCCAGGTTGTTTATTTCCTTCTCACTTATTTTTTATTATGTATTAAATTTAATTAATTTAATTCTCACATAGATTTGTTTCACAATGTGTGAATTGCAAAAATAAGTTATGGGGGGGGGGGAGTTGGGTATATTATGATTTTGTATGATTTCATATTTTTTTTTCAGTTTTTCTTCTAAGTTTTGGTGTGCTTCTTTTATTTTATTTTTTCACAATTTGTTTTGTGTTTTTTTGGAAACCAATGATCTTAAATGATGATAATTGTCATTATAGAAACCCATGTCAATGAGTGAACCAATTGACCCCTTAAAACTGAACATAAATAAATATTGAGAATGACTTTATTTCGAGTTTAATATTTTTGAAATTTCATGAAAAGACTACTAATTTTTTAATATCATGCCACATCTTACTGTCTTTATCTTTGAAATTCCCTTCCTCTGAGGTTTCTGAACTTGTTTTTACATCATCTTCGTATTTAAATATTTTCATTAGAGAATCAATCCATGATTTCTTAAACCAGAACTTGATTTATTGATGTCAAAACTTAAGGGATGGGTTACTTGTGATTAAAATGATTGAGTCATTTCTTTGGATTTTGAATCCTACTTTTCAAATGAATCCTCATTAATTTAAAATTCACTATACATTTGATCATTCTCGAGACCCTAGTAGCCATGTAAAACCTATTAGGTTAGACACATTATAATCCATTTTACCTTTCCAACCTACTCTATAAGTAAAAATTCATGATCTAGTAGAACTTAGGTGTGGGGGGAAGATGACCTATAGTGTTCTACCTGAATTGGTTTTTCTTTGGGTAGAGATTCAAATCTTGAAGATAATTTTTTGTTGTTGGAAAATATTTTTCTGAGAGATGTGCCCATGTTGAGATCTCAAAGTAAATGGAGCTTTTCTTTTCTAGAGATCTCAATGGAAGAAAGTTATTCCTATATAGAGCTTTCAAAAAAAGAGAAGAAAAATGTCATTTTTGATGATAAATGTTTTATGGAATGAGATGGAAAAGATATTTTTGAAGATTATTAGATCTTATTTTCACCTAAGAGGAGTTAAGAGGAGATTATACTTGAGTTAAAATTATAATCATTCATTTTTCTTCAAAAATATCCAAACCCTCCTTATCCAGCCTCATTATTTTTTCACATTTGAAACCCACCAACATTAAGCCACAAACCAACCTTGAAAATTAATCATGATAATAACATGTTATTTTCTCAAATTGGGTGGAGATATATAAATTTATCAAGCCTATGGTGATTCTTTCATGCGTTTGGATGATAAAAGTCTTGTCAAAAAGCTATATTTGTGTGTTGAGAAAAAATTTATGCGAGGTAAGTGTTTTGTGCGTATGGAAGGAGAAAAGAAGTGGAAATAGATTGAATGATTTTAATTTATAACTTGATATATATTTTTGATGAGGAATGGTGTCTTTTGTTTCTTTTTAGTTAATTGGGGAACCTTATTGGTATGTGTTTTGAATTTTCCTTGATTTTATTTTGATGCTCACTTGTCCTGGAGTCCTTATGCTATGTGTGGGGGAATTTATAAAGCTAAAATTTACACTATTTTTAATGTCTAATTAAATGATCTAAACCCAAAAAAAATTAACAATTTAAGCTTAGTAACACTGTTTCTGGATTTTAGGGATGTTTTGAGCTTTAAATTGAAAATTACACAATTCTGGAATTTTAACTTTTTTCAATAGCTTCTGTATTTGAGGTATATATTTTTATATATTGATCCAAATCACGTGATTTTTTTAGTCTTCATATGATCATGGAATCCATATTTTTCAACTATTCCAAGTGATTATTCGACCTTATAGAGTCCCAAAAAAATTAGTCTTTTTGGAAAGGTGTTCTAGCCGGAAGAATAGAACCCACCTCATTAAATGTGGTATAACTACAGATAAAGGTGTCCAAAATCATTTATTATAAATTGAGATGAAAGGGGAATCATATTTTCATGTTTATTATTAGTTTCAAGGAAAAAGTTTCTCTTTAGGACTGTCTTTTAGTGAATCAAACTAGAGAAAGATGAAGGGTCCCTTTGTGCAGAAACAATTTTCTTTAGTAATAAATTCATATCTCTTGAAATACGGTTCCAAATCATATTAAAATTCTAGGGTTGACATAGGATTTAATTAGTAACAACTATTTAGAATATTCCATAGGTATATTTTTCCAATAATTTGGATAAAAATGAGAAAACTTCAGTGAAATAGATTCTGGATAAGAGAATTTCTAGCTATCCTCCTCTTTGTATTTTCCATCTCCACATAATTACAAGGGGGATGGAATGCGAGATCAAGGGAAATGTTGATATATATAACTTTATTACTATGATGTGAATTCATTCTAGAATGAATAAGATGGAGGCTACTCAATTGATGCAATACTAATCACTAAGTGGTTGTGGATGCCAACAATCAACAGACACTCTCTTCCAAGTTGCGATCTTCTTATGTAATCTCCTTTTGAATTTCTCTTAAACTTATATTTTAGAATGAATTCGGTTTTTTTATTTCTTGAATATATTTTCATCAAATATTTTTGTATGGTTTTTCAATATATTAAGTAAAATAATTAACTTCACTATTTGAATTTCTTTAGCGAGGTCTTGTTGTTGAGCATAGTGATTTGAATTAGGTTTGATTGCTTGGAGGTATTAAAGTAATTTAATCACTTCTATAAAAGGGACATAAATAATATTGAGTTATTTATATGATATATATTCAAATTTTTGTATTCACCTGGGGGTCCTTGGGTGGTCATTTTGAAATTTAATTGGGAAATATATTTAAACAAGGAAGAGGGGAGTTTCCGAGAGGTTGAAGTTTGTCCGCAACCAATATTTTGATTTAGATTTCAAACCCCTTTTGTTTCCTATAAATTTTATGTCTTACTCTTATATTTTATTTCAATTTAGTTTATATTTATATTTTTTTAGAAATTTTAATCAAATCCCCAAATTTATCTTCTTTTGAAAATAAACAAAAAAAAAGTGACAGTTTTGGAACTCAAATTACAACCTCCCCACAAGACAATCTTGGGAATTATATATTTCATTCATCTAGTGGATAATTTTCTTGGTTGATGGTTTCATGACAAAAATAATCACATAACTCTAAATCATGATTCATGTAATTTTTCTTATGATTATTTAATTATAATTAAGCATAAGAAATTACCTTTTCATTTTTCATAAGGATGCATCCAAAATATTTTTCAAATAATTGCTGTATATTATGATCCCTTTCCCACTACAGTGTAATGTAAGTATAGGAGTAGTGACTAGCCTCTTCTTTATTTCCTTGAAATTTTCTTCACATTACACCATCCCAAGTAACTTTACTCCCTTCCATGTTTACATGGTTAGTGGACTTTCTAGCCATGAGAAAGTTTTCATAAAGTATCGATAATATCCTAATAACTCAAGAAAACTATGGATTTTAGTCATAGTGGTTATCCTAGGCAATTTCTTAAGAACCATATTATTTGAAAGATATACTGATATACCCTCCATTATGATGACTTGACCCAAGTTTGATACTTTTTATAGCCATAATTCCTCTTTTATAAGTTTGGAATATCATCTATCCTTCCCGAAGGTCTTCAACATAGTACTTTAGTAATATTTATGATAATCCTTAATTTTATGTTATATAAGAATATTTTCTATAAATATTACCACAAATTGATCTAGGTAGTATCTAACTACTCTATTCATAATATTCATGAAGATGGCATGGGCTTTAGTAAGTCCAAATGGAATCACTATAAATTCATAGTTTCCATACCTTATATGAAAAGCTATCTTGGAAATATCCTCCCTTTTAACTATTAATCTATGATATCCATATCAAAGATCAATCTTTGAGAAGTATCAAACTAGTCTGAGTTGGTAAAATAGATCATCAATATGGGGTATAAAATACTTTATCTTGATTGTGATTTTATTAAGATCATGATAATAAATAAAAAAACACTAATCTATTCTTCCTTTTGAAAAATAAGATAGGTGTTCCCTATAGTGAAGCACTGGGGTATATAAATCCATTATCCAAATTATCTTATAGTTACTTATTTAACTCTAATTCAACTAGAGAAATTCTATACAGACTCTTTGAGATAGGTATGAATCTAAGTATGAGTTCAATTGAAAACCCATCCTCATGATCTAGGGTAAGACTAGGCAGTTCATCCATAAATACATCATAATATTTCTATATAATATACATGTCATAAATGTGGACTTCCTCCTTGATCATTTGATCCAAGATTCCCTCATTATTGTATATAATCACCCATATTATATAATTTTATTCAACATAGAGTTCATACTCATCCTGGAATAGATACTTGATAATAGGATGATTTGGGATATAAAATGAGATTTCTTTATATTAATATTTTATATGTGTTTTATATAGGAAAAAACAACACATACTTAATATTACACCAAACTCTACTAAGGTAAGTATAGCTAGATTCATAGGGCGTATCTTATAAGAGGTCACCCACCCTAATATTACTCTAAACCAAGAATTATTAACTATAGAGTTATAATGGGATCCTATGTATTAATGATGGTGTGATTACACCCATTGGAAACATGGTTCTTTTAGGTTTCCACTATTAAATTGGCTAAAGGACAATTGAAAATGAGTATACTTAAATTAATGAAGGTACATAAAAGGAAACTATAAACTTTGAAGGTTGATTTCATAAATGGAATTCATATGTTATCCTATGAATTTATAGGTAACAATCTACATTATCCATGGTTTTATTTCTAACTTAACTAGTTATATATATTACAATCATTCATAATAATTTTTAAAGATAATGTGATTAACCAAAATATACTGAAAAATTGATCACTCAAAATAATCACATAACAAAATAAAAATATAGGGGGAAATATGAAACTAAAATAAATTGAAGGTAGATCATTGGAATATAATTAAAATCAAATCATGAAAAGGTATTTTTGAAAACTATTTGTATTCATCATTTTATAATTCATAGTTACAAGACTCCTTTAAAAAAAATACTTTATTTTTTCTTCAAAAAAAAAAGTAAAAATAAGACCTTTCATTGAAATGGATTTGGATCAAAAACAATTTTTCCTAATAAATAAATAGAGGAAATTATTCAAAATGGTATTTTTTGTAAAACTTAAGCTCAATAATAAATTTCATAACTCAAAGAAAGGATTTTGAGTTACCAAGTCCCTTAACTTTACCATTGATTTCCACAGAAGTGATTTAACCTCCTATATCATAAAGATAAACATATCAATTACCTATTTAAGAAATTTATTGATATAAAATTCCATTTATACTATTCATTAATAAAAATTATCTTCATGTATTAGATTGCTTTAATCTCTTTTCAACATCACATGTTAATAACATCGACCATCTTGAAATATATTCGTAAAAGTGGTGCCGATCTTTTTATATCTCTCAAAGATAAAATTTAAAACTATTAAAGGTTATGGAATTGATGTTTTATAACAAATTATAATGTTATAATTCCATTACAAGGGGGTTTTAGTCACATTTCATGAATACAAAAATAGCGATGAACTAGTTTTTGATTATTTATCGATATCGATGGATTACATTATAACGATCGTTAATTTTTATGTTATAAAAATACTATATTAATGATATATATTACTTATATATATCATATAAAATAATAAAATATAAATTAAAAACATCCATATTTGTAAGTGAAGTAAGAAAACATGTTTATTCATGAAGGCGTAGTCCACGCAACACACAACACAAGATTCACATTTTCATTTTTCTTTAGAGAAAAGGGGAAGTTGGTTAGAAATCGCAACATCATTATAATAACATACCGGTACAATAATTATAATTATGTTATACCTTTATGATATAGAAATTAAATTTGAGGAATAATAAATACATATTAATAAATATAAAAAATAAAGAGAGGTTAGGAACTTATACCTCAGTTCTTGGATTATCTCATTTTTGAAGAGGATTAAACCTTTGAGGGAAAATATTTCGAGAAGTTAAGAAATTCATTAAGGTACATAGGAGTGTGTAAGATATTTTATTCTCAGAGTTTGGGATGAAATTAAAGTTTTTTTCTTTAGGGGAAGTGTAGAGAAGAGTTCCCCTTTTATAAGTGAAAATGAGTGATACTTTTGTAAATACCGTATAATATACAATAACGAGAAGTCAATATCAAGGAAAGTGGCTCCAAAATTCTGTAATAATGGATTTTATAAGATATAAGGTCAATCCAAACCTCTAACAATCAATTATAAATTTTTAAAACATTTTATTCCCTTTACCTCTATGGTTACTCATTTTTACCACTTTAGTTTTCTCTATGATAACTAGTTTTTACCTAGGTAATTTATCCTTTATTCCCAAAAATGGAATGGTACATATTATATAATTTAGACCCGATGATTCCAAATTTAAAATACAATTTTTTGAATCAATTTTAAAAGGCGATAAAAATTAACTTTAAAATACTAAATGCATAATGCATTAAAAACAAATTTCTTGAAAAAAATTAACTAAAATTCTAAAATTTCAAATATGGGTTTATAAACTAAAACCAAAATTTTTAAAATTATAAATTAACTTATAAAATAAATATTTTATCTTATAAGAATGTTACATAATTTTAGAATTCGTACTTATATACAAATAATTTCATAATATTCATGTTATTTATAAAAATGGTATTTTTCACCATTCACCAAAAAACCCATCTTTTTAGAAAAATTTAAAAAATTAATCTTAAGATAATATGAACCTGATATATCAAAAAATGATGTTAATTTTTATGTCAAATTTAAATCCTAAAATTTATAAATTGAAATTTAAAATAAAATCATAAAATATCATGGTTTGTTTTAAAATAAATCATTTTTAGTATATTTACTATTCTTTTAAATTTAATTCTAATCAGATATATTTTAAACATGAAAAATATCCATTTTATAAAATTAATTTTAATCATAAAAATATTATTTTATTATTTTTTTATCTGTAAAAATTGAATTGATATTTAAAATGAATTTTATTTTGTTTTGTTCTTATATTTATGTATATATTTATATATATTTCATGATTTTGTTTCCACTGTTTATACATTCTAATTCTATAGCTACCTTACAATAGTCTAAAATTTATTGGTTTTGTTTTTGTGTATGGAGAAAGCCACCAAAAATAGTATTTATTTAAGGGGGGGAAAATAGGTCATTTCACTTTTCTTAAGAGAAACATACCATTACTGAAATGTTTTTAGGTATTTACAAAAATTCCATCCCTTTTCACTTATAAAAGGGGAACCATCTATTCTCTTCACCTCACACCAAAAAACACATAGTTTGTTGCAAGATCCACCCTAACCTCTCATAAAAATTCCTATACAACTTTACGAGGTTATGGTATTCTCAAAAGACTATCCCTCAAAGGATTAACCCTCTTTGCAAAGGAGATAATTTAATTAGTGAGGTATAAATTTCTAACCACTTCTTTCCCATTTTTATTTTTTCGTGCACTCTTTATGCCTCAAATTAAATTTCATCATCTTAAAATGATAATGTTGGTATCATTAGTATACTTTTATGTTATTATAATAATTCTACAATCATTAAAAACCTTTCTCCATTTTATATTAAAAAAATAAAATATTTAACCGTGCATTGTGTAGACTACAACCTCCACAAAGTAACATGTTAGTTTTCCTTTACCACCATTCAAGGATATTATCAATAGAAAATTTAATATATATGAGTATGATATTTATGAAATAATTTATAATTTTAAATGATAAATCATATTAATCTGTATAGAGAACTAAGTTTTTACACATATTATTACATGATTTTTAACAAAAATACCCAATAAACACAACCAAAAGATCCACATGACTAATGTATTTAGAAGAATAGGTTTATAATATATGAAAATAAAACTAAAATAAAACACATTTATTTAAATCTACATAATTAGATCCAAAATACATTTGAGTTCCTAAAACTACATAGGATAACTTATGTATTACATAGACAAAAGGGCTGAGATAATAATCCCAATAAGGGAATAAACATGATAAAAAAACATTGCATATGATTCAGAAAGTACAACATGATATCATAAAAGAAAATAATCACGAATAATAATATGTTATCATAACATAGAGTACATGGAGTCATACGATCATGGAAATATATAAAAGTGACAACACCATATAACATAAAATCACCATAAGTCATGACTACCTACCATCATAATATCACATGGTGTACAAGGTCCCATCATGGATTGGTTTTACTCCCTAATCCCATACATATCTTCTCATGAAACATAAATATTACGCAATAATTTGGCACACTATCTATGTGAACCTATCATAACATGTATATGCTTATGTTTTCCACAAATGGAAATCAAATGTAATACATAAATGTAAGAATTTCCCATGGAAAGAAATGGGTTTCATAATCCTATCTCATATCACAATCAAATAATATTTCATAAATATTACCTAAAGAATAAGTAAATAGATATTTTGGGCATTCATATCTGAATGAATAATCATAGGTATCAAAATATGGAATTTAAAAAAAACTTCATGAAAGAGGGATGAAAATTGGGTATAGAAATGAACTTTCAAAATAGTGGTTTAAGGAATCAATTAAAGACTTTGAATAAAGAATAAATATGAAATTTTCTTTGAAAAATAGTGGTAAACCAGAATTTTTATCCCTAAAATATTCCTTTAATTATTTAAATAATGAATGAGAATAAATAATTTAAAATAGTGTCACATAAAAGGGTTAAGTGATAGAAAAGCTCCCCTTAATTGGGTTTTATTTTAAAGAATAAATTTTTGAAATAAACTTAAATAATGTATTATCACATTAAAGTAATGTATAATAAGATATTTATATATGTAAGTTATATATATATATATATATACAGAATTTAAAATAATTACATAATAAAAAATAGAGAGATAATGTGACTTAGAGAGAGAAATGTCATAACCCAAAGAAAACATGGTGGTTCAGAGAGATCCCATACCTTAAGTTCCTGAATAGTGATACACTTTCACTTAACATACTAGATAATAAAATTAGATTAATTAATTAATTAATTCTGAAAATTTTCCATATATACTGGATTTACTATAATTTTATAATATACATTTATAACCATTTCAATAAGATATAATGTTTAATTTTATTATTTCAAGGGAATTCATTTCATGGTTCCAAGGTCGGATCACTTGTGTATAATTATTGATGTTCTCATAAAATGAGAATACAAACCCAAAAGTAAAATGAAATGGTATTCATGTCATTCCAGATATTTAAATGGTCCCAAATATACTTTTTTGTTTTGACATAGGGATTATTCACTTATTAAAAATGTTAACGTTATGTGGTTAGTCCATTTAGGCCATTTTACCGATAGTCATAAAATAGATTTGTTTTATTTAATTAAATGATTATTAGAACATTACAGAACATGAAATAAGTTATAACATACTTATTATAGTCATATTTAACTATAATATTGTTTTTGTAACTAGAATTTAAGGTGGTGGATAAAAATGAAGTATGTTGTTCATGGAGGCAGTGTACCAACCATATTATGAACAGTGTTTTTATTTTAGAAATGAAAGAATGGTGTCATGAACGGCCCCCAAGGGCCTGTGCTATGACTACCCCAAGACCACCTCCCATAAGACAGGGGCTAGTGACTAGAGTCAAGTAGGAATATCCCAAACAAATGGGAGGCATTTTCCTAAGTACCTATACACACACACAAAACTCCAAGCCACAGATGCTGGAAGGTGAATACACTAAGTAAACAAACACAAGGTATGATAGTTGAAAACTGAATGTAAAAGGGGCCAGAATACAAGCCCAATTGAAACAAAAAAGTAAAATAACAAGTCTATGGAACTCCTCCATAGAAAACCCTACCTGAAGGGTAGGTAAACAAATAGTTGTCTGAAGTCAAGAAGCACGTATCATCTATCAGGTCACTCTAAGAACCACCTGGCCCCGATCCACCAAAGACTATGTCAAATCATCGATCGTCTGCACAAGACATGATACGTGTGGGTGAAGCCTGTGAAGGGGTTATTAAAACAATAATTAGTAAGGACCCAAAACCACAAAGGGATACCACAAATCAATACACAAATAAGACAACCAAAGAGGTACATGAAGTGTAACCTATCAGAATTACAATCAAGAGAATTACTAGAGTCATCTTACACAACAATAACCTAAAGTATAGAAAGTAAGACTATCAGTCGTAAAAATGAACATATTATACTGCTGAGGCACTCATCTTAGATGAGTCATTGAGGTCTGTTGGGCCACTGAGTTCTTCTTGTCTGTCAGTTCACTTAGGTTTGCTCGGTTACCGGGCCACTGAGGCTGCTCATCTGCCGGGACACTAAGTTCCGCTCGGCTCTCGGGCCATTGAGGTTATCTCATCTGTCGGGCCACTGAGGTCTTCTTGACTACCAGAACACTAAGGTCAACTCTTTTTTCAGACCACTGAGGCCCGCTTGGCTACCGGACCACTGGGGTCTACTCTTCACTTCCTTCTTATCACAACCAATCATAGGATTTCCGCTCATAGCATGCTTGATTATGGGATAATCCACTACTCAATCCATTAATTATAACTAAACCTCTATAAAAACTCATTTAGAGTATGTCAAAATTACATCCTCGTTTTTAGGGTCCCAGCACCACAAACAGATCGTCAATCAGACCTATGGTTTGGAAGTTATATATGTTTTACTTAAAATGGGGCTGGTTGGGTCCAGGCCCGATCTGACCCGGTTGGACTGACCTGACCTGACCTGATTCCTCTGAATAACTAGAAATAGGTGAGACTGGGCCAGCCAAGTATGAACAGACCCATTGGGCATTCTGGAATAAGCCCGTTAGGCCGCAGGTCCTACCCGCTGGGCCGCCCGGTCCTACTCCGGCTTGGCCCACACTGGCAGCCCGGTTTCTACCTAGTCACCTGGTTCCCCCCTAGCCCAGCCCACACTGGTGGGCTGGTTTGTTCCATCCCAAATATGGTAGGAACCACGTCTACCCTGTGTTTCATGGTCGTCTTAGCCGGCTCGGCCGACCACCTCTCCCACACATGGTCTTGTAGACCGCATGCCAGCACCAACCAGCAGGTCAGTTGCGGGTCTCCCGACTTGATATGGAACCCTGCTGGTGTCACAGTTCTGCACCACCATATCCCACTAGCCATGACCTCCTCTTCTAAATCATTCCACCGTTGTGCTCTACCTCCTGCACGTGGTTGCTGCAGTGTGCCGCTGCCACGTGCCAACATGTTGGCGGTTCTTTCCGTGGGCCACCAGACTTGCTTTGGTGGTCCGTTTTCTGATCTGTGAGCACCTCCAGAATCCTTAGGCCATTTCTATCACTAATACATGCTCCAAGTTGTCTCTCCATAAATATTGGGGTATGATCTCTTTGGTAACCTCCTGAAAAATTCTGACGCGACCACGTGGGTCGGTCGGTGAAGAACGATAGGATGAGGGTGGGAAGAGCACCAAGAAAACCTGAGGGACGGAAGATGGCCATGTTCATTAGGCCTTTGTTTGTCCCATTAGAAGGAAACTGGGAAGGGAGTAATTACCAAGTTTCTACACTTCAAGTCCCATAATAATATTTCCCAATACCTCATGAAGAATTCATCTACAGATCAAGTAGTTAGTGAGTTGATCCACGTTCTTCGATTAGAATGGAAGTACAAGGGTAAAACAATCACTCAGATTTAAACCCTTACCTAGGAAAAAGGATATTGGTTGAGGATGATAATCCTTAATTTTCTGTCAATCTCCAATCCTGAATCCACTCTCTAATGGTGTCGTCGTTGCTTTTCGATTCACTGGTGTTCATCATTGGAGAGGTTTCCTTCATCGTTCGTCATAAGAATTCCAGGGTTGTTCGTCAACCATGAATCCCTTTTAAATTAAAGAATAATGACACGCTATGTGTTACAACATCACCATGTTGATTAATTAATGAGGTTCATTAATGGATTCATCATTGCCTCGTTGCTGTACCGCAATGCTAGCGAGTCTATGCGTAATGATGAACATAAAATAATAAAATAACTATTTTAATTTATTCTATTTTTCTTCTCAAAGTCCCAAAAACTATCTTTTTAGTTGACCTATGCCGGATGATGTTAGGCCCTTTCTAGGAGAATCTCGATGCTCTGAGTTCAATGGTTCCCTCATATTTTTGACCCGAATACCAGTTTAAAAGTTAGAAAAACCTACTTTCACTGTTATTTAATGAACTTTACAAATTGTTTGAAAATAAATTCCAGCCACTCCATGCCTTAGAATCACATGCTGTATTAGAGATGATCTCAAAATAATCCCATTTAATTTTTAAAAATTTTACATGGAATTCATGGGTATTACATTCTCCCAACCTTATGGATTTATGTCCCCAAAATCCAAACAAAGGGTAATCAAACAAATGGGGATACTAAGCACAAATCCAAGCCTCCCACTCCCAGGTGATATCCTAGATATTCCCTTGCTACCAATGAACATGCACCAGAGGAATCAATCATCCATGAAGAATCCTCTTCTGTCAATCCTCTATCTCTATCGGGTACTCAATGAATGTCTCCCCATCGTCAATCTCCATCCCACTGTGGTCGATGACGTGAGAAGGTTCATGCACATATGTCCTCAGTTGGGATACATGGAAGACATCATGAACCCTCTCAAACTACCACTATAGAGCCAAGGGGTATGCCACCTCACCCACTCTACACAGTATCAGGAAAGGTTCGATGAACCTTAGAGATAACTTTCCACCCCAACCAAATCTCCGTATCTCTCATCTAGGAGAGACCTGTAGGAATACGTGGCTCCCCTCCTCGAACTCCATGGGTCTCTATCACCTATCAACATAGGACTTATGTTGGCTCTTTGTAGTATACATCTTCTCTTGGATGACCTGTACCTTCTCAGTGGTAGTGTAAGATCTCGGTTTTTTGGAAAGGTATGTTTTGTTGTGTTTTGGTTGAATCCATTGTTTCAGGCTTCAAGATATTTCTTTTGAAAGTATGAGAGGCCTTGGGGGTGTTTCGGGGGATCGGGGCACATAAGAAAGGAAAATATGGGCAAGAGAAGCTAGGGTGCACGGCCTGCGCATGGCCAGGGCAAACCGTGCAGCCTGCCCAGGAAAACAGTGTGACCCCTCCTCCTCCAGATAGTGACATGTTCATGGTTTGTGCACAGTTTTTTCAAACCATGTGAAAAAACCATGCATCCTCTTAATGTTTGGAAAAATTACAAGTTTTCCACTTCAGGATTTTAAACCCCAACTCGGGATTTTCCTCCATTCATCTCCTCTCAACCCTAGTGACAAACTTGGCCAAACCAAGCTTTCCAAGGGTGGTTATCCTTCGATTCATGGCCTTTTAGAGTGCCGTTGGTTGCATATCGAAGCTCAGGGTAAGGATAATCTCATCCTTGGTTCCCTTTTTGGATTAGGGTTTGTATCTTCTCTACCTCTTTTTCCGAAGCTCTAAAACCCTATCTTTTGGGTGAGTTTTAGGTTGAAGTTCCAAATGTTGGTCGGATCGAGGTCTAAGGACTCGATTGAGAGTGCATTGAACTGTGGTTTCAAGGTAGGTGGTCTACAAGTTATATCCCATTATTATTTGGGTATTTGTGCATGTTTATTTGTGTTCTAGTTTCCCCTTGGATATGTTTTGAATAACCTTGGAATGTTTGGTAATAATGGTGTTTAAAATGGAAAATGGGAACCCTCACGATCCCCTTGGGATGTGTTGGGATTGACTTGACATAATTGGGGCCACCCATGGGGTTTTATGGCTTTTCCCAGACTTAGGGATTGATATTAAACAAGTGAACTAGTTGTAATAAATTGTAGAGACCTTGATAAACATGTTGGCATGAATGGTCGATTCATGGAAATGACGAATGGGTTAAATGGTTTAATGTGTAAACTGATTAAAGACCATAACATGATAGGTTATGGGTTTACTGTTGAATTCTTAATGAGATAGGCATAACACATGGGAATTGGGTGAATAGTTAAATGATGTGAAATGATAATGTGTTAATGAGTTAAGGCATGATGTGGATTCCCATGTGGGTTGTTGTGAATAGTGTTTTTCGAAGGGCAATGGTTTGGATGGTTGATGGTTACTTATATATAGGCATGTGCACATGGCTTGGTAGAGTGGTGTATGACTTGAGGATCTACGCCCATAGGTTGAGCTAAGACTGAGGTTCTAAACTCCACCCTAAATGCACGAGTTGGGAAAGGGGACTGAGGGTCTATTCCTCTAAGGGTTGCATCCCCCCAGACTGAGGCTTCGAGGTGAGGATATGTTTGCTATGAGGGGTTTAGTCCTAGTGAGATAGGATAACGATGTGTTTACCCTCTAGCATGTGATTGTTGTCCTTAGAACCATGTAACATAATGTATGGGATTAACCCATGGAAAGGTGATGAAATGGTAAGTGATGATAGTTGGTGTGAAATGAATGGTAATGGAAGTGGAAATGGCTTTGGCTCTAAACTGGTTAATGGAAACTCAAATAATTACTTGTAAATTTTCATTCATATTCCTTTTGAATGCACCACCTGTTTATACTGGATATTTTGTAGACACCGTTGGTGGTGGCCTATTGAGTTGTACTCACACCCTGCTCGGGCTGCCATTGGGTACCCGAGCAGACTTCATGTTTGCAGGTCATGAGAAGGGAAAGGGTCCTTGCTAGATAGTTCAGTGAACATGGGTAGCACTTGGTGGAGGATTCAGACTTGGAGTCGAGACCATTTTGGGGATTTTGGCCGTTGTCTTTCTTTTGGGTTTTTGTTCACTCTTGCACTTGTAGAATGACATGACATATTTATTTTTGGAAATGATTGTTATACATGTTCCCTGTTTATTGGTTATTGTTTCCGCTATTTGGTTTATTTCTATTGTGGCTTACTCTAATAAAAAGGGGGTTTATTTTCCCCACTTGACTCCATAGACCCCCGCTACTAGTCGACAACCTTTGGCGTATGGGGAGGTGTGCTTAAGGTCATGTAACCACCCGGCTCGGAGAACCTGTTTAGTGGATTTCAGGTTGGGGACGTTACAAAGTGGTATTAGAGGAGGTCTTCCTTCTCCTTATCTGAGGCCTTGCTATTAGGGATTGATAGCCAAGGGTTAAGACGTGTCGGGCCATGGTAATGAGCTCATTCTTGGGAGTAGCTAACCCAGGTACGAGGGAAACTGAAGTCAGCCTGGGTGGGAATTGTTGTTCTTGGTTGTGTGTTGTTACAATTGATGATATTTCACCATTGGGTGATGCACATGTGGTTTGATGTGACTTTTTTATGACATTTAGCTCATGGCCTTAACATCATGAGGATTTTCTTTCATGCATCATTATGGGCATGTAGGGAGATATGTGACATGAATTGTATTAGGCACACACACGGGATGGGTGTGTGAGGCAGGAAAGTAGGGTGCATCATACATTTCATGAAATCAAGAAATAATGAGAAGAATAATGTTTAATGAAATATAAGGGTTGGAAATGAAGTGGAAAATGTTTTTGTGAAATGTTGTGTGAGTTTGGTGGTAGTGGATGGTTGTTTACCCCATGTGGAACATGGACCACGGTAGGGATGGTCAGGGTGGTGAAATTGAGGTGTTAATGTCATTGGATTAGTATATGAAAATGGGTTTTTGTTTCTAGTAAAGAGATTTTGATGAAGTCGTAAAAGTTTTATGGTATGCGTGCTAAATATCATGCATGGAAATGTAGAGAAATGCCACCATGACGTCGGTTACCAGTTGGGCCACGAGAGGATGTTGCTGAGAACACTCCTCTAGTAGAAGAGGATGAAAATGTAGTGATAAATGAAGGTAGATAAGACCAATTCCGGGATAACATGGATCACCTTATGTAGATGATGGATCGGGACCCAGGGCGGTTTGCACCGAGTATGTTTGAGCTGACCAGGGAGTTCCAGCTGCAGCACCATCCGACCTTCACCGGAGAGTGTGGGCCAGAGGCAGCGGAGTTCTGGTTAGAATCTGTCCAGACAATATTGGATCATCTGGTGACATCGGTTGAAAAGTGGGTAAAGCTGACCGTTTATATATTGTGGGGCCATGCTAGGCATTGGTGGGACATTTAGGCTCAAATCGATCAGGTTGAGGGAATGTCGTGGAAGGTTTTTCATGAAAAGTTTCTAGAGCATTTCTACCCAAAGACCTTGAGACAGGAGTGGGCTGCAGAGTTTATGATCCTGAATCAGGGATCACTATCAGTGATGGACTATGCTAGTCGCTTCACTGATTTGAGATGCTTTGTCCCAATGTTAGCAGGGGATGAGGCAGCAGTAGAAAAGCATTTCCAGGATGGGCTAAGACATGAGATCAGGTCTCAAGTAAACATATTCCACTTGAGGAGGTTCGCAGAGGTAGTAGACCAGGCACTAATCTCGGAAGTAAACCTGAAGGGAGTTTTGGGTAATGGGCTTGTGGTGTCAGTGGGACAGACGAACGGCGCAACTACTGAAGGTCTAAAGTGACTCCATGAGAGCTCACAACATGGTGAAAGTGTGTAAAGTGGCTGGAAGAGAGGGTTAGCCTCTTAGAGTGGGAATCAAGTGTTCTACTATCAGTGTGGTAGGCTAGGGCATATGCGTGGTCAGTGTCCTCGACCTCCAGTTGAGTGCTGTTCGTGCAGCAGGATGGGGCATGTTTAGAGGTTCTGCAAGAACCCTCAGCAGACGGATGAGCATGACGATGAAAAGCAGGTGCCGGGTAATGAAAGGGGATCAGTTTCCCCATATCAGGTAGTCAGTTGGAGCTCCACGGGTCGTACTGGTAGGGGCGGTGGACGTGGAACTCCAGGGAAAGATCTCTCACGCCAGCAAGGCAGTGCAACGCAGGGCGTTCAGGCTAGGGCCCAGGGTAGAGGGGCAGGTCTGCTTCATGAAGTCCAGTTTGTGCCTAGTGATGGCGATGCTGGACCATCAACCGTTCGGGGTATGATCCTTGTAGATTCTACTTTTTCTAGTGCGTTGTTTGACACAGGTTCCACAAACTCTTTTATCTCTGCTCTACTTCTGGAAGCGCTGGGTTTACCTGTGGAGAGGGTGTGTGGAGTTATGTCAATTGACACTCCATTGGGGGTGTGGGTTGAGGATATCAAGTAATGCAAGGGGTGTGCCTTGGAAGTCGGTGGGTATCCTTTTCTATGGGATTTTTTCTTTCTCAAGATTTCAGGGTTGGACATAATCTTGGGAATGGATTGGTTGGTGCTATATCGGGAACACATATACTTTTATCATCGGAGAGTATCGTTCAGGTTGCTTGAGGGTGATGCTTATGTCCACCGTGGCGAATGGGATGTTCGAGTAGGGCGTGCAGGGCTGTTTTGTCAACAGATGAGTGGACTCACGGCTCGAGTGGCATGTCTCATACTTGATGATAATGAAAGAGGGGAACAGTCTATTTTCCATCCTATGGTGGATCGGTTTTAGGACATGTTTCCTGAGGATTTCTTGGGGTTATCCTCTAAGAGTGATGTTGATTTCATGTTCGAGTTGCTGCTGGGAGCAGAGCTAGATTCTATTCCGCCATATCGAATGGAACCGACAGAACTCCAGGAACTGAAGGTTCAACTTGAGGAGTTGGAGCGTAAGGGGTTTATCCATCCTAGTACATCTCCTTGGGGATCTCCCGTTCTTTTTTCAAATAAGGCCGATGGCTCGTTGAAGAAGTGTGTTGACTATCAGAAGATGAATAAAATGACAGTGAAAAATCTGTACCCTCTTCCTAGAATTGATGACCTGTTTGATCAGTTGAGGGGTGCATAAGTGTTTTCTAAGATTGATCTGAGGTCGGGTTATCACTAGTTGAGTGTGAGGTCTTCTGACGTACCGTAGATAGCTTTCCAGAGTCAGTACGGGTTGTTTGAGTTCTTGGTAAGGCCTTTTGGCTTGACCAATGCACGGGCGGTGTTTATGTCCTTGATGAACCAGATCTTTCATCCCTACCTAGATCAATTTTTGGTTGTCTTTGTTGACGATATCTTAGTGTACTCGAAAACTCATGACAATCATGCCCAACATCTTGACATTGTCTTGGGTATGCTAAAAGAGAATCGACTATACGCCAAGCTATCAAAGTGTCAATTATGGATAAGTGAGGTGCATTTTTTGGGTCACATCATCTCAGAGGCAGGTGTATTAGTGGATCCAGAGAAAGTGTGGGCATTTGTATCTTCGGAGCATCCCAATAGTGTTTCTGATGTTAGAAGTTTTCTAGGTTTTGCTGGGTATTATCGAAGGTTCATTCAGGATTTCTCTCGCTTGGAATCACCACTCTTAGGCTTGACCAAGAAGGGAATCAAGTTCAAGTGGTATGAGGCTTGTTTGAATTCCATCCAAGAGTTGAAGGAGCGACTGACGACCACACCTATCTTGATCTTACCTGAGCCGGGTAATAAGAATATCGTGTTTTGTGATGCGTCCAAAATCGGACTTGGGGATGTGTTGATGCGGGATGAGCGGGTTGTGGTTTATGGGTTAAGGTAGTTGAGACCCCATAAGCGTAACTATCCCACACATGATCTTGAGTTGTCTGTAGTGGTGTACGCCTTGAAGTGCTGGAGGCGCTATCTATTGGGAGAACAGTTTACTGTGTTCACTGACCATAAGATTTTAAAGTACATCTTCTCACAGCGGGATCTGAAACTTCAGCAGCGAAGATGGGTTAAATATCTTCAGAATTTTGACTTTGAGTTGGTGTAAATTTCAGGAAAGGGAAACAATGTAGCTGATGCAGTGAGCAGTAAGGTTCAGAATTAGGTGGTTCAGGAATCCATCACCGAGTGGAAGGTGATAGCTTTTTTTGCAGAGATGCACCTGGAGTTGCAGGAGGAGAATGGTCATGTCACTCTTGCTTCCTTAATGATGGAGTCGACACTTTTGATTCGAGTTAAAGAAATTCAGCTTGATGATCCTGAGTGTTTGATCATGACGGAAAAGATTAAAGGTGGGGAGCTACCTTCTAGCTGGGCCGTCGGCGGGGATGGTATTGTTCGTGTTCGTGATCGGGTGGTTGTGCCAAAGTGTGTGTGAGAAGAGTTGATGCAAGAGTTCCATGCATCAAAGTGGGAAGTGCATCCCAGTTTGACCAAGATGTACCGTGATCTCAGAAGGCAGTTTTGGTGGCCTCGAATGAAGAAGGAAGTTGCGGGCTTTGTGGCACGGTGTCTTACCTATCAGCAGGTGAAGACCGAGAATCAACGCCCAAGTTGTTTGTTTCATCCATTGCCCATTCTAGAATGGAAGCAGGATGATGTAACAATGGATTTTATCATGGGTCTTCCGAGGACGCCACGAAAGAATGATGCAATCTGGGTGGTTGTGGATCAGTTAACGGAAGTGGCTCATTTCGTACCGATTCAGGAGACCTTTACAGTTGACCAGTTGGGTGAGCTGTATGTTTGAGAAATAGTGCAGTTTCATGGTGTTCTACAAACCATAGTTTCAGACCAAGATCCACATTTTACATCGCGTTTCTGGCAAGGGTTTCAGAAGGTGCTTGGTACGCAGGTGTTTTTGAGTACGACTTTCCACCCACAGACGGACGGGCAGTCGGAACTTACAATACAAGTGTTGGAAGACATGTTAAGAACTTGTGTCTTGGACTTTTGTGGTTCTTGGGAAAGGCACCTATCGTTAGTTGAGTTTACCTACAACAACAGTTTTCAGGCTACGATTCAGATGGCACCATTTGAGGCGCTTTATGGGAGACCATGTAGATCTCCGTTGTGTTGGATAGAGGCCGGTGAATCTGAGTTGTTTGGGCCAAGTCTCGTGTAGGAGACTTCAGAGAGAGTTAAGTTGATCAGGAAGTGAATGGATACAGCTCAGAGTAGGCAGAAGTCATATGCAGATCAGAGGTGTATACCTCTTGAGTTTGGGGTGGGTGATAAGGTGTTCCTTCGGGTGTCCCCAAGGTTGGGTCACCGTTGGATACGAAAGTAGGGTAAGTTGGAACCCAGGTATGTGGGACCTTTTGAGATTGTGGAGAGGATCGGACTAGTGGCTTACCAATTGGCTCTTCCACATCGGTATGGTGGGATTCATGATGTGTTTAATGTGTCGCAGCTTCAATGGTATCACCCCGACCCATCTCATGTGGTTGATGTTGAGGATGTGGAGCTTGAGGCTGATGCGTCCTTTGAGGAGCATCCAGTTCGTGTGGTGGATCATAGTGAAAAAGCTTGAGAGGCAAGGTTGTGCCATTAGTGCGAGTACTATGGTAGCATGGGAAAGTTCAGGAAGAAACTTGGGAGCAGGAATCAGATATGCATGCTTAGTGGCCTGAACTCTTCTCTTCAGTGGATCAATGAGGCTTGGAAACTCAGCTCGAGGACGAGCCGTCATAAGGTGGGGAGGTTGTAAGATCCCAGTTTTTTTGGAAAGGTATGTTTTTGTTGTGTTTTGGTTGAATCCCTTGTTTCGGGCTTCAAGGGATGTCTTCTGAAAGTATGATAGGCCTTGGGGGTGTTCCGGGGGCTCAGGGCACGAAATAAAGGAAAATATGGGCAAGAGAAGCCAGGATGCACGACCTGCACACGACCAGAGAAAACCGTGCAGCCTACCTAGGAAAACTGTGCGACCCCTCCTCCTCCGGACAGTGGAATGTGCATGGTTTGTGCACGATTTTCCAAACCGTGCGGACAAACCGTGCGACCTCTTAAATATTGGAAAAATTACAAGTTTTCCACTCCGGTCTTTTAAACCCCAACTCGGTATTTTACTCCATTCATCTCCTCTCAACCCTAGTAACGAACTTGTCTGACCCAAGATTCTCAAGGGTTGTTCTCCTTCGATTCTTGGCCGTTTAGAGTGTCGTTGGTTGCAGATCGAAGCTCCGGGTAAGGCTAATCTCATCCTTGGTTCCCTTTTTGGATTAGGGTTTGTATCTTCTCTCCCTCTTGTTCCGAAGATCTAAAGCCCTATCTTTTGGGTGAGTTTTAGGTTGAAGATCCAAAGGTTAGTTGGATCAAGGTATAAGGACTCAATTGAGAGTGCGTTCAACCGCGGTTTCGAGGTAGGTGGTCTACAAGTTATATCCCATTGTTATTTGATTATTTTTTCATGCTTAGTTGTGTTCTTGTTTCCCCTTGGTTATGTTTTGAATAACATTGGCATGTTTGGTAATAATAGTGTTTAAAATGGAAAATGGGAACCCTCACGATCCCCTTGGGATGTGTTGGGATTGAATTGACCTAATTGGGGACACCCATGGGGTGTGCCGGCTTTTCCCAGACTTAGGGATTGATATTAAACAAGTGACCTTGTTTTAATAAATTTTAGATCCCTTGATAAACATGTTGGCATGAATGGTCGATTCATGGAAATGATGAACAGGTTAAATGGGTTAATGTGTAAGTTGATTAAATACCATAACAGGATAGGTTATGGGTTTAGTATTGAATGCTTAGTGAGATAGGCATAACACATGGGAATTGGGTGAATAGTTAAATGATGTGAAATGATAATGTGTTAATGGGTTAAGGCATGATGTGGATTCCCATGTGGGTTACTGTGAATAGTGTTTTCTGAAGGGAAATGGTTTGGATGGTTGATGGTTACTTGTATATAAGCATGTGAACATGTCTTGGTAGAGTGGGGTATGACTTGAGGATCTATGCCCACGGGTTGAGCTAAGACCGAGGTTCTAAACTCCACCCTAAATGCATGGGTTAGGAAAGGGGACTGAGGGTTTATTCTCCTAATGGTTGAGTCCACCCGGACAGAGGCTTCAAGGTGAGGATATGGTTTCTATGAGGGGGTTAGTCCTAGTGAGATAGGATAACAATGTGTTTACCCTCAAGCATGTGATTTTTGGCCTTAGACCCATGTAACATAATGTATGTGATTAACCCATGTAAAGGTGATGAAATTGTAAGTGATGATAGTAGGTGTGAATTGAATGGTAATGGAAGTGGCAATGGATTTGGCTTTAAACTGGTTAATGGCACCTTAAATAATTACTTTTCAATTATCCTTCATATTCATTTTTCATGCACCACTTGTTTATACTGGATATGTTGTAGACACCATTGGTGGTGGCCTATTGAGTTGTACTCACACCCTGCTCGGGCCGCTGTTGGGAACCCGAGCGGACTTCATGTTTGAAAGTCAGGAGAAGGGAAAGGGTCCTTGCTAGATAGTTTAGTGGACATGGGTAGCACTTGGTGGAGGATCCAGACTTGGAGTCGGGACCATTTTGGGGATTTTGGTCATTGTCTTTATTTTGGGTTTTTGTTCACTCTTGCACTTTTAGTATGACATGGCATATTTATTATTGGAAATGATTGTTATACATGTTCCCTGTTTATTGGTTATTGTTTCTGCTATTTGGTTTATTTTTTTTGTGGATTACTCTGATAAAAAGGGGGTGTAGTCTCCCCACTTGACTTCATAGACCCCCACTGCTAGTCGATAGCCTTTGGTGTACGGGGATGCGCGCTTAAGGTCATGTAACCACCCTGATCAGAGCCCCAGTTTAGTGGCTTCTGGGTTGGGGACGTTACTTGTAGCCTGTACTATCTATGGACCCATGAGTACTGACTTACCAGGGTATGTCCCGCATAATGGTGACCTGCATGGTTGTCCGTACATAGCCTCGAATGGTGCCATACTGATGGTGGAGTAGTATCTATTGTTATATGAAAACTCCCCCAGTGGTAGGTGGTCCTCCCAATCGCGACCAAAATAAATAACATAAGCACGAAGCATGTCCTCTAAGGTCCGTATGGTCCACTCCGTATAATAATTCTTCTTTGGGTGAAAGGTTGTGCTCAAGAATAACTGAGTCTCAAATGCCTCCTAAAATCCCTTCCACAATTGGGATGTAAATCATGCATCATTATTTGAGACTATCGTATATGGGACTCCATATATTCAAACTATATTCTGCATGTAGAGGCGTCCCATGCTCTCTACTAAACTCTGCTCTCAAATGGGTAGTAAGTGGGATAAATTGGTGAGTCGGTCTATGATCACCCATATGGTATCGTGTCCCTTGGATGTACATGATAAACCTATCATGAAGTCCATTAATATTCTTTCTCAATATCTTCTTGACACCCCAAGGAACAAAATATCAACCACTTCCATGAACATGGGATTGACACAATGTGTTGAAAAACCACAAAACTGAGTAAACAAATGCTCAACTTTTATATCAATAGGTAAGACCCGCTTCAACCTGTTCCATCATCCCCGGTGTCCACCTTGACACCGATATACATACCCAATGCATCTTGCCTCTCTAGGCATCAATATCTACTACTGTGCGTCCTCTGAAAGGAACGACGTGTTCCCCACCTTTCGTATATCCATCAAGGGAATTCCCCATGAAAAACTATGCACATAAAGTCTCGTTGTTGGTATCATCGAGTTGTGCCTCCTTGAATCACTTTAAGAGTGGAGGGTTAACAATAACTAATTGGAGGTAAGCTACATCATTTCTATCCATGAAGGATAACTGTAACGAGGAAAACTGCTCCATTTCCTCATTCAGTAACTATGAACTGGGTCTCATGCTGAGAGAATCCGCTACCACGTTTCCCTTACTAAGAGTACAGACTACTTTGAAGTCATACTCCTGGAAGAACTCCAGCCATCATCTCTGTCTCAAGTTAAAATCCTTTTGAGATGAGACATACTTGAGACTCTCATGGTTAGAGTAGACGGTAATATGTTCACCCATAAGGTAGTGTCTCCACATCTTAAATGTAAATACTACCACTGCCAAATCAATATTGCGGGTCGTGTAGTTCTTATCATGTGGTCTCAAATGACGTGAACCATAGGAAATCACCACTTAACTATGCATCTGGACACAACCAAGTTTGGTCCCAGATGAATTGCAGAACACTACATACTTGACTCCTTCATCTGGAAAACTCAAGATCGGGGTGCTCGTCAAACTCTGTCTTAACTGTTGAAAAGCCTATAAGCACCTTTCTATCCCCACAAAAGCATGACCCTTTCAACCAATCAATGTGTTCATTAACCCTTTGGTAGTAGATACTCGTACTCTACAACCACTTGGTCAACCTAAAGTATAAAAAGTAAGACTATCAGTCATAAGGATGAACATCTTGTACTGTTGAGGGAATCATCCCTGATGAGTCACTAAGGTCTATCGGGCCACTAAGTTCTGCTCGTCTACCGAGACACTAAGGTCCACTTAGTTACTAGGACACTGAGGTCCGCTTGTCTACCGAGCCACTGAGGTCCACTCAGCTTATGGTCCATTGAGGTTTTCTCATCTGCCAGGCCACTAAGGTCTGCTTGGCTACCAGGCCACTGAGGTCCACTCGTCTATCAGTCCACTGAGGTTCTCTCAACTACTGGGCCACTAAGGTCTACTCATCACTTCCTTCCCATCACAACCAACGGTAGGATTTCCACTTGTAGTATTCTTGATATTAGTAGAATCTACTCCTCAATCCATTATTCATAACTCAACCTCCACCAAAACTAACTTGGAGTATGCCAAAAGTTCTTCCTCATCACGAGGGTCCCAACACTGCAAACGGATCATCAATATAGCGCACAGTTTGGATGTTATGTTTGTTTTATTGAAAAGCGGGCTCTGAGGGTATGGGGTGGGTCGGACCGACCGACCTGACTCAATTCATCTTACTAACCCCACCTAGGTGGTTCTAGGCCGACCCAATCTGGTATGGACCAAGGGTCATGCCCATTGGGCCTATTGGACTTGGCCCGTTGGGTCATGGGTCCTGCCTGCTGGGTCGCCCAGCGGCCCGGTCCTCCTTTGGCCCGCCCTGTGCTGGCGGGCTGATTTCTGCACTATGGCCCAGTTTCCCCCTGGCCCAGCCTGCACTGATGGGATAGTTTGGTCTAGCCTGGATGTGGCAGGCACCACGCCTACCCTGCATCGTGCATCCTGCTAAGAGGGCTCGGTCGACCGCCTCCCCCGTACACTGTCCCGCAGACCGCGTGCCAGCACCAAACCGCGACCCGACCACGAGTCTCCCAACCAGACACGAAACCCTACTGGTTCTGTAGTTCTACACCACCACAACCCTATGGCTGCATCCTCCTCCGCTGCGGCGTGCTGCCTCCCACTTATAGCCACTACTATATGCCACCACCGCATGCCGCCACCGTATGACGACGCACCGACAATTCTTTTCGCGGGCCACTGGACTTGCTCTAGTGGTTCATTTTTCAATCCGCGAGCACCTTCAGAACTCTTGGGTCATTAAAGTCACTGCTACATGCTCCAAGTCATCGCTCCATCAATACTGGGGTCCGATCATGCTCGAAACCACATGGAAAAGTCCGATGCGGTCACGTGGGTCCATCAGTGAAGAATTATAGGATAGGGGAAGGAAGAGTCCCAAGAACACCTGAGGGATAGATGATGGCCTTATTTGTTTGTAATTCATTCGTCCTGTTATAAGGAAACCAGGAAGGAAGTAATTAACAAGCTCTTAACCTTCAAGTCCTACAATAATATTTCCTAACCCTGAAAGAAGAATTCATCTGTGGATCAACTAGTTAGTGAGTTGATCCGCATTCTTAGATTATAAGGGAATAACAAGGAAAAATTAACTCATATTTAAACCCCTACATGGGGAAAAAGAGATTAGTTGAGAATGATCATCCTTCATTGTCCATGGGTCTATGATACCAAATCTTCTCTCCAGGTTTGTGATGATAATTCATTAATGAGGTTCATTGATGGATTCAACGTCACCTCGTTGCTGTACCGTAGCGCTGAAGAGTCGTTGCGTAACGATGAAGAGAAAATAATAAAATAACTTTTTAATGTTATTTTATTTTTCTTCTCAAAGTCCCAAAAACTATATTTTTCGGTTGACCCATGCCAGTCGAGGTTAGAAGTTAATTTTTGGGCATTTTAAAGAAAAATAAAATAAATTTAAGAAAGTTTATTTAATTCAAAAAAATGTTTCACTGCAATGCAATGTCGAGCCATCTGTTTCATTTCATAAATGAAACAACATAATGACGCTTCAACTCAAGAATAATAGAAATGTTGTTTCATAAATGAAATAGTGTATCGACACCATGAAAAAGTGTAATAGAAATGATGAAATGCATTTCCTCCATTTAATTATTTAACATAGATATGAGATTGTTGGAACAAACCTAGATTTTCTCTGAGGATCTGGAGGAGTGGCATTGGAAAGCAGAGAACGGTGATGAACAACCGATCGCTAAAAGTTCCTCCTTTCTCCTTCGAAGGACCCCGCCACCAAAAAAGGATTGAGAAATGAAAAATAACAACAGTGCGATATTCGCCAATGAACGATCCAACCTCGAGGTAGGGGTTTTATTCTTTGTGATCAGATTCCTGTTATTTCTTTCCAAATGACAAACACGGACCAACCCACTAACAGGTTGATCCCTGGGTTATTCGTTTATGTGGGATGGGTTAAATATTATGGGACTTGAAGGGTATGAAATTCGTAATTACTCCTTTCATAGTTTCCTTCTAATAGGATGAACAAATGCCAAACAAACAAGGCCATCACCCATCCTTTTGGTGTTCTTGGTGGTCTTTCTACCCCCGTCCTATCATTCTTCACCAACGGACCCATGTGGTCACGTCAAACTTTTTCGAGAGGTTCCGAGCATGACCGGACCCCAGGATCAATGATGAGAAGACTTGGAGCACGTAGTAGTGAGACATGACATATGGGCATACTTCTACGGCTACATGCAACAACCCGTCACCTACCCTTCAGGTAGGGTCTCGAGCGGATGGACCGTGGCAGTTGTACTTTCCTTTGTGGTTTTGGGCTTGTATCCTGACCCCTTTGTACTTTCAGTTTGTACTGTACTATCAGTAGTTGTCTCCATGAAAGTTGTGGTTTGCTTTTTGTTTACTTTCCATAGTTTTATCTTTGTGCATGTTTACATGTTTAAAGGCAATTCCTTCCCTTTTTTGGGATATTCCTACTCAATGCTAGTCACCAGCCCCTGGCCAATGGAAGACGGGCTTGGGGTAGTCACGACACGGGCCCTAGGGGAAAGGTCATGATAAAGGGATGATATAAGATGGATATTACAACATAATAATAACATATAAGTGTGTTTAGGACTTTTATGTAACTATTTATAGGTTAATGTAAAACATAAGGTGGTGGTAGAAGAAGAATAAAATTAAAAGAATTTTAGTTTAGAGTTTACCTCTCCCTTTGGTTGTCTTCTTTTAGGATACCCCTTAAGGATCCTTGGAAAGGTATTTGGATGCGAATAGAAACACTAGTACATGGGGAAGAGTATTTATAGGGGAATTGGGAATAAATATTATAATCTAAAAGACTTATAAGTTGTGGGGAGAAGGGGTGGTATTTATAAGGGGAGAGTGGTGTTTATAAATATTATATTCATTAGTTTATTATTTCAGATCAGGACTAATAATAGTGACGAATCTTGTGAATATATATAGTAAATTATTCATGTAATTTTTTTAAATAGTGGGTTATTACATCATCCATGACTCAAACATTCATGCATTTAACTTATAATGCAAAATATCATATTTTTCCACATTTCACTATTCACAAAAAATTCATCTATTTTAGAAAAAGATAAAAAATTAACCCTAACCATTTTTTAAAGCGTATATTCCAAAAATGAAATCCAATTTATGAAAATAATTTTTTAAGTATGAGGAATTTAATTTTTATATGAAATTATCATTTATTTTAAAAATACCAATTTTAGTATTATGATCAATTTTACGAACATTTGAAAATTTAATTATGGTCTCATAAAATTATATTATCATTATAATACAAATTAATATTAATTTATAAAACAATTTTATGAAAATAAAATTTCTTATAAATCTTTATATTTAATATAAAAGTGAAATTAAAACATTTATGTTTTATAAAAATACAAACACTTAATTTATCATTTTAAATCATTTATTTACCTATACTATGGTATAACCCGAATGGACCGAAGGACTTCATTTTTATAAGATACCTAAATATTATTTTACATTTACATAGGTGAGGTTAGCATTCTAACAGTCAAGTTACTACTACTAACGACCAGATATCTATTTCAACGGTAAGATTACTATTCCAACACTCAGATTACTATTCCAAAGATTAGATTTGTAATGGTCATATAGATTCCTTAATTTCTATAAATACATTATATTTCATTAATTATTAATTAAATTATATTATCTCTCAAATTCATATATATATTTTCAGTTTTAAAATGCATATTTCATTATTAATATTCCACTTCATTTCTATAATTTTGTTTGTGAGTGTGATTATTATGGTGGATTAATCATAACCAAATTTTCCTATTATTGTTATCTTATTTTATATTTTTTACCATTGTAATAATTTAAATTTTTTATGTTCATTTTTATTCATAAATTTAATTTTTAAATTAATATAATTAAATTTAGTTTATTTTATCATGTGTTGCGTGCATATTATATAATATTATATTACTAAAAATGACACAATTATATATCTAAAAGGAAAATTAGATTGATAAAATATCATATCATTATATTCTTACCCCCTTAATAAAATTTTCCCCCAAAATTTCATTTTACTAACTATGGTGAAAAGAGGTGAAGGTACTTATGCTTCATGGGTTCCTCTAATTCCCTTGTTGCCTCCTTGTACTTATGGTTTCACTATAGTACTTTGACTAGGTGAGTTATCTTATTACATAGAACTTTATCTCTATATACCATGATATTCACAAACTTCTCATAAGAGATATTATTTTATAGCTGTACCACCTTTGAATTTAGTATATATGAGGGATTTAGTATGTACCCCATCAAGAGGGATATGTTTAATATTTCATGTACTTGATAAAGGGTCGGTGGGAGTGTTAGTCGATATGCTACAACTTCTATGTGATCTAGATTCTTAAAGGGGATGATGTACCTAGGATATAACTTTCACTTTTTACCAAATATCATGACTCTCTTCCATGGAGATATAAGAAGGAACAATTTATTTATGACCTCTAACTTTAGGTATTATCAACGATTTTCATCACAACTCTTTAGTCAACTTTGAGTAGACCTAATGCCCTACTGAATGGTCTTAACCTTTTCTACAATTTTCTCAACCATTTTAGGACCCAAAAAATTTTGTTCACAAATTTTTTCCCAACACACAAGTGTTCTATATCTCTCCCCATAAAAGGATTCATATGGATCTATTTGGATGCTTGGGTGGAAATTATTATTGTATGAGAACTCAACCCAAGGAAGATACTGACCCCATCCTCCTTTGAAGTCCATAAATCATTCTCTCAACATGTATTCAAGTTTTTGGATAGTCTACGTAGATTGGACATCGGTTTGGGGGTGATAAGTTGTATTTAAGTTCAATTTAGTGTTTAGATTATATTGAAGACTTTTCCAAAACTAAGAGCTAAATCTCAGATCTTGGTCTAATAAAATAAATAATGGAATTACATGTAGGCTCACCACTTCTCTTATGTATACCCTTAAAATTTGATTGAGTAATAAGTACTCTTGAATTACTATGAAATGAGCAGTCTTTGTAAGATGATACACAACAACCCATATAGAATTTTTTATTCTTGATGTCTTTGGAGGACCAATGAGAAATTACATGGTGATATTTTCCCATTTACATATAGGTATGGGGAATGTTTACATCCCCCCTTTTGACTTTTTTCCTTTCAGCCTCTATCTTCTGACATACCATACATTTTGATTTATATTCTATGATATCCTTCTTCATATTTCCCCACAAACAGTGCTCTCACCGATCTCGATACATCTTCATGATCCCTGGTTGGATATAGAAGGTTAAGCTATGTGTACCATTCAATATATCCCTATTTATATCAGGATTTTATGGTACATATAGTCATGAACCAAATCTTACAACTCATTCTTCATCAATTTTGAACTCCGTGTATTTACCTTTTCTTATAGATTCCACATTCTTCTATATTTCAACATCATATCTTTGAGAATCCTTTATCTTATTTAGAAGGGATGCTTAAGTAATAATTTGAGAAAGGAATAATGATGTTCCTTCCTTTATGATCTCAATGTCTATACTTTTAATGTCTAAAAAGATTAGATTCTTCTCAATTCTCATTATTGATAAAGTTTCTTAATGATTTTTATTTAGAGCATAATACACTTTGGTTTATTTCCCAGGATGGTAGTGGATTGAGAAGTCATAGTCCTTGATCAAATCTAACCATCTTCACTAGTGAATATTAATCTTAATATGTTTGAATATATATTTGAGTCTCTTATGATCCATATATATTTCACACTTCCCCCAAAAATATAGTTCCACCAAATCCTCAATAAAAATATCACTATAACTAAATCCAAATCATGTGTTGGGTAGTTCTAATCATGGAATCTTAACTACCATGAGGTACAAGATATCAATTTATCATTCAATATCAGTACACATCCCAATACCTTCTTTGAATCATTGTTACATACCATAACAATTTCTTCACTTTAGGTAAATGTAGTAATACACCTCTTTTTAAATTCCCCGAATCTCTATTCTCAGTCATTGGTCTAGAAAAATGTTACCTTTTTCCAAGTTGTCTTGGTTAGTGGTTTTGGAAATCATTAAAAGTTTCTCATAAATTCTTGATAATACCCAACTAGTCCAAGGAAACTATAGATATTTGTTATAGATGTTGGGTTGGGAAACTTCTAAATTTCCTTTGTCTTAAAAGGTTCCAAATATATCCCTATTTAGTGATAAGATACCCCAAAAATGATACTTCATCCATCTAGAACTCACATTTACTGTACTTTATATATATCCCCTCCCTTCATAGTCTTTAGCACAATATTCAAATGCTCTTGATGATCCTCACTTTTGGGGTATATTAGAATATCATCTATAAAGAATATCAAAAATTTATTATCGTAATATCTAAAGACTCTATTTGTTAAGTCCATTAAAATTTCTAGAGTATTATTGAGTCAAAGGCCATCACTATGAACTCACATTATCCGTACCTTGTTTGAAAGGCAGTCTTACTAATATTTTCCTTCTTCACATTTAATTATTGACATCCCAACTAAAGGTCCACCTAAGAGAAATATTGGGCCCATGTAGTTGATCTAAAAATACATATATATATGATAGTGGATAATTTTTATTTATCATGATTTCATTGAGTTTACTTTAATCAATTTATAGGTTCATTGATGCATCCTTCTTATTGATGAATAGGATTGGCTCACCCCATGGTGAAGCAATTGGGTGTATAAAACCCATGTCTAGATTCTCTTGTAAATTATTCTTTATTTCATCCAACTCAATTGTGTCCATTCTATATAGAGTATTGGATATGGTCAGATATATAAGTATAAGTTTTATTAAGAACTCAACCTCTTAGTCAGGAGGAAGACCATCCAACTCTTTATACTTTTAAGAAATTGGAGGATGAATTGGGATGTGAAGAGTGATCCCCCTCTCCTGACTATTGATTTTATCTTTATATAAGGATATATAAGAAAGTATGAAAATATTTAATGGGGTATACAGTCTAAAAACATTGACCAGGGACGATTTATATAATTGGGATATAATAATTGATCTATCTGTTGTTCTCATAGATAGATCAACCCCATGTTTTGAGGTGGTGTTTGAATAGTTCTTCTAAACTTGAAAATATGAAAGAATGTGTAGAAATATAATATTATAGAACATTTATAGATAATGATTGATTATGAGTGTGCCTTTCACTATTTTATTATAGTTATAGTCATTTACTATATGAAAAAAACTTAGGAATGATAATACTTTATAAATAAGAAATTAAAAAGGAAACCATAAAATTAGAATGAATAACTTATAAATGAAAAGTATATCTGAACTTATGAGTCTCTAGGATTCAATATAGTTTATCCATGGTAATATTTCATATTAGGTAATCTAACCAAAAAATATATTCAAGTGATTTATAATGGTTCATAAAGAGTTTTTGAATTTTCCAAAAATATATCCCCCAGAAGTTTCAAAATAGGTGTGTAGTTAGGAATATTTATCATGCACTAAGTTACAACATAGTTAATACCCAATCCTCCCTTTTTTGGGTTATTACACATAGGTGTAACTATGATAGAGACACACACACTTATAGTATTCAGACAGGGATATAATTTCTTGTAAACTAATCACTCTATACTTCACCAAGATTTCAGGATATTATCATATACTTAGACTTATACCTAGGGTTCTCACTAAATTATTTTAGTAATAATCCAAAAAAATTATTATATCTTCCTCTAATTCCAACTATAGTTACCCAATCCTTTTAAACATATTGTTATATGTTTTTAACATAAATATCTAATAAACATAACCAAAGGATCGATAGGTCTAGTGTCTTTAGAAGACTAGGTTCATAATAAATCAAGACGAATCTATAATAAAATTTATTTATTTTTAATCTACATTATTAGATCTTAAATCCCTTTTATTTCCTAAAAAATCATTGGATAACCTAGGGAATACATAGAAAGAACATGTGAGTTAAAAAGAGCAGTAAGAGAAGAAACATGATAATGAGGCATTTCATATGAGTCATAAGGAATAACATATTATCATAAAAGGAAAGGCTGATGAATAATCATATGGGATAATAATATAAATAACATTGAATCATAATATCATGACAATATAGGAAAGTGGAAACAACATCTAACATGGAATATACATAATTCAAGGATAATTACCAATACAATATCACATGGTGGACAATGTCCCTTCATGGATTAGGTTAACTCTTTAATCCCATACATATCATCTCATTAGACATAAATATTATCCAATGAATTAGATTTCGATCTTAGAACACACATTATAATATGTGCATCCTTATGTGTGCCACAAATGAAAATCAAATGTAAGGAATATTCAAAATAATTACCCATATAAAGTAGTGGGTTGCATAATCTTTTCTCATATCACAATCAAAGGCGATATCATAAAAACTCCAAAGAGAATAAGGAATTAAATATTTTGGTTAAGGCATTTATTTTCCTCAAGAAATCAATTCATCACATTCGATAAAAACAAAATAATATCAAAAATAAAAGATCTATAATTTACACAAAGAGAAGATTTATAGAATTAATTCCCCCCATAATGTTTTCAAGTAATTATAAATCATTATTCTTTTAAAATTAAATAGTTTTAATGAAAAGTTTATTTTCTATTTTACAAAATCAATTGAAAATAAAACTTTCAAAAATAATTAAACACTCTTAAATTTTCATCTAATTGAGTCTTAAAAACTTATCTTTGGATATAGGTGGAGAGAAAAACATTTAGGAACTTGGAATAATGAGACACACTATTATATTAGAGGATATAATAATTAGAAGAAGATAATAAATAACCAATTAAATAGTAACAAAATAAATAATAAAGATTTCAACCTAGAATTTTTGTTTCATAGTATATTTGGATGCATTTGTTACAGGTTTAATTCAAATAAAAATGCTCAAGGTCAATGATAATTTTAAGTTATACTACGAAAATTTTACTGAAGGAAAATTATTTCATGAGGAAATAGAATGATACATACAATTAAATAAAAGGAGTTATAGAAATTATCCTCTTAAAATTGAAAAATATCCTTCATTATTTATAAAAAAATCTAATCACTAAAAATTATAAAGTGATACTTGAAAATAAAAAATTTGAAACAATTTAGGGGTTTATTACTTGTGAAAATTTAAAGTTAAATTCAATAAATTTAAAGACCCCCACACTTAAAAATAAAAATTTTCCTTAATGTTGATCTTTTATGGTAGGAGAAACATTAAAAACAATTTAGTTCAAAAATTATTTTCAAAATAGAATCTCAAAATCATGTTCAAAGTCCTTAAGTAATTTAAAAATATAATTCTTGAGAAAATACCCAATTTTTTTTTCCAAAAGATGATTTAAATTTCCCATGATTTTAATTATAAATATAATATTAATATTTTCAATGAGTGTTAGAAAAGTATCATGTTTTTAAGTGAGTTGACAAAGTAACTGCATGTTAAAATAGGCATAATTGAAACAATATAAAACACTCATGAAAAACTTAAACTATTTATTCAAAATAATGAAACTATTTTAATTCCATAAATATAGGTATAAAAATATTCAGAATTAGAACAAAACTCCCCAGATGTATAAGTATTAAAAGTTTAAAACAGCCAAATTCACCTTCCTATACTTCTAATGAATTCTTTTGGTTTCTTAGATCAATTTCAAGAAGGTGAAATCATCTTCATAAGACCCATATCAACCATCAGAGTGAAATTAATCAAGTTAAAAGTGATCATGAATGAAAAAGTGACTGTGAGATCTTAAGGTCAGTCAGTACATCATGTGATCAGTCAAGTTGTTCTTGTGATAGGTCAGTTATTGAATAGTCACTTTGATATTGGAATGTTAGGTTTAGTGTTGCATGGTCACTTTCCACACTTCATATGGTCATTTAAGTCAGTCATGGTTGGTTGAAAAATATAGTAGGGTGTTGGGGATGGGAAAAACATAATTTAGAGGGAGGAAAAATTTATTTGAATAAAAAACAAGATGAAAAAACATATTGAGCCATGGGTTTCCTCCCAAGAAGTAATAAGTTTAGATTCTTCACATAGAATTTACTATATAATTATATCCATGATCATTTAATATTTGAAAATTTCAATGATCGATACACCATTGATTTGTGAGGAAACTTCATCATGTTTTCTCAAAATTTCTAAAGTAACCTCATCTATTAGATTTGTTTTGAAATATTCAGGGTACCTAGGGCTATGTTGTTATCCAGTTTAGGTTTAATGACTAATACTACAAAAATAGTATGGAAAATGAAATTCAACATGCTAATAAAATGATCAAGTTTACTATAAGGAATCCCTATGTTTTCAAAACTTGATACATACACCAACTTAAAATTAGGTATAGCAGTTATTGTGTCCTTATCATTGATATCAAAATGGAAAAAATCACTTTTATAATTTTATTTCTTGTCTGTATTAGAGAATAAATTATTTATATATTCTTTAAATTAATTTATCTCTGTGAATTAAAACCAATCCCCAAAATAACTCATGTTAGTGGGGAGGGGGAATTTCTATCCTTATTTGGAAAATTGTTCATATTTCCATTCTAAAAACTCTCAATAGATTAAGAAAACTTTATTTACACTTCCATAATTGTATAAATAAACTTAAAACTTTCCATATATAAAAAACAATAATTTTCAGTTTACAACAATGAACTAATAGATTTAAAACTCTGAATTTGAAGGATGATAAGATTTGAATAAAATATAGATTCAAGTGAGATAGTTTTCTTATAAATAGAGTTTTATGAGCACTGAATTTCAACATGAGGATGAATTAGAATAGAAAATAATTTTTCAAAATGGACCACCTCTTAATCCTCATTAATAATATCCCTAATACCATTCTAAAGTATCCCATATCATTCCAGATATTGAGTGGATTCAAACTCAATAAAAATGACCTTAAAATGTTCTTGCACCAATTCATGATTAATTTTATCATACAGGCCATGGTTATCCTTAATTATTTATTCTCTAAAGGATTATTTATCCAAATAAATTAATTTTAATCTCAACTAAATGTTTTATTTCTTAACCAAATCAAGTTATTTTTTGTTATATTTGGTATGAAGGGTGATTTTCACTTTTGATACATCAATTATAGAACCACCAATAAAAATAAATGGTTTTACCATAATGATGACAACCTTATCATCACACTCTAGTACAAAAATAAGAAAATAAAAGGGTAGTATTAGATTTCATATATTGACCATTATGTCCATCCACCCATCCAATAGGTAGGGTGATGGACCTATCTACCAATTGAATAGAAACTAAAGTGCATTTAAATTCCCCAAAACCCAATTATTGACATAGTGAGAAAAGAACCAGGTTAGTCCCCAGTCTTAAGACACACAAGTAGTTAAGTTCCTCACTATACCATATTTTTTGTGAAATAAAAAATATTCCTAATTCTTCAAATTTATGAGGTAGAATTTATTGAAATACAACACTTTATTCCACTATTAAACCAATAGTGGAAATATCCTCCAAATACCTTTTATTATCTAAGAACATCTTGAGAAATTTGACGTGGGAATGGATTTTATTTAGGGATTCCAAAAACAACATGTTCATGGTTAAGGTTTTAAATAATTTAATGATTTTAAGTAATGTAGTCTATCATTTTTCTTTTTAAATCTTTTTAGAAAATGGATGGTTAGGGATAAATTATTCACAACAGTGGGAATCCCCTCTAGATAATCTAAAACCTTTTCCTTCCCTTTATTTTCTTGTCTTACAAATATTTTTCTACTTGTTTTTCAGGTGTAAAATTAGGGTTAATCTTACTTTCCATTTTTCTATCTATCTTTCCAAATTTATAATTTTCTAGATTTGGGTTTCTAGATTTATTTAGATATTTGTTTTAAATAACCCTATGTTATTTTATAACTTCATATTTAGTTTTCATACCACTCATAGTGGTAAAAACCATGTAATTATTTATAAGATTCATTTTTGTCATGCTAGTAAGTTTTTCTTTATCCCTTGTGTTTATATCCCTATATAATTTTTCTAATTCCATCTCTAGATTGTGCATTCTAGAATATTTTTGAGATTTTTCATATTTATGTTGAGATTGTTTTGTGAATAAAATCCACATTTTTTGAATAAAATCTTCTTATTAGATGATGAAACATACCATTTAATACATATTTAGAATAAGAGGTATCTATCTAATGCTGGTTTTGAAATTATGGTTTGGGTCATTGCTAAAAACCTATGACAAGTTTTCTAATCATTATATTCTCTTTCCATGGTAGATTGGGATGAATCATATAGATTTTGTTAATGATTTTTGTAAAGGGATCATTGTTGTCTTGTATTCTAGGACCATATCTCAAAAAATTTGTATTTTAAGGGCTAGGATAACATGTCAAGGTTTGAGAAATAATTTTCAGTGTTCCCAACCATACCAAACTAGACACATTGTTCTCTAAGTGTTAGATTCTAATTTTGAAAACCCAATTGATTGTAAATTTTCTTATTATTTTGGTTCATAAGTTATTGAAGTTAGTCCTTAATCTTAGTTGACAGTGATTTCATTTCCAAACCAAAATCTATGTTGTTTTTTCCACTATTAACCCTTTTTCTCCCATATTTTTTTCCATTGAGAGTTCAAGTCATGGTTATTAAAAATCTACCTCTAATCCTCACTAGTTTAATAAATATATTTTCCACCATATGAATAGTCAAATAAATTATATCATGATTTTGAAAATTATTAATATAAGATATCTATAATTACACGGGAAGAGTGTTTTTGGTGAGAAAACTATCTAAATAAGTCCCTAAATCTATCTCAGGCCTCATGGTTTGCCTCTCAATACACTTGAAAAAGCTAATTATTTGATTTTTAATTTCTTATTTTTACATTATTGGGTAAATATTCATGATAAAATATCATATACCTATTCCCAAGTTTTAATCATTCTTTCATCTAGACTAAAATACCACATTTTGGAAATTTCATTAACGAAGATGGGAAAAACACTAATCTTAAGTTCATTTTTAATGTTCCTTTGAAGTGGTAGTTATTGAACTATATTATAGGAGACCGTAACGAATGTTAAGGAGTATTCAATGATCAAGTCATTAATCATGGCTAACATTGTGATGTATGACTATTCTAGCTCATAGTTTTGGGATCTAGGGTCCAGATTAATTGATGATGGGTTGTCTAAAAATTTAGGGAGTTGAAACTCCCTCATTTTTGGCCTTTCATAGTTGTATTCAATGATAATAGGCATATTTCTCTCTTAATTATAAATAATCTATCTTTTTCTCTCTTAGTTTTGTTCTATTATAATAGGTTTATGGTTCTATTCATTAGTAACAAGTTCTCCCCCTCTCTCTTGGGTTCTTTACGTTATCAATGGATTTATTCCTAAGAGAAATAATGTGTTTTTAAATTTTAATTTTAAATGGATCTAGGTTCTTAAACCTAGATATATTTTACAAAAACACAAAAAAATGTTATATAAATGATCAAGAAAATCAAAAAAATTTCAATTTTTTAACATATTAAATTGAAAAGTTATTTTTAGTTTTTTTTTGAGATTATCTTGGTTGGATGTGCCTTCTCCACAAACAGTGAATTTTTTGAGTGGTTTTATTTGAAGAAAATATAATTTATTTATTTATTTACTACTTAAAACTAGACCAAAATGAGTTGGGTTGAACGCATGAGGAAGGGTTGTGTAAATTTTTATAAGAAAACATAAACTAAAAAAATTATAAAAAATAATATAAATTGAAAGTTGGTGGTGTAATATGGCAAATGATAGAATAATGAAGGCGATGAATAAGTGTGAGAAACTATGGAATATATGAGATAAAAAATGAAATAAGTAGGAATGATAGCAATTTGATGAAAAAGGAGAAATTATATTGCCTGATATTGAATTAGTATTTATTAATTATCATGAAATTAAATTAGTTTTTGAAAAAACATAGAAATGACACCAAAGTTGATGGCGTTGAATCCTAAATGGGAAATATTAGTAGTCTATCAACTACTGATTCCAAATAATTAGAGGATATATTTTAGTTTTTAGTACTAAAATCAAATCTTCATTTGATTCTTGTAAACTACTCTTATAGAAATTGAAATATTATTTCTGATAGTTTTAAAACAAAATTTTCTTGACATTGAAAGTTTTTAATTAGGATCAATTGTTGTTGGATATCAAATGATAAAGAAATTGATTAATGCCTAGAAAATTTATAAGAGTAGACTATAAATATTGAATGATAACTAAGTATGAATATGATTGGGTAATCTTATCCCCCTAAAATATAATTTAGCCAACAATCATATTTAAATCAACAGAATACAATGAATTCATAATTAAAATTAGTAAAAATTTTAGAGGTAAAGAGGATTATTCTCCATTGAATAGATCCAGTCTCCCAAATTAATCTTTTACAACTATTCTTGACCCTGGTCATGTAATCTGATATGGTTCATCTTCCTTGAAACTTCCTAGAATTTTTGATACCCCCAAATGTGAAAGTCCTAGTCCTTTAAAATAAGATTGAAAACCAACTAATTGCTCCTAACTCACTGAAAAAATTACCGCAAAAAACCACAAAACTCCACATGTTTATTCTTACTGTTTATTATATTCCTCCATTGATTTTTGTTTTTTATAACCCAAAAATACCATAGACCATGTGAGTTATTGACCTATTTTTTGCTTCCTCGGCAATCTTTGGAGTTCCTCCTCAAAATCCGGAGCTCACCTTTGATTATGAATTGAGTTGTGAATTTTATGGCACCTATGCATTTGAATCCTTTCTAACCTTCACATGAGTATGCATGATTTCACCCTTTAATGATTATGGAGGAATGATAAAGTACCCTTATGTGACTTCAGGACTTTAGTATTACCCTATGTATCTTTTAGGTTCATGAATACACTTATATGATTGATTGGAGACCCTCATGCGATCTATGATTGGATATGGTACACCCTCACACAGTGTTGAGAATTGCCTTTATGTATGTGGGAATGATACCCTTTAAAAACTCTTATGACTCAAAGATACCTTTACGTAATTATCAACTACCATTACACATCCCCCTGAATAGAAACATTACCTTTACGCATCAAAAAAAATACATATAATTTAAACATTTATGAGATCAAACAATTTAAATTGCAATAACGAGACTTCAAACATAGAATTTAACCAAGAAATTCTAGAGTTAAAAGGATGAATTTAAAAGGTATTCCAAAAATTAATATTTAATATAGAAAACATGGATTATGATAATATTAAAATTTAATATCCTAAATAACTTTTGAACTCCTAAATCACAAAAAATCATCATTTTCATTGAAAAATGGAAAAATACGTTTTTTCATAAAAAACTACATATATATATATAATATTTTGAAATAATGGACATTTTATCATTAAAATCATTAAATTTTCTTAAAAAGGTAGAAAAAGCATAAAAAAGGCTTTATCACTCTCCACAGTGAGTAACTGTATGAACTCACAAAAGTAACCTGGTGTGTCGATATGGTGAATTATGTGGTAACATCAATGGTACCTTCCTTTTTTATAATAATAAAACTCTTAAGATAAAATATGAATTAAGATACTATGTTTGGGAGGATCCTTATTTTTTAAACATTTATAATGATCAAGTGATTAGGAGATGTGTACCTAAGGAAGAGTTAAATTCTATGTTTACATTTTTATATACCCTTGATTGTGGAAGATTTTTTCTATATTAGAGAATATATATTAAATTATTAGAATCTTGTTTGTTTTATAAAATAATTTTAAAACTCACAAAATTTGTTTTAATGCATGTAAAAATATCATATTTACTCAAGGAATTTGTAAAAATAAGAAATTCCCCAAAAAACATTGATTTTTTGTTAAATATTTGATATATGGGGATTAAATTTTATGAATCCATTTCCTATTTATTTGGTATTTACCTAAATTATATTATAATTAAATTATGTATCTAAATGGATTGAAGATCAAGATGCTAAAACTAATGATTCAAGAGTTGTTATTGAATTTTTTAAGGTCACATATCTTTAACGATTTAGAATACCGTATAAAATAATCAGTGATTAGGGAACACATTTATGAAACTAAAGAATTTAAGTTCTTTTGAAGATGGATTGAGTACAACATAAGACCTATACTAACTACCACTCAGAAAAAATATGCAGACCAAGGTATCCAACTGAGAGATAAAAAGAATTATAGAAAGGAAAATATATCCCAATTGGATAGAACAGAACCAAAAGTTAGAGGATTCACTTGGGAAAACAGAACTACCCTTAAACCCCCTAGGTATTTCCCTCTATAAAATGGTTTACGGGAAATGTTTTCACTTTCATATTGTGTGTAGAATATAGCCTAATGGGATGTGAAGAAAATAAACCAGGAATTTATAAAGTCTAGAGAGAAGGGGAAACTCTAAATAAAGGAACTATAGAATCTGATGATTGAATCATATGATAATTCTCTATTGTACAAGTAAAAAACCAGATCTTTCTATGAAAAACATATTCATTGGAGAGATTTTCATGTTAGATACAAAGTGGGGTTGTTCTCCCCTAGGATGGAACTCATGTTGGGTGAGATTAGTTCCAAGTTGACTATAAAATTTATAGTGACTAATATATAAATATTTTGTGTAGTTTAAATTAGAGAATTAGAATCATAATAACCATTTAAATTAAATAAACATATGCTAAATAATTTTCATGAATATTTTTTGAAGGAACCAATGGAGAAGTCCAAACTCCTCCCTGCTGAATTTGAATAAGTACTTCTAGGTTATCTCTTTCCTATAAACTAGTCAAGAAACTCATATATTTAGTTTTTTATTCTTTGAAAACTAAATTAATTAATTAATTGGAAGTATATTCTAAGATAAGTGTGGGGTATGAGACAAAGTAGTTTATGATATAGATAATTTCTTTTGTTTCTCTTGTTTTTGTGTGATTATGGTTGCAAAATAAAATAAAAATGACAATAAGTTTTTGAAATTTCATCTCCCACTAAAAAAATAAACAAGTTATTTTGAGAACCATAAAAAACTATTTCATTAGATATAGATAAAGGATTATCATTGAAAAGAAAAAATTAGGATTAAAATGATAAGATGAGGAATATGGAATTTTGAACATAAATATTGGTAACCTTATCATTAGAATTGATTAACACCTTATATAGCCTTTATAAATTAAATTTTGATATATTATATGAGTGTGAGTGAAAAAAACATATGGAAACTGATATATAAATTATCCTAAGTCAATACAACACATGTGTGTATGAGTTAGCCATCAAATAAAAGTTTGAGTAACTTTAGAGATAACATTACAAGCATTTATTTTATTCCTTTACTATTATAATTAGTCTTGGGGGATATATTCTATCTTGGGATTTTTTAGATCTGAGTTTGGAAACATCATCTAATAAATTCTTTTCCCAAAAATGGATGGGGAAAAAATAAATAAGCACTAACTAATAGAGGGGATGATACAATTTGGGGATTTTTGAACTTAGATGAAGAAGGTGAAGATTATATATTTTAATTTTAATTATAAAGTACCAATGAATTTTTAAAATGAACTAATGAATAGGGATATTAGGGGAGAGGGATTTAGAAAGGTTACACTTGTTAAAATCTTAATTCCACTCCTATATAATCTATCTACAATTGTAGAAATAGGAATTTTTCTTGAGAGGATGTGGAAACCTTGTGAACTTGATGAAAATTTCTTGTTTAAGTTTTGAGGAGTGATTAAACAAAAAATGTTCAAAATTTTATTTATAATTTTGTAGTATTTTTACCTATATTTTCATTTAATTTAGAATAAAAGTCTTAAATCTTGATGTAATGTGAATCTGGAATTAAAATGACATATGTATTTTAATCTTTATTTTTAGTTTTATTCATTTATATAAATAATTTAAAATATATTCATTATTTTTTGGTTATTGTGTTTAAATTGTTAATACTATTTTTAATTGTTAATTTCCTTTTTTAATAAGCTTTGAATTATCTCGACATAGCCTAAACTAAGACTATATTTTCATAGATTGTGGTTTTGAAGCTAAAAATAACGAGGATGAAATTTTAAAAATAATTTGGAAATATGTATTTATTTTCTATTTTTGTGTAAATCATTTATATTTTATAATACTTTTCTTAGATTCATAAGACTTCACATGGATTCTGTAAGACTTCCCAGTATCCATGTGTGACTCTTCACTTGGAAAAAATATGAAAAAGGGGAAACACATAAGACTCGCCAACTAACTGTCTTAGAATCCTTCAAGAATTATCAATATTTATTAAGAATTATATTTCTCTATGTGTAAGAACTTCTCTACCCATAAAAATTTGTACTTTTCCAAAATCTGGTAAAGGAATGAGTTTCATCTATGACATAAGACTTTATGCACAATCTATAAGACTTTGATGAAGTGTGTATGAATTTATAGAGGAAGAGTATAACTTCAACCTATGTTTAATAATTTCTAGGTTTCCTGTAAGGATTTTTTTTGTAAGATGTTATGAACCATGTATGAATTTATAATTTTCAACTTTTTATGAAATGGGGAATTAAAATATAAAATTCCCAAAATAATTTAGTTTCAAACTAAAATAAATTCTCATTTCCCTAGTCTACCCAAATCTATAAAGCATGATCCTAAGAGTCCATGTAGAAATCATCCATCACACTAAATATGGGCTATATATTAAGAAATAACTTTGAGGTTGTGATTGTTTGATAAGTGCATGCTGGTGAAATCTAGACCCTCAATTGAGACTTATTGATTCCATAAAAGTTAATATATGTTTAGAAATAAAATAAAGGACAATCTAAAAGGTAGTGTACTTGATCAAGGAAAAGGGGGATGGGTTTTAACCTCACAAAAAAGATATTGAAGACCATAAATAACCCTGATCATTATACTATACCTATAAAGGAGACAAGACTCACTGTACATAAGGGAACTATCGATCGATCTAGAAATCTTGAATTACTGCTATTTTTGGAGTTTATTTTTTTACTTTATTTATATAATAATTATCTAGTGATGGAACACTAGACCCATAGTTTATGAGACAAGTATATTTTCCCTCAACCCTATTAATGAATTTTGTGATTAATTATTAATTATCTTTTTCTTTATTTATCTATAAGTTCTTTATTTACTTAACAATAGGAGGTTTCAATTGTTCTTTGACTTTGAATTATTATTCTCTTATTCTAGGATTATTCACATAGTCTACCAAAATATTCTTTAATACCCATGGTATGAAGGTTATTGGGTTGAATCAAGAGTGATTAAATATGTTTGACCACTAAATCTGGGAAAGGGTGTGGAATGTAGTGATTGATGCACTTCTATATTCAAGTTGAAACTACTAGGTGAGGGTGATCAACTGATTTTTCATCAGAGAGTGATTATATAGGAGTGTTAAATTGAATCATGATTTAACAGGTAAATGAGGGAAATATTTGAGGTAATACCACTATTTTAAAAAGTAAAATTCAAACACCAATTTTAAATTGAATTATCAACAACACACATCAAACACACACAATACAAAATAATCACACTAAAAACTACCTCTTCTCTATACAATACCCAATTCCCACTTTTACTAAATTTACTTGGGTTCAATTTTCTTTTCTACGTGGCTTGTGAAAATCACCTAATAAGTAACCTTTTGTTCCTAAAATATTGACAACACTTTAACACATGACTTCTTACAAATTCTGAGCATAACACCCCATTATTGTTTTACAAACATGTATTTTCCCACAAAATTTAAATAATTAAGCTTAGTTTCAACAATTAAGTCACATAATAAAAAAACAGAGAAAACATGGACACCAAAAAAGAACCACATTCACCCCTTAATCACAAAACTAACTCATCCATAATGAAACCATCTCATCCATTTCCAAATAAAATAAATCATTTCCTTTAACAATACAATAACCCCAACAATTATATACCACCATCCTTTAAACCATAAAACAATAAAATAACACTTCCACCTCCCCACAAATCATATCTACCAAAAAATGTGAATATCAATCATATTTTAGGAAAATATATCAACCAAAGCTCTCAAGGAACCAATAATTCACTTTTAAAAATTCAATCACTTAAAGAATGGTCGATAGGATCTTAAAGTAAAACATTAGTTTTAAAACATGAAAATTTTTACCTGGAATCCATGCATTTTAAAAATTGAAAATAAATAATGTTTTTTACTTTAAAACTTCCCAGCCCCCCAAAACCATTTAAAATAATAACTTTTAATATTTCTTTAAAACAATGTGTCAACCAAAACCTTTGTAAAATACTCCAAAACTATTTTACAAGTCCAAATTTTAAAATTGAAGCAAATTTTTTAAAATGGAAATATAATATTTATTTAAGAAAACATATTATAAAGAAAACACATCATTGTCTAAGCATGTTAAGTAAACATTACTAAAAATAATTGAACACAATAATAAACGACATTGAAAACACTTCCAAGATCATCAAGATCAAATCCAAACATAATTTATAGAAACATATCATTAAAAATTAAGAAAAATTAATAAAATTTCGAATCTAATTTTTCATGATTAACTAGTTATTAATGATTCATAATTTTTTATATTAAAACTTTAACATACTTCCTATTCATATAACTAAAAACTATAAGGAGTTTATGATACACTAAAAATGCCAACAAACATAATAGATAATGTCCTTATATCAAATTTTTAGTTTGATTCAAGAAGTATTAACATGCTCCTGGTCTAATCAGTATCAACATGTTTAACTTTATGCTAGAAAATTTAGAATAATACATAACATGTTTTATAAAAACATGAGGTTGGAAAAATTATTTTTATTTAATTAAAAGACCCTTTTGGTTAATAATGTATCATAAATCATAAAAAATACAATGTTAAATATTAAAATTACACATTCTACGAAAATCATAGAGAATTAAGTTATTTTAAAATAATTAAGGTTTCTATTAACAAATTATTTCAGGGGGAATCCATCAATTCTTAGAGTTTCAAGATAACATTGACTTTATATTACTTTAAAAAATGTTAGAATATAATGGTATAATCCTGGTAGCATAGATATAGTCACAACATAAAAAAATCAATACAATAAATAATTAAATCACCAAATTGGTAAAAACTAATAAATAAAATCCTTGAGATGATAGAATCAATAAAAATGAAATATCTAATAAGCCCCCTTCATACCCTAAGACCTCATCACTTTCTAATGATGTGAAATGAATCCCAAAACCCAAGATATGGTTCTCATTAAAGGTCAACTATTTAGAGACATTTTAATTCATCACCCAAAATCACCCTAATTCAAAAACATGCGCCAAAAAGTTTAATACATAAACAACTTCTGGGTCTCTACCCCACATCAACATTATCTCACCCAGGGTGCTCAGTAAGCTTAAGGCCATTGCCTCATATTATATCCCACCTATATAACCCATGACACTATTATATTAAAAATTATGTATTTATAGAATATTTTGGTTTTTTGGAGGTTTTTGAATGTTATGAAAGTTTTTGGTGTTATCATTGGTTTTCAGTTTGTGGACTGATCAAAGACCATGTCATTTCTAAGGCTTCATAGTATAGTGGGTCATTATTTTCTAGTGAGTGATTTTCCATGCCTTTGTTTATTTTTCTAGAGGAATGTATGAACATAATGCAGTGGGCAAGACCACACCATGGAGGGTATATATTCCACCACAGTGGGGCACCGTGGAAGAAGATGTGTGGTAGAATGAATCATCACGTTGTGGTGGTTCTCTTATTTCCAATGATTTTTTCCTTTATGAACTTTGTTAAAGGATGATTGACCCCATCATAATGTGAAGGCATTGTTCCTCAGTGGAGAACCATAAAATATTTTTAATTATGGAGGTGGAAGGATATATTATAGTGGCCCAAAGATCAAGATTTGGGGGTTTTCATAGAATAGGTGCACTATATCATGTTCAATAGGACTACGCCATGGTGGGAGTCTATAAAGGAGGCATTACAACATGGTTGATAGGACCATACTACATGTTAGTTATCCAATATCTAATTTTATGAATTAACTATTCTATCCCTATTTGATTTTTAGTGGGTTTTGCCATATTTTATCCCCATTATCACATAGTCTAATTGGAGGAGAGTTGTAGGAGATTATCCCCTATTCCTCTAATCTTACAATCCCCTCATTTAATTTTCAAGAATATTTAAAATGAAAGTTATCTTTTATCCTTATCTTCCTCATCAGTATTCCATTTATCTTGGTTTCTTTTTAACCATTAAACCCAAGAAACCATGGTGGAAGAATTTTGGGTTTATGTTAGTTTTAATTTGGGTATTTGGTTGTCTAAGTATTGTAGAGGCTATCTCCTACCCTTGGTTGAGCTTCCACCATCAAATATGACTTTTTTTCTGATGTAATGATGTGGGTATTTTTGTGCACTTTTTTTTTTGACATTTCAAGAGATTCATGCATTTTATAAATTATATTTCATCAAATTAAATATATACGTGCAAACCATGATGGGTTTAAAAAATGTGTTTAATGATTTATAATATCAATATTATTGGATTTTGTGGATTTTTATTTTTGGTTTCTAAATACGTTTTTCGTATATATTCCTAGTGTATGTAATAATTACTTGGAGGATCGTTTAAGTTGAATTTGAAAATTGAAATTTTTGTTTAATTCGATTTTATTTTACAAATAGAAAAATCCTTATTCAAAAGAATTTCTTAAAATTAAAGATGTGTTTCAGTTTTAAATGAATTCCAAGAGGGGTAAACTCTTGTTTCCAAAATAATGTGAGTTTCAAATGATTTTGAAGGGATATTTTCTTGATTAATATTTCGATGGATAGTAAAAGAACTTGTTATTACATTTTTGTTTGAAAGTCTTATTTGTAATTTTATAAAAGATTTTTAACTTAATGTATGTTTCACCCTCAATTTTATCCTCTTGATTAATGTCATATTTTATATAGAATTTTTACTTATTATGAGAATAATTAATAGTTATATATTTCCTGTATGAATGTGAAAGGGTTTGCTTCATGTAAGGGTGTTGGAGGTGAGTTGAGATTTACTTTTATAATTAATTAAGTATTTTTGTAATGAATGTGTGTTTTTTTGATTACTCACCTCTACTTTAACGTGTCATGGGAATCTAGGGAAGTTAATCTAGAGATATATAATTATGATACAATAATTTATATTAAACGTTGGATAGTGTACCCAAGGTTTATGTTATGACTTAGATAAGGCATTCCCCCTGATGAGACTAGGGAGAGTAATTCAGGTGTTTATATTTTTAGGAATTAAAGATAGGTCAGTAGTTGGTACCTATTAATTGTATTATAAGATTTTATTAACTAAATATTAAGTGAGTTTACCATGAAGCCTTGTTCTTGTCAATGAATCCTTATAGAAGACTCCCATATCATACTTTATTATATCCCTTAGTTGGTTTAAATTATGTGGAACTATTTTATTGTTTTATTTTTTCTTCCTTTTCTTGAATTATTGATATACGGTACCTACTTGTATTGTATGTTCATTATTTGTGGTTTGGTTTATTTCCAAAATGGGTTTCAAAATTGATTTTTAATGTATAACATTGAATTAAAAAGTGGAAAATTGTTTTATGTGTGGGGATTTTGAGAATGGTTTTGAAATGATAAAAAAGCTTGATTTCTTCTAATAAACTCAAAAGTTCTCATTTATATGTTTCTAAGATTTATTTTTGTATGTGAGGTCTCCATCTTTGTTTTTTAGAATGGGGACTGAACATTTTACTTGTTTCTTTACGCTTTATCATGGGAAAAAATACTTTCTAAATATAGTTCAAACTAGAACCTATGAAATTTATTTTGAATAGGAACTACCCAAACTATTTGGTGAAATTATACATAGCCCATTTTGATCACACTGTACGTACACACTGGTATGTGTGTGTAGATTTTATGTTTCCTTTCTATTTCCTCATGTATGATATCTTTATGGAATTAATCATGTTTTTTTACTAATGAACATATAGGGGATATCATGAGAGATCATGGCTATATGGAGATGTTCGAGTAGTATCTTGGATATTTAGTTTATTTTTGTTTTATCATTATATCGTCCAATTTATCTAGATACAATGTTTACATTGGTTTACGTTTTTTTGGTCCTTATCATATTCTAATTTTGAATGTTGTATATTTATATAAATTATTTGGATCATTTTCCTTGATTATTATTCATTTAGATGTTTATTGTTATTTGTTATGCCTTATTTGGTTTGGTTGTTTAGTTAGAAATATTTATTTTATACGTGTGGAAGTTCTATATATGGAAGCACCATGTCATATTATTAGTAAAGTTTCTGCTATATGTTTATTACCATTTAAGTGATAAATCATTATAAATTGTGTTTTATGGATGACCAAACATTAGTTTCCAACCCATGGGGATCAGGAATTCCCTTTAGCATTTGTTGTGAGTTGGGTCCAGTGACATGTTGGATCAACCCATGTCGTCTTGTTACAAAATGGTATTAGAGTGTCATCCTATTATTTATGATACATAATGGTAGAATATATAATGTTATTTTTGGGACTTAGGAGGTAGACAATGAGTAAGTACATAATAACTTTCATTCATGATGAAACTTTTGTTTTGATGGGTAGTCTTGGATTTAAGTCTTAAATTTAAATTCTATTTTGATTATTTTTATGATGTTTTGATCTAAATTGAGTTATTTATGTGATTTAGGGAATCTATTTTATGTTTGGAATTAGAGAATAAAATATCTATAATTTCATGGTTATCTCACATGACCTGGAAAACCATATGGGGAATGTGCACATGGTCCTGGAAACTTCACAAGGGCTATTTCACGATTGGAAGATGGTTGAACAAACAATGCATATAACCCAAAAATAGTTCTATACCACCTTTAGAGTTATTTTTATATCTATTTATATTTCCAAATTCTCTTAAAATGGTTTACGCTTGTCAAAGATGGGTTAAATAGGATTTGGATAAGGTTTTGATGATATTGGAGTGGATTTTTTTGATGAAATATGTTATGTTTTTTTTATGCTTGATGTTATGAAAGTTTGATTGGTTAAAAATTTTATTTCATGAATTTTTTTGATTTTAAAACTAGGTTTTATAGTTTAAATGAAAAAGTATATTAATTTTAATATGATATTTTATGAAGTATTTGATTTAATTAAGGGATTTTGAAAATTTTTTGGAATAAAGGGAGAACTGTATAAAGTTTCATTATATTTTTTTAAAGCCAAGGTGAGTGCATTAAATTATCTAGTATTAAATTGAGATTTTAATTTTTCATAAATTTAAAAAAATAAAAAAATTACTTATTTTTTAATAAAGGTTGGAGGATTTTAAATTAACATAGAATATTTTGAAAAGATAGGTTGTTTCCAAAGTATTTTTATTTCAATAAAATGGGTTTCAATCCAATTCTAAAACGTGTTATTTAAAAATATAAGTGTTTATATTATGCTTATTTTCATGACCTTGTCTTTTTATAATTGTCCCTTGGTATATTTTGGGATTTCATGACTTGATTTGGGAGTCATAGATTGATTGGGTTCATTTTTCATGTTATTTATAGTATACCTCCCAAAGAGATTTTGAAGTGAAGTGGAAAGTCTATCCTTTGGGATAATCCTCAGGGAAATTACTTTCATCCGTTGGGTGAAATCACTCCAGTTAAAAGATAATTTTCCTATGATTTTACATCAATTTGAGGCCATTTTCTTATATTTGACCATTATATTCATGTTTAATAGTTTTAAAACACTAAAAATATGTTTCTAAATATTTTGATCAAATTACAACTCAGATTGATGTAGATTAATTTCCTAAATTTTAAAAAATAATATAAGTTCATTTTCTTATGATTTAACAGTAATCTAAGGTCATTATTTTGGTTTTTTTCAATTGATGCATATTTATAATGACAATGATATTTTAAAAAACATCTTGTTTTTTAATTATGAGAGCACCACACATTAGATTGATGTTTTTATGTTTAGGCATGTAACAAATAATTAAAATACCTGTGTATTATGATTTCATTTAAATTTGAGGTCATTTTCTAGGTTTTGACCACTATGTGGTTGTTTTAGAGTTTTAAAACATTAAAAATTAGTTTTTAGTATTCTTAAGAATACCCCAACATGGATTGATGTGGAATACATTTTTATAATTCAAAAATAACTATTTGATTATTTTTTTATGATTTAAAATAAATCCTTGGTTGTTTTTTTGGTTTTGATCTCCTAGTTCACATTTTTAAAGACTTTGATATTTTCATAAACTATTTATTTAACCATTCCAAGAACACTAGAAATTAGATTATTGTGTCATCTATTCAAAAATATCAAAAAATAATTCAAATACCATTTTCCTAGGATGTTGTTGAAATTTGTGGACATTTGATAGGTTTTGATCATTACACACATGTTTTAGAATTCTAAAACATTAAAAATAATCTTTTAGTCATCCCAAAAAAAGTATAAAATGGATTAATATGGTACTAGTTCTTAAATTTTAAAAATAAATATATGGTCATTATCCTATGATTTATTAGTAATCAGAAGTTATTTACCTGTTTTTGACCACATAACACATGTTTTTAAAAACCCTAATATCTTAATAACTACTTATTTATCCATTCATAGTGCACCACACATTATATTGATGTTACAGCTATATAAACATGTTAGAAATATTTAATAGATCATTTCCTATGATTACATGGAAATATTGGGTTGTTTTATTGGTTTTTACCATTACATTCACATCTTAGATTTTGAAAATACTAAGAATGTGTTCACGGTCATCCCATAAAAACAACAACTTGAATTAATGTATAATATCTTCTTATATTTAAAAAATAACTAATTTTTCATTTTTATATGAGTTCATTGAAATGTGAGACTCCTGAATTGTTTTTGAGCTACTAACACATGTTTTTAAAGACATTGATATCATTAAAAACTCCTTATTAACCCATTTTGAGAACACCATATGTAATATTGACATTCCATCTATTCAGAAATGTCAAAATAATTCAAATATCATTTTACTATGATTTTAAATCAGTCCAAAATTTTTTCTATGTTTTAACCATTAAAATCAAAATTTCAATTTTCAAACACTAAAAATAAATTTTTAATCACCAAAAATAAAACAAAATTTAAATTAATATGATTTTAGTTCCTAATTTTCAAATAAATATATAGTTATTTTCTTATAATTTCATAGAAATACAAGGTCATTTTCTTGGATTTAGAACCCTGATGCATGTTTATAAAGACTTTTATATCATTAAAAACTTCTTATTGAGACATTACAAGCACAAAATATGTCAGATTGATGTGTTAGATTCTTAGACATAGTGAAAATAATTCAAAGTTAAATTTTCTCTAATTCCATGGTAATATTCAGTCATTTACTTGGTTTTTACTATTAAATTTATGTTATAGAGTTTTAAAATGCAAAAAATGTGTTTTCGGTCATCTAGAGAAAAAAAACATAGATTGATATGGTTTTTCTTCATGCATTTAAAAAATCAACCATCAGTATTTTTCCTCCGATTTTATTGAAATACAAGGCTGTTTTCTTGGTTTTGACTACATGTTTCATTTTTTTAAAGACTTTTATAACATTAAAAACTACTTATTTATCCATTTTGAGCACACCCCACATTATATTGAAATTTTTTCTATCCATACATAAAAAAAATCAAATATCATTTTGAATGATTTCATGTGAATCTGAGGATGTATGCTAGGTTTTGCCTATTATATACACATTTTAGAGTTTTAAAACACTAAAAATGTGTTTTTATTCATCTTGAGAACACAATAACTCAATTTTATAGGGATACTCATCATATATTTTAAAATTAAATCAATGGTCATTATATTATGATTTTATTGCGTTCTAATCACATTTTCTTTATTTTTACCCATGGACACTAATTTTTGAAGACTTTGATATCATTAAAAACTACTTATTTAGTCATTATAAGTACACTATAAATCATATTTGAATTTAGTCTATTTATAAATGTAAAAAATAATTAATATATCATTTTACCATGATTTCACATTAATATAGTCCTAAGGTTTTGACTATGACATGCATGTTTTAGAGTTTTAAAACACTAAAAATGAAATTCGGTCATACATAGAACGCCACAACTATAATTCATGTGGAGTTAATTCCTACATTTTAAAAAATAATATTAGATCATTTTATAATGATTTCATAGAAATTTGAGGGTTTTTTTGGCATTAAACCTCTGATGCAGGTTTTTAAATACTTTGATATTTTTAAAAAAATCTTATTCAGTTATTTTGAGCACACTGTATGTCATATTGAAATTATATATATTTAAACAATTTACAAAATAATTCAAAGATAATTCTACTTTTATTTCAGTGTAATTTAAGGGTTTTTGATAGGTTTTGATGATTACATGCATGTTTTAGAGTTTTAAAAAACTAAAAATAGATTTTTGGTTTTCTCGAGAAGAATGAAAGCTTGATTGATGTGGAATTAGTTCCTAAATTTATTAAATAAATCTAAAATAATTGTATACTTATTTTATATAAATACCATGTCATTTTCTTGGTTTTGACCCCTTAAATCACACTTTTAAAGAATTTAATATCTTTAAAATTGTCATATTTAGTCATTCTGAGTACACCACGCATTAGGTTAACATATTTTCTATTTAAACATGTCACAAATAAATCAAATGCCATTTTACTATTAATTCATTGTAGTCTATGCCTATTTGATAGGTCTTGATCATTACATGCAAGTTTTTGAGTTTTAATACCCAAAAAATATATTTTATATCATCATGAGAAAACTGAAACTCAGTTTTCTATAGAGTAGGTTAATATATTTAAAAAATAAATCTATAGTCATTTCCCTGTGATTTCTGAGTAATGTGAGGTCATTTTTTTGGTTTTTACTCCCTAACAGATGTTTTTAAAGATTTTGATACCTTAAAAAATGGTTATTTAGTTATTCTGAGTAGACTTCATGTCAAAATTATGTTTTGACTATTCATAAATGTCATAAATAATTCAAATATCCACATCCTGTGATTTCATAGCAATCCGAGCTCATTTTCTTAGTTTTCACTATTATATGCATGTTTTAGAGTTTTAAAACACTAAAAATGTTTTTTTGGTTATATTAATAAAACCAAAAAATTTAATGATGTGGATTCTCTTACTATTTTTGAAAAATAAATCATCGATCATTTTATTATGACTTCATGTAAATCTGTGGCCATTTTCTTAATTTTGACATGAGGATGCATATTTTTTAGGACTTTTATGTTACTAAAAACTACTTATTTATCCATTTAAAGGACACCACATGTCAGATTAGTGTTACATATATTTATAAATCTTAAAAATAATTAAAATACAATTTTCTTGTGATTTAATGTTAACCTGGGCTTATTTTCTAGGTTTTTATCATTACACACATGTTTAAGAGCTTTAAAGCATTAAAATTGTGTTTTAGTCATCCCAAGCCAACCACATCTCAGATTGATTTAAATTTAGTTTCAATATTTAAAAACTTATTCTAGAGATGATTTCATTGATTTCATAGAAATATATGGATTTTATTGGTTTTAACCCCCTAACTAACATTTCTAAAGATTATTGTTTTTTTAAAAACTGCTTATTCCATCATTCTAAGAACATGAAATGTCATATTGATTTTCCATATACTCATAGATATCAACGATAATTCAAATATGGGTCTCTAAGTATTTAATAGTAATATAATGTTTTTTGATAGGTTTTGAACATTACACACATTTTTTAGAGTTTTAAAATGCTTAAAATACATTTTATATCATTCTAATAAAACCAGAACTTGGATTGATGTTGTCTTAGTGGATATATTTAAAACATCACTCTACTATCATTATTCTATGAATTCACTATAATATAAGGTTGTTTTCTTGGTTTTGAACTCTTGATGCACAATTTTAAAGACTTTTAGATTTTAAAAATATACTTATTTTATCATTCTTAGGACACCATATGTATAATTTATGTTATGAATATTCAGAAATATTAAAAATAATTCAAATATTATTTTTCAATTATTTACTATAAATAATTGTTCATTTTCTAGGTTTTTCTATTACATTCACGTTTTAGAGTTTTAAAACACTATAAATGTGTTTTTAGTCATCCCGAGAAGGAAATAACTCAGATAGACATGGATTCTCTTCCTAAATTATAAAAACCAATCAAAAATAAATTTCCTATGATTTCTCCTTAATCTGAGGTCATTTTCTTGGTTTTGACCCCTTAAATCCCATTTTTAATGACTTTTGTATCTTTTAAAACTACTCATTTAGTCATTCAGATTACCCCACATATCATATTGACATGGTTTATATTCATAGATATCAAAAATAATTTAAAGATCAATTTCTTATGATTTCATGTCAATTTGAGGTGATTTTCTAGGTTTTTATCATTAGACATATGTTTTAGAGTTTTATAACATTGAAAACGTTTTACCAATTATCCCGAGAAAACCACAAATTATATTAATATAGATTCTATTACTACATTTTAAAAATAATTTATGGTTATTTTAATATGATTTTATTGCAATATAAGATTTTTTTCTTATTTTTGACATCATGAAGCACATTTGTAAAGAATTTGACATTTAAAAAAACACATTCCATCATTCCAAGCACACAACACTCCAAATCAATATTTATTGTTTATAAAATGTCAAAATAATTCAAACACCATTTTTTGATTATTTTATGGAAATCTGAGGTTTTTCCCACATTTCGACCCTTACATGCACATTTTATAATTTAAAAATACTAAAAATGTGTTTTCAAACATCCCGAGAAAACCATAACATAGATTTATGTGGTGTTAGTATTATGTTTTAAAAATAAATCTATTATTGTTTTTCTATGATTTCATGGAAATACATGGTATTTTTCTTGGTTTTGACCATGTGTGACACATTTTTAAATAATTTGACATATTTAAAAATTGATTATTCAATCATTCTAGGAACATTTTATGTCAGATTGACATGCAATCGATTCAGCCACGTCAAAAGTAATTCAAATACCATTTTACTATTGTTTCATGGAAATACGAGGTCCTTTTATGGGATTGAACACTACTTGAGTGTTTTAGAATTTTAAATCACTAAAAATGCATTTTCACTCATCCTGAACAATCCACAACTCTATAGTAAGATTTATACCTAGTTTGTCAGTAATTTTGATGCATTGAAGTGTGTTAGTGAGGTTTTATATCGGTTAGTGATTCTTTTATAGTTGTATTGGATCCATGATGATTTCTATATGTCATAGCTTTATGAAAATCTCCCTAATAACCCTCATGTCATTGATTGGGGTGAGTTGGATATAGATAATTACGTGAAACTCATGGAGCGATTAATTGATTTTTTTTTAATTTTTAGGGTAATTTTTTACACTGAAACATCATTCCCTTTGTCGATGTATTTTGTAGGCATGGTGGATTTTAGGAGTGTATGTGGGAATTTGAGTCACAGATGCATTCTCAGTATCCTAATCTGTTTAAAACCATGTTTTTATTTGATAATAAAATTCTTGATTTCATGTTGAATTTATTGAGATTGTTTATCATTTTTAATATTATTTTTTTGTGTTTTTTCAAATTGAGAGGTATCTACCAGAGGTGTTTGGGTTTTTTATACGATGATTCATTTAGGGGTTTGTTTTGAAAACTGATAAAGAAAATTCTTTGAGAGGTATGTAATGTAATGAATTTCTTAGACTATTACACTATGTTTTGTGGGTTTTGGATATGTCATGTGGAGGATAAAGGAAGGAAGATGGAATCTGAGTTTAATTTTAGTTGGGGAGATACATTATAGTGTGGTATAATTCATTTTTCAATGAATAATTAGTTAGAGGAAATGGTTATTCTATGGTCTTGTGTGTTCACTATGGAGCGTTGGGTTGCTATATGGGTTCATTTATTACAGTGTGGGGTGTGATCTAATAGATTTTGGTTACATGATAATTTGAAGTGGAATTATAATTATAGAATGAATAATATTGGTTACATCATAGGGGTTCCTAGGTTATTCTTACGTGGGAGAGTCTTTGAGCTATTATGACACAGTGAATTATAAGTTTATCTTACATGAGGTTGGTTGCTTTATAGTTGTTTAGGTCGTGTGATTGTAGTTTTATAGTGAATCATGTTTATCATACACAAGTTGGATATGATGTGGATTATTATGGGTTAATATCATATGATCCTTTGGGTTAATCTCATGTGAGTAAGATTGTGTAATGGCTGTAACCATTTTGGTGTGAAGTCTTGGGTGGTTGATTTCCTTTTTTCTATCTATCTGAGGTCTTCTTTGCCATGGCGTGGTCTGGGAATCATCATGTTTGAGGTGAGGAGGTCAGGGTTTGCTCTATGTTATTCAAAGGATCTATTACTTAAGAATGGAATCATTGGTTGTGTCATGAAATTTATTAAATACATAGAGATAAGAAAGTTTTTACCATGAGAATTAGAGAGAGAGAATGGGGGATCACAACATGGTTTTCAAAGGTGTTCTCAATTAAGAATCATCATGATATGGTTACCACCTATAATTCCATGTTTCCTTAGTTTTTTGGGATGATTATATATTTAGGACATGTATAGGATTCTACCATATTTATACAACATCCTTCAAAACCCAAGAGACTAGGGGGATATATTTGGATATCATTGGTTATCCTTTGATTGGGTTTGATCCTCCACTCCAATATATTAACTCCTTATGATCCAAGGTGAGTTATCCTTTATTCTCCTTGGTTATATTCATATCCTTTCTACATTGAAAGTATGTTATAACTATTTCGATCTAGTTTTTGTGTTGTTTTGTTGTTATTTCAACGAGGAATGGTCACACATAGTACTTTTGGTTGATCCCATGCTTTGGGTTGTGTTTGATTAGATATTCCTTGTCATCTCATGCAATTATTGTTAGATCTTCAATTGAGGTAGGGATTCGAGAATTCTTCTTCTTTAATTGTGTGTAAATTATATAGTTATCATGCATTTTATTTCTTTTATAGAATGATATATATTAATCTAATAATAAAATGAATTAGACTAAATAAAATTAAAGGGATTGGGGGTGATTCACATGTGCATTATAAAACCCCTTTGTTATCACTTATATATTGATGGTTTTATTGACATTACTGTTGTAGTTTTATCTTTGTTTCTATGATATATGTAATTATTATTTTTTGATATAGTAGATAAATATTTAATAATGTATTAATCAGTTAAAGTTGGCAACGAATTGGTTGTGTGGAACTATAGAATTTACATTTTTTGGTATTTGAATTTTAAATTCTAATTTGATTTGAAAGATTGTTCAGGGAGAAGATCTATGTCGTTAATTTATACTGTGTTTACCCTATTTTTTTTGTCACATATTGGATCTTTCTTGTTGATATTTTAGGGTTAATGTATGGTTGTTGTAGATCATTGTGGTGATATTTTGTAGATTTTCAATGACCCAAAATTGCACTATATATTTTCCTAAAGTAAATATTATGTTATAAATGAAAATACTAACTAATGAAATACCATGATAAGTTAAATTTTTTTTACCTCTAGTATATCCATTAAATTAGTGATTATAAAATTAATTTACCGTATTATGAAATCTATGAATATAAAGAAAGGAAAAGATATTACGTAGAAGAAGTATCCCTTATGAATCTCATTTTTATAAGCTGGGAAAGGAAGTGGATTCACTAGGGTTTGCCTTTTACCAATCCCAATCCAAACTCAAATAATTACTATATGTGAGAAATCATTATATAGATAAATTAAAACTCATATAAATTTCCATGGGATCCATGCTAGTGAAATCACCACCCTGGACTACCACCTGAGACTATGTTATATTTAGATCTTACATAAATATCTTGAGGGGCTATGTAAGTAGAAATTAGGATGATATAATAATGTAATTACTAATTAAATAATTTATTTATCACATGTACTTTAGAAACTTTACATTTTAACTTTTAAATAAAAAATATGTTTATTTATTGACACATTGATAGTATTTACATGATTATTTTATTCATAAAATTTCTTCCCTAAAAAATGATTTTTTTGTTAATAATTTAAAGAAACTAAATATATTATATATTATTGATATTAATAATATATATAAAAATAATACTAATTGTATTAGTAATTGATTTTAAATAATAATAAGAATGGTTAATACTTTCAAATGTTATTTTTCTATAAAAAATGATTCTCATTATATTATATGATTTTATTTAAAAGTTAAAATAAAAAAATATATAATTTTAATTTTTAAAAAATAAAAAAAAAATTAATTTATAATTTCAACATTAGTTTTTGATATTTTTCTAAAATAATTTATTTTTAGGTGAATAGTGAAAATACATTTTTACCAAAATTATAACTTTATAATTATATAATAAAGAAATATAAGTTTATAAACCATTTAATTGGTCAAATATGTGTTTAATAATTAAAACTATACATTTCAAAAATACTATGTCGAATTTAGAAAACCTATTATTAACATTTTAAGGGCCTAAGTAATATTTACCAATAAAAAATGTTTTTAGTATTTTCTTTTAATTAAATATTATTTTAATGAAATTTGTTTTTTATTTCTTTGAAAGACACATAATTTTTTAATAAAACCATTAATATCATGAAATTAGAAGGAATTTATAAATTTTCAATACAAATAAATTTTAATCTTAAAAATACACATTTTCTAAAAATAGGTTTTTACACATTACATGAGTTAATGATATAATTGAGTTTTCATACACATTTAAATTTTATATGATAAAATGGATTTCATATTTAGAATCATTAGGTCCAAATTATGTAAAAATTTTGATTTTATTTTTAGGAATTAAAATTAAATTACTTAGGTAAAAACTAGTTACCATAGTAAAACAAAAAAATGTCAAAGTAAAAATTCTTAGAGTCAAGGTCTTAAAAAATTGTTTAAAACATGTTTTTTAAATTAATGGTTGATTTATTATCTATATTATATAATTAAAAACTCTATTATTATCCATTTTATAGTCTTCTTGACTTATGAAACTATAGGACCTGAGTGCAGTGGAAACACCTCGACAGGTGAAATAACTATAAAGATGTTGTCGATTCAGTGGATCATTCATAATAAATCACATGACTTGAAAACCATGAACCTTAAAATTTTTCATCATATATTGATATAGATAAACCCAAAATCCCATATGGTATTTTCACATTAAATTTATAATTAATTTATTTAGCATCGAAAGAAATTATTACCTCATCTTAGAAATGTTCTTTGATGAAGATGTTGTTTATTGTCCAAAAAACCCTTTTCTAGATTAACTTTATTTCACTATAAGGATAGAAGTGCAGAATCCCTCTAGTAGTGATCCACTCACACTCCTTTGATATTCAAATGATGCCAATTGATTTTTAGATACTAGTGTGGTGAATCAATTGTCTTGTGTTATTACTATTGATTAAATATAGTTACTTTGAGTATGATGGAATTTCTCTATCGCTTCTCATTCTTAAGAGTAAGAGATGATGAAGGATTGAAAGAGAATTATGTTGTGATCAATGATTCTCAAATATCAACTAACCCTACATAATAGACATAAGAATCTATTTATGGAGCTAGAGTTTAGGTTAACATATTATTTAATTGCATATCAACCCTTAAATAATATAGTAATCATTATTAAACCCCATGAAATTTAATAATAATAATAATAATATTATTATTATTTTATGGAGTGTTCTAACTCATGAAATGATAAATATTATTTACTAACTTGAAAATAAATATTCTTTTCTGTAAACGATATTAGTTTGATCCAAATGCTCAAAATTTATTGAATACCCAAATAAATGATTAATTAAATATTTTATTCATCAATAAATGAAATAAATATTTATTAAATATTCATGTAATATAATAAATTATTTATTAACAAATAAATAATTATTTATTACCTTATGAATATTAGTGATCAGTAAAACTTAAATAAAATTATTCCTTGGTTTTGAGAATAATATTTATTATAATAATTAAATTCAAATAGAATTTAATCAAGATCAGTAGAAACACTTAGTGTGTAATACACTATTATTATTTCTTATTGGAAATGGGAGGGTTTACTAAAGTCCTATATTACTGTCTAGTAACAAGTCAAGGCACTCGAGAGAAAAAAATTAATATCTAAATGTTGACAACCATATAAGAATTCTTGAAATTGTATATAATCCTTTTGTCTCAATATATAATCAAGTAAGTTGTATATCTGTGTCATCAACCTATATGATTAATACATATTTTTTTGAATCTATGAAATAAACATGTCATTACACCATGGTCATGGAATTTAATACGATAGTTTTATTCTAATTAAAGGGCCGATATATATATTTCCATAAATATGGAAGGTGTAAATCCTTCCTTGACTTATCAATTAAAAACTTGTCATTCGTGATGAACCCAACACACCCTAATTCCTATGAACATATGGTGTCATGGTTTTCTTCAGAAATTCTAAGTGCATGAGTCATGAAATGCATTAATGATAACCATAAAGTCTAAGGACCATTAAAAAAACTTGTATATTCGAATATTTCATGACCCCAAAACATGAAGAATTTCTACTAGGAAGTCTATTATCATAATATCCCATATTAGAAATTACAAAATTCAAAATTCATGAGAATAAGCCTCATCCTATTATGAGTAATCACATCTAAATGTCTACATACTATGTGACCCATCACAATATGTTATCAAACCATATAAAAATATTCAATAATATCATTATGGAACTTTAAGGTTATCATCATAGAGGGGAACTTCTATGGCCTTATCAATGTGACAGATACACAATGACATTATTATAATAAATCCAGATAGAAGAAAGAATAATATCTAACAAGATATTCTATTTATATTCAAATCATTGAGTATAAATATAATCAAAGTATAAGTAGGTGGTCTGAGAACATCAAATCCATCAAAATACCACTTATAATAGATCCAATTACCTATTACTTTTAGTTTTCTAGACCTCACATGACAAACATGTTTCTATTGAGTCAAGGATTTAGTCATAGGGGTTTCCATGTTGTCTTATTTGGAAATTTTTTATCACTATAAATTCACCTCCATGATAAAAATCCCTCAAGAGATGATAATTCCAATGTATGTGATTCATCCGCTAATGTGACCTTGGATCTTATGTGAGAACCACCACTGTAGTATTATTACAACAGTGTGATGAGATCCTTACTATTAGGTACAAAATCAAGCTCTTAGATGAAGGTTCATATCCAAACTACTTATTTAGCTATCTTAGAAGTCACAATATACTGGGACTCTACTTTAGATTATATAACCACAATCATCTTTGTGCTCTTCTATCTCATAGCACCACCATTCAAAGTGAATATGTATCCAATTTTCAACTCCAGATCATCTTTATCTATTTAGAAGCTAAAATCTTATTATCCTCTAATTTCTAGTTCATAAACTCCTCGATATAATAGTAATCTATCCTTAGTAAACATAAAATACTTAAGGATTGTCTTGACTACCATCCAATAGTGGTCACCTAGGTCAACTTTATATCTACATACCGAACTCAAGGAATAAGAAAAATCTAGTTTAATACATAACATTATAAACATGAATGATCCAATTTACAACACATATATAATCATTTCCATTATTTATCTTTCCTCATGTGTTTGAGGACACATTTTCCTATAAATATTAATTCCATGGGACATTAGAAATAACCCCCTATTAGATTGTTCTATATTAAATCTTTTCAGTATCTTGTTAATATATGTACCTTGAATTAGGCCAAGAAACCTCTTGGATTTATCAAAATGGATCTTGATCCTAGGAATATATTCTCTTTAGCCTAACTCCTTCATGGAGAGGAATTTATTCAACTAGGATTTAAGAGACTATAATACTAGTATTTTGTTTCTCATATGTAATATGTCATCGATGTATACTATTAAGAAAATGATCACACTACCACTAAACCATTTAAAGACACAAGTCTCTCATTCCTTCTTTATGAAAAAAATCCATTCTGTCATCACCAGACTGATTGTTCCATGACCTAGATGCTTTATTTAATCCATAAATGGATTTTTTTTTCAATTTAAAAACCTTATTGGCATCCTTTAGGGTAAAAATATCTTCATGGTTTTATATATAGACATCTTAATAAAGGTTCCAGTCAACAAAGGATATTTTAGCGTCAATTTTACAAATCTCATAATCATAGAATTCCACAATAGAAAGTATAATTCAAAATAATTTCATCATAGAAAATGGTGAAAAGGTTTTGTTAGAGTCAATAACTTGATTCTATTTTAACCCTTTTGAAATAAATCATAATTTATAGGCATTGATGTTCCTATACATATCTAGTTTCTTCTTGAATTCCCATTTACAACTAGTGAGATTTACATACATTAGAGGGTCTACCAAAACCCAAACTTGGTTTTGGAACATGAAATACATTTAAAAATTAATGGATTATTTCTACTTGGAAACATCTATTCCACTTACTACTTCTTTTTAGGTTAGATGATCACTATTATAAACCAAAAATGATTCACCATACTCAGTGAATAAAAAACCATACCATTCTGGTTCTCTAACCTCTATTTTTATCGTACACAATTCTTGTGTCTCTGGAACATATCCTTCCATAGGGATTTGTGGAATTTTTTTGTATGGAAAATATTATATACCTTGAGCCTCAATTTCGTCAAATTATATCTCACTACCACTGTATCTTATATATATGTGCTACCTCTCAATAAATATGAAGTTTCTTGAAAATATAACATTATTTTAGGTATTTTATAGTTAATATCCCCTTATTTCCATGGGGTATCCTATAAAATCACACTTTGTGCCTCAGGGTGAAAGTTTTTTACTTGAAGATGCCTTAAAAATGATTTCGTCCCCCACACATGTATGTAAGTAAACACAAGTTTCTTTTCATTCCACAATTGGTACGGTATACCATATTCCCATTTAGTTAGCACTTGGTTTATTATGTTTTCTACTATTTGTAACACATATCCTAAATGGGATAATGTAATAGTTTTATAAATCATCATTGATATCACCATATGAAACAGGGAACAATTCATAATTTTACTTACAGCATTCCATTGAGGTGTATAATGAGGATTTATTTGAGATAAGATTCCAAACTCTCATAAGTAATCAATGAATTCTTGATTAAGATATTCTCTACTACAGTTTGAGATATGTTTCTTAATATTCTTACAAAGATGGTTCTCAACTTTATTCCTGTATTCTTTAAATATGTCAAAGGTATCTAACTTATACCTAATTAAGTAGACATATCCATATATACTAAAATTGGTAGTAAAAGTTATGAAGTATGAATACCCATCCCTTTCTTTAATTGGAAATGGTCTATAAACATTAGTATAAAATAATTAAATCTATTTATCCCTTTCACATTTCCCAATAAATGGGGTTTTGGTCATTTTACCCTATTAATATGCATGACATACACTAAATGGTTTTAGTTAAAAAGAATCCAAATATATATCTTAATGTAATTTATTCAACGTTTTTCCATTTACATGACCTAGGTGGTGATTTGAAAGTTTTTTTGTGGTATGATTTATGTGGTGTAGTTTCATTATTTATTTCCATTTCTTGGTTTGTGAAATATAAAAAATAAATACCATTATTTAAATGTCCCTTACCATAAAAATTTTATACTTATAAAATAATCGAAATTTATTCCCAAACATGAAAATAAATCCATCCATATCTAGTCTGGATACAAAAATGTTTTTGGTAAAAAATGACTTAAAAAACTATCATTTAAAACCAAGATAATTCCTTTGAGAAACAAGAGTTGGTAGTCTCTGATAGTAATAACAATTAGTTTGGATCTGTTGACTGCTCGAAGATCTACCTCCCCAAAATAAAAATTTTCTGAATCTACTTTGTTCATAGATTTGAATACATATGTCATAACCACAAGCTGTATATAAAAACCAATTTGTAAAAATGAATAAATTTTACTCAATAATGAACTCACATGAAGCTTCCCCTTTCTCCATTGGATGGGTGTGGTTTTTCTTCCATTGGTCCTTCTTGATACATGAAATATATATAACACCCTTATCCCTTTCATGACCATTTATTTTATTGTAAGGGAATTTAAAAAGAAGATTTGGGATTAGATATATTCTCTTATACTTTCTATTTATTCACCATAAGGATAGAATGATTTTTGTGCTTCATATCTTTTATCTACTTTGCAAATAAGAGTAATAAAATCTTGAAGAGACTTTTCAATATTGTTCATATTAAAATTTACAAAAAAATTGTAGAATCTTTAAGGGAGTGATGCAAAAATGTGGTTAGTGCATTGTTCATTAGGGAATTTAAACCACAAAACCTCTAGGAGCTCAATGTATCCAATAAGTTTGTCTATGTTAGGCCCAGTTGGATCAACCTCTCTAAGAATACACTAGAAGAGTTCCTTGGATATCTCAAAATTTTTATTTATTACTCTCTACTAGTAAAGACCAAAAAGAAGCTCGAGCATTCTATATGCATCCATATTTTCATGTGACTTCATGAGTTCACTCAACATAGATGATGGAATCAAAAATTGAATGTCGACCACATCATTCAAAAAAATTTCATAGATAAGTAAATATTCATCACTCACCTATCTTTTATGCATATTAAGTTATGAGGATTCGATCACGTAAGATTTGTTTTCATGGTGCAACACAACTTGAAGGCATCCAAAACACTCCTAGAAGATACTGCCAGTGAGGAGATGGTCCTTCTCCAATATTTACTATATGAATAATGTGGATAAAAAACATTACATTTATTATAAAATTTAAAAGAGTATATTATTAGTATTTTTCTTGATTAAAAATTATATGAGATACAATAATAATTTTATTTCATTAACTCTTCCACTATTTTATCAAGTCCCACAAGCCCCAACCATTGGACTTAAAATGTCTAGTTTCTAGGAAATTATAGTGCAAATGATTCATATGATCCTCCACATAACCCTGATGAGGTTTTTTCAAGAAACTTAAAGGTATTTAGGTAGGAATTTATTTTCCAACTATGGGATTATAGCTCCTTGATCTGTTAAGTGGAATCCCCAATCCTAAAATCCTAACATAGACTTACTCAACGCTTACTTTCAAGTTACATCAATTCTATAGAGGGATACTTATCTTGATAAATGATGGTTTATTTAACCTATAACCTTCATGAAGAAAAAAATTTAAAATTAAGTGTCCCAATAAGGGTTTGTCAAACTTTTATTTATAAGGGTTTCATTACAAATAAAGTAATGGAAGACCAAGTCTGAATTAATTTTTTGTTGAAGTTTTTTGATTATTATGTATAGAATTATCTTGTTTTATCTTTTACATGTCTTTTTAATATTAATTGGATTTTACTTAAGTGATTAACCATGTTTTTATAAAACATTTATGCATAATCCATTTATTTGTATTTTATCTTGGCAAATTAATTCATTTATTTATGTGATCATGGTATTACATCCATTAAATAAATAATTCAATATATAGAAATATACATATATAAATAAATGACCAGATCATGGGATTATATAACAGTTGATTTATAGAGTGGACAATAAATCAACCTAAGGTCTAGGAGAAAAATCCTTGTACGAGTTGAAGCATTACTCCTATATACTTGTGTATCACCTGGGTTGGAAACATCTTGGTTCCATCTTGAACCATCTCCATGTGACTTGGGATAGTCCAATTATTACATGTATTTATAAATCACACGTAGGTGAAGGGAACTAAAGGATTGGTTAAGGGGGATTATATAAATAACCTTGGACATGTAGGTTCTACATAATAATGAAGGGAGGTATGAATCACATGCCATCATATTTAATGTAATGATTAATTATTTCAAACCCATGCAATAAATTAAATTAAATAAAACCACCACATACACTGGTCTTTGTCAATATCCTAAATTTTCATACACATGTAATGAATATGAAAAATTTAAAATAGTTAACATTTATTTCTATTCATTTATTATTATTAACATAAAAGAGTTTTCATTAATTAATTAATTAATTAATTAATTAATTAATTAATTCACTTTTCTCTTAATGACCACTCGAATTCTCTTAGAGATACCGATCATAAATACATTCATGGGAAATAAATGAAAGAACCAATAATTATAGATAATTAAAACACATTAATTGAGAATTTAATAATTCTTTTAAACCATTATTAAATTTCCAAGCACAACACGTGTCAATCCGCACAATAATGTTTTATTACTGAAATTAGAAATTTGATGTAATTTTAATTATTTCCTTTATTGGGAGACTACATGGAGTGTACTCACTAGCTACATCCCATGTATCTAAATTACCATGTACCCAAGATACATGCCTATGGATTCGTTATGTATCTTGGTTGGACTACATGACATGTACTAACAAGCTACACACCAGGTGTTCTACTTTTTGTGTGCTCCAGATAAATGCCTGAGGCTTTTTTGTGTATCTCAGATTGATTACATGACATGTACTAATGTGATACATGTCATATGGTCCAAATATCACATGTCCATGAAACCCGCTAAATGAATCAAGGTGCTAAGCAGATGTGGGGCTACACAATGTATACAATCCAGCTACACGCTATGTATTTATCATTCTGTGTATCCACATAACTCTCCAAAAGACTCAAAATTTATTTTATACATAGTAATTAATTAGCTAAATTCCATGTACATCATCTACATGATGTGTATCTCATTAATGCCCTAGGTTATCAACCTCATAGGGTATTGAATGTGTATATGACCACACGACTTGTACAAATTTCTCCACTAAACCATATAGACTACATGGAATGTACACCATCCACATGATGTGTAATCAAACATGCAATGTGAAAGGTTGGATGGGTATGCACAAGGTGTGTAATAAATTAAATTCTTTTAGTTACCATTTGGTGTGTTCTGTATTCCATGACATGACTAGGCGTAGTTCACTTGGGTACATAGTGTGTACTCCAACTACAAACCTTATAGTCCCATGCCATCTATCCATAATCCCCAACACTTCCTGATGTAATATCCAGTCATTCTTTATCTGGTCATAGTCCTTTAAGAGAATAGAACACTGAACAATGATTATTAATATGTCAAAAAATGATAATTAAAATTATATTAAAGAATGAATAATTTTTGAAATAAAAATCAAACAATTATTGTGCATATAGAAAAAAAATAAAAAAATATTATAAATTTAAAACATGATCGCTCTAATACCACTTATAGGTATTAGGAATAGTATAAGAACCTTGGTGTACAAAATCAAGTACATGACGTGTACACCATCACCACTGAATTTTTTTCACTAAATATTGATGTAGAGAAACTTGAAACCCCATATAGGATCTTTCATGTTAACTTTATAATTAATTTATTTTAGATCAGATGAAATGGTTACCCCATATTAAGAACTTTCTCCGATGAAGATGTTGTTGATCATCTGGTAAACCCTTTTTAAGATTACCTTCTTGCACTGTAAGGATTCAATTGTAGAATCCCTCTAGTGGTGATCCACATGTGGTCCTTTGATCTGCGAATGATGCCAATTGATTTTTGGGTGCTAGTAGGGTGAATCAATTGTTTTGAATTATTTGTATTGATCGCATCTAGTTTCATAGATCTTGAAGGAATATATATATGACTTCTCATTATGAAGAGGAAGAGATGAGGAGGAATTGAGGGAGAATCCCATTATGCACAACGATTATTAAATCTTGATTAACCCTATACAATAGACATAACCAACTATTTATAGAGATAGGGTTTATGTTAAAATATTATTTAATTGTGTTCCAATACTTAAATTATATAGTAATCATTATTAAACCCCAAACCATACAATAATATTATTATTATTATTTTTGAGCATATGTTAACTCACACAATGATAAATATTATTTACCAACATGCAAATAAATATTCACCATCAGAAATGATCTTGGTCCACTCTAATTCCTCAACATTTATTGAATACCAGAATAAATATTTAATTCATTAATAAATAAAATAAATATTTTATTAAAAATCCAATAATTAAATATTTATTAAATATTCATGTAATAAAATAAATTATTTATTAATTTATAAATAATTATTTATTACCTAATAAATATTAGACATCAATATAACTTGAATAAAAATATTCCTTGGTCTTGAGAATAATATATATTAAAATAATTAAATTCAAATATAATTTAATTGAGATCAATGGAAACACATAGTCTGTTACCCACTAGTATTCTTTCTCATTGGCATTAGAACATCTTGCCTAAAATCCAAGATTACTACCTAGAAACAGGTCAAAGAACCCAAGAGAAAGAACTTAATGTTGCAATGTCAATAACTACATACAAACACCCGCTATGTAATAGAATACCCTTTTCACAATATCTCATCAAGAAAGTTTTACATTTGTTTCATCAGCCTATATGCTTGATATGTATTTAGTTGAAGCTATGAAATAAACACATCATTATACAATGGCCACAAAATTTAATGCAAATGTTCTATTCAAACAAAATGGATAAGATATAAAATTTTATAAATATTAAAGAGACAAATCCTTCCTCTACTTATCCATTAATAACATGTCACTCGTGATTTAACCAATATAATTCACTTTCTGAAAACATACAATGATACAACTTTCATTATCAAATCTAAGTAAATGAGTCATTGCATGCATTAATAAAAATCTTAAAGTCTGAGGCCCAATACAAATGCTCATAGATAGGAATATCCAATGACACCAAAACATCTAGAATTCCATCTTGTGGGTCTGTTCTCATAATCTTATATCTTAGAGATTACTAATTGAAAATTTCATGAGAAGAAGATTAATCCACTTAGGAGTACTCAAACATCAAAATTATATGTACTATATACCCTATCATAGTATGTTATCTAACTGTAGAACTATATTCATGAATATTTTCATGGCAGTTAAAGGTTCTCATCACAGCTGGGAACTACCATGACCTTATCAATGTGATAGATACCCTTAGATATTATTACATTAAATTTATATAGAATAATGAAAAATATGTAACAATATATTTTCTTAATATTGAAATCATAAAATATACATGTAATAAATATATAAAAAATTGTTCATATGACACCAACTCCAAACAAAAATAGGTTCTATCTTTATATTAAGTATAAATATTTACAAAAATTTCATTCTCACAACTTATAAAAGGGGCCTCTGACCACCCCTTCAAGACCCACCCCAAAATTTGGTTTCCACATAAATATCTACCCATCATCTTTAATTTATAATCTTCTTCATTCTCCTTTAGCCTATGGTAATAATAGATTATATTAAGACCTCTATTACTAAGGAGTCGTCCAAGGGAAAACTTAAGTTCTCAACATGAGTACTTTTTCCTAACTTATTCTCTTTTCTTTATTACCTTTAAAATATAATTATATATTTTCCTATTTAATTAGATCAATAATATTTGTATAATTAATTTTATTATTTCTAAGGAATTATTATTAACCACGTTTACTTTTTCAATTAAGAAAAAAAGTCTACATTTGTGCTTGGTGGAAATCACCGACTCCCCGAAAGTGACAACTTCCATTTTTTTCAACACCAAATATATTTACTAATTATAAGGGTAAAATTGAAGAATAAATGTAACACATGAATTATAATTATGATTATTAACCTCTCAATTTTTGAGAAATTAAAACGTTAAACACGTATTGTGCCGACTACCGCCTCTATGAAGTAATGTATCTCATCTTTTCATCTAGTTTATTTATTAATTACTAAAATATTTTAAAATTTTATTCAAAACCATAAATTTTATAAATAATAATAATATTATTTTTTTATAATTATATTATTCCAAAATAAATCTCTTTCTTAATCATAAACATCCATTAATTATGTTATATTCTTGTTTGGATTGGTATAACCACCTAATAGAACAATGCAATAATATATTATACTAGATGACTATGAGAACTTAATTACTGATAATATATGGAATAAATAATCAAATAATTATTTAATTTTTGGTTTTTTATGATAAAATTAATATTAAACTCATTAATAATATACCATCATTCATTTATTAAAAAATAACCAAAACATTCTTGTTAGAAATATCATCTACAAGAACCTAAACAAAAATTACATAGAATGAAATTATAAAATTTTAAATAGTTATAAAACATAAATTAAAATACCTCTTATTATCTTGGAATGATTCACTTTGAGATAATAATGAATAACAACACCACTATGATGAATCTAGTTGAAATTAATCAAGATTACTCTTACCTGATATTGAAAATAGATAATAAATAACTAATATTATAAGGCCCCATCCTTAAACATTACTTAATCTTGAGTTATTCCAAGAATAAACGTTGAGGATCTTTTCAGGTTTAGAGTTTTAGAGAATTAGATCATAAATCATGCATTACATTCAATATTTAAACAAAGTGCTTACATAAAAGATAATATTCATTTTTTACCCATCAACGGAAACATATTTAAAACAAAACATGGATTCTTTCATGAAACTTCCTTGAAGCTATCATCACATCATGTACTTTTAACATGACCTGTGGAAAACATTTAAAAAACTTGGGATGAGCATAAAAAGCTCAGTAAGGGATATAAAAGTACGAAATGAAAACATTAATCCATGTATACATAAGAATCAATGAAATCATACTTTACCCATAAAACATAAGGACTTTAACATATCTCATCAAATCATGAATAAATCATATAAATCATAATTCATAAAGGTAACTTGAGGCATTCATAACATTCTTACGTAGGGAGTAACCCTCTTGGTTACATTTGGAATACCCATCACAGTATATTCCCTAAATCTCTTCGGAGAAACCTTAACGTTCAACCCCTTCGCGTTACCCAATAAATTGGAGAGCTATATTGGGCTCACCCACCCTTATTTTATCATAGAACCACCTGTCTTTATAACAATGCCCAAGAACCATAACATAATCATATCACATAAAACAAGCATAAAGGAAACATAACATTTCCACATTTCAATCACAAGATATCATTACAGAAAATTGATATAATAAAAACATTATGAAAACCATTTTCAATACCAAAATAAAGGAAAAGTAAAACATGGTATTTATTTTTCATTTTAAATAAAGGTTATGGCTTGTAGTGGAAGCCGAAACTCAAATAATGGTCATGGCGTCAGAGAAGTCGTTGTCGCCGGATACGTACGACAAAAAAAAACATTCCCTTTTGTCATTTAGTAAAACACTCTGTATAAAAAGATTACTTTTTAATAAACGTAAAAGTCAACGGGGTTTATACACCGTATAAAAGAAAGTTGTGTATAAAAAAAATATGGCTCAATGAAAGGAGATTGAGACGAAGTCCCATACCTCAGGTCTGAATTGACTCGGTCGTTCTTTAACATCCTGAATAATAAACTTGAGTTAATTTATAATTTCTTAAGAACCTTTTTCAACTTCATTATTCCTTTTATATCACTTATTATCATGTTATGAACACTATGTAATTATTTAAGTTAATAATGGTCATTTTTTCGATCATTGGTACTTGAGTCAAAAATAAACTCTTTATAATTACAAGTTGTTCATGTGGTACAATATCCATTATATCCAGAATTATATTAATTATTTAGATATCATATATATCATATATATCCAGTATATACATGCATTTATAATATTACATAACATTTAGAGGTAAGAAATGAAATGCACCGTTCATGGAGACGGTAAGCCGTACGTACGCATGAACGCTACTTTCATTTCTATTTCGTATTTTATGGAATGTAATCATAATTATATAAATGTATATTATAATTATAGTATAATATCATATATAATATCATTAACTCCATCCTTTATATGCCCCACATATGGCATTAACAAATCAAATCACTTTGAGGGGGTGGTAGTCCGCACTTCCTAAAATGAAGATATCGCGTTTACCCATAATGGAAACCATAAAGGTATGCCATAAATGAAAAATAAATAAGCTTAAGTAAAACATAAACATATTATATATCATATATAAAAATATTGACATCTTAATGGCCACCTTTGAAGGTGTTAAAAGAATATTTAACAGTCATCGTTTCGTGAGGCAGAAATTCACCATCCACAGAAACAGTATGTTCTTTAACCATTAGATGTAGGTGTGTGTAAGTGTATCTCTAATACTTCTTATAAAAACATCCTAGTATATTTAAGATACTGGTGTTGTTACAAAATAAATGAATAAAAAGATTTTAGGGGGTTGGAGAAGCAAAATAAAACAAAAGAACACAAGTGAAGACATTACCTTTAAATCGGGTAACTCCCTTTGGTTTGAACCAAAAGGGTTTCTTGAAGAGATTCCTGCCTAAGGTAAGGCTTCTAGGATGAGTAGAGGGATGTGGAGAGACAAAAGGAGTATATATTGGCCGAGCCAAATGCTTTAGAGGTGTGGGTAAGGAGGTAGAGGTTGGGGCCTTTTATAAGAGGGAAGAGGGGAACTCTTGGAAAGCCAAGAAATGTTACTTTATTTTAAAATGAGTTTCGGATTTAAAAGGTCCCAAATTGCTATATTTAGAGGCTAAGGTGATAAGAGTTATAAATAAACCCATAAAATAGGTTTTTGACATGTGTAGGTCTTAGATTTTACATTATCGTTTCATTTTATTTAAATCGTTAAATAATGAGGTAATCACTGCGTCATCATGGTGTCATACATAATTTAATTTATTTAAAGTCTAAAAATTATAAAAAAAATACTATGATGTAGGAAATATTTTTATATTTCCAATGATTATTTATAGTTCAAGATATAATTTATGTAGACAAAATTAGAAATGTTTTACTTAGGTGATACATTCTTTGTTATATTTACTTTCTTAAAAAAAAAGATAAAAAGTCATTATCACACAAAAGTGATTCCATGGGGTCCCCAAGTTTGGCACAAGTCATCCCATGGTCATCCATGACACAACCAGTAGTATTAGGGCACATTTTGGTGTCATTTTTTATTATTATGATATTATTTTATTATCCTTAACTACCCGATTACTAATTAATCAAGATAATTAACGATAATTACCATCGTTACTATTCACAAAGTCCAAAAACAAAAGAGTATTAATTACATAATTTGGACCTTATGATTCCAAATATGGAATCTATTTTACCAAATTAAAAACACATAAATTGCAATAATTAATTTAAAAATAATTCCCGTTGTCAAAACAAATAGTGGGTTTTTTTTTGAAACAATATCTATGAAAAGTTTGGCATTAGTTTATGCCCAATTACTAAGTGAAATTAATTATAATGACCACTATTGGATTAAATGGTAAACATATATTCTATTTAAACTTTAAAACCAATTAAAAAAATAATCTAACCATATAATTAAATTAGATGAAAAAGAAGTTTTAATGTAAAATGCAGTATTTTTCACTATTCATTAAAAAAATGAACATTGTCAGAAAAATACCAAAAATTTATCCAAAGTAAATTTCAATATCCCAATCATAAAGAATAAGTTTATTTTGACAAATAGATATTATAAAATTTTCAAAATATAGATTTAAAAACGGTTCACCATCAAAAGGCGGTAAAACAATCTTTTAAAAATATTAGAGAATTATATGCTTAAGATTGGATTTATTCCCATTTTAAGCCTCTAAAACACTATCTTATTCATAAATAGACATAGATAAGAATATATATTATTAATTACTTACTTGGGATGTTACATCCTTCCCCCTTTAGAAAATTGTGTCCCCACAATTTATTTACTTATCGAATAAGTGGGGGTATTTATCCCTCATTGTATTTTCAGATTCCCATGTTGCCTCTTCAATCATGTGGTTTTTCCACAAAAACTTTACTTGATGAATCACCTTATTCCGCAACAATTTCTCTCTGTGGTCAAGAATATGGACCGGTTGTTCCTCATAAGATAAGTTCTCTTCCAACTAAACTACCTCTGTACTCAAAACATGAGATGGATCTGTCATATACTTCCTCAACATTGAAACATGAAAAACATTGTGTGCCTGAGATAAACTCGGAGGTAAAGCCACTCAGTATGAAACTGATCCAACTCTCTCCAGAATTTCATATGGTCTAATGAACCTTGGACTCATCTTTCCTTTATTACCAAATCGCACCACACTTTTCCATAGTGATACTTTGAGAAAAACATGATCACCTACCTCAAAAGAGAGATCCTTCCTCCTATTGTCCGCATAAATATTCTGCCAGCTCTGAGCTGTTATCATGTGTCTCTGTATCAGTTGATCTTTTTCTGCCAACTCTTCTACCAATTCCTGTCCCATTAACTTCCTTTCACCCACTTCATCCCAGAAATCTGGAGTTCGACACCGCTTCCCATATAATGCCTCAAATGGTGCCATCTGTATACTAGAATGAAAACTGTTATTATAAGAAAACTCAACCAAAGAAATATGTTGGTCCCAACTTCACTGATAATCCATCGAACAATCACGTAGCATATCCTCCAAATTCAGAATTGTTCGTTCTGACTGCCTATCTGATTGAGGATGAAAAGCTGTACTAAAATTTAATTCAGTACTCAACGACTTCTGAAGGCCTGTCCAAAAGTTAGAAGTAAACCTGGGATCACGATCAGATAAAATGGAGAGGGGAAATCCATGTAACCTGACCATCTCTTTAAGATACAAACGAGAAAGTTGATCTAGGGAAAAAGTATCTTTTATAGCAAGGAAATGAGCATATTTAGTCAAGCGATCAATAATAACCCAGATTGCATTATTACCTCGAGGTGTCTTCGACAATCCCACAATGAAGTCCATGGATATATTCTCCCATTTCCACTCTGGTACTGGTAAAGGTTGAAGCATCCCTTTCGGTAACTACCACTCTTCTTTAACCTTTTGAAAAGTCAAACACTTCACAATAAAATCAGCAACATCTCTTTTCATTCCATCCCACCAGTAATACTCCCAAAGATCTCTATACATCTTAGTACTGCCTGGATGAACTAAAAACGGAGAACTATGAGCTTCACATAACAACTCTCTATTCAATTGTGAATCACAAGGCACACAAAATCTCTTCCCAAATCTCAAAACACAATCATTATCAATGTTGAATTCAGGAAACTTACCCTTCTGAACCAGCTCTACCTTTTTCTGGAACTCACTGTCTTGCTTCTATGCTTGCTTAATTATGTCTGATAGAGAAGATTTCACTAATACATGAATCAAAACAGAAGGATATCCCGCACCAACAACTTCTATGCAAAATTCCATCAAATCCATAACCAAAGGATAACATTCCAAACACAACATTTTTAATGAAGCATTAATTTTTCGACTCAAATCATCGACCACTTTATTTTCTTTTCTCGGATGGTAATGAATTGTATAATAATAATCCTTGATTAATTATAGCCATCTCCTCTATCTCATGTTCAATTATTTCTTGGTGAATATATACTTTAAACTTTTTTGATCGGTATATATTTCACACTTTACTCCATACAAATGATGCCTCCAATTTTTTAAAGCGAAAACAACATCAGCTAATTCCAAATCATGTGTAGGGTAATTTACCTCATGAGTTTTCAACTGATATGAAGCATAAGAAATTACCTGATTATTCTGCATTAGGATGCAACCAAGTCCTTTCAATGAAGCATCACTGTAGATAACAAACTCTCCATTCCTGGAAGGTAGTGCCAAAATTGGAGCATTCACCAATCTTCTTTTCAGTTCTTGAAAAGATTCATCACATTCTTTTGTCTAGATAAACATAACACCCTTCCGAGTTAGCTTTGTCATTGGAATAGATAACCGGGAGAAATTTCTAACAAACCTTAGGTAATAGCCTGCCAAACCATGGAAGCTATGAATCTCAGTTACATTTCGGGGTCTTGGCCATTCTTCAACAACCTTTGTTTTTTCAGGATCAACAGTTATCCCATCTTTAGAAACAATGTGTCCAAGGAAAGAAATTTGTTGCAACCAAAACTCACACTTGCTAAATTTACCATACAATTTCTTTTCTTTTAAGGTTTGAAAAATGACCCTTAAATGACTTTCATGATCCTATTTAGTTTTAGAAAACACCAAAATATCATCAATGAAAACCACCACAAACTTATCCAAGAACTAATAGAAAATTCTATTCATAAGGTCCATGAATACAACAGGTTCCTTGGTTAGACCAAAAGGCATAACTAAAAATTCATAATGACCATATCTTGTACGAAACACGGTCTTCAGAATATTTTCTTCCTTTACCTTCAACTGATGGTACCCCGATCTCAGGCCAATCTTTGAAAAATATTGAGTTCCCTGGAGGTGATCAAACAAATCATCGATATGAGGCAAAGGATATTTGTTCTTAACAATGATTTTATTCAAGGCTCTATAATCAATGCAAAGCCTCATTGAACCATCTTTATTTTTAACAAATAAAATAGGAGCACCCCATGGTGATGTGCTAGGTAGAATGAAACCTTTCACTAATAAATCTTTCAATTTCTCCTTCAACTCTAAAAGTTCAATTTGAGCCATTCGATAAGGGGGTTTTGAAATTGGCTTAGCATTAGGAACTAAGTCAATAGTAAACTCAACATCCCGATCTGGTATTATTCCAGGCAACTCATCAGGAAAAACATCAGGATACTCATTTACCACTGACACATCATTAATCTGAACAGTTCCTTTGTTTTCAAGAATATGTGCAATGTAACATTAAGTTCCATCTTTTACAAGTTTCTCAGCCTCTTGATATGTTATCAACAGTAAGGGTCCATTCTTGTACAAAAACTGAAAGTCTTTCTGAAAAGAAACTTCTTTAGCTCCACAATCAATCTTAGCATGGTAAATAGAGAGCCAGTCCATACCCATGATAACATCAAACTCTACTAGAGGTAAACCAATAAGGTTTGCAAGTAGGTTCTTTCCATGGATAATTATAGGAAGATTATTATAAATTATTTTTGCCTCAACATTTCCCCCAGGTGATTTTACCACAAGTTCAGGAGTCATTTCTTGAGATGGTATTCCCATTTTACTAGAAATGTTTTCAGAGATGAAAGAATGTGTAGATCCTGAATCAAACAACACACTGGCATAATCTGAAAAAACAAACAAAGTACCTGATACCACTTCATTTGATGGCCCAACATCTACTGAATTAGTTGCAAAGGATTTCACCACCCCTTTCTGCTTATAGTCTAACTTCTTCCCACCACTCGAGCTCTTTGTCATACACTCATTTTCATAGTGACCCATCTCATTGAACTTAAAACATTTCACTAACTGTAAATCAAATTTGGTCTTACCATCACCTTTCTTTTTTCAGTGCAATCATGAGCCTTATGTCCCATCTTACCACATCGGTACCACTTTTTAGAATTCAGAAGACATTCCCCAACATGCCTTTTACCACATTTATCACAAAATGGAAACTTAGTTTTCTTACCATTAGACCATTTTAAAGAATTCTTCCCTTTCTCCTGCCACCTCGGTCTCTTATTCTGTTGGTTGTTATAGAACACTTGATCATCAGAAAACTCCATTTCCACCTTCTCAGCACATCGAACAAGCTTTTCATAACTCTTGAACTCGTGAGAAGGTAAAGCCCTTCAATATTTTGGCTTTAATCCTGAGTAAAAATGATTGATTTTACTATCAAGGTCTCGAATAAAATTTGGAGCATACCTTGAAAAATGAGTGAACCTTTCTTCATAAGCAACCACTAAGTCTTCCTCTTGCCTCAATTCCAAGAATTTGTTTCCATCCTAAGTCGAACAGCCTTAGGAAAATATTTATCAAGAAACATATCTTTGAATTCATCCCAGTCGAGAGAATCAATCTCATCAACATACCTAATATTTTTAACCATCGACCACCACTGATCTGCTTCACCCTCCAAACGGTAAATATCAAGACTAACCTTTTGATTGTCTGAACACCCCATGACATCAAAAATCATCTCCAGTGCTTTAATCCACCCTTCAGCCATCACAAGGTTAGATGATCCTCTGAATGATGGGAGATGTTGCCTCATGAAATGTTCCATCACTAACATGTTCCTCTACGGTTGATCTGGCTGATCTCGTGCATGGATACCACCACCATTTATCGCTTGAGTCAACTACGCCATTACTGCAACAAACTATTCAGTTCCAATTCCGACCATCTCAGGATGCCGATTCGGAAGGTCATTTCCTTTTGTAGGCCTTCCTAGCACTGCTTCCCTGTTTCCTCTACAAAATACCATTCTGAACAAACATGTCTTAGATTAAGCAACATGGTAATCTTCAAATGCTATATCATTTCAATTTGACCATAAAAAAATATTTTTGGATAATCATTTAATAGAATTCTAACTCTGAAAGTTATCTAAACCTCTCTGTGATACCAACTATAAGGCCCCAGCCTTAAAAATTACTTAATATTGAGTTATTTCAAGAATACACATTGAGGATATTTTTAGGTTTAGAGTTTTAGAGAATTATATCATAAATCATGCATTACATTCAACATTTAAAAAAAGTGGTTACATAAAAGATAGTATTCATTTTTTCCCATCATTGGAAACATATTTAAAATAAAACATGGATTCTTTCATGACACTTACTTGACACTATCATCACATCATATACTTTTCCCTTGACCTGTGGAAAACATTTTAAAAACTTGGGATGAGCATAAAAAGCTCGGTAAGGGATATAAAAGTACAAAATGAAAACATTAATCCATGTATACATAAGAATCAATGAAATCATACTTTACCCATAAAACATAAGCACTTTAACATACCTCATCAAATCATGAATAAATCATAGAAATCATAAGACATAAAGGTAACTTGAGGCATTCATAACATTCTTATGTAGGGAGTAACCCTCTTGGTTATATTTGGAATACCCATCATAGTATATTCCCTAAATCTCTTAACAAAAAACCTTAAAGTTCAACCCCTTCATGTTACCCAATACATTGGAGATCTATATCGGGCTCACCCTCCCTTAGTTTATCACAGAACCACCCGTATTCATAACAATTCTCAAGAACCATAACATAATCGTATCACATAAAACACGCATAAAGGAAACATAACATTTCCACATTTCAATCACAAGATATCAATACAACACATTTATATAATAAAAACATTATGAAAACCATTTTCAATACCAAAATAAAGGAAAAGTAAAACATGGTTTTTATTTTTCATTTTAAAGAAAAGTTATGGCTTGTAGAGGAAGCCGAAACACAAATAATGGTCATGACGGTGGAGAAGTCGTTGTCGCCGCATACGTACGACAAAAAAAACATTCCCTTTTGTTGTTTAGTAAAATTATTTGTATAAAAATGTTGCTTTTGAATAAATGTAAAAGTCAATGGGGTTTATACACCATATAAAAGAAAGTTTTGTATAAAACAAAATATGCCTCAATGAAAGGAGATTGAGACAAAGTCCCATACCTCGGGTCTGACTTGACTCGATCATTCTTTAACGTCCTGAATAATAAAATTGAGTTAATTTATACTTTCTTAAGAACCCTTTTCAAGTTCATTATTCCTTTTATATCACTTATTACCATGTTATGAACACTATGTAATTATTTAAGTTAATAATGGTCGTTTTGTTGATCATTGGTACTTGAGTAAAAAATAAACTTTTTATAATTACAAGTTGTTCATGTGGTACAATATCCATTATATTCAGAATTACATTCATGATGTAGATATCATATATATCATATATATCCAGTATATACATGCATTTATAATATTACATAACATTTTGAGGTAAGAAATGAAATGCACCCTTCATGGAGACGATAAGCCGTACGTACGCCTGAATGCTACTTTCATTTCTATTTCATATTTTATGGAATGGAATCATAATGATATAATGGTATATTATAATTACAGTATAATATCATATATAATATCATTAACTACATCCTTTATACATCCCACATATGACATTAATGAATCAAATCACTTTGAGGGGGCGGTAGTCCGCACTTCTTAAAATGAAGATATCGCGTTTACCCATAATGGAAACCATAAAGGCATGACATAAATGAAAAATACAGAAGCTTAAGTAAAACATAAACATATTATATATCATATATAAATATAGTGACATCTTAATGGCCACCTTTTAAGGTGTTAAAAGAATATTGAACAATCATCGTTTCGTGAGGCAGAAATTCACCATCCCCAGAAACAATATGTTCTTTAACCATTAGATGTAGGTGTGTGTAAGTGTAGCTCGAATCCTTATTATAAAAACATCCTATTATATTGAAGATACTTGTTTTTTTACAAAATAAATGAATAAAAAGAGTTTAGGGGGTTGGAGAATCAAAATAAAACAAAAGAACACAAGTGAAGACATTACCTTTAAATCGGGTAACTCCCTTTGGTTTGAACAAAAAGGGTTTTTTGAAGAGCTTCCTGCCTACGGTAAGGCTTCTAGGATGAGGATAGGGATGTTGAGAGACAAAATGAGTAGATATTGGCCGATACAATGGCTTGAGAGGTGTGGGTAAGGAGGTAGAGGTTGGGGCCTTTTATAAGAGGGAGGAGGGGCACTCTTGGAAAGCCAAGAAATGTTACTTTATTTTAAAATGAGTTTCGGATTTAAAAGGTCCCACATTGATATATTTAGAGGCTAAGGTGATAAGAGTTTTAAATCCACCCATCCAATAGGTTTTTTAAATGTGTAGGTCTTAGATTTTACATTATCTTTTCAATTTTTTTAAATCATTAAATAATGAGGTAATCGCTGCATCATCATGGCGTCATATATAATTTAATTTATTTAATGTCTAAAAATTATAAAAAAAATAATATGATGTATGAAATATTTTTAGCTTTCCAATGACTATTTTTAGTCTAAGAGATAATTTATTTAAACAAAATAATTTTTTTTACTCAGGTGATACATTCTTTGTTATATTTACTTTGTTTAAAAAAAGATAAAAAGTCATTATCACACAAAAGTGATTCCATGGGGTCCCCAAGTTTGGAACAAGGCATACCATGGTCGGCCATGACACAAAAAGTAGTATTAGGACACATGTTGGTGTCATTTTTTATTATTATGATATTATTTTATTATCCTTAACTATCCGATTACTAATTAATCAAGATAATTAACAATAATTACCGTCGTTACTATTCAAAAATTCCAAAAACAAAAGCATCTTAATTATATAATTTTTACCTTATAATTCCAAATATGGAATCCATTTTACCAAATTACAAACACATAAATTTCAATAATTAATTTAAAAATAATTCCCGTTGTCAAAACAAATAGCGGGTTTTTTTTGAAACAATATCTATGTAAAGTTTGGCATTAGTTTATGCCCAATTCCAAAGTGAAATTAATTATAATGACCACTATTGGATTAAACGGTAAAAATATATTATATTTACACTTTAAAACCAATTAAAAAGATAATATAACCATATAATTAAATTAGATGAAAAAGTAGTTTTGATGTAAAATGCAGTATTTTTCACTATTCATTAAAAAATGAACATTGTCGGAAAAATACAAACAATTTATCGAAAGTAAATTTAAATATCCCAATAATAAAGAATAAGTTTATTTTGAAAAATAGAGATTATAAAATTATCAAAAGATAGATTTAAAAATGGTTCACCATCAAAAGGTGGTAAAACAATCTTTTAAAAATATTAGAGAATTGTATGCTTAAGATTGGATTTATTCCCATTTTAACCCACTAAAACACTATCTAATTCATAAATAGACATAGATAAGAATATCTATTATTAATTACTTACTTTTTATGTTACAAATATACTTGTAGAGAATAATTATAAATGAAGTTTATAGAAGGTTATATATATGAATATGTTTCTAAAATATACAATTATTATAGTTATTTTTCTATATATGATATTTAACTGCTATAATGGATGTCATGAATTATGGTAAGGTTTTTGGGTCTCAAATTTTCACCCATTGATAAATGTTTTCTATTATACACAAAGTTTTATTTCGAATGGTGTATCTACTACCAAATAAATTTATTTTACCATATTTATTTAATTCAAGGGGTTGTAAGATCCAAATAATTTCCTATATTTAAATGTATTTTTATTCTTATGATTCCAAATATTTAAGAGTTTTTTTATTAACTCAACTCCCTAAATTGAGTTACAATGATACCTATTAAACTTATTTCTTTGAAGAATGGTTTCTTCCACATTAAGAGTTTATTTCATGGTATATTATTTTCTTATATGGTGGAAAATGACATTTAAATTTTGATATTTTATCTTGATAAAATTTCACTCCCAAAATGTATCTCAGTGTTGAGAATAATTCCCATACTTATTAATGAATATTTACCCTCCTTCTCCATAATTACCTTTTCCACCAATGTTATACTTTATAATTTTAAACATAATTACGAGTTATCTCATTTTAACCCTATATTTTGATTATATTTGTTTTTAAAATTGAAGTTTTTTACTCTTTTGATGATGTGAGTTTTCAAAAAAGATATTTTTAAAATATTAAAATATTTTTTCATCATTTAAAATCAAATGTTTTATCTTTTACCCAAAATTTAATTTGATAACCATTATGTATTTTTAAGGATATATTATTGGAGTTTATTTAATGGTATTTTTTAATGTTTTCTCTTTAATTTTTTGAAAATAACATTTTGAAAGTGACCGGTAATTTTTTTTTAAGAATGTATTCTAAAATATATTTTAACATTTTTCTGTGAGGAAACATATTTTTACATCCTTTTTAATTTTTAGGGAAATTTTACTCTACATTTTCATGGTTCCTAAAAGAAATTAATTTTCTCTTAGATTTATGAAATATTTATTCTAAAATGATTTCTAAATATCAAGGATTTTTCTTTCTGACAAAGATTTTTTTCTAAAAAAACTAAAATGTATTCTTCAAAAAATTCATTATTCTTTGACATATTTTATACTTGATTATGGAAAATAATTAAATTATACCATCTGAATTATTTCTCTAGATGACTTATGTAATGTACTTATCTTTTGGGGGAATGATCCATCACTACCTTTATCTCGCCTAATCGTCCATTACGTATAAATATGATCTATCTTCCATTTATTTTCCTCTACGAACACCCTAAATTTATTTTCTTTGATTTAATGGTGTTAAAATAGATTCCATACATCTATTTATTGGGGAAACTATTCACTAAATTGTATAACCTTAATATATATGGTGTAAATAACATATGCTTTATTATCTTGATTGAATAGTGTCTACCTAGAAAGTTACTGAATAGATTTGGATGACCATTTATCTTCCATGGTTTTATCTTATTATAATAATGAATTATTCATTTATGTGATTCTATTTCAAAAGGATACTAAACCCATTTTATTTCCATGGGTTATTCATGCTATAAAATAATTAAATGATTTTTAGGTGGTACTCATAAGTATGGATGATGATGGGTGGGGCATTATATCTCCCTATAATTCATTGGGTAAAACTTTAAATCTCATGAGATATGTAAACATGGGAAAACTTTAGTTGTTCACAAGTGTGGATTAAAGTGTGTGGCTCATGAGGATTATTTATATGTGGGTACTATTAAGTAATCTCACAACCATGGGCATAAGTGTGCGTGAATCATGAAAGTAATGTTTCCCTATAATAATGTTTGAGCCATATTTGAATGAATGTTAAATTACTTCATGTAAAAAATGTGGTAAGAATATACCCCGGGAATTTCTTAAAGAAACTAGTAGATGTTTTATCTATGATAAAAGAGGGTATAAGGAAACTGATTATCAAGGTAAAGTAATGAGCTTAGTGTACATTGTGAAAGAAAATAGTGTTTGTCCAAAGGTACCACCAATAGTCTAATTCCATAAATTTGGTAAACTTGGGATTTAACTAAATCAGTTTCCTAATCCAAGGGATGAGGAGGATGGTAATCATTATAAATTTTAAAGATTAAGGGAACCAGAGAAAAACTATTCAACCATAGCTATTAGAGTGAGTTTCAAAAATAATGTAAAGTGAATAACATTGAACATCCACTCAAGAACATGTGTGTTTTATTTATATATTGTTAAACCAACTCTTTTAAACCTAGTATGTTTTCTAAGAACAAAAATCATCACCCATATGACTATATATTGAATTTTTTTAATAAAAAATTCTAGTGGTATGATTATGGTATCCCAAGTTTAACTTTATGGGAAAGTACCTAGTAAAAATCTTACAATACTTCATTTAGATGAATATGAATTGGTTTTGGAAATGTTTTAACTAATTCCAAATATACTCCATAGTGATGAAATATAGAGATCATATTTCATATCCCAAATCAACTTTGTGACACCCAAAGATTTTATGAGATAGTTTCTATTTAATTTATTTGATGTATTGTGTTGTACGCTACACCAATATTATATTGTGCTATACACTACACCATATTAGATTGCATTATATGAAACACTATTCTTGTCTTACATTACATGAAAGAGAGACCTTCCTCAATATCTTTTGTTGTACACAATACCTAGTTTCACTAAACAATGATATATTATTAAAATAATATTATTTAATGGCATATAAACTAGCCATTATGAATAGTATTAACCAAAATTTTAATTTTATATAACATTAAAATTCATCTCATGTATTTTCTAGACATGATATAATAACAAATTCAAATTTTTCGGATAAAAGAAGTTTTTTTCAAAAAATGCAATTTTGTCGCCTTTTGATGGCGCGCCCATTTTAAATTTAGTTTTTAACATTTTTATATATTTTATTTGAAAAAATAAACTTCTTATTTGGAATTGGAATATAAAAATTTACTTATTTTTTGATTTTTTGGTATTTTTCTGATAAAAGTCATATTTTAATGAATAGTGAAAAATAATGCAGTTTAATTCAAAACTGCCTTTTCATCTAATTTATTTATATAGTTAGACTATATTTTTAATTGGTTTTAAAATTTAATTGGATTATGTTTCTATAATTTAATACAATTTTGGTAGTTATAAGTAATTTCACATTTAAATTATACATAAACACATGATAATCTTTTGATAAGTTTTTACTTCTTAAAAATTTGACTTTTGGTTTTAACAATGAGAATTAATTTTAAATTAATTTATTCTAATTATGTGTTTTGAATTATTAAAATTGTATTCCTTTTCTGGAATCAGTGGTTCAAAATTATGTTAATATATTAATTTTTTTTTGGAAATTATGAATAATAACTACGGTAATTTTTATTTAACGCGGTTAAAAGTAAATCAGGTAAATTAGTGTAACAAATAATATGATAAAGAGAATAAAATGATCCTAAAACCTAAAAAAATCCTTTTGGATGAATAAAATTTTACCCTTGACATCTTAGGTTCTAAGAATAGTTATTTAAGAGCCACTTGACACTGAAAATGACATAAAGATTAATAAAACCAATGAAAGTGACAAAATATTAAACTCACATTTCTTATAAGTATACTAATTTTAATATAGGGATAACCAGGTGATATCTTCAAACATAAATAGTACATATAAAGATAAAATAATTACCTATATCATGGTAATTTATTTTTAATTTTTAGGAAATTAATAATTACCTTAAATTCTAATACTTTGATGATGTAAAAATTAATTAATTGATCATAAATCCATAATTTTTTTATTAAAATACTAATAACCATAAAAACACATAAAAACATGAATAAATCATATTGGTCGAGTATATATTGACCATAATCATCCAATTGATGATCAAGTGACCATTTAGAGCTTTATATAAGAGATTATGACATTTATTTTATTTTATTTAATGTGATGTTAAAGTTATCACATTCATACTTTAATAATTATAACATTTTTAATGCTGGATTTTCAAGAAGATAAATTCCACTACATATATTCCTATGAAATCTAATAAATTTAATTTCACCAGAGTATTTTATTTCAAATTTTTATTCTTTAAATATGTATATTAAATAATTACCCAATATTTATGTAGTGATTATTTTAATAACAAAGATTTTAAATAAATTTCATTACAAATATTAAAATAAATATAAATTGGAATAAGTAATTTGAGAATTGAATATAATAGATTAACTTGACCATTAGGGATATAATAAAATATTTTTTTTCTAGGATGAAACCTTATCTTGATATTTCTAACAATCTATTAAATGAATAGTGTCTAAATTGACTCAATTGATATTTTGTTAAAATAATGTTTTATAAAATTATTCAAAAATCATAATTTTTTTAAAATATAGAATAATTAATATATGGTCTAAAATATTCTAAATTATTCATTTATGGTATAATTGAAATCAAATAAGTAAATATTCACTCTTTTAATATTGAAACATTTGTTATCTTAATTAAAATTAAATAGAATAACTAATTGTCGATTAAAATGATAACATTTAAATTGATATAATTTTTTTTCTAAATTTTATTATTTTATGAGATATAAATCTTATCATATCTTAGATTCTAATATATCTTAATTTGGATCTATTTGGATTGATTTTCAAGTTATTAAAAATTAATATTTTTGAGGTTTCCAAAAGTGCCCCCCACCTCAATTATAAAAGGGAACTTCCTCCCTCAACACTTCACTTTATTTTGAGCCTTTAAGTTCGACCATACCCAAACCATTTCACTTATAAACTTCCCTATCAGCATTATAGAGGTCATTTTATTCTTAAAAGACCAACTCTAGTGCTCTAGGAAGAGATTTAGTGGAGGCACGTCGAAGAAGAGGCAATATCATTTAATTTCTTATTATACTTCCACCTCATGAGTTGTTTCATTATAAAGTAATTAATATAGTAGAAATTATATACTGATATTCTATTATGATTATTAAACAACCATATTCCACCTTATACCCATACTATGAAAAATAAAATCACCATGCGTGCATACGTATGGCTTACCGTCTCCACATCGGGTGTAATACGTTTTTCACCACCACCAAACATGGATAAGTATAATGATGCAATTAATAAATATATAAATGATTAATATAAAATTATATTTATTCTAAGATACTATAAACCGTCAACTTTAATACAATTCAATAATTATGGGAATGATATCTCCTCTTGTGTGTACGTACAACTTATCGTATCCACAGTGTGATGTGATCCGTTCTACATAATATTCATTAAAGAATGATTAAATAAATTAATTTAATGAATAAATATGATGTATATTATACTAATACCATTATTTAAATGATATATCTATAACCTAAAAAGAGTAATAATAACTTATCCGACAAAACATGCATAAGAACATAAAGCAGTTAATACCCGAATAATGAGTAACAATGAAATGATACTAACAAACAGATGAAAATATGTTCGTAAATGTTATCATAAAAATGATTATTATTAGGGAATAAATCAGAAACATTATTTAAATCATTATATATGAGGTTCATATACATATGAATCATATCGGACCTAAGGTAAGGGATAATTTTGCAATCTCATTTTTATCTGAGATTATTTATTCGTAAGTATTTACTGAGGATATATTTGTCATGAAGGTCCATGTTTTCTAAAAAAAATTCATAAAATGTTTAATATTATTCTATGTATGTTTAAATTCATCTTTACCTATTTATGAATTTTACTACATGGTATAGAAATAATCTTTCTTTTGTTTACCATACAAGGTAATTTTTGACTTTTCTTGAAAAAGTACGAGGAGAATGTTTTTAACTTATACGGTATCAACTGAATTTTTATGTATTCATAATTTATTATTTACATGAATATTCCTATAAAATATTTCAAGTTTATTTTCAAATAAATTATTTTCTTTTAAAATTTCATGACATTTTGAGAATAGAAAACAATTTTAAAGAAGAAAGGATATTTTCCTCAGCAATTAAGCTCAAGTGTTTTATCAAAATTATTTTCCATCTAAGATGACATTGGGTTATGTTTCTATCGCCATTATTACTTTTATTTGATTGTGTTTATGATAGAATTATTTTTATGAAATCCATTTATCTTATATGGATTATTTTATGATGGAACAATGTTTAAGAAACCCATTTTTTATTCCTTAGGTTATGCTATGGTGAATGGTTTATGTTTTATGGAACATTAAGAATGATTTCATTATGAGATGGGTGGGACCTATATCTCCATAAAATGCATTGGTTAAAGATTTATATCTTATGAGATAGAAATTAATAGAACATGAAGTAAATCCAATTTAGTAATACAGGGCTGAAACAACAAGTAAATCTGATCCAGTAATACATGGATGGAACAACAAGTAAGCCAAGTTTATTAATGGAATTTATCCACTATGACGGTCTTGGAAGTAATGACTTGGATTATATTTAAATAATATTATGTTATTAACGGTTTTAAATAATTCCCTATTTTATACCAATGTTATTTTATCATGATTAGTTTTCCTTTATGATCTATGCCTTACAAACTGCCAAGATTTATTTCATGACTCGTGATTTTGATATTTTAACATTATGTTCATGTGTTTTAATCTTATGATTATAGTTTGTTTTATGTTCTCCATGTTTACCCTTAATGAGTATTTGAGATCACCCTTTTTATGTTTTCTTTTCCCCAAGATATAAGGAAAGGTTTTATGTAGGAAAAAAAATGGGAATATCATTATGGGAGATGTTAAAGATATTTCACGAAGTTATAAGATTATGTTCTAAGTTTCCAAAGGCACTAAAATAATATGGTTTTGGGAATAGATTTGTGTCATGTATTAAGTATTCTGTAAAAGAAATTTAATATCTATGTGCGTTAAGATTGTGTCTTTATAGTTGGTATCAGAACAAAGGTTTAGTTAACTTTTAGAAACTAGGATGAAAAAACTTTATTGAGATCCATAGAGATATTTCTAAGGTATATCTAGGGATATCCCTAATGGTAAGTCTAACTATATATTACAGTACTATAATTATGGTAATTATAATAAATAAACTAGGATTAAACCTGAGATGTTGGAGATTGAAAGTACTCCTCCTTGATTATGTTGTTTTCATAGTATGATTTTTGCCTCTCACCCTATTCTTTTTGGGTTTTAGATGATGGTTGGAACCTAAAGGAATTGTGTTAATGATCAATGCACTGGGAAATGAAATGATTGTCATCCTGAACAACCAAATGTTATGGGATATGGAATGAAAAATATTATTACTATACTTACACAATCTATGAATCATTTTGGACTATCAAATGAGCAGATAAGCGAACAACATTCTATTAAGTCCTTCGTGAGGAAACATCCACCTTCTTTTAGTGTGTCCTTTGATCCACTTGTTTCTAAACAATGGATCAGTACCATTGAAAATTTGTTTTCCATCCTTCACTATTCTGAACATGAAAAAATAATTCTGGTTTTTTATCTTTTATAAGGTGAAGCAGACTAGTGGTGGACTCTAATTAAGAATAAAATATAGAGAGATAAAATTGAATATATGGAATGTGACAAGTTCAAGAACTTGTTTTTCAATAAGTAATTACCTTTTATTCTTCAAAAAAAGATTTAAAAGGAGTTACTTGAGATTAAGCAGAAGTATGATGAATCCGTTAGTACACACGAGGAAAATTTTACAAGACTTGCAAGGTATGATTTTGGTTGTATCATACAACATGAAAGTAAAGTTGATCGATCCTTCAGTAGATTAAAACCAAGTCTTCAAAGAGAATTAGCTATAAGAGACTTTAGAATCTATAAAGAGATTGTATGTTGTAATATCAAGATAGAACTGGATGTTTGTGTTACATATCCATCTCATGGTTCTGACAAGAAACTAAAATAGAGTTCAAGGAAAAATCTCAAAACAATGGTGAAAAGAAGATAAATGTTTCATTATGCTCAAGGTGTGGAAATAAGAATGGTGGATATTTTATTAAAGGGACTAGAAAATTTTTTAAGTGTGGAAAAGAAGGTCATTGAGAATTTTAGTGCGAACTTAATGGAAAAAAGTTGATAATGATGTGAATAGAGAAAAGACTACAGAGAATACACCACCCACAGTTCAATGCAACAAGTGCAAGGAAATGGGGAATTATGCTAACCAATGCCATAATCTGAGGGTTAATGACGATCGACACCAGAAAAATCTTATGGCCAATGACAAAGGAAAATCACATGCGATCACTATTGCAGATGTTGATTATGACAAAGAAGAGGTGGAATGATTATATGTTTATGTAATGGGATTCCAAAATAGTTTTGTAGGATATCTTTTATAGTATTATGGAATATTGGAATATCTATGTATTGGTCTATTATGGTTTTACATAACAATATGGTACTGGTAACCCTGAAAAGTGATTGAAATATTTTTTGGAAAGCACATGATTTGTGCAGAATGAATAGGCAAGGAGATAGTGGGATGTTTGATAGTATTGATGAGCTCATTACTGATATAAGGACAAAGTTATATTATGGTTTGAGTATATAGAATTTTTGGTATTTTTGGTATGTGGAAAGAGTTAATTTTTAAATAATGTATGTTCTCACAAAGGTTATATGGTAATTCATGTCATTACCATGTTTCAAGAGAATACATGATTAAGGTATTCAAATTTTTGGAATTTGAAAACCAAGAATATCCAAGGAGATATGGGAGAAAAATGTTAAGTTGATTTAGTTCACCTCTTTCTAAAGTTTTATATTTTCCATTTTTGGAAGGATTGTAATGTTATCCATTGATGAATAGTATAAGTTATATTTCAGTTTAAGTTTGTTAGATTAATGTATTATCTCACTATTGGTGGACTTATGCATAATTGATTACCTGTGATAATATTTTTGTTGAGATAGATGGAATGAACTATCGTTATATCGCATGATTTTCTAACACTTAAAGAATGAAAAATTCAACTTAATTTCTTTAAATAAAATATGAAATGGAAATTTTTCAGGGAACGATCAATGGTGAGATTATACCAAAATCAAGTAAGTATTTCTTCTCATGAAAAAATTCATCAACTTTAGAAGAGGATCTTGGAACCAAAAAATGTTATCCTAGTACCTTATTATACGATGAATCAGATGATCCCTTAAATCATAAAAAATTTATGGATTTCTGGTAGTTAAGTTTCTCTAAACTTTATTATCTATCACTATTCATCAAAACTTTATGTTCAGATTTTTCTTCCATATCCATGTTTTCATTTCCCACCTATGTTCTCCTATAGGGAAACCCAGTGATGAGTTAATTTGGGTAACCGTTATATTTCTAACTTTTTATTAAAATGATTTGTTAGTATTCATTTTTATGATTTGGGTTTCCATGGAAGAAACTTTCAGGTAGTAAACCATATATAACCCTGACAAATTTCGAGGGAGAAATTCACTTTAATGGGTAGAATGTAACACCCTAAGATTTTATGAGATAAATTATTTTTAATTTATTTGATGTCTTGTGTTGTACGTTACACCAATATTATCATGAGCTATATGCAACAACATATTATCTTGCAGTATACACAACACTATTCTTGGCTTGTATTACACACAAGAGCAACCTTCCTCAATAGCTAGAGTTGTATGCAATACCGAGTTTCACTAAACCACGATGTATTGTTAAAGTTGTCACATTCATACTGTAATAAATATATCTCTTTTAATGTTGGAATAAATTTGACTAAATATATTATTATAAAATATAGTAAATTTATGTTGATTATATTATTTTATTTTAAATTTTTATTCTACAAATAACTATATTAAATAATTACACAATATTTATGTACTGATTATTTTAATAATGAAGATATCAAATAAATGTTATTAAAAATATTACAATAAATATAATATAGGATAATCAATTTTTCCAATGAATTTTATAGATGACCTTGACCCATTATGGATATAATAAAATATTTTTTTATTCTATAACACCTTATCTTGATATTTCTAAAAATCCATGAAATAAATAGTATCAAAATTGACACAATAGATATTTTGTTAAAAAAATGTTTTATAAAATTATTTAAAAATCATAAAACAATTTAGAAAATATAGAATAATTATGATATGGTCTAAAATGTTCTAAAATGTTCATTTATGGTATAATTGAAATCAAATAAGTAAATATTCCACCCTTTTAATATTAAAACATTTTTTTATCTTAATTGAAATTAAATAGAATAACTAATTGTCAATTAAAATTTTAATGTATAAATTGAAATAAAACTTGTATAAATTTTATTGGTTGATGAGATTTAAATATTATCATATCCTATCTTATAATATATCTCATTTTGGAGGTATTTGGATTGATTTTCAAGTTATTATAAATTAATATTTTTGAGGTTTCAAAAGTGACCCTCGCCTCAATTATAAAAGGGCACTTCCTCCCTCAACTCATAACTTTATTTTTATCATTCAAGATTGACCATACCCTGACCATTTACCTTCTTAACTTCTCTAGAAACATTTTATAGGACATGGTCTTCTTCAAAGACCAACTTTAGTGCTCTAAAGTAATAAATACAATATTACTTATATACTGATAGGTTATTATGATTATTAAACAACCATATTACACCTTCTACTCAGCCAATGAAAAATAAAATCACCGTGGGTGCATACGTAAGGCTTACCATCTCCACACCGTGGTGTAATCCATTTTTCACCACCACCATACATGGATGGGTATAATTATGGAATTAATAAATATATACATCATTAATATAAAATGATATTGATTATTTGATATTATACACCATTAAATTTAATACCATTGAAAAATTATGGGAATGATATCATTGCTCGTGAGTGCGCAAGGATTACCGTCTCTAAGGTGCAATGCGATTCGTTCTACATAATATACATTAAATCATGATTATATAAATTAATTGAATGAATAAATTTGATATATATTATAATAATACCATGCTGTAAATGATATAACTATAACATAAAAATATTAATAAGAACTTATCCAACAAAACATGCATAAGAACATAAAGAAGTTAATACCCGAATTATGAGTAACAATGAAATGTTACTAACAAACTGATGAAAATTTGATCATAAATGACATCATAAAAATGATTATTATAATGGAATAAATCAGTAACATTATTTAAATCATTATACAGGAGGTTCATATACAAACGAATCATATTAGACCTAAGGTAAGGGATAATTTTACAATCTCATTTTTATACGAGATTATTTATTTGTAAATATTTATGAGGGATGTGTTTATCATCCATGTCCACGTTTTCAAAAAACAATTTCATAAAATGTTTAATATTATTATATTTCTACTTAAAGTATTTTTTTACCCATTTTGACTTTTTCTATATGGTATGGAAGGAATCTTTCTTTTTTTTTACCATATGAGGTACTTTTAAACTTTTCTCGGAAAAGTACGTGGATTTTTTTTTAATTAGTATGACATTAAATTTTTTTTACGTCTTCATAATGCATTATTTCCATGAAGCTTTCTCTACACAATTTCAGGTTTATTTTCAGATAAATTTATTTCTTTTAAAATTGCATGGGATTTTGAGAATAGAAAACATTTCTAAAAAAGAAAGGATATTTTTCATAGGAATTAAGCTCAAGTATTTTATCAAAATTATTTTCCATATAAGATGAAATTTGGTTATGTTTCTATCCCTATTGTTACTTTGATTTTATTGTGTTTATGATGAATTATTTTTATCATATCTTTTTATCTTATATGGATTATGTTATGATGTAACGATGTTTAAGAAACCTATTTTTTGTTCCTTGGGTTATGATAAAGTGAATGATTTATGTTTTTGTGGAACATTTAAGAATGATTTCATTATGATATGGTTGGGACATATATCTCCCTAAAATGCATTGGGTAAAGATTTATATCTCATGAGATAGACATGATTGGAATGAAAAGTAAATCCAGTTCAATAATATAGGGCTGGAACAACATGTAAATCTGGTTCAGTAATACATGGCTAGAATGGAAAGTAAACCTAGTTCAGTAATGGATTTCATCCACTATAATGGTCTTGGCAGCAATGACTTGTCTACTATGGAAATAATATTATGTGCTTAATGGTTTTCTAAAATTATATGTTTTATGACAATGATATTTTATAATGATTAATGTTTCTTTATGATCTATGCCTTGTGAACTTCCAAGATTTATTTCATTAATCATGATTGTGATATTTAAACATTATGTTCATGTTTTTTCAATATTATGTTTATGGTTTGTTTTATGTTCTCCATGTTTACCCTTACTGAGCATTTGAGATCACCCTTTTTATGTTTTATTTTCCCCAGGATATAAATTAATGTTTAAGGTAGGAAAAAAGGGGAAGATCTTTATGGGAGTTGTTGAAAATATTTCACCAAGTTAGAAGATTATGTTCCATGTTTCCAAAGACAGTAAACTAACACAGTCTTGGGAATCAGTTTGTTTCATGTATTAAGTATTCCACAAAAGAAATGTAATGTACATGTTCATCAATCTTGGGTTATTATAAAATTATGAACACTTATCACTGAAACGATGATGATGAAATCTTTAGGAAAATAAATTCCCTTATATAGGCCTTAACTACACTCATGAGAAGTATTTAGCTTAAATGGTCAAGAAAACCCCCATATTGGGATATGTATATCATGGAGGAATAGATGAGTTTCCTATACTAACCCAAGTTATAAAGGTGGATGCCTCTTTAGAAATAAAATCCATAGTCATCTCTATCTTAATGACATCCTTAAATATTTCATGAGTACGTGATAATTGAAATTGTGTGGATGTAATTTATTTAATTGAGAGAATATAACCACCTAAAATTTATGTATTTTAATTAATTATATATTATGTTATTAATGTAATAAAAAACAAAAAAAATTGATACATTAAAATAAAATTTAACCATTATAATATAGCTATTAAATTAGTAGTTATAAAAGGAAGTAACCATATTATGAAATTTATGAATAAAAAGGAGAGAAATGGGAACAGATTGTGGAAGTCCCCCTTATGAAGATTATTTATCTAATATATGAAAGAAAGTATCTTAACTAGGGTTTTACATAGACCAAGCCCATTCCATACTAAAAAAAGTGTTGTATTATTGAAACTATATGAATGATAAATTCAAACTTATGGAAGTTATAATTAGATCTATGCTAGCAAGATAACAACCCTTGACTACCACCAGAGCTTATCTTATACTTATATCTTACACAAAGATCTTGAGAGGATATGTAATCAGAAATTAAGATGATATAACCAGGTAATTTCTAATGAATAAGTTATTTATCACATGCATTTTTAACAAAAATTCATTTTGACTTTTAAAGAAAATGGTCGTTTATTTACCAATATATTGATAACCTTAATGAGATTGTTTTATTCTTAAAAACATTTTCCTAAAAAAATAATTTTATGTGCCTTGTTTAAATAAAATACATACATTATATAGTTTTAATATGAATAATATATATATAATATAATAACATTAATTTAATTTTTATTTGATATGAAATAAAAATAAAAATGATTAATACTTTGAAAAGTTATTATCCTATACAAAAAATTTCTCATAATATTTCATGATTTTATTTAAAAGTTAAAATAGAAAATTCTATAAATTTATTTTGAAAAAAACATCATTTTTTATATTTAATGTTGATATTAGTTGAAGATTATTTTTTTGATATTTTTCTAACATAATTAATTTTTAGGTGAATAGTAAAACAATGTTTTTACCAAAATAGTGACTTTATAATTATATAAGAAAGACCTAGAAGTTTATAAGAATTTTAATTTACAAAATATGTGTTTATTAAGTAAAAAATACATTTTAAAAATACTATGTTTAATTTATAAAACCTATGATTAATATTTTAAGGACTTAGGTAATATTTTCTAACAAAAACTATTTTTAGTTTTTTCTTTCAATTAAATATTATTTTGGTAAAAAAAGTTTATATTTTTTTTAATTCACATAAAATTTATTTTTTTAAACCAATTTATGTCATGAAATTAAAATACATTGATAATTTTACCATACACATAAATTTTAAGCATAAAAATACATTTTTTCTAAAAACAAGTATTTATGTGTTAGATGCACAAATGTCAAAAATGAGTTTTATGACACATTTAAATTTTATTTGATAAAATTTATTTCATATTTGGAATTATTATCTCTAAATTATGTAATAAGGTACATTTTTGTAAGCATAAAAATTAAATTACTTTGGTAAAAACTAGTTACCCCGGTAAAATAAAAAATGGTAAAAGTGAAAATCCTAAGAGTAAAAGACTTTGAAAAAAGTTTAAAAAATGTTTTAAAATGAGTGTTTGAGTTATTATTTACCTTATATCATACAATAAAACATTATTATCCATTATAGAGTCTCCTTGAATTGTGAAACATGTTATATCTTTATATTCAATATAAATATTTACAAGAATACTTGTCTCACCACTTATAAAAGGGGCCTCTCACCACCCCTTCAAGATCACTAAAAAATTAGGTTTCCATCAAACAAATATGGAAACTATCATTTATAACATTTCCCATCTCCTTGACCATCTTTTCATAATATATTTTCTTATAACCTCTATTTAGAAGGAGTCTTCTAAAGGGAATCCAATGTTCTCAATGTGAGAACTTTTATCCTTAACTTTTTTTCTTTTCTTTCTTACCTTAAAAATATAATTTTCTAATTAATTTATAATTTAATAATAATTATTATTTTAAATAATATTATTATTAATAGGTAATAAATATTAAACACATTTTCCATTTTCTATTAATAAAAATGTAACCATCATTCATGTGTAGTGCGTACTACCACCTCCAAGAAGCAATGGATTTCGTTTTTTCAGCACCACCTATCATCACTAATTATAAGGATGAAATTGAAAAATAAAAGATAAATATAAAATATAAATATTTTTATGAAGATTAAAATTATAATCTACCATTTTTCCCTTGCATTCTTTGACAAATGAAATCATTAACCATACAGTGTGAGAACTACTGCCTCCATAAAATAACATATCTCAATTTTTTCTAGTTTCTTTATTATTTATTTATATATATTAAAATATTATTCGACACATTAAAATTTTATAAATAATATATTTTAATCTTATATAATAATTATATTATTCCAAAATAATCCTCCTTCATAATCATAATCATAATCATCCATTAATTTGGTATATAATTTTTTGGGTCGGTTTAACCACCTACATGAAAAATGCTATAACATAATATCATGGATAAATACAAGAGATCAATTAATAGTATAATAAGATATAAATAATAAAATAAATATCATATTTTGGTTCTATAATGGTAATATAAATATTAAACTCATTAATTAATATACTACCATCCGTTTGTTTAAAAATTACCGAAACATGCTTGTCGCCAATTTCATCTATAAGAACCGTAACAAAAAAATCCCAAGAATGAAATTATATGATTATAAATAATTTAAAATGATAAATTATTGTACCTTTTATTATCTGAGAATAATTAACTTTCAGATAATAATGAATAAAAATACCATTATTAGGAAACCAGTTCCAAATAATCAAGATTACTAACACCCAACATTAAAAAAATATAATAACTGAATAATATACTTGTAGAGAATACATATAAAATAATTTTACAAAAGGTTATATATATGAATAAGGATTTTAAATATATTATTAATATATTCATTTTTTATATAGGATATTCAACTGCTTTAGTGGAAGTTGGGAATTAAGGTAAGAGTTTCTTGTCTCAAATTTTCACCCATTCAGATATATTTTCTATTATACCCGGTGGTTTCTTTGGAATGGTATATATTTTACCTAATTAATTTATTTTACTTATTAATTTAATTTATGTGAATTTAATATCAATATAAAACCCTCTCATTAAATGGATTCTGATTAAATAAATACGAACATTGCAAGGGTTTAATGTTAACTCAACTCCCTCCATTGAGTTGTAATGTTTACTATTGAAATTATTGATTATAATATTATTTTATTACACCTTAAGAGTTTATTTAATAGTAAATTATCTTCCTATATTGTGAAAAAATGACCATTTAAATTATATCTTTTATTTTTATAAAATTTCATTTCTAAAAAGTATCTCATTATCGAGAATAATTCCCATATATTTAATCATAACTTCCACTCCATGTCCCTAATTTACTTTCCCACTACTTTTTTAATTTATAATTGGAAAATTAGTTATGTTTTTTCACAAGTGACCTATATATTTTAACTATTTACTTTTAAAAAGTATATTTTTTACTTTTTTTATGATGAGGTTTTTTGACAATGAAATTTTAAAAAAATCCAAAAGGTTTTCCATCCTTTCAAATAAAATGTTGATCTTCACCCTAAATTTCTTTTGATAACATTTATATATTTTCAAATATATATTTTTGAAGTTTATTTTTCAATGGTAAATGTTTTTCAAAGTTTTAACTTTATCTTTTTGATTTTTTTAAAGTGACCCATACGTTTTTCTTTTTACGAATGTCTTCTAAAATCTATTTTTAACATTTTGCTGTGTAAAAAAATATTTTCTCCAAATTTTTTATTTTATATGAAACTTTATCTCTATGTTTTCAGGATTTATAAAATAAATTAATTTTATCTTATATTTATAAAATATTTATTTTAAAAAAATTTCAAAAGATCAAGGATATTTCTTATTTCCATAGTAATTTTTTTCTAAAAGTCATAAGAAGTATTTTTTAACTAAGTCAATGTTATTTTACATATATTATACTTTATTGGGGAAAATATTAAAATGATATCATGAAAATTATTTCTCTATATAGATTATGTAATGTCCTTATATTTTGGAGGAATGATCCATCATTGCCTTTTTTTATTTCCCAATTATCCACTATATATAAATATGAGATATCTTCCAATATTTTACAATGTCAAATTCTTATATATACTTACTATAATTTATGGGTATTCACCAAGATTCCATACGTTTCTTTATTTGGAAAATTATTGACTTAACTATATTCCCTTTATCTATATGGTCCAAATTCTATCTGCTTTATTATCTTGATTTAATGGTATTTACCAGGAAAGTTAATAAATATATTTTGATACCCATTTATATTCCATGGGTTTATACTGTTATAATTGTGAATGGTTTCATTATATGATTTCATTTGAAAATTATATGAAATCTATTTTATTTCCATGGGTTCTTTATGTTATAAAATAAGTGAATTATTTTCAAGTGGCTCTCATAAGCATGGATGATGATATTTGGGTTTCTATATCACCCTCCAATGCATTAGTTAAAGGATTAAATCTCATGATATATGAATACAGAATAATAATATAGTTTTTCTTAAGAATGAGATCAATTTTGTGTTTCATGAGGGTGATTTATATGTGGAATCACAACCAGAGAAACCCTAGGGAAGATGAGTGAGGGTGATTTTCAAATTAAACTCTTTTCCTTTAGGACATTTATATTTATTTTAGGATATTTTTCCCATGATGGTAGGGAATTAGTTTATTCTATTATTCATGTAAACAAAATCACTAAAACAAAAACAAATATATAGAGAAGTGAAGTATGCACATAACACATATATTTGACTTGGTTCACCTAATAAGAAAATGTCCAAGGAGTACACACCAATTATGTATTTATATGAAATAATCTATTAATATTCACTAGTTTTAAGTATATAATGTTTTAGTCATAGTAACTAAATTCCAAGTGGAACACCTACATAATTTTTTGGGCTTGGTTACTCCTCACCCAAAGTTCACTACCACTTCTTCACTTAAACACATTACTTTTTTAAAGGGTATTCCACAATTTATTGACCTGAAGGTCTCTTTCAACAGATAAGGAACAAGATAGTCTATCTTTGTTCAACATAAGACTCTACTCACATCATAAATATTTATTTGATGATCAATTTCTCTTCTTTTACAGTAAACTCTTATTATTATATGACAAATGATATTAATTCTTTATTTAGAGAGCCCTGTCTTTGTATTCCACAACACCATCTTAGCAACTCCTTTTCTCCATAAGAGGATAAATTTTCACTAAAATCATCTTATTTATTTTTTTATCTTTAAAAACTAGATAAGACACTCAAAATAATTATTTTACACTCTTTATTCATTTATAATGGATATATTTGAGATTATTTGATGTAATCTTTGATATTATGAATAAATATATAAACAAAAACACTTCTTACTCTGATTTTTTTTCCTAGAAGCATTTTCCACCATGTAATCCTTATCCCATAACCTTGGGTGTGTAATCTTACCATGAAAGTATCAACCACATGAGTCACACATGTAACTACATCTACATGACCACTTCACATGACCCCTAATGTGTATATGATTCCACTAAACTACTCCACATGGGACCTTCTATGTATATTTAATATGATCAACTCCACCGTGTGACTGATTACATGAATTAAATTCATGATGAAGTTTATACTGACCCCCTTTACTTCTCCCAAAATCATATCAACCCATCCTAAAATTTTTCATTAATTCTTGACCAATACCCTAATTATGTTAATATTATGATATTTATAGAAAAAATATGACTCACATAACTCCAAAAAACCCACTTGGCCATCCATTCCACTAACCTTTAGATACGTGGTCTGACCAATTATTCCACATTATAATCACATGACTTAGGTTTCTTTAAGTCACGAGACCACTCCACCTTATGACCACATATTTTTCCCTTCCTACACAATTCACATACCCGCCTTTACGAACTCCTACTTAACTACAGATCATAAAAATAAAAAAGACCTCTATTATTTATAGCATAAATACCCTTATGTGATTCATGTTAATCCTTTAGGGATTTTTCAAGTCTTCATGAAATCTTTTATTGACTTATTTTCTACATAATTTTTCTCAGAGTTTCTCCCTTTCATGTTACAAAAATTGATTTGGGATACTATACTTCATATGGATAATAATAATTCCATAATGTAATCATTACATGGAATTTGTATTAATTATCCAAAGAAAAAATTTATAAAACTATGTTGTACCTATGCTCCCAAATTGTATAATTGCAGCCATCAGATATTAAATCTTCTCCATTCATCCCAAAAAATTTATCACAAAATAGTTCCTTGATGTATAGAGATATCAAGAAGTATAAGTTCTCTATTATTTATAGCGTAAATCCCTTTATGTGATTCATGTGACTCATTTTAGAATTTATCCAATCTTCATAAAATCTTTTATTGACTTATTTGCTTCATAATTTTACTATTATTTTCTCTATTTCTAGTTCAAACAATCAATTTGGTCTTTCACTTCATTTGTATGAGAATAATTCTACAATGTAATCATTATGTGGAATTCATATTAATCATCCAATTTTTTTTATAAAACTCTTCTCGGTCTATGATCCAAAATCAAATAATTATATCCACCATATATTAAATATTCTCCATTCATCTTAAACATTTTATCACAAAATAGGTTCTTGATGTATAGAGATATCAAAAAGTTTTCTCTTTGTATTTCTCTACATAAATTCCTCATGGATTTCACAATATAAATATTTGAGCTCATCATTAATACTATAGCCATATTTTATGATATTATGATTGAAAAAAAATCCAACACCAAATATAGGTTTTGTTCCAATAATATCCCCCTTTTTATATTATTTTCAATACTATCATAAATCCATCCCATATTAGATACTCTAAAAATTTCATCTCTATGGATTTATGATTCCTTATTTTCATGCCCCTTTAATGTAAAAAGGGCCATGTGAATCTTAGTTTATATTAAAAAATAGTCACCGGTAAGGACACATCATATTTTTCTTTTGTTTTATCTCCCCCCTTTCTCATAGTATTCAGGGGATACCTTTTTATATATATATCCACCCCACCTTAATCAATAATATCTATGCATCAAATTTTCAATGGTCTTCAAAAAAAAGTTGGGACACCCATTATTCCTCTTAATTCAGAGAAAAATATATATAGAGATTATTCTCCCCATTTTTTATGCACTCCTCACCACCTTTAAATATTGGATCCATTTCACCCCTTTATAGTTGCATTCTTTTAACATGTTTTCAGCAAGTGAAATTACCACTTATCATTGTTTCATTGAAAAATAGTCTATTTATACTGAGTAAATATTCATTATTAAGAATATTAATTTAAGGAAACAAACTAAAATGTCTTCCATGTCACTCGCTCACTTCCATAGATAATATTAGTATAATTTTCTTTATTTTGTAAATCATCCTATGATCTCAAACACACTAACAGCAAATAGTCAACGAATAAGAAATTAATAACAAGTGTGTTAGACATACCACATGCTAGTTCAACTGATAATACTTGTTTAAGATAACCTCATTGTATCACTTGATATGAACAACCTTAAATTAATTATTTGACTCATTTTTCGGATGAGGATAAATATCCTAGAGTGATTCTCACAAACTCTCCCTAAATATCGCTAACATTGGACTGATACCAATTATTTATACCAATCATTGAGCTGATACCAAATGTTGAATTATTCATTAGAATACAGAGACAAATTTTTTGAAATGTAATTTATTTTCCAAAAACTTATTGGTATCTTGAAAATAGTAATGTGATACCACATTGTTAGAAAAAAATAGATAAAGATGAAATGAATGAATGTTGATACTTATCCACTAATTTTTCTTATCTTCATAGCATACTACCACTTAAAATAAATCCTGACACTAATGATTGAATATTCAATGGGACATGGAACCACAATACCATTCAAATATAGATTTGAAACCTATTTATCTTCAGAATAGTATATTCATTGGTTATTACTCCTTTTTCTCAATGCGTAAATTCCAAAATTGTATTTGAAGATCAAAGTGGTTAATTGATACCACTAGTTGAGTTTTACACCATATGTGAATTTCAATAATTCAAATTCTTCTTGCCATATGTATCTCCATTTACCTTATGCACCCATGCCCTTTTAGCACATAAAAACCTTATGGATTTTATATACACTTTAAACATGTACCACTTCCTAGATATACTAGAATTATTTAAATGTATGGGGAGAGGTGTACCTCTATAATCCTTAGGTAGAGGATTTTTTGGTCAATATTGACCAACCCTTTTCATCCAAATTCTCTCCAAACCTTTATTATAGTTCTTATTTGCATGAAACCTCTTAAAAAATGTTATCTTTATATACCTTCTTTAAAATATCCCTTTATTATCTTAGTATTATTTTTAATAGAAAGAAAATAACATTCATTTGTTTTGAGACTCTTCCATCTTCCTATCCAATTCAAAATGATCCGTCCATATAAATAACAATTATTTCCAAACATGATAAATATTATTATTTTGTTTAGGTTACACAATATTCTTCTTAATTATGACTATAAGATTAAACCCACATGTACAAGTTTTCTTTATTGATGTACCACCTATCTTCTGCTCATACTTACTCATCCACTAAAGGGATCTTTCTATTTACTTCACTTATGACCTCATAGAATAAAACATGAAACCCCCAAATTATTATTTATCATTTTTCCTTTTGTCAACCATATGAGTCACCTCACCCTTTCTCACTTGAGGTGATTATTTTATTGAGTGTACATTCTTCATACTCACAACTAGAGTAGCTTATACACTTTTCTTCCATATTTATTTAAGTTATTTCCAAGTGGGTTTCTTTACATGTAACCTATTAGGTAATTGTTAATCCTTTAATTAATCTAATTGTTTTAACTTCAATACTATACACCTATTTTTAGGATTAATAGGATTTCTTCCATTTTAAATAATTTCCTCATGATTCATAGTTTTGGAGTTCCTCCTTGGGAATTTATTTTTTTTCCACATGCTGTAACACCTATTCATATATCTAATGTTATTATAGATAAAACATATCCCATTAAAAATATACCTCATGTCATAATTTATCCCTTGAGATATTGGTGAATCCAATGTTCTTCTTCTTACATTAAAAACTTCAGCTTATATAAACATACTCATAGTGTGTCCCACTCTTCTTCAATATTATCAATTCATGGATACTTTTTTATTGGAGTATTTACATTAATTTTTTTTTAAAAACCTTATATTTATTTTAAAATTTGGAAAAATTATTTCTTCTCTTTATTAATTTTTTATTTGGAGCATTGAATTATACACTATTATATTATTCTCTAGAGGGAAACTCCACCTTCTCCAATCCCTTTGAAAAACTAATATTTTCCTCAAGCTCCCTGATCTTTTCACCCTTTTATTTCAGTTAGACATTAACCTTTTTTAGATGATAACTTTCTTCATTTCTAGTTTGTCTTATCTCCTATAGATGATTCTTGAGTGAAATTATAATTTCCTTTAACTCCTTCTCCGTTATCATCTTCTTTTTTATTTTCTGGGATGTTTCTTCAAGAAATTTATTTTTTTATTTCATTTTATTACCAATATTTTTTATATTAACATTTTGTTCCACTTATACTCTTTTCAACCTCTTGTTCTCTATGCACCGATATTCAATAATTTCATATTCCACTTCCAATATTATTTCCCATTGATCTACCCTTTCTTGTAGGAAATAAATCTTTTCCATGTCTCAACAGATTCCTTCTATGAATTGAGGACTAATAATCATTTACACCTATTTATTTTCAGAGTTCTCACCATAAGAAAGAATTTAATATTCAATACTAAAGCCTCTAAATATTTTTCTTCTAACTAAGTCATAATTAAGGGGATTAATGATTGTCCTTCCTTATAAGACAATAACTTCTTCCTCAAGTATCTCAATCATTTTACTTTATTCTTAAATAGTTTAATTTAAACTTTTAATCGCCTTAACTTCTTCTTCAACCATTAATTTCAACACTTCCACTTATTCTATGATCTCTCCAGTTATTTTCTTCCTAGTGGGGGAATATAATTTAATATATTTATAATGATCACCCATGATATTGATAGAAGTAGATTTAACATGAATATTAATCACACTTATACCTAAGTATGTGTGTCCTTTAGAGGATATTTGTTCTTATTTCTCCCATTCTTCTTACCTCCTGTCAAAAGATAGGCTTCACCAATATGTTTCCCTAATTTCCCACATTTATAATATTTAAAAACTTCTTTTGATATAGTCATCACAACTTCCTTTTCCTATATTTTTTTCCATAAATAGTTTCTATGGTCTTCCATATTTTTAAAGTAGTAACACAATGAATGGTTTTAATGTAATCTTCATTGAACAAAGATCTATTAGAGATATTTTCTATATTTTTGTTTATAATTTGTTTAATGTGCTTTATCAAGTCATCATATCTTTAGATATACATTATAACCTACTCACCGCAAGCTTTTAGTAACTTGATCATTTCTTTCATCCAACCACAAAAGTCAGTTCCTCTATTAAATAAAGTATTCACCACATATCATATGGGTATACAAAATCCAATATAGATTTAGAGGTTTAACACCAAGATAAAACCTTTAGGCTCTGATACCACTTGTTGCAACGAGATACACCCTGAGGGAGTGGGTGAATCAGGGTGATGGTCGAATTAAATGTTCTCTTTTAAGATATTTATCTTTATTTTAGGATATTGTTCCCATGTTGGTAAGATATATGTTCAACCTATTTCTATTATAAGCACAATAAAAGAAACAAACACAAAAATTTAAGAAAGTAAATATGCATAGAACAAAAAATTTTACTTGGTTCACCATAACAGTCTATGACTAAGGATCACATTCCACTGATGTGTTGATGTTCCAGAATCACTAGTTATGTGGATATAATGTTTTAGTCATGGTATCTCTATGGTAGGTGCGCCACCTTTGTAATTTTTTAATCACAATCACTACTCACCCATGGATCACTACTTCCTGTTCACTTACAACAATTTATTATGTGAAGGATATTCAATGGTTTACAGATTTTTATTTCTCTTTAATAGATAAGGAACATATTAGTCTATCTCTAATCACCATGAGAGCCTACTTACATCATAACTCTTGATTTTATGATCATTTTCTCTTCATTTATAAAGAAATCTTCTTCTTCTATGACATATGAGATTAAATCCTCAATGAGAGAGTTAATTATTTTTCTTCCACAACACTATCTTAGTGGTGATTATTTTATAGAAGTGGATAAATTTTTACAGAAATTATCTTATTTCTCTCATCCTCTTCAAAAACTGGATGATATAATCAAATAATTTATCTGACTCTCATTATTCCTATTGAATAGATATAGTTAAGATTAAATAATTTAATCATTGATCTCTTGAACACCTTTATAGAAAAACCACTAGATAATTCGAACAAATATTCATAGAAAAAATAATCATATATAGTTATGATCGAGTAACCTTGAGAAAATAATCCTATCACGTGAGTCTCAACCAGGTGAGTCCTCTGTGTAACTAAATATGCATTACCACTTCACATAGACTATTCTGTGTATCTTATTATGCCTAACACCTTCAGATGGAACCTTCCATGTATATTAAATCTTCTCAACCCCACCGCGTGACTGATTTCATAAATGTGATCCATGATATCATTTATTTGGATCCCCTTTCCTTTTAACCAAATCCGATGAACTCATAATTCTCTGGATTTTTGTTAATTCCTAAACAATACCCTAATGATATGAACAATATGGTATTGATAAGAAAAATCCCACCGACTTAAATCCAAATAACACACTCAACCTTCCATTACATTGACTTATGGATGCACGGTCATCCTAACCATTCTTATTAAAGATCACATGACTCAGGTTCTCATGGGTTGTGTGACCAATCCACCTTACGACTATATATATCTCACTTAATACAATATTAACATGTTTTCCTTCACAAACTATTTTGAAACTAGGGATTATAAAAAAAAACACAAGGCCCCTATCATTTATAATGGCACTCCACTTATGTGATTAACCTGACTCCTTTCCTTATAAACACAATATTACTTCATGGATACACAATTTAACTAATTTCAATTGCGTGATACTTTTGGAATTACATGATCAATTGATCCAATATTACTTACAAGGAAGCTTATTCTTCTACCCATATTTTAAGCCCAAAATTTTGGGAAACATTGGTAAATACCACCTTCTTTAATTCCAATTTTAGTATTTTGAATGTGTTCATGAAATATTCATTCAACTTCTATGATTCTGAATTTTATTCTGAGTTACTCACTCTATATATCTAAAAACAACACCAGTCCACTAAACTTCCTCGGAGTGAGAATAATTCCACACTTGAATCATTCTATTCCAATCAACTTCATCATACAGAGAGAACATTTATATAAATCTTCATATCCTATGATCCCATATTATAAAACTCAAGCCACCAGATATGAAATCTACTGCATTCATCCCAAAAAAATGATAAAAAAAGGTCTTTAATTTGTTAATATTTTAATATGATTCTCTTTTCCTTTCTCTGCACAAAATCTTCATGGTCTGTAAAACCTATAGCTAGGAATTCATCATCTACCAATACTATATCCATACTTTATAATACTATAATTGAAAAAAATACAACACCAAACATATGTTTGGTTCTAACATGTGGTTATAATTAATTTTTCCTCATAAAAATGGGTGAAAGTCTATGAAACTCATGAAAGTAATGTTTCCCTATACTAATTTTTGTGTAATATTTGAAAGATTTCACAATTTTATGCTTATTATTATTCTTATGTTTTTATATCATAGATCATATTTATTTAATCATGTTTCCACAATATTGTGACCCATGTATTATATTATAATAATCCTTATTCCATGATTTATGATCTATGATTTGCTGAGTATAAGTTTCTTATATATCTTGATTATACCCATATGCTCATTTTATGCTCCCTAATGATATTTTATTGTTATTTCTAATGTGTTCCCTTATTGGGAATTTAATATCACATATTTATTATGTTTCTATTTCCCTAGGTTATAGATATGAGTATAACTTATGATAATACTAGGATTCTAGTGTGGCTCAATTATAGAGAAATGTTTACGAGTATTGTAAAATAAATCTCTTATATAACTAGTCTTCAAAAACATTTGATATTCTATTCATGGTATTATGAGTTTATTTTGTGAGATATAATGTTTAAATTATGTAAATGATTTACAATAAAGACTTGTTTATATTTTTTCACTTTAATATTGGTTATGGTAGTTGTGGATGGGTTATAGTGTGATTATGGTATTGGTGGAATGGTTTTTTATATATAAAGGAAGTGGTTTTTATGATAATGATGGTTGCTTTTGGAATTTGATGAGATGTAGTTTATATGGTGATGGGTTCAGTAGTATTAGATTTGTGTTATATATTTCCTGGTATTATAGAATATATTTATAATTAATAAAATCTGTAATGGGTGATGGGATGGAATTGACACATGATGGGGTTTTAAATGATCAGTGATTAATAAATGACTTGAAATTAAATATGTAAAATTAATGGAATAATGAATGCAATGAGGTTGTTAAATTTTAAATCTAGAAATTAATGAATAATATGATAATATAGTAACTTAATAATGTTATGGTATTTTTATATGATTATATGTGGTTGGTTGTGTGGTAGTTATGGAATCAAATGTCGGTTGATGATAGTGATCATGAATTGGTTCATTTTATTTTATTTTTATTTCTTATACATACCTACTCAAATTAGATAACCTTATAAATTCCCATTTAGTTTAGGTTCTGAGTGTTTTATCAAACATCTAGGTAGGTGATGGAATAGATGGATGGATACTCCCTCTTTGCCACACTCTCTTTCACAAGGAGTACATTATATGATGGATCATGGTAGGTATATTCATATAGGTTTTAATAGATCACGGTTTTAGAATTTAGTATACTAGATGACTTGATTATGTGGTTGTGATGATGCTATATGGTGGGGGACGTGCATGGTAAGAGGAGGGTATGAGGTTTATAACCTTCATGTTCACATTACCCTACTACGATAAGGTTGTGATGTGTGGTTATAGTGAGATATATGGACATTATGTGGTTATTGAAGTGTAGTGGTATATGGTGGTGGATATGTTATGATTATGATTATGTTGCAAATATGGTACTTTTTGTATGGCTGTTATATGGGATATGATGTGTGAGAACACGAATATAGAAGAGATGGAAGGACCGTAGCATTTTTTGGGGGTGTGAGAGTGGAAAACTAATGGGGAATTGGTTGTTTGGTGCCTTATTAACTATTATTTATTTGAATACTTTGTTATTATACTTGGATTAAATATTGTATGAGTCATATTTGGTGAGATTAGGTGATAGTTGACCTGATGTAGGTGTGAATTGGTTAAATTATTTATTCACTAAGGAATTAATATTCTTATTCAATATTTTCATGAGAGATTTGGGGGAGGATCATAATGACTATACTTGAAAGATAAAACCCATATATTTAAATCTATTTTAGAGGTTTTCAGAAGTGATTTGGTATGTCATCCCTCCTTTTTATTTCATAACTTTTCATTACATTTTACAAATAGAGGATCTTTAAAGGTTAGTGTCTTGGAAATAAGGTACACAATAAATGAAAAAAAATATCATTATTCTAATACAATTGAAAGGAATATTATTTTTTCATTATAAGTAAAATTACTCCAACTCATAAACTGGGGACATACATCAAAGTAAAGGGTGAGCAAAAGACCTTGTAGGAGAAAAAACAAGAGAAACAATTTATATGTGAACTTGAGAAAAATCTATAAGAACATGAGGAATATCATAAAGGAATGATAAATAGTAATATAATAATAATATATTTAATCATAACTTGAAAATATAGCTAAAACTTTTAATTAGACATTCATAAGAATATCACAAAGGTCCATCCCCAAGGTTTTATAAAAATTACCAGGGTTATTCACCAAGGTATCGTAAAACTTGTCATCTCTAGAGATTAATTTATTTACCCAATTAATTGAATAACTATCAAGGTAAACCATTAATTTTTCATTATTTTAATGTGATCCGCATATATCATAATCAAACATTTCATAAATAACCCATAGATAATAAAATAAATGGGTTTAATATCAAAATCATGTCGTTTTAAAAAGTGCTTAAAACAATTACCTTTTGTCATATTAATCCCATGGAAAAGGAAGGTGGGTTTAATGTATGTTACTAATATAATTAAAAAATATCATTTGTATATCCATGTGAATACCCATATAGAATATAGAAGTTTGGGTATTCACAAAAGAAAATAAAACAATTTCTTGATAAAAGAGAGAAATTTTGAGACGAAAATCTGACAGTATAACGGGTATGACACACAGATTTAGAAAACATTAAAAAGAGAGGGTAAAATGGTATAACATTCATAAAATAATCATAATAAATTGTAGTGATATAAAAAAATGGACAGAAGAACATGATATGGAAATTTGAAAGACATATAACATAAAGAGAACATGAAAGGAAAAGCGAAGTTGAAATTTACCTTACCTTGAAGAGAAACATATAAAAATCTAGGATAGAGACCAAGAGGGATTGAGGACACCTTGGTAGGAATCCTTGGGAGGTAATACTATCATATCTTCATGGGGAATGATTTTGGGATGAAATAAAATGAATTAATGGCGTGGTATTTATAGTAAAAGAGAGGGAGTTTTTTTATTAATTTCCGAGGACACCTCATCGGTGGTATTTGCAAAACCACAGGCTTGAACATGATATTTTATCATGTTTTTGACCACTTGGGACAAATAATATATTATTTTAATCCACATGATTCTACCATAATTTTTAATTACATATTACATCATGATGATGTCATAAAACACACCAAAAACTCAAAAACTATATTTTTACTATTCACAGAAAAACAAAATATTTTATAAAAATCTCATAAATTCACTCTAACCTAAAATAGATGTTCTGAATTCAAAAATGAACTCTATTTTATGAAAATAATTTTCTAAATATGATAAATTTCATTTGTAAGTAAAATCAATATTTACTCAAAAAATACTAATACTTAACTAATAATTTAGAAAAAAGTTATTTACTTATACTATTATATCAAATTACCATTCAAGATGCCTAAATTAAATTTATAATTCCTTAGGTGAGGTTACTATTCCATTTTTTATATTACTATTTATATGGGTAATATTACTAATCATAAGTTACTATTCACCAAAAAATAAGTTGATCTTACTAGACTCTAAATTTCTTACTGATCACAACTATATATGTCTATTTTTTCAAAAATCATTTCACAGTATCAATTATTTTAATTATAAAAATCTTTTAAAATATTCTTTTTTTCAATATTCATCAATAATATGATACTTATTAGAAAAATACTGAAATTTAATCCTAGATTAATTTTGACTTTTAGAATTCAAAAATGATGATTGTTTTACCAAAATAAGAAAAAATAATTTTATTTATGCAAATGGATTACACAATGAAACTAATGCATCATTTCATAAAACCTTATAACACCTTCATATGATCTAAGAGTTAGGTGTTCAATAGTGATTAAATCTTGGGGAGGCCCAAAAAACATTGCCCGAGTGGTGATTTCTATCAACTTGAACTTCTCCCATCTGTAATTTCATTCGAGCTTAACATGTTGAAGCTCATCTTGGGCTTGGTCTAGAGAAAATACTAGTGACACTACCTCCTTCCCAAGATCGGACAAATGGGGTTTGTATGACCTAAGTCTATTGGACCAGGCCATCGACTCTTCTTTCTGCATTAAGTATCCATTTTCATTTCTATTTATAAAAAATAATTATAACATTAAAATTTTATTATTATTTCTAATGGTCATATTAACCAACGGTCATATAACGGTCAAAAATTAATGGTCACACTTATTTTATAATTATATATTTTTATTGATTATTACATTTTAAGACATAAATTTTTAGTGAACAAAATATTATTCAAAAGTCCGGGTCATTACATTATTCCCCCCTTAAGAAATTTCATCCCCGAAATTTCAACTTATACCCTTAAAAGAGAAAAGGTTTGGTTACTTCTACCTCATAGTCTCTTAAGGTTTCCACATGGCCTCTTTATATTTGTGGTTCCTCCAGCACACTTTAACAAGGTGGGTAGTATTGTTGCGTATAACCTTGTATATATGATCCAAGATCTCCACCAGCTGCTCCTCATAAGAGACGTCATGTTCTAGTTGTACCACCTCTTGATTTAGTACATGTGAAGGGTTAGGTATGTACTTCTTCAAGAGGGATACATGGAATACATCATGAACATGTGCTAAATTTGCAGGTAGTGCAAGATTATATGACATTTATCCTATGTGATCAAGGATTTCATAGGGTCCAATGTACCTAGGGCTGAGCTTCCCTTTCTTCCCAAACATCATGACTCTTCTGAGGAGAAATTAAAAGGAATACCTTATCACCAACATCAAAATCCAAGTACCTTGGACGGTTTTTGGAATAACTCTTTTACTGAGTCTAAGTATCCTTAATGGGTTGTTGGATGGAATGAACCATTTCTATCATCTCTTGAACAAGATTAGGCCCAAGAATCTTTCTCTCACCAGATTCATCCCCACAATTTGGAGTTCTACATCGCTTCCCATATAGTGCTTTATAGGGTTCCATTTGAATGCTTGAGTGGAATATGGTGTTGTACGAGGACTCAACTAATGGGATATATTGATCCCATCCACCTTTAAATTCCATTGAGCATGTTCTCAATATGTCCTCAAGTGTCTGAATAGTCTTTTCAGATTGGTCATCAGTTTAGTGGGGATAGACCATATTGAAATTCAATTTGGTACTCAGATCATGTTGAATACTTCTCAGAAATTTTGATGTGAACCTTGGATCATGATCAGATAAGATAAAAAGTGGAACTTCATTCATCCTTACCACTTCCTTCATGTAAATCCTAGAAGGTTGATAGAGAGAGGTGTCTTCCCGAATATAGATAAAATGGGTAGTCTTGGTGAGATGGTCTACTATAACCCATATTGAATTATTTCCTTTTTAAGTTCTTGGGAGACTAGTGAAAAATTCCATAGTGATATTGTCCCACTTCCACATTGGTATAGGTAGTGGTTGAAATACCCTTTTAGGAAGTTGTCGCTCTACCTTCACTTGCTAACATACTAGGCACCTTGTAGTGTATTCAACAATCTCCCTTTTTATTTTTTCCCACCAATAATGATCACGAAGGTCCCTATACATTTTTGTGCTCCTAGGATGTATAGATAATTTAAAGATATGAGATTTATCCATCAACTCCTACTTTATTTATGGAATAGATGGAACACATAGCCTTGTATAAAATTTTAGTACACCTTCACGATCAATATTGGACTCGGGAAACATCCCATCCTTCACAGCCTTAAACTTCTTCTATAACAAAGGATCTCCCTTTTGATATTTCTTGATATTATCTAGTAATTATGGTTGAGAAATAATTTGGGATAGGTTTGATGATGTCCCTTACCTTACAATTCCCATGTCCAGTTTTTCCAGGTCTTTGACCAAGGTATATCCTTAAATCCTCATCATTTCCATAACAATAGGGTTTTTCCTACTTAATGTATTGATGAATTTGTTTACTTTTCCAGGGTGAAAAATAATTGAACAATTGTAGTCTTTAAGAAGTTCCAACCATCTCCTCTGTCTCTTGCTCAATTTATTTTGTGTAAAAATATAGTTCAAACTTCGATGGTATGTGTATATATCACATTTCACCCCATAAATATTGTGCCTACATTTCTTTAGAGTGAAGAAAACAATAAAAATATCAAGATCATGCGTATGATAGTTCTTCTCATGAGGCTTCAACTGTCGAGATACATAAGCAATGAATTTGTCATTTTTAATGAGGATGCACCCAATCCCTTTTAGAGATGTTTTTCTAAAAGTAATGAATCCTTATATGATTGAGGGTATGGTTTACAGTGGTGTAGTAACCAATCTATTCTTCAGCTCTTGGAAACCTTCCTCACACTCCTTTTTCAAGATTAACTTGATCCCTTTTAAAATTAACTTGGTTAATGAATTATAAAGTCCTAAAAAGTTTTTCAAAAACCTCCTATAATATCATGCTAAACCAAGTAAACAACGAATCTCAGCTACTATTATAGGATGAGGCCACTCCTCTACAAAAATTTTCTTTGTAGGGTCAAATACGAGTTCTTCATTGGTTACAATGTGCCTCGGCAAAGCAACTTGTTGTAACAAAAATCCACATTTATTTAACTTTCCAAAAATCCTCTCATTCCATATAGTTTAAAAAATAATCGTTAGATGATCCTCACGATCCTCAAAAATTTTACCATATATCATAATATCATCAATAAAAACTACCACAAAATTATCAAGGTAGTCCTTAAAGACTCTATTAATCAAATCCATAAAAATAGCAGGTGCATTTGTTAGTCTTAAGGGAATAAGAAAATCTCATAATGCCCATATCTTGATCGGAAGAAATTTTTTGGAATATCTTCTTTCTTCACCCTCAATTGATGATAACCAGATCAAAGATCAATCTTGGAGAAGAATTGAGCCCCATGAAGTTGGTCAAATAAGTCATCAATTCTTGGAAGAGGGTATTTGTTCTTCACTGTGATCTTGTTCAATTCTCTTTAATAAATGCATAGCCTCATTGATCCATACTTCTTCTTCACAAAGAGAAAATCTTCTACCCAAGGAGACACACTCGGTCAGATAAACCCCTTCTCCAAAAGATCTTGGAGTTGATTCTTTAATTCCTCCATCTCTTCATTTTCCATCCTATACATGGTATTTTATATTGGATGAGATCCTAGTGTAAGTTCAATGGAGAAATCTACCTCTATTTCTAGTGGAGGTCCAAGTAACTCATAAGAAAAAATTTCAATGTATTCCTAGATGATTGTGACATTTTCTATCCTTATACTCTCATTTACTTATTCATCCTCACTAATCAACTCCATAAAGAAGGCTATTGGAGGTGCTTCTAGGCAAATCTCTGGTCGATAAATCTCTCCTTGTGAGATAACTATAGGTTTTCCATTAAATAATAATGAGATATCCTTGATTTTGAATTTGATCTTATCATTATACTTTTAGATCCAATCTATCCCTAAGATAATATAAAATTCTAACATGGGAATGACTACTATATTTGTGATAAGATTGTGCTCACTAAAGTAAATAATAGAGTTTATAAACACTGATTATGCTTGGGTAATCCCACTAGGAGTCTTGAGTGATAACTCTACTTTTAGTAATTCTGGTGTTGATTATAAATTCTATGCAAACTTGGAGAAAATAAAGTAATGGGTATAACTAGAATCAAACAAATTACTTGATAGCTTTATAAGAACAACAAGACTACCTACCACCACATAATTATGATATTGAAATTTAGCTGTCATGATAGAAAAAGAACTACCTTGATCCCTTGGCCTTTTCTAAGGCTGATAGTGATTCCCCTCAACTACCCTTAGATTTGGACAGTGATTGACAGGGTGGAAAAACTATCCACACTTGAATATTTGGACTTTAGATAGGGCCTACACCATCTTCCCTTTATCATTAGTGTTGGGAAGTTTAGGATTCACCTCACTATGAGTAGGTAGTTCAACAAATACTTCTTCCCACATTTATTACATGTGGGAAGTTTCACTTTCTTTCCTCCTATTCCAAGTTCAAAGATTCTCCCCAAGCTTGGCTCTATTTATTTATTCTTTTCATTGGATTTTGGAGACCACTGCATCTCACTGAACTCCAATTTGACTTTCATAGCACTCAGCATGATCTCCTCATAGCTATCATAGTCTTGGTTGGATAGATTCTTCCACATATGATGTATTAGTCCACCAAAGAATCTATCAACATTCCTATTAGGATCCATGATAAAGATAGAGGTGAAAAATGAAAGCCTTGTGAAGTTCATCTTGTAGCTTACCAAGGATTCAGTCTCCTTCTTCTTCAACTCAATAAATTTATTCTCCATTTTCATTCTCATAGAATGAGGGAAATAATTATTGAAGAAGATCCCTCTGAACTCTTCCCACTCCATATATTAAATATCCCCTCTTGGAATCATGTTTTTAATCACCCCCACCAATGATAAACTTCTCCCTCTAAGCGGTAAATAGCCAGGGTGACTTTTTCTTGTTCAAAACTATAAAGTAAAGAAAATATCTTTTCGATAGAGCTGATACACTATTCATAAATCAATGGGTCGGTAGATCCGCTAAACATTGGTGGTCACTGATGCATAAAGGACTCAAAATAATGTTGTTCCCTTCATGGTGAAATTAGTATCTTAGATTGATTCAAGTTATTCCCCATAACTTGAGTGAGTTGGTTAGATATTCTCATGAAGGTTTCCATTTTAGCTTCCATCGGAGGGCCGTTAGCACATGGTCTGTTGTGGTCACCATTTAGAAGGTTCCTCCTATTTCCCACAATTTTCTAAAAGAATAAAACCATAGCGAGAAAACTATTTTATTTATGAATCTTTTAAATGTAAAGGATTTCTATGTCTTAAAAATTCATGCTTAAACATATTATTCTTTAACAACAATTACATTTCTCTATAAATCCTTCATAATGATTCATAAAAATATTGCGATTAACCAAACATATCCCCTAGGAGTGTCAAAGTAGGAGTACATCAAGGCCCATTGTCATGAAACATTTCCCATTCGATTCTATCTCAAAACGATGTTTTCCGGTTTTAACCCTAGATATATCTATACTAGATCCAATCCACTTATTCATATCCAAACAGAGATTTAATTTTTTGGAAACCACTTAATATTTCACCAAAATACCAGGATATTTTCCTATATTTAATATTTTCCTAAGTTCCTTCCTAAAATTTTAAAATCCTAATTTCCAAAAATAACTAAACTATCCTCTGATACCAACTATGACATCCTGCCTTTTTATAACATAACATTTCGTTGCATTTTAAAAACAGAGGATCTTTAAAGTTTAGTGTATTAGAAATAATGTATATAATAAATTAAAACATATAAAAATATTCTAATCCACTTGAAAGGATTATTCATTTTCTAATACTAAGTAAAATTACTCCAACTCATAACCTAGGGACATAAATCGAAGGAAAGGGTGAGCAAAAGGCCCAAAAAGGGGAAAAACAAGAGAAACAGTTTACATGTGAACTTGAGCAATATCTATAAGAACACGAGGAAAATAATAAAGGAGTGATACATAGGCATATCATAATAAAAATATATTGATTCATAAATTTAAAATTTGTCTACAACATTTAATTTAGACATTCCTAAGCATATCTCCAAGGTCTATACCTAAGGTGTAAAAAAAAGTACCAATGATATTCACCAAGGTATCGTAAAACTTTTCATCTATAGAGATTAATTTATTTACATAATGAATTGGAGTGATATCAGGGTTGAAACATAATATTAATTTATTTTCATGTGATTCACATATATCATAATCAAAAATTTCATAAATAACCCATAGAGAATAAAAGAAATGAGTTTCATATCAAAATCACATCATTTTAAAAAGTGCTTAAAATAAGTTCCTTTTGTCATTTTAATCCCACAGAAAAGGAAGGTGGGTTTTTTTATGTTAATTAGAAAATTAAAATATATAATTTTTACATCCATTTGAATACCCCTATAAAGTATATAGGGTTGGGTATCAAAAAAATAAAAGAAAATAATTTCATGATAAAAACAGAGAAATTCCGAGACGAAAATACAGCAACATAACGGGTATGAAACACAGATTTAGAAAACATTAAAAAGAGACGGAAAATGGTATACCATTAATAAAGGAGTCATAATAAAGTATAGGGATATAAAAAAGGACCAAAAACATGATATTGATATTTTAAAGACATATAAAATAAAGAGAACATGAAAGGAAAAGCGAAGTTGAGATTTCCCTTACCTTGAAGAGTAACTTCTAAAACTCTAGGATCAGGACCTTGAGGACTTGAGAAAACCTTTTGAAGAATATTTGGTATTTAATACTATCAAATATTATAGTTGGATGATTTTGTAATGAAATAAAATGGATTAATGTCTTGTTATTTATAGTAAAATAGAGGGAGTTTTTTACTAATTTCTGAGGACACCTCATCGGTAGTATTTGAAAAACCATGGGATTTTCCATGGTTTTAGCTCATGTAATTATCTACTTGGGATAAATAATATAATATTTTAATCCATATGTGTAGAAAATCATTTTAAATTACATATTACTTCATTATGATGTCATAAAACACACTGAAAACTCAAAAACTGTATTTTTTACTATTTACTGAAAAACAAAACATTTTATAAAAATATCATATATTAACTCTTTCATAAAATTGATATTATGAATTCAAAAATGAACTCCATTTTATGAAAATAATTTTATAAATATGATAAATTTTATTTTAAAAAAAACCCCTATTTACTCAGAAAAATATTAATACTTAACTAATAATTTCTAAAACTGTTATTTACTTATAATATTATATCATATTACCATTCAAGATGCCTAAATTACATTTATTATTCCTTATATGAGGTTAATATTCTATTGTTAATATTACTATTCATAAGGGTAATATTAATTTTCATAAGTTATTATTCAGCAAAAGTTAAGTTGATCTTATGAGACTCGAAATTTCTTACCGATCACAACTGTATATGTCAATTTTTCAAAAATCATTTCACAGTATCAATTATTTAAAGTATAAAAATATTTTAAAATAATTTTTTTCAATATTCGTCAATAATATCAAACTTCTGAGAGAAATACTAAAAATTCATCCTAGATTAATTTGGACATTTGAAATTCAAAAATTATGGATATTTTACCATAATAAGAAATAAAATATTTATTTATAAAAATGGATTACAAAAATTATCTAAGGTCTCTTTACATAAACCCTTATAAAACCAACATAGAACCTAATATTAAGGTGTACAATGGTGATAAAATATTGTGACGGCTCAGACAACATTACCTAAGTGGTGATTTCTATCAACTTAAACATCAACCATAGTTGAATTAATTCAATCTTAACATGTTAAATCTCGACTTGGGATTGGTCTAGAGAAAATCCCAATGATTCTACCGCCTTCCCAAGCTCAGAAAAATGGGATTTGTATGGCCTAAGTCTATAAGATGAGGCCATCGACTCTACTTTATTCATTAATTATCCATTATCTTTTCTATTTATAAACAATAATTATAAAATTTAAAATTTATTATTGTTTACAATGATCATATTAACCAATGGTTAAAACCTGATTATCACATTTCATTAATACTTATATATTTTTATTTATTATGTCATAGTAAGACATATATATTTAGGAAACAAAATATTATTCAAAATTTTGGGTCATTGCATTTGGTGATAGAGTTACACATTTCTAGTGTGAGGATTGGAGTTTCTGTTAGAGTCAATGATATAGGAGTTTATTTTTGATATTTTATTTTATAGACTTTGGTTATATATGACAATTGTATGCATTGTGGATTGGGTTTTATTTCACATCTCTTGTATTTTTTTGGTGGTTTATTTTATATTGATGGGATTATGAGGATACTGGAGGATTTATTAGGGTATTTTAACACTAAAACTATGTAGTGAGAGTAAATTAGAAAACCTTAAACCTAATATCACTATGCATGAAACCTAAAACCATTCTATAATTAAAATTAAGAAACTATTATCTATCTTTCAATGAATATTTTTGGATTAAATATTCCTTTATTATCCATGGTAATGATCACTCAAGAGTACCCATCAGACCCCTTCTACATAGTGTTTCCTTAGGTTAAACCAATTCACCTGATATTTAGGCGGGACTCCACTTCCATCCAAGATATACTAGTATCTCTCAGGGTTAAGGATGTGATAAGAATGAGAGCACCCTGTCATGGGAGATATTTATTTAAGATCTTGAATAATAACCCTATACATGGTTTTCATGGCCTTAGGCTTTTATATAAGCTCTTGGAGATGTTTCTTGATCCCCATGCAGTTAATAATATGTTATATAACACATTATTAAATAACGTATGGTTAGTATATCTTGAAACCTATTGTTCAAATGTGTATATAGATTTATCATATAAATAAAACATTGAATCTTGGTTTATTTAATGATTGCACTTGTGGAAGTAGTAATATATAATCATAAAAATAATTTATGATACACTCTCAACAAGGAATATGATATTTCATGTATTACATATATCATACCATATGGTATAACAATAAATTCATCAAATGTGTATGGATTTAAGGAATATCTCCTTGAATATCCCACTTTCAGTAAATCCCCATAGACTTATTTAAAATTCCCCTTATACTCTATACTATATAATAGCTTGTGAAACCATATCTAAAACTCCTTTTAGATATCTTCCAAAACACTTTTAGAAAGATATCATTAACTTCCCCTTTTATAACATCATATGCAATACCATGTGAATACTCATCCAAATCTCCTTTTATATAAACTATAAAACATCTTTAGAGTATATCTCTATGTCAAAATCAAACTTTGTTCATTCAACCATATAGTGTGATCCCATAAGATTTTATATAATTGAAAACAAATATGAATTCGTAAATTTATAAATGCAAGAAAAGAGAGGCCACTAGAAAATAATCAATGTTCCTAAAGATACAAAGGGATCTGGTGTTCTCTCTATCAAAAACATGTATTTATATACCTTTTCCCACAATCTAGAACATATGTGAGATTTTATTTTTATATGATCCCTTTGTACATGACATTAATTTACCATGGAACATACAATATGTTACTATCATATAGTATACTCATACATTATCGACTCTTTGAGTACAAAATAACCTAGTAGATGAATACATAACACACCATTCCCCTTTATGGACAATAACATCACATTACCATCACCCCAATTGATAATAATATCATATTTAACATTTGGGTATGGATATACACTTCCTTAGTCTATCTCAATCAAGGGATAAAATGTCATACACCTCATATGAGAGGAAAAATCCTATGTTGGTTAAGATCTAACTGATGAAATGATTAGAAATACACATAACCACCCCTGATTAGATTAGGCCTCAAGTTTATCACAACAAAGGTATAAAAGTATGAAGAATATCATACTAGTATATGAAAATCCATGTAGTAAATACTTAGCAAGTCATCTAGTGAAAAAACCCATTTGTGCCTCATGAGAATATTTAATATCTTGATAAAATAATCCTAATCATGTTATCCTTATTATTTCATCAAAATCAATAATAATCCACAATTAATATCAACTAGGGATAACTCATGTATGTACTTTGAGGGGGAAATTATCATTTAACTTTAGAATATATATTTATATATATATAACTAATGTAAAATAATGATAAAGTTTATATTGCCTTTATTATAACATTATAAACTTTATATCCATAAAATTATTTAGTATTACTTAACAAAACCATACATAAGCACCTAGATAATCACATCACATATGATAGACTTCCCAATCATCCCTATGTTTACTTTTTTTGGAGCTTTGTTAAAGTTATTACATCTCTATGAAATTATTTCCATGTAACTATGTGACCATCTAATAAAACCCTCCCAATAAACTCTTTTTCAAGTAACATCTATGAAGTGAGCCGATTTGAATAATGGTGAGACTTAGGAATCATATTCCTAAAGTTTAACTCCTTAAACATATTCAAACTCCTTAACTTTCCAACATCAAATACAACTATGTTAATAACTTATGTTGTCTACATAAAATTATTTCTAAGTCCATCATCATCATCATCATCCTTAGAACCTTTTTAGATCAATTGTTTCCTTGAAATATTATAATTACTAATGTCACTCTTTCATTAATCATTTATCAACATTCCATAGAAACTTTAGTATATTTATGTGGAGTTCACTTTGACTTGGTTAATCTTTCATTTTTAACTTTGTACTTATAAAAGTCTAAATATACACCCACAATACTCTTAGAAAATATATCACCTTCAGAATATTATGTTAAGATAAAAAATACTTTTGTTTTAGAAAATAACATTTGTTTACTTAAGTGGGAATATTTAATAAACCAAGTATTGTAACCATATATCACATATATGTGTTTGGAGAATTATTTTAAAAGGAATACTTTTTTATTTAAAATATTCCACAGATGGGTGGTGGGATCGCATCCCTTATATTGTAGAAAAATCAAGATAAGAATTTTTATCTCATATAATTTTTTTTATTCTTTTCCTTATCTAATTTTTTTATAGAATCTGATGAATCATAAGCCATGTGCATTAATCATTTATTATTCATAATATTTTTTTTGTTAATAAAAAAAATTCTCTAATCATATAAGAGAAATGAGATGAAGATACTCATACTTTTCTTAGATCTATATGATATTGATTATCATGAACACCCATCTACTAGTACCCATCATGTATTAGCTGTGAAGAGAGTGATGAAATATGAAGACCACCTATAATAGTCCAAGGGTTGCTGACTAGCACTGAGGGTATATAATCCATAAATATTAGTAGAATTACCCTCACTTTATATGTTTATGGATAAGAGATAAAATGAGACCCGCCAAAAAACTCCATTCATAAATAAATAAGTAATCCCAATACATGAATGTAATTTCATAAAAATATAAAAAATCTATATATACCAAAAAAGACTATACAGTGACCATGAAGCTCCAATATATATTGAATAACTCCACAATCTAGTAAACACTAGATCAATCACTAACTATCTCTTATGGACCAAAAAAATATTTTATATCTGTATGAGGTGATCATATAGGTATATTCAATAGGTTCCTCCCCAAAACATCTCATAAAAAATGTTAAAGAAGTGTACTAAATCTCACTGAATAAACAATTCAACCAACTTGTCACCTAAAATAGGTGAACTATATCCCAACCTCACCTAGTCTTACTCACCAAGTTATGAATAGAAATATGTAACATAATATCAAAGGCATATATGTATGAAGGTACCATGTAACCACTTCCCCATTGGGTTTTCACTCTCACACCCTAATTCCAAATGTCCTATGCTCAAATCCCCTCTATAAGTAATCCTACACTAATTCAAGAAACCATATCACGAACCACATCCCATTAAGCACATCACAACCACATCCTCATAATTGTAACCGGGTCGAGTCTCTGAAATCCACCATAGCCCATGTATCATGAACTATACCTCAAGCTGCTATAGTCCATTCATGTACACATGTGGGAAACCATATTCACTATAGCTAGATTCAAGTATGTGTTATAACCTTAATCTGTTAGAGTACACACATACATGTATATAAATACTGAGATCCATCATTTCCCATATGATTACATACCTAATACCTTAAGTTCTCATATCCCAAGTATTCCCACATAGTATACTATTGCCTTAGGGAGATTAGGGGAGAGGGAGTCATCATCCATCCATTCTCTCAGCAACCTAGATGTTAGGGAAAACACCCCCCAAAACATCTGGGTGTTGGTTTCCTAGAAATATTGGGTGGGGGTGTGTATGAAATAATTGAACATAATAATATTAACACAAATTCACACTAAGTGAAACTATCTATCCTTAGAAATGAACTATAGCTATTATCCCACATAATAACCTAGAATCTATTGTTAAGGCCTATAGTTCTAGAACTCAAAAAGGCACACAAACACCAATTTAATCCTCACTAATCATTTAAATTTCATTAGTAACTTATCAATTATTAATTAATCACATTATTTCTAGATTATTAATTTTATTCAATTAATAATACATAAATATAACTTCAGCACCCTCAATATTCACCCAACCATAAGGATTCTGTATTCATCAATTCAATTCAACATTTCCAACCCATGCTCTTAGGGCCTTCATTATAACCATCCCATGGTTTACTCTATTCAACATTACCAATATCAACTCCCATATCATGAGTTATTTTATCATTTCATTACCATTATATCACTTAGGTGCTCTATGACTCATCCTAATTTACCATAAGGGATATTCACTCATAGTGCACGAGACAACTGTATTATGTAGTTAGAAATCACAATAATCTACGTGAAGTAAAATAACCATCAAATCAGCCACCAATCAATAATAAAATCAGTCAATCCAAGATCTAAACTAGAAATAAGGAACCAATGCTAAAAAACTAGGTTTATACAGAACAAGTGATTGAACAATGCTAGCTAAAAGCACTTTTAAAGGCCCCCTTTGTTAGCACTAGAAAAAGAGGGGTGGGGGGTATTTAATAATGGTTTTTAGAACTATTAAAGGGGGTCTTTACTAGTGATAAAAAAGCAATGTTAAAGGCTACCTTTATTAATGTTGGAAAAAAGTGTTGATAAATCATCCACCCCCTTTATGATTGATAATAAAAAAGCACTGATAAGGAGAGGGGTGGTCTTTATCAGTTCTTTTTTGACAGCGCTAATAAAGTCCCCCCTTTATCAATGATTTTTTACTAGCACTGAAAAATGGTATATTTATAAAACACTTATATTTCATTAAAAATAATATATTTAGATATATATATATATATATTGATATAAATAAATTATATTTTTTAAAATTTGTTTTAGATAAGGATAAACATGTATTTACACTTAATATATAAGATATGTAGTGAAAATGTATTATAAATTAAGTAATAAAATATTTTTTATTAATAATTTACTAATTATTATCAATTAATAGTCATTTAATAACAATTTTAAGATAAAAAAATCATAATTTCAATAAAAGATCTAAAATAAGTTTAAAAAACAACTCAAACTTTAAAAAACCATAACTTTTTATTTGGGTGTCTGTTTAGGATCTAATACATATAAAATATAATCCTATAATGAGATCTATGCCCTGGTGAGTGGGGAATCCTAGATCACATTTTTTAGGCCAAAAAGGGCCCATAAGGCCTCCAAAACTGAGATTTTTAGTCGGAGTACCCCAATTTTTTAACATTAGATAGAATTTCAGCCTCGTTTAAGGGGGTATTTGTTCTTGGTCTCCAAGGGGACTGAATTTATTCCTATGTATCAAATTCATATTAATATTATGGTTTGGAAATTTTATTATTTTTCACAATGTAGTTTTATTTATAATTAAATATATGCATATTTTCTTTTATTTACTTATAAAAAATCAGTTGTATAAATACATACATCAACATATTCACATATAAATGTATTTTTAAATATATAAAATAAAAATCTATTATGAATTTTATTTAAATAAAAAAATTATCTATTTTATTTACCTTGTAAAAATGCATTAATATGTACATATATACCCATACATTTAATGTTTATATATAAAAATGTGTGTGTCAATAATTAACAAATATAGATGTATATGTGTATTCTAATATATGTAAATAAACACATATTCTAAAAATGTATTTAAATAAATATCTGACCATTTTTTATTATAAAACTATATATATATATATATATATATATATATATAATGTTTATATATACATGTCTGTGTGTATTAATAAAAAAACATATATTTATATTAAATTTTAGTATATGTAATTGAATATAATATATTTATAAATGTATTTAAAAATAATTATATAAATATATGAAAATATATATATGTTTAAATAACTAAATAAATATATATAAATTGAAATATCATTATACAGATAATAAAACAACATGGATCAGTAATAAAAGCGTTCTATATTTAAAGGAGAGGTGCATGGTTCGAATCTAGGTGGGCGCATGAGGTTTTGAAATTTTCAAAGCACTAATAAAGGGGTGGTTGGGTGAAAAGCATCGAGAATGGGAGAAGGGGTGGAGTGATTTTAAAGGTTTCATGGAATCACTAATAGGGTCAGGCTCATAGAGATCAGAAATTTGTTTACCCCCTTAAACAACATTTTTTAGAACTGATAAAAGGGTCCTTTATTAGTGCTGAAAAAGAGATATTCAAGGGTTCCTTTACTAGCGCTAAAAAATTACAATTAATGGGTCCTTTAACATCCCTAAAAAATTGCTATTAAATAGGGCCTTTAATAATGATTTTTAGCGTTGTTAATGGACCCCTTTGATAACACTTTTTGTGAGTACTTTTAAATCCTACCCTTTAACAACACTTGTGTAGATAATGCTTTATAAGAGTCGTTAAAAGACTTTTACTAGCACTGTTAAAACCCATTTTTTTAGTGGGGAACCCGCCAACATCCCCATTAAAACCATATAAAAATAGAAAATCCCAAATCTTAAGTTAATTTATCTATCTCATCATCAATGTCATATTAATAAATAAGAAACAAGTGATTTTAGCTCTCATCTTGTCCCACCCGTCCCTCTATAACCATCTCAACCACACTGAGTTTAAAAAAATTCATAGTAGGGGCTTAAAAAATCTAATCACACACATAGAGACAACAAATTTATAGAACCCATGTTCAAGGAAAACCAAGGTCACAACTCCAAGGCATACACGCCTTCATCAACAAGAACAAGATCAATCATCTCCAAACATCATTAAATTCATCAAAAAAATATTTTCAATACTATATTTAATTATCTAATTAATTATTTATATGTTTCATCAATAAGAAACCCAACATCAAAAATTATCAATAGATAAGAATCAATCATAAACCACCTTCAAACACTACTTAAATATTCAACAGTTTCTAGGGAAAATGCTAATTAAATTAACATGAATCTTTCATTAATCAATTCTCTTTTACATATTTTCATTTTTATACAATTGAAAGAACACCAATCAAACTAAAAATATAAATAATCATAATAATATATTAACAACATCTAGAAAATATCAAGATTCATCCAATCAATAGGGAATCAACACATGTAATCCCATTATCCTTATGATTCATTCTTAATTCTGGTTATTATCTTTATTTAGGTCAATTACACTACTAACCAAATAAACCAAAGCATTATAATCCCATAGTTTCATAAAAAAGAATAATTCATGAATAACCTACGAAAATAAAAGCATTCAATGTTCTCTACTCAATAATGAAATAACAATAACCAATTTATGATCACCTCTCCCATGAGGATTCCCCAATCCCTAATAACATCATCCCACTAGGAATTATCCATCAAAAAATTGGACAAAACCTAGTAAAAGTGGATCCATAGCATTAAAAGAGATATCAAGAGAGGGAAGAACCAATGAAGAAGAGAGATAACTCACCTAGGATCACCAATAGATCGATATCCAGAATATAGGGTCTAAATACTAGTAAAGGAGAATTAAGGTATTCAAAAGGTCCCTAAGATTTCCTGGGGTTTGAAGGCGAAGGGGTTAAATAAGATATTTTGATAGTGGTCCCATATTTATATAGGATATCTTTTTAATAAACCATAATACAATACCCTTTATCATTCCATAATATATATAGTTTTTACAAATAATTTAGCACATTAAGAAGGTATACATCCTAAACCCTAGGTGTTTCAACCAAAATAGAACACAATAAGGAAGGGTATGCTACATTGGTTCGAATCTGTAGCCCCTTTGGAATCCATATTTTATTCTATGCCACATGTCCCCTAAATCCTATAAACCCAGGATAGTGATGTGATTCAACTTAAGACACAATGTAGTAACTTCCTCTAAATCAATAGAGACAAGGAAACCCAATCTCTGAGGCTCCACAATGAAAAATATTCCCACAATATAGCTAACCTTAATTCAATAAAACCACAAAAATATTTATCTATATCCTCCAAACCGAAATCTAAAACTACACTATATCCACCACTGTATTGATAAGGACACCAAACCTACCATCTTTGAACCCTAAATAGTAGGGACCCCAACTATACTATAGAACCAACTTCTATGGTGTAACCCAAGGTTTCATGCTGTAAAATGGGTCCTTAGCTAGAATATCAAATAAATCTACATTATAATTCCCCTATTATCTTCCCTAACACCTTCGACATGGAAAACATGAAAAGTAAGGTCTTAGGGAGAATAAAGTACCTTATATCAGATACATCATAAAAAATTATCACCCTTAATAATTTAAACCAAAACCCAAGAGGGAAATAAATGGGAATAAAATAACCCCCCCCTTGAGAAACCTCTCAAGGATCTCACTAGAACAAAATACCACCAACACATCTTGATAAAAAGGAACGTGAATGTGTAAAATTGACATTTGAAAATATACTCCCATGAGAGATACCTCTTGAAAATCAAAGAATCCATCAAAAAACCCAATAGTAAGGAATTATTGATTAATTACATAAATTTATTAAAATATTATCATACATTAACAAATCATATTATTGAAAAATATAAATATTAAACAACTCATATTATTTTGAACACATCTATGACTATTTTTCCTAAATATGATCCTCCAAGTCCATGTGTAACTACAAGAAATGAAGCAAAGGAATAAGACACCCATACCAAACCTTCTCCAGAATGTCATAAATCTCAATAGGCTTCTCCAAAAATCTCACATAATTCTTAATATACAAATTAGTAAAATTTATGACATGGTAATAATCATAAAGTTTTTAGAAAATAAGTGACACCAAGAATACATAATGAATTATATTCATCTATAGGGGAAAAGCTAACCGATATGAAATTTCTATACCATGATTTAACACTGTAAATGTTCCAAAAAATTAGTAAGAAATATTACTCCAATTATTGAACCTTATCTACCTCGGAAGAGAAGATAACTTCAAGAACACATGATCTCCACCATCAAACTCCAGAGGCCTCCTCCTATGATAAACATGGGACTTATGAATATCTTACACCACCTATATCTACTTAAGAATCACTTAAACCTTCTTTGTTGTAATCATCACCGATTCTCATCCAAGAATTTCTAACACTTTAACCTCAGTACAATATAACATAAATCTTCAGGGTGGACCATATGGTGATTAGAACTAGTCCATACCAATGATAGAGAGATAACTATAGGTATAATTAAACTCCATATATGGTAAGTGCGATACCCATGATCCACCAAAATATAGAATGAATACACGCAAAATTTATTCTAGAGTCTGAATATTACACTTTATCCAATCATTAATTAATGGGTGGAAATAAGTTTTATGGAATAGATGAGACTTAAAATCATACTGGAGAACTCTCCACACCTAAGATGTGAAATTGGGATCATGATCAGAAATGATTTTCTTCAAAACTCCATAAAGCCTCGCCACCTCCTCCAGGTAATACCTTAGAAAGACATCCACTAATTTTTAATCCTTAATTACTAATAAGTGATCTGAATTCATCAAGAGTTCCATGATCATCCATAGAGAATCACATCTATCCCGATATGAAGGAAAAACAGTGACTATGTCCATTGAAATGTCCCCACCACTTCCACTAGGGAACATCAAGAGATTTGAGTAAATCACTTGAAACATGATACCCAGAATTAACCCTATATAAATCCAAGCATTTCGAAATAAATTCTAGAATTTATTACTTCATCCCAAACCACAAAACAAACCTCTCAAATCATGATACATCTTCACCACATAAGGTTTCATTGCTAAAGGCGAACTGTGGAACTCAAGGAGAACCACATCATGAAACACTGAATGAATAAAGACCCTCTACCAAAACAACACCCAAAATAGATCATACTTAAACCATAACTCAAGGTAATCATCATATAAAACATGATATTTACAAAAATCCACCTTAGAATCCCCTATATGGGGATCCTCTTCAAGTTTCACGAAAGATGACTACAGAGTCACATGAAAATGGACTGCTCTTCCAAAAAACTTCTCCCATATCAAGGTTCAATGAAATAATATCTTCCATAAGCCTCCAAGAATCACTAAAATCATACACAACATAACCCTGAAACTTCATACTCAATAAATTATCCCAAAATATTCCCTTACCAAGTGTATAGGAAATCTCAAAGTCATAATTCAATAATAATTATATCCACCATTACTTCCATAGATTCAAATAATTTTTTATAATAAGTGGAGACATGAATTAGTCACTCAATTCATGACCTAAATAAATTTATTAAAAAACATAAATAGCAGCACACACATGAGGTGTAAAGAGCTTAAAATATCAGGGAATAATTGGAATAAATGACAAGAAAATAAAATACGTAGGTGAACTATCATCATCTAGTAGGTATCTTTAGATCTGTAGTGAATCTTGATAGTTAAACTTTGTGTTCCATCACATCCCATCAATCCCTATATTGAATGTTGTGCTATCCATAACAAAGATTAAAATACCATTACAAAACATAGAATAATTCATATGCTTCTCAAAATAAAAAAATTCATGATGAGAGAAAACATTCCTCAAACTCTTGTGATCCGTAGAGGCCAAAAAGCGTTCACTAATGAGTTAATGCCACTATAAATTTAAAGTAAACACAAATATATCTAACTCAGGAGAATGGGTAGAATAATTACATTCTTGAGGTTTTTGGTGCTAAAAATATGTTTAGAGGGAAAGAACGCTGTGTGAAAGACAAATCCAAAGGTGATGCCTCGTAAAGACCAATCACAGAGCCCCACAACACCGCGATCGATGCAAAGCGCCCCCCCCCCTGCGAAGACTCCATGAAGCAAAGAGGTGGGAAGCTCCGAGATCCACCTAATGTTTGTGAAGACACTGTGAAGCAAAGAGCCGGGAGGCTCTACAATTCGCCTGACATTTGCGAAGCCGCCGTGAAGCAAAGAGGCAGGAGGCTCTGCGATCCCCCTGACGTTTGCAATGCCACCTAAAAGAAAAGAGGTGGGAGGATCTGTGATATGCCTGGAATTTGTGAAGCCATCGTGAAGCAAAGAGGTGGGAGGATACATGATCCCCACTGCGAAGCATAGAGGTAGGAGGCTCCGCGATTATGAAAAAGTTCCACGTTGCTTTGGGTCGAGTGATCCCTGCTCTACGACACCTCTTGCCTATATATACTTCGCTCTCCTCAATCCCAAAGGATGGATTCTCTGTCTTTTCACCTTCTCATCTCTAAAATCGCGATGTACTTTCTACTCTGTGAAAAAATAAGCTCTTGAAGGTAATTTATCATCGCGAAGTGCCTTTCCCTTGGCTTAAATTCAACCCCTCATCAAAGAGGGATACCCTTCGCAGAGCCCACAGGCCTTCGCAAAGTAAGGGGATCCCCAAGGGGACTCAGGTCTTAGCAGAGCACTCATGATTCACTAAGAACCCTCTATGCACATGTACACCCTATGCTAAGAAATGTTCATTGGGATTCAAGAAGAAAATTACTATGTAGTGCTATGCTTCACGGGGAACCCTTGCTTCGCGAAGCCCTTCTTTACGAATGCCTTTCCACTTTGCGAAGCACCTTCCATATGCACCTTTACCCCATGACTAGGATATCCCACCTTAGTTTGCGAAGAATACCCCTTTGTGAAGCCCCTTCACTACATGGAGCACCAGAGATTCCCAAGGCCTCTTCATGTGAACCCCTTTTCTCCGCAAACCCTTTTCCCATACGACCCTCCAGGTTTGTACTAAGTGATTTAAAGGTCCCTTTATTGGTGCTTCACGTTGCATTGCTTAGCCTCATGCTTCTTCTCATAGGCACGTTAATGACTATTTTTTCTTCGCATAGCCATGCTAACGTGGGCCCCTCAATAGATCACACCACGACACCCCCCAACACAACATTGATGATGACTTCCCTTCCCCAAGGGAGGGTGAGTATCAGTTATGTAAGTCCTAGGGGTGCGGAGTAAACCCACCTCGTCTGAGATTCATGACATTAAACTAGAAATCACTTTCATCCTCAACACATAACATTAAGCTGTGACCTCTCCCCATGCATCATATGCGGGACGCCCCATCTTAGACATTCTCTACACCCGCTCATCTCCATGAGAGTGAGATCTTCCTCACATGGAATGATATCATCTTTGTCAGAGTGGCGCCTATCTTCGGGGAAGGGCGACCATCTTGGTGTAATCTCCTAGACTTTCTGGCGAGAGGTAGCACCCCTGCTCCTCCTCTATTCTTCAGTGCCAGAGACCACATGAGAGATGGGTACTGGGAACTTCATTGTAACACCCCGAGATTTTATGAGAAGTATTCTTTTTAATTAATTTAATGTCTTGTGTTGTATCTTACAACAAGATTATCTTGTGCTATACACAACACTGTATTAGCTTGAAGTATACGCAACACTATTCTTGGATCGTGTAATACACAATTTCAAGTTCATTTGATAGTAGTCATTCTACGCAACATTGAGTGTATATATATATATATTTAGTGTATTAATGAAATATGATTGGATTTTGTTATATGAAACAACAAAGGAGTCTTTCACAACACGCAACCCTGACTTGTCTTGCATTACACGCAATCGCGACCTTCCTCGATAGCTTGTGTTGTACATAATACCGGGTTTCACTAAACAACGATATATGGTTATAATATTATCAAAAACTTGCCATTATGAATAGAATTAACTAAATTTTTAATTTTATAACATTATTTTTCATCTTACACATTTTCTAGAGCATGGTATGAGAACAAAATATTTTTTTTCGGGTAAAATAAGTATTTTTCAAAAAATGAAGTTTTGCCGCCTTTTATGGCGCACACACTTTAAATCTAGTTTTGACATGTTTATAAGTTAAATTTTATAAAATAATATTATTATTTGGAATCAGGATATAAAATTTTACATTGGATAAATTTTTCATATTATTCTGATAACTTTCATATTTTAATGAATAGTAAAAACACGCTATATTTTAATTAAAAACAACTTTTTTCATCATAATAATTTATGTGGTTAAATTATAATATTGAATGGTTTAAAAGTATTAATAGAATATATTTTTACCATTTAATATAATTTATGTCATTAGCATTGATTTGACATAGAATTCGTAGGTTAAATCAATTCAATCTTTTGCAATGTTTGAAACAAAAACCCGTTTTCTTTCAACAATGGGATTAATTTTAATTTAGTTTCTGCAACTTCTATGTATTGAATTTGGAAAAATGGATTCCATATTTGGAATCAATGGGTACAAATTATATTAATATACTACTTTTTATTTTTGGGCATTATGAATAGTAACTACGGTAAATTTTATTTACCATCGTTAAAGGTAAATCTGGTAATTAAGGGTAAATATAATATTATTAATTACCTTAACACTTATCTTAATACAATTAGATTATTATATTTCGTTATAAGTGTTATTTGGGTCGAAATGGAGTCCATTAGAACCCACTTGGATGTGATTAAGACCTTTAGTTTATTTTATTTAAAGAAAAGTGAAATATGTCTCACTCAAACTTTAATAATTAAAGTATTTTTAATATAAGGTTATACAGAATATAAATTCTTTTAGAAATATTAATTTTAAAGCTAAAATGTTTTTCTTTATCATGGTAATTTATTTGTAATTTTTAATATTTATTTAATTACCTTATTAGCTTATATATTAATGATGCATACATTATTTATTTAGTAAAAAAATCAATAATATTGTTTTTATTAAAAGAGTAATACATATTATAGGGCCCAAAAACATGATCCAAACTTATTGGTAATGTATATATACACCATAATCATCCAATTACTGAATATATGACCATCTGGAGTCTTATAAAAGTGATTATGACACTCATATTATTTTATTTTATATGATGTCAAAGTTGGCACCTTCATAATTTAATAAATATAACATTTTAAAAGTTGGGTTTTTAGAAGATAAATCCAATTAAAATTATTCTTATGAAATATATAAGATTTATATTCATCCTAATATTTTATCTTTAATTTTTATGTAACAAATAATTATATTAAATAATTATACAAAACTTTTGTAATAATTATTTTATTAAGAGAAATATCACATAAATGGTTTTAAAAATATTAAAATAAATATTATATGAACTATTTAATGTGTTAAAATAATTTTATATATTATTATGACATGTTAGAAACTTATTAAATATTTTATTTCTAATATATCCTCTGTGTGGATTTTATTTTATTTCAAATAAATGAATAGTTTCAAAATTGACACAATTGTTATTTTGTAAAAATAACATATTATTAAATTGTTTAAAAATCACAAAAAATATTTAAAAATTATAAATTGAAATTTATATAGTCTAAAATGTCATAAAGTATCCAATTATGGAAAATTAACAACACATAAGTGATTATTTAAAACCATTTAAAATTTAGAATTTTATTACCACAAATAAAATTAAATAGATTAAATAAAGATAAATCATAATGATAAGGTTTAAAATAAGATCAAAACATGTCTAAATTTTAATGGTTGATTAGATTACAACCCTATATAATATAATCTTAGAATTGAGTCATTTTTGGAGGTTTTTAAGTGGGGTTAGATTTATTGTAAATTAATATTTTTAAGATTTCCAATGGTGCCCCTCTCCTACCTTATAAAAAGGGAACCCCTTCCCACTTCTCTTCACACCCTTTTGAGCCTTCAAGCTCGGCAAAACCATTCCAATTACTCTTATAAACCTATCTAGTTATATCATATAGGTTCTGTTCTTCTCAAAAGACCAACCCTAGTGCCCTAAGAAGAAGTTTAAAGGAGGTGCATCTAAGAAGAGGTAATATCCGTTACCGATTCTTTCAAATTTATTTTTTCTTATAATTCCTCTTATTTAGTTGTTTCATTATGAAGTAATAACATCAGTATCACTCATATAATGATATGTTATTATAAATATGAAACAACCCTATTCCACCTTCTATCCATCCTACGGAAAACGAAATCACCACGCGTGCATACGTACGGAATACCGTCTCCACGCCATGGTGTAATCTATTTTCCCCCACCACCTTACTTGGATGGCTATAATGGTGTAAATAAATAACTATATATGATTATTGTAAAGTTATATTGATTCTGAAATATTATACATACACTTTGATACAATTCCACGATCATGGGAATGATATCATCGCTCGTGCGTACGTACGGACTATCGTCTCCACGATGCGATGAGATTCATTCTCCATGTTAACCATTCATAAACGATTATAAAGTATATATACTGAATAATAATGAAATATATGACATAATAATGATACTGGATTTATGTATATATATATGTATTTCATCTACTTAATTCCATTCAATTCAATAAGGAAACGAAAATAGCGTTCATGCGTACGTACGACCTACCGTCTCCATGAACGGTGTATTTCATTCCATTTATCAATCTATCATATATATGTATATGCTGAATATTTATTATATATAAATCATGTTTTATATTATGAAATTAAGGAAATAAGGATATAATTAATAAAGAACAACAAGTCGAAACACATACGATAAATGAAACGATTTTACCCAAAACGCTGCTTTAACATGGATTTACAAAAGAATGGGTAATATAAAGTCATAAGAGAACCATATATGATATCATAACAATGAATATGATTCTGTAATAAGTCAATGAAATTATTTAAATCATTATACAGGAGGTTCAAATACATATGAATCATATCAGATGTAAGGTAAGGGATAACTATTCCAATCTCGCTCTTATCCGAGATTGTTTATTCGTAAGTATTTAATGGGGTTTTTGTTATCATCCATGTCCCTGTTTTCTAAAAATGTTTTCATGCATGTTTAATGGAATTTTTACCCATTTTTAAATTTTACCACATGTTATGAAAGGAATCTTACTTTTTTTACCACACGAAAATCTTTTTGACTTTTCCGACAAAAGTATGAGGAGAATGTTATTTTTAACTTATACGACGTGAATGGATTTTTACGGTTTCATAACGCCTCATTTTTATGAAGCTTACTCTACAAGATTGCATGATTATTTTCAACAAAAACCTTTTCTTCTAAAATTTCATGGCATTTTGTGAAAAGAAAATGATTTTGAAGAAGAAAGGATATTTTCCTCAAGAATTCATTTCAAGTTTTTTATCAAAACAATTTTCCATCTAAAATGACATTATTTAATATGTTTATGTTTCAAGTATAATGTATCCATTATTTATATGGTTTGATTCTTCTTATGATGAAATGATATCCATTTTTTTATATGGATTATGTTATGATGGCATGATGTTTAAGAATCTCATTCTATTACATGGGTTATGCTATGATGTATGATTTATGATTTTGTGGCACACAAAAGAATGATTTCATTTTGAGATGGGTGAGACCAATATATCCCTCCAATGAATTGGGTAAAGATTTATATCTCATGAGATAGACATGCTTGGAATGGTAAGTTAATCCGGTTCAGTAATACAGGACTGGAACGAGGAGTGAACTCGATTCAGAAAGGGACTTTGTCCACTAAGATGGTCTTGGAAGCAATGCCTTTGCTACTATAGAAATCATATCACTTGCTTAATGGTTTCCACAATTACATGTTTTATTCCCATTCTATTTTATCATGATTAATGTTTATTTATGATCTATGCCTTACGTACTGCCTTCTTTTACGTCATTGCTCATGATTTTGATGTTTGAATATTATGATCATGTTTTGAAGTTCCAATGTATATGGTTTGTTTTATTTTCTCCATGCTTACCCTTACTGAGAATTTGAGCTCACCCTTTATATGGTTTCTTTTTCCTAGGATTTAAAGAAAGGTTTTAGGTAAGAAAATAAAAGGGGAAGATAATTAATGGAGATGTTGAAGATCTTTCACCATGATTAGAAGATTATATTTCGAGTTTCCAAAGACACTAAACTATTACGATCCTTGTGTGTCTGTTTTTGTTATGTATTAAGTATTCTGCAAAAGTAATGTAATGTCCATGTAAGTCAAGATTCGAGTCTCTAAATTCTTTATCCCATCACTCTCCCATTGGGCTTTGTCTTCACCAGGACCTCCATCCTGGAGTAAGTCCCAATCTCCATCTCCCTAGGTTGCTAACCATGCATAATCCCCTATTTCATATTTGGGATGCTAACCACGTGTAAGCCCCACTTCACTTCCCATGGACGCACCTTTCCCGACGTGATGGTCCAGTCTTTTCTCCCACTTGTTTCTCACACTAAGTAAGACTCACATGGGCTTAGAGTAAGCATCAACCATGACATCCTCTCTAGGACACCTGAGACTTTAAGCCATAAACTCTTCATAGAACTACGTGGACTTTGATCCTTCCCAAGGAAAGTTACGTAGGAAGCTTCCATGAGGTTCAAGCCTAACACCTATTGGTCTCAACCCCCTTCACATTGGTTCACCAACACCTCTTCTAGGAACTATGTGGAATTTGATCCTTTCCAAGGAAAGGTATATAGGAAGCCTCCATGAGGTTCAATCCCAACACCTATTGGTCTAGAACCCCTTCACGTTGGTTCACCAAACCATCCTAGAACAACATGGACTTTGATCCTTGCCAAAGAAAGGTATGTCGGAAGCCTCCTTGAGGTTCAATCCAAACACCTACTGGTCCCAAACCCCATCACATCAGTTCACCAAACCATCCCGAACTACATGGAATTTGATCATTTCCAAGGAAAGGTATGTAGGAAGCCTCCCTAAGGTTCTATTCCAACACCCACTAGTCCCGACCACTCTACGTTAGTCCAACCTCATCCCACATGATGTTAAACTGTACACCCCATTTTTTTCCCACAAGACATTAAACTGTACCCATTCTAACTATGTGAGATTTGATACTTATCTCCTATTCAAGCTATGTAGGAATACTCCCTTAGGTTCTACCCCAACCAACGATAATCTATTGTCAACATCAAATAGCGGCAATCCGTTTTGTCTCCCAATCAATGGTAAGACATTGGAACCCCAATCCGTGGTCAGCCATTGTCAACCTCAACCAATGGTAAGCTGCTGTGTCTCCCAATCAACGGTAAGCTGTTATGTTCCCCAATCTGCGGTTTTCCATTATCAAACCCAACCAGCGGTAAGCCATTGTGTTACTTATTCGATGGTAAGCTGGTGTAGTCCCCTTTATTGGGACCCATAGACTTGATCTTCCCCTCAAGAATCAGACCAACCCGGGCTGCTAACCATGCGTAAGCCCTAGTATATCATCAGGTCGTTGTCCTCTACAAACACCCCAATTCTATACCCCCATCCTGAACTACATGGACTTTGATCCTTTACACCTAGGCAGGGTATGTAGGAAGCCTCCTTGAGGTTCAATCCCATCACTCATGTCTCATCCTGGTCTATCCCTTAAGCCTATGTGTTTCGGGAAGGTAATATCCCAACCCCAAGGCTCCACTTCCTTCATGTACCATCCATACCGGTTGCCTCATCAGGTGTTCCATCACCCCATTGAACTACGTGGACTTTGATTCTCTGCCACGAGGATACATAGTAAGTCTCTTCAAGGATCAAGACCAACATCACCGTCACCCTCGCATCAGCTCCGTCTCAATCCCCATCCATTCTCAAAAATACATATCCATGTTGATTCTTACTCAGGCCTCCACATCCCAGTGAGATCATGTCACCCACTCTTTCACTGATCCTCATAGTAATCGGGTAACTAACCACGCATTAGTCCCATGATCAGTGTTCCCTCTAGGGGTTTCCCCCACCTGATCCACTTCAGTCAGTGTTCTAATCAGTCCGATCCATCTCTGATATATGTTAAACACATGGAATACCCTACGTTAAACATGAGAAGTTGAGTAAAACCTCAGAGACATGCCCATGGCATATAATTCCCCGTATTCGACATGGGATGCCTCAGGCTTCCGCACCCTCGAGAATCCCAATCATAAGGGAAAGAAACTGAAACATACTAGTGTTCCAGTGTCCAGACACACCAGTGATGCCCAACATGACTACTCCCCTGACCAAAGGTTTCTTCCACGATCATACCCCTTGGAATGTCTTGACAGAAGCAGTGTAATTAACTAGCGTCCATGAAGACATGGCACTGGGAAGAGTTTAACGAACAACATCTTAATCTATGAGGGAGACCTAGAATAGGTAACGAGTTCTGAGGAGGAATCCAAGGAAGGAGGAACCAACAAACCATCATCCCATTTTGATCAAGGTGTAAACGTCCCTGAATAAGTGACGGATGCCGCCCGCCTTTGGAAAGTGGGAATGTAGGTCCACACCTGTGCGCCCTCCTCTACAGATGAATGTGCACCCTGGAGAAAGTGTCAAAAATAGAAATGGTGAATCCCATGTGAAGTTATTCTCCTCAATGTGGAGATTAGTAGCATTCGAGACATCAATGGACTAGTGTGACACCATATCCAATTATCCCGCGCTAGGTCCTTCCAAGAAAATAATGGGCCTGGTATGAAACTCACCAGAAGTTGGGGCAATTGAACGTTTGACATCCCGATCTATGACATTGTCAGTGTGGATCATTCTTACCAACCATGGAAGATGGAATGGCGCTGGGGCACTGGATGTCAATTTCCTCTTTTCAGCACTAATGGTTTAATCTCCCTGCCTTCCAGGACCCAAGATGTTGTATCAGGAAACCAATCACCACCCACCTACCAATGTAGGGGTAGGGGCAATGTCACCGCGGAAATCCCACATGGATTCATTTCCCACATGGAAACCCCCATGTCTACAGTTGCTGGGTTCCCATGCCCTATCTTCCTGTCCAACTTCATTCAGTGAAGGGTGATAAACAACCTCGTCCGACGATATGAGGAGGAGGGGATCATCCCAACCAAATACATGACTAAATAGGACCTAGAGGAATCTGTGCCTCATCTCCACCTCTGCCCCAAAGGTCCATGTAGGGAGCCACTTCTCCCCACTCTGATGCACAACCATTGCCGGAACCTCTCCCTGAAACGCCTTGATGACTCCCTCCCCTATGCCGATGAGGTGAGGGATGTACGAGCCAGCCTGGCCGGGATCCTGTTCCAGGGGTTCCCAAGGAGGGCTCCCACTAGGACACGCCAGTGCCACCACCCAACCCCATGGGGTGAGGAACAAGTTAGCTATGAGCCTTTACTTCCAGCCCTAGTCTAGTTGACTTAACGCCAGCGTCAAGTGCATGCTGAGGAGGACGTCCTCCGATGGGTGTCAACAGTAGTGACTACCGTGGCCCGTGCCACCACTGATGCATACCATCAGTCTCCTATCTATGCCGAGTAGGGGCAATCATACACCCAGCCCAGATCGAGGCCCCAACCGCCCCACAGGTAGTCTGGGTCGACTCTCTTGGTTGTCGACGTAGGTAGTGCCTGTTTTGGGCCGACCCATGGAAATGACACCTAGTACGGAGGTCCTCCCCATACCACAACCATTGAGAATTTGGGTCTTCCTCGCTTCCAATCTCGGCATGTAGGTCCACCCCATGCCACCTTCAATCCAAATGAAGGTACTCCCCACAATAGTGACACTCAATATGAAATCCTCTTCCACACTCATAAAATCGAGTATGGAGTTGTTACTCCTGTCACGGGCTGTCGACGTGGAGATGTTACACATCCAGTCAATATCAAACATGGGGGCCTTACCCATGTTTTTACAGTAGCCGGTGAAGGTCCTCCTCACCCCAAAAATATGAGGAGTGAAGGTCAGCCTCGCTTCATCAGCACCCAACACGGAGGTCCTACCCGTGTTCGGCTTGACTAGTACATGGACCCTCCTGACAGTAACGTTGCTAGGGGAAATAAGCATGGAGGTCTTACCCATGCTCTTACTAACTCTAATACTTCCCGTAGATATTCCCTCTACACATCATCCAGTGGAGATGGAGGTCCTTCCCGTGTTCCCTTTGACATCTGTCCAGGTGCTCCTAGCACCCCATCTCACTCAGGTGGAAGTCCTCTCCACCCTAGTACTAGTTCGGCCGAGGGACCTCCTCAAGCCAAAAATCTACCTAGTACTGAAGATCCATCCCGTGGTATGAGGGTGGGTCGTTGCTGCCGAAAGGAGAATTCCAGAAAGGTTCAAACTAATATTAAACCTATCTACTTCTCAGATTCGGAGGCGGAATATGACTCAGCAATGGAACCCCCACCTCGATCCTCCGTGTCAAGGGCCGAGCCAGGAACAAGGCGCATCAGCCTCGTACTTCTGGAATGAAAGGTCCACTGGATCCCTGCCTCCTTCCGGAGATACATCATGGAGGATGAGGATTTGGAGTCCCCCTAGGGTCTGGTCGTGCAATCGCCACCGTCATCGCCAGGAGCACTATCTACCTCGACCAAATATCACAGAGAGTTGTTTTGGGGATTGATAGCAGATAACCATCAGTATGGTCCATTGCCAGCATCTGTAGTCCCTGTACTAGAAATCGTTGTCACCAGCCCATTGTATCATGATGTGGTGGCTACATCACTTCACTCTTTAGAGGATAGACCAAGATGCGATGGCTTTTTAGCTCGCTCACTGTATTCTCCACCGTCCAGCCTACCATCTCAGTGGTCTGTTTCTGTACTGCTACTGGTTCCCGAGCCACATCTAGTTGATGAGTGGGGCAACTAAGGGCTATAACCCGAGTCTGGTCAGAGGATCTTGTGGGAAATTCTTGCGGCGGGCCATTTCATAGAGATGTTTTGGCAATTTTTAGTGCCGAATTTTAGGTCACTGAAAGAACTCACCCAATAGGAGTTTGGATGATTTCACTAGACCCTCTGGGCAACTCACTTTCGTCTTCTTCATTGATGAGTGTCTTACCCCAAAATCCAGCCACACTTCGTAGACATTGGTCAACAATTCTGTTTGGTTGATTTGGCCGCACTCCCCATGGACCAATGCCTTGAGTCACTAGGCCTCAATAGGACCCTCCAACAACGATGCATCCAAAGCATTAAGGTGCTCTGCAGGATTATCAAGGAGGCTTCCCCCCACATGCAGATCCGTGGTTGGGGGTAGTACGCGGCCCTCCATTTTAGTTCTATCTGGTGCCAGCCCGATCTTCCAGGAGATATCAAGGATATGCCTCTAGGTAGAGTCACAGTTAACATGGCCAATCTATTAGCGGAAGAGAAGGAGACAAAACTACATGGGGAAAAATTACCCCCTGTGGGAGTGCCACAACTTTTGGACCCATTGGGAAGGGTTACTCGCCAACAGAGAAATCTACTGGGTCTTCTCGTTCCTACCGAGTCATTGGTCCTCAGCTGGATTCCCAACAAGGGTAAGGAGCATCTCAGAGCCGTCAAACCCTTCAACCCATCTGTCTTAGTACAAAAGATGGAGGATGATCCCAAAAATGTCGTGTTGCATCAATATATCACAGAGTATAAGAATATGGTTGATGACCTCCTTAATGAGTGTTCCACAGAGCAGTGAATAGATTACGATGATCCACGACCAAGGAAATAGGGACAGGCACAACTCCCCCTGGGTTAGTTGCCTCCGGGTTACCCTCACACAGATAGGGTAGAGGCTAGAACTTATAGAAAGAGGGTTCAATTTGTATCGCCAAATCCATATGAGCGATGTAATAATCCTTGGGACCCAGCTCAGGTTCCCCCAGATGCTCCACAAGCTATCCCACCAGCCGCTCCATAAGCTGTTGGGATTGCTTATCCTGTTGAAGAACCTGCCAATGCACTGGTGGTCAGGGACCCCCATCAAGACTAGAACTCCCACCCAGATGATCCCATGGAGGTGCTCATCGCTCGCCTCAAGGAATTGGAAATGCGAAAGGTGGAAATCCTGCCTGATTGAAAGCCATATATGGCATGGATGGATGATATTCCAGCACCCCTATGTTTCATAAATCCCACCTTCTCCCCCTTTAATGGGACGAGCGACCTACTGCAACATTTAGGCCACTTCATTTCAATGTGCGGACCCATGTTGGGAACTCTGGCGCAGTAGGAGGCCACCAAACTATGATATTTTGTACAGACATTGGAAGGACCCACATTTTTATGGTATAGCTATCTACCCATCGGGTCTGTATTCGGGCAGGAAATTGCTTTACCAGTTCAGTTCCAACACTTGGAAGATGAGTATTGCAGACCACTTCAAGTGAAAACAGAGACACGACGAGCATATTGCGGACTTTGTCGCTTGGTGGAAGGGTCTTACCTACTTCCTTGACATGCCACTATCTCAGGAGAAACTGTTGATGATGTGTGTGGGGAATGTCAAGACCAAATTATCCCCCTCTCTGATTATCCCAAATTACCTCGGGGGATTCTAGGATTTTTCTAATAGGTCCCAGTGCCTAGAGGAAGCCTTAAAACATGCCAAGGAGGTGCGACTATTTTCTCCTGCAACTCCCGCAAAAAGGGCCGCTAAGTCTGAACCCGCTGTGGTGGCCCAAATAGGGACCTCCAAGAAACTGGAGTTATTTCCGAGGGAGCCGCATCCATAGCCTCATAGAGACCCGCCACCGTAGGCGTAGTCTTCATCCCAGCAGTTCCCACCACAAAATTGGCAGGTGCCCCCGCATAACGCGCCTCCACTGCCCATGTGAGATAACCAAGTACCACCTCCTCGACAGGCTCCTCCATGCCCCCATCAGGGTCATGTTCCCAGAGCCCCCTTTCCAGACACGAGAAATTTGACCTACTCATTCAACTAGGCTCAGGTCCTCGGTTATTTCCATAGTTCCTTGGAACAGTGGATTGTGCGTTTTCCTCAATGCAGGTGGCCAGAAGAGGTGGATCTCACTGATCTCCCTAAATACTACCCCTATCAGCAGATCCTGAAGAATACCCTTAAACCGTGCTATGTTTTCAAAGGCTGTATTCAAGACTAGGTTGATAAAAACTTAGTTAGGTTAGTCCCAAATCCGGTGCTTGAGGCATGTGTATTCTTGAAGCCTGATAGCAATAGTGACCGTGAAGGCAAGTGGCATCAAGTTTCTAACCGCGGGTCCCAGAAGTTCGATGACTAGATGGATCATAAGGTGGTCGCCCATGCCCATGGTATTATCCATGCATGCATGAATTTACCTGATCCTTTAGAAGGTGTCACGTCACTCGTAGCCAGTACCTCTACGTTAACAGCTCAGTTGTCTTCTTCCTAAAAGAGAAAGCATCAACGACACAAGGGAAAACAAAGTCCCCCACAACTGTTGTTGTCATCCCGTACTCATAGAGACTTCATTCCCATAAAGATGGTGATTCCACCCAGAATCTATCCAATAGTGGATGATTCTTCAAGTTATATCCAAGGGTACACCTTGGTTAACACCATTGATATGGTAAAACCCTATATGATTTATGACGGTGAGGAGCGCCAGGAGGACCCTCCCAATGTCCCCATCCATCACCAGCGTCGACGGAGCCGTGGCTCTATTGGTCATTAGAGTGCCTCAGTCATCACTTCCATCCAGGCTGTGCATTCCACCAAAACTAGACAGTAGGCCCAACGTAGATCTCATCACACAAAACATTCTCATTTGGTGTCATCAGATCTTCCTTCACCTCCGTTTGTGTTTCTTGAGCATGAAGAGCCACCCCGATCGCGGCGTGATTAGCCAGACTCTGCTACGGACTGGTCCTAGTCATCTGGCCGTCATCCGGTAGTCACTTCACATGCTTTAGCTAGTGAGTAGTGGGACATTCCCAGCACCAGTCAACTGCCAGTCCAGCCCATAGGGCCTTCCATACCTCCTATCACAGAGCGTCCTCCTGTAAGCAGAAGATCATGCCTGTCATGGAATTATGATGCCCTCAAACACATTTCTATCATTATATCAAGGATCTCCATACATAAGGCCATTATCATGTTAGCAGATATGCGTAAATCCCTCATCGAGGCTTTAATAATCCCTCTTTAGTTCGAGAGGAGATTGCAGTCGCAGAAGCCTTCCATGCTAAGGCAGTCGAGCATGCTGAATTCCAGGGCATCATCCCATTCTATATAGAAGATGAAAGCTATTCCATATATAGGAACATCCATTCACTGTACATAACCAGCCATTTGAATGGTGTAGAGGTTTGTTACTGTCTTGTTGACACAGGCTCTGAGATCAACCTAATCCCGACTTGTACACTGTGAAAACTGGGGTTATCTAAGGATGATCTGATTCCCTTTGACCTGAAAATACCAGGTTATGATACGACGGAATAGACACCGGTTGAAAAAATTCACCTAAAGACCCAGTTCGGAGGTCTGGTTTCCAGCTCCGAGTTCATGGTTGTCTCCCAGGACACCGCCTACAATGCGTTGATGGGAAGGCCATGGCTCCACCTGCATGCGGTGGTCCCTTCATCGTATTACCAGTGCCTTAAGTACTCCCTTAATGGTCGAGTGGGTGTAATCCAAGGTAACACGTCTCCCTTTTCCTCTTGTGAAGCCAGCAACTGGGATGCCGACTATTATAAGAGCAAGGAAAAGAAGATTCAGTCTAACAAGGTCGAACACGTGACAACTGCGACCGAACCATGGACAGATCTGGATGATGCCTACATCCTTCCTATCCATCGATTGGAGGCTACAACCCTAGATATGGGACAATGCTTCACTATTTCTAGAACGATGGGGAATCACATTCCCAAGTTAAAGCAACGCTAGAAGATAACCTAATATTCTTATACGAATCAAGCCTTGGTGATCCCAAAGCCCCCTGCTCCCATAAGTTATCAGGATGTCCACCCCATAGCAATGAAAATACAACATGATTTCGTGTTTCTCTGGGTTGGGATAAATTGGATAAAACCAATGCATCACTATTGCTTCGATATCATCAAGAGTGGACCCTTGGGATGAAGACCAGATGGGATCAGATCAAAATCTTTCATCGTTATGGTTTCACCAGCACAGGAGTCCCCCGATGCAGTGTCTACCGCCGATCAGGAATGCACCAGTATCCCAACGGGATCTGTTGACTCAGAGGAAACTTCTCTTACTAAGAATCCCTCCTCCAAAAGTGAAGAATAGGATTTATAGGATGCTCCTCCTGCCTTTGAAGTTATTGTCTCCACAACGATCGATGAATTGGCACAGTTGAACCTCGGTAGCGAGGCGGATCCGAAAACCACATTGATTAGTTCCTCCATGCCAATAAAAGAGAAAAAATAGTATGTGGACTTTCTCGAACAACACCATGAAGTATTTTCTTGGAGTTATAAAGAGATGCCGAGACAAGATCCCCAGGTAGTTATCCACCGCCTTGGTCTCCCAGCAAATCACTGTAGGTTTAAGCAACCTCCCAGAAATATGCACCCTTCTCACGATGCCATGGTCGAGGACGAAGTTAAAAAGCTCCTCAAATCCAATTTCATTAGGGAGGTCTAGTACCCCAAATAGCTAGCCAACATTATGTCATCCAGGAAGAATAACAAATAGATTAGAGTCTGCATCAACTTCCATGACCTCAACCGTCATTGTCTGAAGGATGATTTCCCCTTCCTATGAAGAAATTGTTGATCGACGCTATAGATGGGTTCCAGGACCTATCCTTCATGGATGGGTACTCTGGGTATAAACAGATCCGAATGGATCCCAAGGATGAATATTATACATCCTTTAGGGAACCACAAGGTACTTTCTACTACTAGCTAATTCCTTCTTGTCTAAAGAATGCAGGTTCCACCTATCAATGAGATATGCATCGCATATTTCAGCTGGTCCTTGGGACATTGGTGGAATGCTATGTGGATGATCTGGTAGTCAAATATCACCAGCATCAGTACTATCTCAAAGACTTCTAGAATGAGTTTAGATTCCTTTGTTATCACCACTTGAAGATGAATCAATTGAAGTGTGCCTTCAGTCTCACCTATGAGAAGTTTCTCGGCTTCTTTGTCAAGTACCGGGGCATTGAGATCGACCCGGAGAAGATCAAGGCCATTATCATGATGTCTCCCTCGAGCAATATGCAGGATCTTCGAGGCTCCCAAGTCCATTTGTCTTACATATTCTGATTCATTGTGAATTTTGTTAGAAATTGTAAGACATTTTCTTAGCTCATGAAGAAAGGAACTGTTTATCAGTGGGATGAAGAATGTCAGATTTCTTTTGTAGAAATAAAGTAGTATCTGCTCCAGCCTCCAGTCTTAATGCCACCAGTTTTCGAAAAGTCGATGGTCCTTTATGTGAACACTCTGGAACAATATCTTGGTGCCCTTCTTGTCTATAAGAACAATGAGGTAATAGAGAATAGTCTCTACTATCTCAGTCACATGCTCCTCAATACAAAGACTAGATACTACCCTATCGAGAAATGTGACCTTGCGCTGGTATTTTGAGTACAAAAAGTTTGATATTACTTGCAGCACCATGAGGTACAACTAGTGTCCCGAGTATATCTGATGAAGTACATCTAAAACCACCCCATGTTGATAGGCCGTCTAGCTTGGTGGGTGGTGATTCTCCAGCATTTCGACATCTGGTTTTTCTCTCAGAAGGCTATCATGGGGAAAGCATTGGCAGATTTCCTCATCGCTCATCCATCTCCCATAGAATAGTCTCGGGACATTGATTTTCCTGATGATGCAATTCTATTGGTAGACCAAGCCATTCACTTTTGGAAAATTCACTTTGATAGTGCTTCCTGGAGCCCTACCGGTAGAAAGCTCAATGACCCCAAGCTCAACTGAGCAGGCTTGGGTATCATCTTCATCAATCCAGCACATGATGTTTTTTCATATTCATTTATACTGTCAGTGGGCTGTACCAACAATGAGGTGGAGTACCAGGCTCTCATCATTGGCCTCGAGCTAGCCCTCGAGATTGATGTTCCCCACTTGCATGTGAAAAGGGACTTTGAACTAGTCATCAGGAAAATCAACGGTGACTATGTCATTAGAAAGCCAGAACTCTTACTGTTTTTGGAACACACTTCCCAGCTGATGGCCCAGTTCCCATATTGGCTAGAAGTTACCCATGTACCTCGATCCCAGAACAGTCGAGCTGATGCTTTGGATAGCTTAGCTACATCTCTTGTAGAGCCTGAATAGGATGATTTGATTATCCACATGGCACACCAGAGAGTCATCACTCCCGTAACTCCAAGTGACAATGACAACCCATAGGTGATCCACCTGACATCTAGTACCTCCACATCTGGACCACTGGGTCCCCCAGATGTAGTGATTAAAGTGATGCCTGACTAGAGAACCTCCTTTGTCGAGTACCTCCAAAATGGAAATCTCTTGGTAGACTGGGTTGATTGCGAGCGAATATGATGCTGCGCATTATAGTTTACCCTCCAGGGTGGTCCTGGTCTTGAGATGATCCTCTAAAAATGCGGGTTTGATGGGTTTCTACTCTATTTACATTTAAGGAGATGAAATTTCTCAAGTCATACAGAAGGTTCATGCTGGTTCTTGTGGGGCTCATCAGACCGAGCCAAAACTATCTCACCAGATCTGGTGACTAGGGTATTTTTGGCCCTCCATGATCCACGACTGCATAAATTTGGCCAAGAGGTTCCATGCATGATGAATTCATGCCAACTTTGTGAATCGACCACCTGAGCCTCTCCATACTACCAAGTACTCTTGGCCCTCTGCGGTCTAGGGACTTGATGTTGTGGGACCATATCCACCGGTGATGGCTTGCCAATGCTGGTTCATCCTAACTGCTACGGATTTCTTTTCCAAGTGGGCAGTAGTGGTTCTGCTCAAGCATGTTAAGTCCCATTCTATTATTGACTTTGTGAGTTCCAATATCGTCTATCAGTTTGGAGTCCCTCACACCGTCCTCACCCATAATGACACCAACTTACGAGTGGCCAAGTTGAAGAAATTGTATACCAAGTATAATATCCATTATAACCATACCTCCAGCTACCACATGCAAGAAAATGGTAAAATCAAGGCCTTTAACAAAACCCTCTCTAACATCATGTAGAAAATGGTTTGTTAGAAAAAAAAGAGTTTGCTGGAAAATCTCCCCAATGCCCTCTGGGATTATCGAACAACGACTCGTAATTCCATGAAAGTAACCCCATACTACTTGGTGTACGGAATAAAGGTCATCCTGCCCATCGAGATATAGTTGACTTCATTGCGCACAACTATCTATGATCAGAAAGCACTCGATAAAGTAGATGAAATCTGTCTGGATGAATTGGAAGCACTCGACGAGAACATGCTTCATTCCCTACACAATATGGAAAGTCATTGGAACAAGATAGCTATAGCTTTTAACAAGAAATTTAACCTCCGTTATTTCCTACAGGGCGACTTGATGTTGTCCTTGAGAACACCAATGATACATGGTAGAAAACCACCCAAGATAGAGCCCAAATGGGAAGGGCCTTACATAATTCATATGGTTTATCCCAATGGTGAATACTCCCTAGTTACTATGGATGGAGAGTGAATAAATCCTCCCACAAATGTTAGGTTCCTCAAGAAATACTTCTCTTGAGTAAACCGGGGTCCTACATGACCTTAAAATATCATTTACCACATGACATTAAATATTATGTCGTCCCGAAGGAATTTAAAATGTATCAAGAGCTACATGACCTTAAACTATTATTCCCCACATGACATTAAACTATATATCATTGTGCAAGATGTTAAACTGTATTTTAATAACTAAGTATGGCTTGATTCCCATGATCGTGGTATACATAGGAACGCTTGGACGCCTTGTCTTGAGTCCAATCCCCATATTCCTTTTTGACTACCCCTGTATGCAGTTCTCTCGAGGGATCTCGCATGGTGTAGCATAAACTTATTTGGACACACTCAAGTTAGAATTACGATGATCACACCATATTCTACCCTCATCATTATTCTATTCACCCATGTCCTCACCGCATGACACGAAACTACATGACCTTCAAGAACTACATGTGGCTTGATTCCCATCCTTATGGGATACGTAGGAATGCCCATACATTTTTTCTATTGGCCCACCCCCAAAATTTAGGATATCCCCTCTTTTTACAGTATTACAAGACCTTAAACTATATTTCGTCCTGCATGATGTTAAACTATAAACAGTCCCGCACGACCTTAAACTGTCCAACGTCCTCATCACACGACACTAAACTACATGGAATTCAAGAACTACATGTGTCTTGATTCCCACCATTATGGGATATATAGGAACACCTGAACATTTCATCTATAGGACCATCTCCAACTTCAAAATCTCCCTGCAGGTCAAAAAATTGCATGGTACTGGACTTTTCCCTCCTTTACTTAGGTTTCATCATGACCACACCATACGTCGTCTTCCCTAGAGATCTTCACCTCTTTCATCATCCTGCTTAACGTTAAATTGAATGGGAACATTTATGCTTCACACCCTTCCTGTACTTGGGAATCCATCATCTTTCACATCTAAAAGGGCCCTTGAACGGTACAAATACTTAGCATAAGGTATCTCCTATAATTTTGGGCCAATTCCCTCAAGGACCTCAGACGATAAGTTGAAATAAGACCTGCATTGTGAATATGGTCAATAGTCGTTGCTCATTTGTTGTTCCCATTTCAGGTCAAATGATATGGATTTTTTGTTTCAAACATGGTAAATATCTATACTTTGTCATTGTCACCACCCCCATATGTCCCAAATATTTGGTGTAGTGGTTCATTTTTTCATGCTATCTCTTAAAACGTTAGTCTTCCTTGGGCAGGAGTGTGAGTCCAGCTATCATACCCTTATATGTTGGGGAAATCTCGGTCCTACTCCTTGTTTCCCACACCGAGCATTGCTCACATGGGATTAAGAGCTGTGGTAAGGAAATACCCACGTAAGGGGGTGGGGGCACATATCTATTGTCCAATCCCTATGACCTTAAACTAAGATAACCATCGTCCTCACCGCAAGATGTTAAACTACGAATCGGTTGGGACTTCCCATATCAGGTCCCTCGACCCTTTCGCCCCCCTGGACCAAGTTCTCATCTAGGATTGTGTAGTGTGATATGGACTCTGGGTCCTCATTCACATCGGTCTATTTTTTCCATGCCACACATATCCCCTTGATACACCCTCCATATATCGTCTTTTCAGTATGAACAGGCCCCCCCATGCTTCACGTGCCCCATCATTTGGGTTTCCATCACCATTAATATCCAAAAGGACCCCCGAAAAACATGGATTCTAGGCCCTAGGGATATCCTACCATTTCGGGATAATGTCCCCAAGGATTATGAGCAACAAGTAGATACAAGTCCTATGTTGTGAATGCAGTCAACGGTCAACACTCAATTGTTTTCCCCCAAACTCCGGTCACACAAATATGGATACTATGTTGCGAACATGGTCAACAGTTATCCTCTTCCATTGTTTTTATTTTTTGTTTTTCCATAGGAATGATGGTTCACCCTCTCCAGTCACCTATCCCATGCATATGACATTATACTAGGAATCTATGGTCCAAGCCCTATGACCTTAAACTAATATCACTATCGTCCTCACTACAAGATGTTAAACTATGAATTGGTTAGAACTTCCCATTTCAGGTCCCTCAACCTTTTTGACCCCTTGGCCCAAGTGATCATTAGGTTTTGTATGATGTGGTTTGAGCTTATCTCCTCATTCACCTCAGGCTACTTTCCACTCCATACACATCCCTCATTGGGATAACTTTCCCCTATTTGCATCCTTTCCGCATGACATAAAACTGCAAAAAATCCTTTTTCAGAACTACATGTGGCTTGATTCCCATCCTGCTGGGATATATAGGACCACCCGAACATTTTGTCTTTGGGTCCAACCCCATCACTTAGAAACCACCTTATCATCTTTTCCCTTTATCCTAAGTCCTTCTAGGAGAAGGGTATATGGAGTGGTATTGGATTATGTCTCCATTCACGTCGGGTTTGTAAAAACCATTCCACACACCTCTTCCTCCAAAGAGATCCTCATTCCCCTATCCTACACTCATATTTTTGGGTTGTCTACTCTTATGTTGGGATCCTCGACCCTATTCGGTGATTCATCAATGTTCCTAGGAGTACTCTCGTTTAGGACCTATAGTGTTAGATTCTACCTAGATATGCTCTCTCCCATTTTTTAGGTTTCGTGTTCCCCTTCATTTATGATTTCGTCAGCTTTCACATCTGAAAGGAGCCCAAAATGGAATGGATGTTTGGACCAAAGGATCTCTTACCATTTCGATCCAACTTCTCCAAGGATTTCAAACGACAAATTGATACAAGTCTCATGTTGTTAATACGGTCAACAGTTGACACTCAGTTATTGATCCCATTTCCAGTCGCACGATATAGATATTGTGTTTCAAACATAGTCAACATTTATCCTCCATTGTCATGCCAACCCTATCAAGCCCTAAATTTCGGTTGCATGATTCACATTATTTTACACTCCATCATGTCTAAGAGGAATTTCAACACTCTTGGTACAATCCCTCAGTGAAAATTTTTACGTTAGAAGGACAAAGATATGGGAAGGCGTCATTCGGGGATCCGCACCGATTTCACCATTACGTGTATCCCATGTGTTGGAAAGACCTCTTCCGCCGTTGTTTCCCTTACCGATTTTTACTCACATGGGCTTAGGGATCACATCGAGGTCTGCGCTCGCTTGGAAGAGTTTCGCATCCCCATGGTCTAAGCTCTAAGACTTTAAACTAAGATATCCTTATATGTCCTCTCCATAAGGCGTAAGAACCATAACCCTCAGAACTACATATAGTTGGATTCTCATGCTCATGGGATACATAGAAATTCCCAAACATTTCATCTTCGGGTCCAGCTCAGGTTCCACTAATTATCACTTATGTTCATCCTTTTAGACCCCAACTCTTATAGGATTGCATGGTGTGGCTTGTGTGGTCTTATTTCCTCATTCACATCGGGTTTTCAATAGTCGCACCACGTACTCCCCTTCTAGGAGTTAGTCCATCCTACCTCGTGTCATGCATGATGTTAAATTACGCCCTCAAAACTACATATGTCTTGATTACCATCCTCATGGGATATGTAGGAACACCTAGAAATTTCGTCTATAGGTCCTGCCTCATATTTTATGACCTTTTTTGGCCCCTCAGCCCAAGGTTTCTTCCCTGTAATTGTGCATGGTGTGATGTGGAACCCATCCCCATTCACATCTGGTATGCTTTATCACATCATGCGCATTCCACCTGAGACCTCGTTTCGCCTGTATATGTCCAAGCCATAAGACGTTAAACTATGCCACCTGGTCCCACTTGACTTTAAACTATTATTTCTTTATCTTAATACATTAAATGCATCGTTTGGTCCTATCACATGACCCTAAACTGTGACATTATCATCCTGGCCACATGAAGAAAAACGACACAGCATTATGATGTCCTCACTCGAAGGGAAATCATGTTGGGTATTGGTCATCCACCACACCATTTGTTAATGCCTACATGTGGCTTGATTCCTATAACGATACTAGGATTCTTTTTCCTCGATCTATCTCTTCACACAAAAAAACACACCATCCTAAAGAACAAAAAATATCTATCAAATGATGCTTCTTTTGGTGTGTGGACCAGACCCGCACAACCTTATCACCCCTAGAACTAGTAACTTACCCTACCATATCAAGAACTATGTATGGCTTGATTCTCATCCGAATAAGATAAATAGGAACACCCACATGATTTGCCTCGGTCCTAGCCTCACTTTCATTTTCAGTCCCTCAACCTCAGACCTCCCCAAGGTATACATGGTGATATGGACTCTAGGTCCTCATTCACGTCGGGTTTTATAACTACCTCACCATGTGTCTCCCTCATTCCTTACCATCTCTGGTCCAAGATCTAAGACCTTAAACTAAGACCACTATATGCCCTTTCTATAAGGAGTAAATATGACATTCACATAACTACATATGTCTTGATTCCCATCCTCAAGGGATATGTAGGAATGCCCGAACATTCCATCTTCGGGTCTAGCCCTAGGAATCTTAAAATCCTACCACACCTTTTCTTTGACCCCTTGGCCCGAAATCTTTCAGTAACATGTGGTGTGATGATTTCCTATTGCTATTATCATTCACGTCGGGATATGTACCACACCACACGTTCCCATTCTGGGTAACCATGTAACTACAACTCTACCATGAACAAGTTTAGGATGCCCCATAATAACTATGGGATGCATCAGGTCCGTCGCTAGATAGGATTTACCCTATCAGTGTTAGTCTCTGACCAATCCATGTTTAAGAACTACATTTGGATTAATTCCCATCTTCATGGGATATAAAGGAACACCCAGGAATTTCACCTTGGGCCCATCCCTAGGGTTATCAACCCTTCTGGCCCCTCGACCACGATTTTGGTCCTAGAAGTATGACCGTTTAAACTAGGTGAACCGTCCTCACTGTATGGCACTTAAACTACGTGTATATCATCCTTATTGGTATGACATAAAACTACATGGAATTTCAGGTCCTTACAAGAGAGGTCCTATTCAGAAGTAAGTTTGATCCCTAATCAGACCAAAGCACCCACCTAATGTGTTTCCACCACAATGGCATAATTTTAAGAGTGTTGGACTCCATTCAAACTACCCATCACTCCACCCTTCACACATTTCATGCCCATTATTTGGACCCTTGTCTTATTTATTGTATAAAGGAACCCCCTAATAGTACAAATGTTCGGCCTATGGATCGCCTACTATTTTGGGCCAACATTCTGGAAGACTAATGGATAATATTTTGATTCAGGCTCTATGCTTCGAACATGGTCAGTAGTCAGTCCTCATTTGTTGTCCCCATGCTAGAATAATGAAATAGGGAAGCTGTGTTTTGAACATGGTCAACAGTTATCCTTCATTGTCATGCCACCTACACAACATTCCAAATCTTGGGTATCGTGATTCACACTTTACACTCCCATGTGTTTGGATTGATTTTAATTCCCCTGGTGTTGCCCCGCTCTTGCACTAGAACACATTGGGAAAATGGAAATTCGACTATTCCGAGACCTTTGTCCTCTAGTCAGGCCTCCATCTTTCTTCCCAAAAATTTGGAATGGTTTTTCAAATAATGGATTCCCAAATCTTGGCCGACACTCTCACATTCAGGAAGAATAAAAAGGTGGTCATCCCTTGTTTCTCACATCAGGCCCGAACCACGTGAGCATAGGGATTGATCGCTGGATGTTTCATGAATGAAAAAAACATATGGCGGGCTGAGATAAATAATGGAACTCATTCATGAATCCATCATAAACAGTTAAAGAAAGAAAGTACATTCAAATGTTTAAAAGCATTACAACACCTGAGGATCGACCCCTCCCCTGGACGGGTTGACCCCTTCAAAAGAGCGTTGTAGCTCTGCCACTCTCTAGCTTGTGGGGTCTTGGATTCACTACCGCCTGTTTAGTTCCCACTCCTCCTCGACAGTAATGGGGAGTAGTTTGTCAGCTGCATTCTGGGCTTGCTACTCGTCACTCTCGACGACCGCCATCTCCTTGGAGGCTTGCTTCATCCATCCTTCATCTTCTTCCAATTGGGCCTTCAACTGAGATATAATCTCTGATTGCGCATTGAGGAAAGCGAAATGATCATCTTCCTAGAACTGTAGTTGTTCAATTTCATTTTTAGCCTCTTGGAGCCTCTTGATGTTCACCACTTTTCTTTTTTTCCAACCCACACCAAGGCCACAATCATATTCTCGAATCTTCTTCGCCATAAGATCTCAGATGAGCATGTGAGGATTCTGAGCATGTACTCCCCCAATGCATAGTTCATGCAGCCAGGATCGAATCCACCCTATATGTTCTATCCATTTTTCTTGAGGGGTCTCATCAATGAAGCGCTTGATCAGCTTCCATGACCGGTGATGGACAATTTTTCTATCCTCCTCATTAGAGGTTGCCTCGTCCAGATCCACAGGGTCAGTAGGTTCATATATAGGGAACACGCCCAAGAACTCATCAATAGGGTTTTCATCTAGTGTCTGGTCGAGTATATAAGGACCTGCGTTGTCTGCTCGATCCTCATCGTCCGATCCCACATCAATGATCTCAGGCTCTGCCCGGCTAACGGTCCCACCAGTGATTGGGAGTGCCGTAGCTTGGTCAGTTTGGGTATCTTCCTCCACGACCACCGGCGTTCCCTATGGAGAGGAACTGACAGGAGTTCCAGCCAACCTTTCCAAGGTATCCCATTCCATTAGAATAACTATGCATACAAAAATTGAATGGATGTCAGTTAACCTAATCAATGGGTGGAAGTTATGAATTCTGTAAAGAAGACTCACAAAGCTCAAATAGTCAGTCTCGCTCCTGGGTGGTTGCCATCAGAACCCCGAAGTGTGGCCCTCCATAAATCTTTGGGAAGTATAAAAACTCTGGAAGAACCATCCCAAGTGTCCCAGCCCAGCTAAATGTGGTAACCTCCATAGCTACATGCACATATCCCGAAGGCCCCACAACTACATCTACGGTCAGGAGGGAGTGAGTTTTTCATGGAAGTACCTCTTGAAAAGTTCAAATATCTGTTGAGAAGTCCTAGATAAGCTGTATGAAGACTCTGGGGAATTCATTTAGGGTTTTTACCTCAAGGGCCTCTGCAAAATCTTCCAACTCCGGGTCTGAATCACCAACCTCTCCCTCCTCCATAGGTCTCCCTCTACCGGACCCATCCAAGAGGAATCATTCGATTCTTCTAGTATAGGGAAACACTCCCTCAATTCAACAGCCGATAACTGAAGAGGATTTGTTCAATCCAACAACATCTTTACCTGATTCTTTATTGGATACAAGGCACCCCAGGAGTGCACGAAGTCCTCCAACTCAGCCAGGAATTGCTCCACCTCTTCCTGGGCTACTACATGGTCGGCCTTGACAGGGATGATCCACAGTAAATCCATCCTAAGATGGTTCAGGTGTTTCCACATCTCAGATGGGTTGAGGAATTTACTTTTGACTTCCTAGATGTCCCAGGCCTCCGGGAAGACAACATTTTCCAGAATGTCTATATGGCGTAGCTGTTTCCCCAAATCCTAGGTGGATATCCTGCAAAACCCCCGGGGCGGACTACCCTCCAAATGACTCTACTCCTCTGGGACCTCTGGGACTTCCGCTACTGCCTCCCTTTCGACCAGTTCGTGCCTCACCACCACTACCTCCCTACCACCAAGGGATGTCCTCGCAACCTGATGGCCCCGACCTAGAGGATGGGGAGACACCCAGTCACTGACCCAGACGGTCTACCACTTCTGTATCTTTCCCATGTATGTCACCTTCCAACTCTTGGCATATTCCTTTACCAGTATGAAGATAGTTGAGGGAAGAGGCAGCTTGTTCCACATATTCCCATCCTCCCATGTGAACATGAGCCACATTTGCCTCATCACTCACAATTGATCCTCGTGGCGCACCCCCAAATAGACTTGTGGGGTTAGTCGCTGCATACACCGAAACTACCTCGAAAAATGGTGTTGGGTGTATGGATCATAGAGGGACTCATGGTCCACCCACACCACCATCACTCCACCCTAAAAGGCCAAGAGGTAGGACTGATGCTCTTCCATTCCATCACCGTCATCAGTAAACACACCTATTGGAAACGAGAACATGATGAAATTGAACTCGTATGCCTTCCAGACTCGATTCAACACTTCCTATAGGGTTAGATTGGTCAGAAATCTCCCCACAACATTCAATATGTCCAGGAGGAAATTCGATCAAGGAGGATAAATTTGGTTCAGATATTCATAGATACCCTTGACATGAACCACTATCCACCCATAAAGAATGTGGAACGACCCACATATCCTCTGAATCTTCTTCCCCTTGCTGATGTGCCACAAAATCTTATACAACTTGGCAAGCATCGGGATCCCAAGGTTGAACCATCCCCCTGTCGCCAAAATGGATGCCATGATAAACGTACTCAGTCGCACACCCATGTTTGTGTCCCTCACCAGCAAGATCCAACCACAGATAAGTACTGCAACGAATGCAGCCAACCTAACCAGTAATTGCTGCTCGGTACTGACACTAAACCCCCATGTTTTCCACTAGATGGCCTCTAAAATTCACCAGTATGAGTGCTCTTTGGCTCGTTGGACCCCCTTCAGAATGGTTCGAGGCCTCACAAAGAATTTCTCATCTTCTGGAAAGTTTAGAAACTGATTGAACCACCACTTCAAGTGGACGTCTCTCACTGACTCATTGTCCTCTCCCAGTACCAGGTCCATCAATTCCTTCTCCCATTGTGGAATATGCTCCAAATCCTCCCATGCACTCATAACGGGGAGGAAATCATCATACATCACCCCCAGTAATGGGACCCTTTAAAACTTATGCAAGACCTATAGGCTGATGCCGACCTCTCCATGGTACAAATGGAAGGTGCTGGTCCTCGATGACCATCTTCTCAGCAACTCTGAAATCAGTTTCTTTGGCTAATAGATATGGAATTTAGAGGCCCAATATACCTCATATAGGTCCACTCACCTCAGATCTACCGCGAACCCCTCGCATGAGGAACCCACCTCGTAGGCCCAGACCCAATCGTCCATAAAGTTTCCACCCTGGCACACATCCCACTTGTCAGTCAACCCCTTCTCCGATTTCCCCATGGATGGATTAAGAATATTATGGTAAAGTGGGGGAGATTTGTCTGGATGTAATGCTTTCCCATCAACATTATTCACCTGGTTTTACTGGCAGTCAGTGTTGACAGGCGCGAAGTACTCCCAAGTATGTCCATCAGCCACCCTGAAGCACTAGCGCTGGCACGACGTGCTCCTGAACCAATAATCTTGCGCGTCCCTGGTTGCTTTAGGGATGAAGACATCATCCCTATGGCCAAATATAACGACCCATACTTTACATACATTGTTAATACTTCAAAATTGAAGCATACTTATTACAACATATAACAAAACCACGAAAGGACCGTATAGGTATAGTGTCTTTAGAAACTGGGAAACATAAACAACTGGTTCATGAAGCATCTACTTTTCCTCCCATTTATTTCATCATATCTAGAGTCCCTTTTTGGCATAGTCTACTTAATAACCTTCTTCCTGACCTGGGGAAATAAAACATACAAAAGGGTGAGCTCAAATGCTCAGTAAGGGTGAACAAAAGAAATATCAATCACATCGTATACATAAGAACATAACATTTGGAAATCTTAACCTGCAAAAGTGATCATAATTTCATAACATGGGATAAATCATGGCAGTGAAATGTAATCACAATAATCATAACTTAAAATATGAAACTTTGTGGCATACACACATAATCATAGATAATCATTTCTTGTTAGTCAAGACTCATTTCCAAGACTATCTTAGTGGACAAAGTCCCTTTTTGAACCGAGTCACCCTCGTTTCAGTCCTGTTTCACTGAACTGGTATAACCTACCATTCCAGCCATGTCTATCTCATGAGATATAAAATCTTTACCCAATGCATTGGAGGGAGATATAGGTCCCACCCATCTCATAATGATACCATTCTTATGTGTGCCACAAAATCAGAAACCATACATCATTTCATAACCCATGTAATAAAAATGGGATTCTTAAACAACATGTCATCATAAAACAATTCATATAAGATAAAGGAATTCATAAAAATAATTCCATCACAACATAATCAAATCAATGTAATAATAGGGATAAAAACAGAACCCTATATTATCTTAGATGGAAAATAATTTTGATAAAACACTTGAAATGAATTCTTGAGGAAAATATCCTTTCTTCTCCAAAAACACTTTTCCTTTCTTAATATGTCATACAATTATAAACTAAAAGAAGTTGATTAAAAATAAACTTGAAAACTTTTAAAGGAAGCTTCTTGGAAATAATGTTTTAAAAATCCATTCATGCCGTATAAGTTAAAAAAAACATTCTTCGTACTTTTTTCGGAAAAGTCAAAAAGTGCCTCGTACGAAAAACGACAAAAGATTCCTTTCATATATTTTACAAAAAACTTACCGAAGGGTAAAATTGGATATAAACTATTGTAGAAGGATGGAAATAATATTACATATTGAGGGAACATGGATGTGGATGATAAAATACACCCCATTAATTACCAAAGTAAAAACAATCTCAGATAAAAGTGAGATTGTGATATTTCCCTTACCTTAGGTCCGACTTGCTTTGTAAGTATTCGAACCTCCTGTATAATGATTTAAATAATGTTATTGACTTATTAAAGAATCATAATTATTTTTATGATATCATATATGGTCATATTCTTAGCTTCTTAGTAGTAATATTTCATTGCTACTTGTTATTTGGGTGTTTATAACTTTTTTTCTTATGCGTGTTTTGTCGAATAAATTCTTATTCTTTTATTTAGGTTATAGATACCTCATTTCCAGAATGGTATTAGTTTAATATATATCATATTCATTCATTCAATTCATTTATATAATCGTTATGAAATGAAAATCATGTAGAACGAGTCGCATCACATCGTGGAGACGGTATTCCGTACGTACGCACGAGTGATGATATCGTTCCTATGATCGTGGAATTGTATTGGAGTATATGTATACTATTTCAGAATCAATATAACTTTATAATAGTCATATATAGTCATTATTTACACCATTATACCCATCCAAGTAAGGTGGTGGTGGAAAATAGATTACACCACGGCGTGGAGACGGTATTCCGTACGTACGCACGTGCGGTGATTTCTTTTTCCGTAGGATGGATAGACGGTGAAATAGGGTTGTTTCATACTTATAATAACATATCAGTATATTATTGATACTTATGTTATTACTTAATAATGAAACAACTAAAGAAGAATAAGTGGAAGAAGAACTAAAGATGAAAGAATCGGTAACGGACATTACCTCTTCTTTGAAGTGCTTCTTTGAGACCTTCTCTTAGGGCACTAAAATTGGTCTTTGAAGAAGACCAGAACCTCTAGGATGTCTATAGGGAAGTGGAGAGGGGAAATTGGTAGGGGTTGGCCGATCTTGAAGGCTCATAGTGGTGTGAGAAAGAGGGGGAGGAGGTGTCCTTTTATAAGGGAGGAGAGGGGCACCTTTGGAATAACTAAAACTATTATTTTATTATAAAGTCAAGTTCGGTTTTAAATAGCGCCAAATTGATATATTTCTAAGCTAAGGTGGGGATGGGTCTAAATCCTCTCATCCAATAGAATTTAGACAAGTTTAGGTTCCTATTTTAACCTTATCATTTAGATTTAACATTAAGTTAAATAATTTTACTTTTACCATGTCATCTTGTGTTCTTATACTATAAGGTTAATAAACTTACTATAAGCAGCCAAACGAACCCCAAGTTGTTTATTATTAATATATATAACCTTATATTAGTCATTTTGCCTAACCTTAGATTTTTAGGAATAAAATAACAATTACCAATATAATATTTGTTTTAAAAACTATTTTATGTCAATTTTGACACTATTTAGTAATTGATTTTTGTGAAACACATAACAGATTTATTAGTTCAAACCAAGTTAATTAAATCAATACTAACATGTCATATTAACCTAGAAAATTAGTGGGATTCATAAAAAGTCTCAAATTACATTTATTTTGGTGTTTATAACATCAATTATGTCAATATTTCATTAATAATATAATTACTGCATCATCATTGTGTCATAAATAAATTAAATTATTTAATGTCTCAAAATTAAAAATAAAATACCATTATGTAGGAAATCGTTTTATCTTTCTAATGAATATTTATAGTCAAATTTATCTTATGTATAACCCCATATTAAAAATTATTTACTTATTAAACTTTGATTTTAACTATTTTAACCCTTCTTTAAATAAATTAATAATAAATGTCCTAATCTAATCCAAGTGGGCCTAAATGGTCATATTTTATTCCTAATTTTGTTTTTGGTCGAATTACACTTATCCAATAGAATTAGGACATGTGTTAGGGTAATAATAATATCATCTTTACCCTTAATTACCCTATTTACTTTTTATCGTGGTAAAAAAAAGTAAAAAGTTACTATTCACCAAAAATTATTTTCATCTCATTGAACCACATTTTAGTCCTTGATATTAACCGTGTCTCTCGGATTTTCGAAATTCCACTCACAGAAGCGGTAAAATTAAGTTTTATGAAAAATTCAGTTTTTTAACTACCACTTAGTGGTTTCACTATTCATCAAAAATTGAAAGTTTTCAGAAAAATACCAAAATTTCACCCTAGGCTAATTTTGGTATTCCGGATCCAAAAATGAAGTCCATTTTGAAAAATAAAATTTATAAAATTTCAAAAAGTGGTTATTACTATTCATAACGGCTAGTTTTAATAATATTTGAATAGCATATCGTTGTTTAGTGAAACTCGGTATTGCGTACGACGCACGCTATCGAGGAAGGTCGCAATTTCGTGTAAAGAAAGCCAAGCAAGTGTTGTGTAGAAAAAGATTCCTTTGATGATTTATATAACATAAAAGTCTCAGGTGTTACATTCTACCCCCCTTAAAATGAAGTTCTCCCTCGAAATTCATCACTTTGTAACAAACAGATGAGGATACCTCTCCCTCATCATATCCTCAAGTTCCCATGTAGATTCTTCTAATTGGTGGTTCCTCCATAAAATTTTCACCAATCGAGTGGTCTTGTTTCGTAGGACTTTTTCGCTACGATCCAGAATCTCTATCGGTTGTTCTTCATAAGAAAGATCTTGCTCCAGCGGTACAACTTCTGAGCTGAGTACATGTGAAGGATCAGGTATGTACTTTCTCAGGAGAGATATATGGAACACATCGTGAACTTGAGAGAGATTCAGTGGAAGCGCCAATCAGTAAGCTACCTTCCCAACACGATCCAGTATTTTGAAAGGACCGATATATCTAGGGCTTAACTTCCCCTTCTCTCCAAATCTCACGACTTTCTTCCAGGGAGATATCCGTAAGAACACTTTATCACCCACTTCAAACTCTAGGTATTTTCTTCGGCTGTCGGAATTACTTTTCTGTCGACTCTGAGATGCTCTTATGTGTTTTTGAATAGATCTGACCTTTTCTGCCATTTCCTCAATGAGATCAGGTCCTAATAGCTTTCTTTCCCCAAATTCATCCCAGCAAGTTGGAGTCCTGCATTTCTTTCCATAGAGAGCTTCATAAGGAGCCATCTGAATACTGGAGTGAAAGATATTATTATAAGAAAATTCCACCAAAGTTAGGTGTTGATCCCATCCTCCTTTGAAATCCATAGAGCAAGCTCTCAACATATCTTCTAGGGTTTGAATTGTTCTTTCAGACTGACCGTCTGTCTGAGGATGATAAGCAGTGCTGAAACTCAACTCTGTATCCAGAGTATGCTGAAGACTTCGCTAGAACTTTGAGGTAAATCTCGGATCCCGATCTGATATAATAGAAAGTGGTACTCCGTGCAATCTTACCACTTCCTTTACATATATCCTGGCAAGCTGATCCAGAGAGAAGTCCTCTCTAATAGCAATGAAGTGTGCAGATTTGGTAAGATGATCAACTATGACCCAGATAGCATTATTGCCTTTGGATGTTTTAGGAAGTCCTGTGACAAAGTCCATAGTGATGTTTTCCCATTTCCATTCGGGTATGGGTAATGGTTGTAACATCCCCTTAGACTTCTGTCTCTTAGCTTTAACTTGTTGACAAACCAAGCATCGAGAGACATATTCAGCAACATCTCTTTTCATGCCATCCCACCAGAAGTACTCTTTCAGGTCCCTATACATCTTCGTGCTTCCAGGATGAATAGAGAATGAAGAACTATGAGCCTCATCCAGCAGCTCCTTCTTTAATTCGGGGATGGGAGGAACACAAACACGATTCCTGAACTTTATTATCCCATCACAATCAAGGTTGAACTCAGGAACATTTCTCACCTTCTTTTGTAACTCGACATCTTCTTTCTGTGCCTCTTTAATCTTCACATGTATAGATGGTTGAACATCCATTTGAGAAAGATAAGATTTTCCCCTTCCATTATAATTCCAAGATCCATCCTTTGTAAATCCATAAATATTGGATCTTTTGTGATCCTCATCATGGATAAACTAGCATGGTCTTGTCGACTTAATGCATCTGTCACCTTGTTTGCTTTCCCAGGGTGGTAATGGAGTGAGCAGTCATAATCCTTAATCAGCTCCAACCATATTCTTTGACGCATATTCAGCTCCTTTTGTGTGAAAATATACTTTAAAATTTTATGATCAGTATAAATATCACACCTTTCACCATAAAGGTAATGCCTCCAAATATTTAATGCAAAGATTACCGCAGCTAACTCCAAATCATGTGTTGGGTAATTTTGCTCATGGATTTTCAACTGTTGTGAGGAATAAGCTATCACCATATCATTTTGCATAAGAACACACCCCGATCCCTTCTTGGATGCATCACTGTAGATCACAAACCTTTCTCCACTACAAGGCAGTGTGAGCACAGGTGCACTGGATAACCTTCTTTTCAACTCCTTGAAATTCTCTTCACATTATTCCGTCCAGACAAACTTAACTCCTTTCCGAGTCAACTTGGTGAGTAGATTAGATAATCGTGAAAAATCTTTCACAAAACGTCGATAATATCCAGCCAAACCAAGAAAACTTCGGATCTCAGTTACTGTTGTTGGTCTCGACCATCTTTCAATAACCTCTGTTTTTGCTGGATCCACAGATATCACCTCTTTTGAGATTATGTGACCCAAAAATGCAACTTTTTGAAGCCAAAATTCACACTTGGTAAATTTGGCATAAAGCTTCTCCTTTATCAGGGTCTTCAATATAATTCTCAAGTGATCTTCATGTTCTTCCTTGCTCTTTGAATAGAAAAGAATATCATCTATAAAGACTACCACAAATTGATCAAGATAGTCTCTAAAGACTCTATTCATCAGATCCATGAAGATAGCAAGGGCATTAATAAGACCAAATGGCATCACTATAAATTCATAGTGTCCATACCTTGTACGGAAAGCCGTATTTGGTATATCCTCCCTTTTGACCCTTAATTGATGATACCCTGAACAAAGATAAATCTTGGAAAAGTATTGAGGTCTGCATAGTTGGTCAAATAGGTCATCAATGTGCGGGAGAGGATATTTTTTCTTGATAGTGATCTTGTTAAGTTCTCGATAATCAATGCAGAGTCTCATTGATCCATCTTTCTTTTTAACAAATAGAACAGGTGCTCCCCAAGGTGACGCACTAGGGCGTATGAATCCCTTATCAAGATTCTCTTGGAGTTGCTTCTTCAATTCCTGCAACTTAATTGGGGTCATTCTATAAGGTGTCTTTGAAATAGGCAAAGCACCCGGTACGAGTTCTATTGAGAACTCAACTTCACGATTTGGTGGAAGTCCCGGTAATTCCTCTGGAAAGACATCATCAAACTCCCATACAATGGGAATATTATTAATCACGAGTTTCTCACTAATCATTTGAGATAAATAACCTTCATTTAGTGGAATCAAGACCCATAAGATGGAAGAAATTTCCACTAGAAGGTTATGTTCATCCTTGCATTGATAGACGATCATAGATTGATCTGGAATATGAAATGTGACTGCCCTTCTTTGGCAATTGATATGAGCTCCATATAAAGAAAGACAATCCATGCCAAGAATCACATCAAATTCCACTATAGGAAGGATCACAAGATTTGCAGGAAGCACTTTCCCACAAACTTCAATCGGAGAAGAATTATAAACTTTTGATGTGACTGTTGTGCCATTAGGTGTTGTTACAGCTAACTCAACATCTAATTTTTGAGGTAATACGGTGATACCCTTATAAAATTCTTCATAAATAAAAGAGTGGGTGGATCCAGAATCAAATAAAACATTTTCTACTTTAGAGTGGATGGTAAGTGAACCTTTCACCACATCGTTATCGTACTCCACATCGCTGATAGAAATTGCATGTGACTTTCCTTTGTCTTTAGCCTTAAGAGTTTGTTGACATCGACCATCATAATCAACCCTTGGATTAGGGCATTTATTGGCATAATGCCCCATCTCCTTGCACTTAAAACATTGAAGTGTAGTAGGTTTATTCTGTGTATCCCTTCCTTTATTTGCATCATTAGACATCTTCTTCCCATCATTGCGGCATTCAAATGCCCGATGACCTTCCTTTCCACATTTGAAACATTTACTTGTCCCTTTAAGACAAATCCCTCCATGTTTCTTTCCACACTTTGAGCATAAGGGAAAGCTCATCTTCTTTTCAGTGTGCTCTTTAGATTTTCCTTTGAATTCCATTTTCCTCTTCCTGTCAAAACCATATGAATGATGGGTTACTCCAATCTCCATCTCGAATTTGAGAGCACATCGAACGATTTTCTCGTAGCTATTGAAGTCCCTTATGGCTAACGCCCTTTGAAGACTTGGTTTTAAGACACTAAAGAATCGATCGATCTTACTCTCAGGTTGGATAATAATACAAGAAGCATACCTTGCAAGTCTTGTAAAATTTGCTTCATAGGTACCAACATATTCATCATCCTTTTGCTTCAGTTCAATAAACTCTTTCTCCATCTTTGTTCGGAGAATACGAGGGAAGTACTTATTGAAAAATAAGTTCTTGAACTCGTCCCATTCCATGGACTCAATTTCATCCCTTTTCCTCGTATTCTTAATAAGATTCCACCACTGATCAGCATCTCCTTCCAAAACGATACACTGCTAGGATGAATTTATCATGTTCAGAACATTGAAGAACTGAAAATATCTTTTCAGTAGTACTAATCCATTGTTCAGCAACTAATGGATTAGTAGACCCGCTGAAAGAAGGTGGATGCTGCCTCATGAAGGATTAAACAGAATGTTGCTCCTTCCTTTGCTCGTTTGTAAGTCCTGCATGATTCATAGCTTGAGAAAGTTGTGTGATCATGGCTACAAGATTTTATATTCTAGCTCCCATAACATTTGGTTGCTCAGGGGGACAATCATTGCATTGCCCGTCACATTCCACGTTAACACGGTTCCTTCGGGTTCCAGCCATTGACTAAAACCAAGAAGAATAGTGTGAGAAACACTAATTATAATAGGAAAACCATATAATCAAGAATAAAATTTCACACTTAAGGTCTTATCCTAGGTTATTCATGGCCATTTATAAAACACTAAGATTGTGTTCTATGCTTAGACTTATCCTTAGGGTTCTTACTAAGGCTTTCACATCCTAGTTTCCAAAGGTTGACTATACCTTTCCTCTGATACCAACTATAATGACCCATACTTTACATACATTGTTAATACTTCAAAATTGAAGCATACTTATTAAAACATATAACAAAACCACAAAAGGACTGTATAGGTGTAGTGTCTTTAGAAACTGGGAAACATAAACAACTGGTTCATAAAGCATCTACTTTGCCTCCCATTTATTTCATCATATCTAGAGTCCCTTTTTGGCATAGTCTACTTAATAACCTTCTTCCTGACCTGGGGAAATAAAACATAAAAAAGGGTGAGCTCAAATGCTCAGTAAGGGTAAACAAAAGAAATATCAATCACATCGTATACATAAGCACATAACATTTGGAAATCTTAACCTGAAAAAGAGATCACAATTTCATAACATGGGATAAATCATGGCAGTGAAATTTAATCACAATAATCATAACATAAAACATGAAACTTTGTGGCATACACACATAATCATAGAGAATCATTTCTTGTTAGTCAAGACTCATTTCCAAGACTATCTTAGTGTACAAAGTCCCTTTCTGAACCGAGTCACCCTCGTTTCAGTCCTATTTCACTGAACCGGTATAACCTACCGTTCCAGCCATGTCTATCTCATGAGATATAAAATCATTACCCAATGCATTGGAGGGAGATATAGGTCCCACCCATCTCAAAATGATACCATTCTTATGTGTGCCACAAAATCATAAACCATACATCATTTTATAACCCATGTAATAAAAATGGGATTCTTAAACAACATGACATCATAAAACAATTCATATAAGATAAAGGAATTCATAAAAATAATTCCATCACAACATAATCAAATCAATGTAATAACAGGGATAAAAACAGAACCCTATATTATCTTAGATGAAAAATAATTTTGATAAAACACTTGAAATGAATTTTTGAGGAAAATATCCTTTCTTCTTCAAAAATACTTTTCCTTTCTTAATATGTCATACAATTATAAACTAAAAGAATTTGATTAAAAATAAACTTGAAAACTTTTAAAGGAAGCTTCTTGGAAATAATGTTTTAAAAATCCATTCATTCCGTATAAGTTAAAAAAAACATTCTTCGTACTTTTGTCGGAAAAGTCAAAAAGTACCTCGTACGAAAAACCACAAAAGATTCCTTTCATATCTTTTACAAAAAACTTACCAAAGGGTAAAATTGGATATAAACTATTGTAGAAGTATGGAAATAATATTACATATTGAGGGAACATGGATGTGGATGATAAAATACACCCCAGTAATTACCAAAGTTAAAACAATCTCGGATAAAAGTGAGATTGTGATATTTCCCTTACCTTAGGTCCGACTTGCTTTGTAAGTATCCGAACCTCCTGTATAATGATTTAAATAATGTTATTGACTTATTCCATAATCATACTTATTTTTATGATATCATATATGGTCATATTCTTAGCTTCTTAGTAGTAATATTTCATTGCTACTTATTATTTGGGTGTTTATAACTTTTGTTCTTATGCGTGTTTTGTCGAATAAATTCTTATTCTTTTATTTAGGTTATAGATAACTCATTTCCAGAATGGTATTAGTGTAATATATATCATATTCATTCATTAAATTCATTTATATAATCGTTATGAAATGAAAATCATGTAGAACGAGTCGCATCACATCGTGGAGACGGTATTCCGTACTTACGCACGAGTGATGATATCGTTCCTATGATCGTGGAATTGTATTGGAGTATATTTATACTATTTCAGAATCAATATCACTTTATAATAGTCATATATAGTCATTATTTACACCATTATACCCATCCAAGTAAGGTGGTGGTGGAAAATAGATTACACCACGACGTGGAGACGGTATTCCGTACGTACGCACGCGCGGTGATTTATTTTTCCGTAGGATGGATAGATGGTGATATAGGGTTGTTTCATACTTATAATAACATATCAGTATATGAGTGATACTGATGTTATTACTTCATAATGAAACAACTAAAGAAGAATAAGTGTAAGAAGAAATAAAGATGAAAGAATCGGTAACGGACATTACCTCTTCTTTGAAGTGCTTCTTTGAGACCTTCTTTTAGGGAACCAAAATTGGTCTTTGAAGAAGACCAGGACCTCTAGGATGTCTCTAGGGAAGTGGAGAGGAGAAATTGGCCGGTTTTGGCCGAGATTGAAGGCTCAAAGTGGTGTGAGGAAGAGGGGGAGGAGGTGTCCTTTTATAAGGGAGGAGAGGGGCACCTTTGGAATAACTAAAACTATTATTTTATTATAAAGTCAAGTTCGGTTTTAAATAGCTCCAAATTGATATATTTCTAAGCTAAGGTGGAGATGGGTCGAAATACTCTCATCCAATAGAATTTAGACAAGTTTAGGTTCCTATTTTAACCTTATCATTTAGATTTAACATTAAGTTAAATAATTTTACTCTTACCATGTCTTCTTGTGTTCTTATACTATAAGGTTAATAAACTTACTATAAGCAGCAAAACGAACCCCAAGTTGTTTATTATTAATATATATAACCTTATCTAAGTCATTTGGCCGAACCTTAGATTTTTAGGAATAAAATAACAATTACCAATATAATATTTGTTTTAAAAACTATTTTATGTCAATTTTGACACTATTTAGTAATTGATTTTTGTGAAAAACATAAAAGATTTATTAGTTCAAAAAAAGTTAATTAAATAAATACTAACATGTCATATTAACCTATAAAATTATTTAGATTCATAAAAAGTCTCAAATTACATTTATTTTGGTGTTTATAACATCAATTATGTCAATATTTCATTAATAAGATAATTACTGCATCATCATTTTGTCATAAATAAATTAAAATATTTAATTTCTAAAAATTACAAATAAAATACCATTATTTAGGAAATCTTTTTAGCTTTCTAATGAATATTTATAGTCGAATTTATCTTATGTATAACCCCATATTAAAAATTATTTACTTATTAAACTTTGATTTTAACTATTTTAACCCTTCTTTAAATAAATTAATAATAAATGTCCTAATCTAATCCAAGTGGTCCTAAATGTTTATATTTTATTCCTAAGTTTGTTTTTGGTCGAATTACACTTATCCAATATAATTATGACATGTGTTAGGGTAATAATAATATCATCTTTAACCTAAATTACCCTATTTACTTTTTACCGTGGTAAAAAAAAGTAAAAAGTTACTATTCACCAAAAATTATTTTCATCTCATTGAACCACATTTAAGTCCTTGATATTAATTGTGTCTCTCGGATTTTCTAAATTCCACTCACAGAAGCGGTAAAATTATGTTTTATGAAAAATTCAGTTTTTTAACTACCACTTAGTGGTTTCACTATTCATCAAAAATTGAAAGTTTTCAGAAAAATACCAAAATTTCACCCTAGGCTAATTTTGGTATTCCGAATCCAAAAATGAATTCCATTTTGAAAAATAAAATTTATAAAATTTCAAAAAGTGGTTATTACTATTCATAATGGCTAGTTTTAATAATATTTTAATAGCATATCGTTGTTTAGTGAAACTCGATATTGCGTACGACGCACACTATCGAGGAAGGTCGTGATTTTGTGTAAAGAAAGACAAGCAAGTGTTGTGTAGAAAAAGATTCCTTTGATGATTTATATAACATAAAAGTCTCGGGTGTTACACCAAATCCGTATAGAGGTAGCCTCTTACATAGTAGGTAGTTCTTCTGTCTCTCCAAAAAAAGATCCACCAGTGAATCATGGTCTGAATGGCTTCGTATGAGTTCTACGATACTCGAGCTATTTTCTATTTCTTCCCTCCAGGCGACATCCTCAAGGACCCCACTGATATCTTCCGGTTGTGCCATTCAGTTTTTGAAATTTGACCTTTTTGGTTAGAGTTCGCGAAGAACTTTAGAAAATCCCATTCTTGGAGCTCGATCCCATCAAAAGAATCGTGGAACCCTACCCCCACTCTAGAAAACACAAGCCGCAGAGTGCACACTTGAGGAGTCGAAGGACTCGCTGTGGGCCATGAAGCAGAAAGGCCCGATTCACGGAGATCAATCGCAGAGCACATAGAGCTTTACGAATCGAGCGCACAATCGCCAAACCGTGGAGGTGAGAAAGGAAAAAAGAGAGTTCATCCTCCCCTATTTATAGGTGACAACCCCTAATGCTTCGTGGCGTATCCGACTACAGCGAGCTTCGCGTTGCTCTCAACCTGCACATCACCTCTCTGCATCGCGACCCTCTTTCGTGGGTCTTCTTTGTGATGGACCAAGATTTTTGGAGATTGACCCTTATAATTAGACCCTCATTTTCTTCTCGGCTCCAAGTATAGGGGGGGAATTTTTTGGTGCAAAAAATATGTGCATAGGAAAAGAACGCAGAGCAAAAACTGAATCCAAATGGTCAGCCTCGTGAAGACCAATCACGGAGCCCCGCAGCACTACGACCAGTGAAAAGTGACCCCCCCTAAGAAGCCGCTGTGAAGTAGAGAGGCGGGAAGCTCTGCTATCTGCCCGACGTTTTCGAAGAATCAGTGAAGAAAATAGGCGGGAGGCTCTACGATCTGTCTGACATTTGCATAGCTGCTGAAAATCAAAGAGGTGGGAGGCTCCGCAATCCCCCTAAAGTTTGTGAAGCCACCGAGAAGAAAAGAGTCGGTAGTCTCCGAGATCCTCCTGACATTTGCAAATCCACCGCAAATCAAAGAGGCTAGAGGCTCCATGATCCCCCTGATGTTTGTGAAGCTGCTACGAAGTGATGTGGAGGGAGGCTATGCAGTTAGGACAAAGTGACATGTAGATTTGCGCCAAGCGATCCATCCTTCACTGTGCCTCTTGCCTATAAATACTAGGCTCCCCTTGATCCAAAAGGATGGATACTTTGACTATTTGCCTTCTCAGCTCTCAAATCATGAATCACTTTCTTCTCTATGAAAAAATGATCCCTTCATGGTACTTTAGCATCACGAAGTGCCTTTCCCTTGGCTTAAATTCAACCCCTCTTCAAAAAGGGATGCCCTTCGTGGAGCCCACAAGCATTCACCATGTAAGGGGATCCCCAAGGGGACTCGGGTCTTCACAGAGAACTCATGCTTCATGAAGCACCCTCTATGCACATGTACACCCTATTCTAAGTAAGGTTCATTGTGCTTCACGAAGCACATTGCTTTGCAGTGCTACAATTCGTAGGGCACCCTTGCTTCGCGAATCTCTGCTTCGTGAAAGACTTTCCACTTCATGAAGCACCTTCCATATGCACCTTTACCCTATTCCTAGGAAAGGCCACCTCACATCATGAGACATACCCCTTCGCAAAGTCCCTCCACTACATGGAGCACCAGAGGTTCACGAGGCCTCTTTATGTGAACCCCCTTTCCCTCCAAACCCTTTTCCTGTATGACCCTCCTGGTTAGAACAAAGTGATTTCAAGGTCCCTTGGGTGGTGATTCACGTTTCATTTATTAGCCTCGTGCTTATTAGCATTGGTATGCTAATGGATATTTCTTCTTTGCATAGCCACACTAATGTGGTCCCCTCAATGGATCACTCCACAACACCCCCAACACGGCATTGCTGATTCCTTCCCTTCCCCAAGACTGGGTGGGTATCAGTTATGTAATTACAAGGTGTGCGGAGTGAACCCACCTCTTCTGAGCTGCAAGACATTAAAATTCCAAGTACCTTCGTTCTTAACTCATGAAGTTAAATTGTGACCTCACCCCATGCATCATACGTGGGACACCCCATCTCAGACATTCCTTACGCCTAATCATCTCCAAAGGAGTGAGATCTTACTCACATGGAATGAGATCCTCTTTGTCAGAGTGGTGCTTGTCTGTAGGGAATGGAAACCATCTTGGTGTAAGCCCCAAGCCTTTCTCGTGAGAGTTATCACCCCTGCTCCTCCTCTCTTCTTCGATGCCAGATACCACAAGAGAGATGGGCATCCTGAGCTTTGTTATCTCATCCCAATCCCATTGGGCTTTGTCTCCACCTGGGCCTCCATCTTGGAGTAAGTCCCAATATCCAACTCCCTGGGCTGCTAACCATGCATAAGCCCCTGTTTCCTCCTTGGGATGCTAACCATGTGTAAGCCTCACTTCACTTCCCATGGATGCACCTTTTTCTACTTGATCGCCAGGTCTTTACTGCCTCTAGTTTCTTAAACCGAGCATGACACACGTGGGATTAGATTAAGCATCGACCACGACATCCTTTCTGTGCCTCCCTAGAGTTTAAGCCCTAAAATCTTCTAAGAAATATGTAGACTTTGATCCTTGGTAAGGAAAGGTATGTAAGAAGCCTCCCTGAGGTTCAAGACCAACACCTATTGGTCCCGACCCCCTTCACGTCGGTTCACTAACACCTCTTCCTAGAACTACGTGGACTTTGATCCTTTCCAAGGAAAGGTATGTATGAATCCTCCCTGAGGTTCAAGCCCAACACCTATTGGTCCTGAACCCCTTCACATCAGTTCACCAAACTATCTTGGAACTACTTGGACTTTGATCCTTGTCATGGCAAGGTATGTAAGAAGCCTCCCTAAGGTTCAAGCCCAACACCTACTGGTCCCAAACCCCTTCACGTCGATTCACCAAACCATACCAAACTAAATAAACTTTGATCCTTTCCAAGGCAAGGTATGTAGGAAGCATCCCCGAGGTTCAATCCCAACACCCACTAGTCCTGACCACTCTACATAGGTCTACCCTTTTCCCATATAATGTTAAACTATATGCCCCATTTTTATCCCATAAGACGTTAAACTGTAACCATTCAAACTACATAAGCTTTGATCCTTGTCTCCTAGGAAATCTATGTAGGAAGCCTCCCTGAGGTCCAACCCCAATCAGTGGTAACATGTTGTAAACCTCAACCAGTGGTAAGCCGTTATGTCTCCCAATCAACAGTGAGTCGTTGGAACCCCAATCAGCGGTCAACCATTGTCATCCTCAACCAACTATAAGCTTCTATGTTTCCCAATCAATGGTAAGTCATTACATTCCCCAATTAGCAGTAATCCATTATCAACCCCAACCAGTGGTAAGCCATTGTGTTCCCCATTCGATGGTAAACTGTTGTAGTCCCCTTTGTTGGGTCCCATATCCCTGGTCCACCCCTCTAGAATTAGACCAACCTGGGATGCTAACCATGCGTATTCCCCAGTATATCATCGGGTCACTATCCCCTATGTACACCCCGATTATATGCCCCCATCCCGAACTACGTGGACTTTGATCCTTGCATCCTATGCAGGGTATGCCGGAAGCATCCCGGAGGTTCAATCCCATCACCCATTTCTCGTCCTAGTCTCTCCCTTGAGCTTATGTCTTTCTAGAAGGTCATATCCCAACCCTAATGTTCCACTTCCTTTGGGTACCATCCATATGGGCTGCCTCCTTAGGTGTCTCATCACCCCACCAAACTATGTGGACTTTGATTCCCTGCCACTCGGATACGTAGGAAGTCTCTTAGAGGATCAATCCCAACATCACTTTCACCCTCATGTCTTCTCCATATCACTCCCCATCCATTATCAACAATTCCTATCCATCTTGATTATTTCCCGGGCCTCCACATCCTATTGAGATCGGGTCACCCACTATCTCACTGCTTCTTACAGTAATCGGTTAACTACCCACACATTAGTCCTAGCATCAGTGTTCCCTCCAAGGGTTTCCCCCACCTGATTCACTCCCATCAATGTTCTGATTAGTCCAATCCGTATCCACTAGATTTTAAACTCGTGGAATCCCCTGTGTTAAACATGGGAAGCTAAGGAAAACCTCATGACATGACTATGGAATATAATTCTCCACATTTGACATGGGATGCCTCGGGCTTCTGTGCCCTTGAGAAGCCCTATCATAAGGGAAAGAAACCCAGACGTGCCAGTGTTCCAGTGTCCAGACACACTAGTGATTTACAATGTGACCAATCCCCCAACCAAAGGCTTCTACCCTGACCGGACCCCTTGGAATGTTCTTACAGAAGCAGTGTAATTAACCAATGTCCATGAAGACATGACACTATGAAGAGATTCAAGCACAACGTCTTAATCTATGAGGGAGACCCAGAGTAGGTAACAAGTTCCAAGGATTAATCCAAGGAAGGAGGAACCGACATCCCATCATCCCGTTTTGATCTAGGAGAAAACATCCCTGAGTAAGCGACAGATGATGCCCGCCTTTGGAAAGTGGGAATACAGGGAAACAGCTGCACATCCTTCTCTACAGATAGATGTGCTTCCCGGAGAAAGTGTCGGAAATAGAGGTCATAGTCACCCAGACCTATAATGGATAACCACTCTCTAGTACTTCAGAATACCTCCCAAGATATGATGTGTAGTATCACATTAAATCTCAAACACACCACCTTCAATTAGTAAACAAAAAATAGACCATTGACCAAAATGTCCTTCAATTATTCAAAAGAGACCTAGAACTATCCAGTACACAGGAAATCATGATCCTTTCTAGTTAGTGATTTTAGTGGAGTCACAATTTGAAATAATTTATATTAGAATCTCCAGTAATAGCTGATATTACCAAGAAAACTCTATACATTTTCAATATTTTTGGTGGGTTACCCAAGAAAAAATGAATAAATTTTAAAAGTATCAATAATTAATCAATGTTAAGACACAACATATCATATGAAATAAACCTCACAGGTTTAGAACTCATACTTTGACAGATTTTAAAACAACTATTGATTCTAAATAACTCCCAAAAATCTTACATATTCTATATATTCTCTTATTAATACACAAAATACACAAATATTTCATCGATAAACATTACCAAGAATTGATCCTGAAACTCACAGAACATGAAATTCATTCATCATATGAACATGGATTGTTTATTTGTGACTTTGAATAGAATCAAAATGATCTAATAATTCTTACAATGACATTTGAAAGTGGTATTTAGAATATCCCCATCATTCATTCACATATGATGATATCGTGACTAAAACTAAAACTTCAAGAACTAGCAATATCCTTTCAACTAATTGAATATACCATTGATCTAAAAAATAGGAGGGTAGTTCTTCACTATAACTATATTCAAGTGAAAATAATCAATTCAAAAGTGTATACCACCATCTTTTTTGTTCTCAAAAAAGATTTGATCTTTCTATGATGAAACACTAGTTATTATAAAACATTGTTATAGAAGATCATCAATATGAATATTTAGCTCTTGAAACTCAAAAAGTTATATTCTATATAAGGATTTTGATATCATAAAAATACCCTCTTTCAACTCTATCCTAAAATTGATCTCATGATGAGTTGATTATGTCACAACCACCTTAGGAATAAAATTTGATTAATCCTACATAACCTTTGGAAACCCCACTAAATGGTCCTTTATAGAACTCATCATCAGCACATACATTAATGAATATAAGGACTCAACCCACATATAACCCATCTAAAAGTATCACTCACTAATAAACACACCACTCTATCTATCAATATCATAGAATATAATGAGACTCCTATATAAATCCACAATATCCTACATTGAATTTTGTTAATCCATGTTAAGGATGATTTCATATAGTTGTACCTCTAAACATAGAAATTCTACACAAGATTAGTACTTCCCTAGCACCATCCCATAATATCTATGAACATCAAACATGCTAGCTCGACCTCTATCTAGAATAGTCAATTACAAGGGCACTAGAAGTCTCCACCCCTAAAGTCCTAAATCATAGTCTAGTGAAGGTGAAATAAATTAGTACATAGCTCCTGAATCAAATATTTGATATTCCCAAGTAGAATATAAAAAAATGATTCCTCACATGAAATTTGTATCACTAGTTATGAAAACTCTAAAACATGAATCTAACCACAATATTCTCTATGAAATATATGATCCTGATAGTGAAAACATTTAGAAATAATCTATACTCTCTAAGGATGAGGATCATTAAAGGGTTATCCTCTTATAACCCCATCTTTTGTAGCTGATCAAAAGTTGGAGAACCTAGATGTTACTACCTCAGAGGATAATGTTGTAATGAATGATCTTGAAGAAGGAAACTAACTCCATGATGACTACCAAGAAACTTTATACACTCAATATTATGATGTCCATGACATCTACATGAATAAAGAACTATACCCTATCTGATGGAAAGGTTTTTGGAATAACTGACTCAATTGAAATGATAAAAATAAGGATGGAACGAATCCATGCTATTTTTGACTTCATATGACTATGAAGATAAGAAATTTTGGATATATCTATTATCTTAAAATATTTTTAATGAATATCCTCTTAATATGAACTGATTATAGCTAGTGTCTTCTCGATGAACCATGCCCTCACCAGCATCTGAAGATATGTTAGAAACATAAATGGGGTGACATGGCACTAGATATCTAGATGAAAAGCCTCCTTAAAATGACTCTTCATATCCTCATCATATAGAAAATGTTATAAAGAATATTTCAAGTGGTTTGTATACTAAATAATGAACTCCCACACATCATAAATCCCCTAATAAAGGGTAAGAGTATTTTGTTTAAAATTTTCCTTTTCCACCAGTGACAAAAACTTAGCTTGAAACTAATTATGAAACTTACCCCATGAAATGACGGAACCCTAACGATCCACCTCGAATACGAAATTCCATAGTTAAACTTCCCGAAAAAAAATTTCACAACCAATGAAATCCAGTTCTCCCTCTAAGCATGAATCAAAACAAAAGAAATTTCCACCTCCTCCAAGTAATCCTATGTATCCTGATCTAAAACGTAACCCTAACACTTCTACATACCCTAACACTAAATCTCTTCAATTTTACTCCTATAAGAGTTATCTTTATCTACCTTAACTCTACTACGGTATGTTAGAATATCCTTATAAGTCCCCAGCCTTAAACCTTACTTAATCTTGAGTTATTACAAGATTACACATTGAGGATCTTTTCAGGTTTAGAGTTTTAGAGGATTAGATCATGAAACTTGCATTAAATTCCACATTTAAAAAAAGTGGTTACATAAAAGATAGTATTCATTCTTCCCATCAACAGAAACATATTTAAAATAAAACATGGATTCTTTCTTGACACATCCTTGACACTATCATCACATCATGTACCCTTCCCTTGACCTGTGAAAAACATTTCAAAAACTTGGGATGAGCATAAAAAGCTCAGTAAGGGGTATAGAAATATGGAAAGGAAACATGAGTACATGTATACATAAGAATGAAATCATACTTTACCCATAAAACATAAGCACTTTATCATACCTCATAAAATCATGAATAAATCATAGAAATCATATGACATAAAGGTAACTTGAGGCATTCATAACATTCTTACGTAGGGAGTAATCCTCTTGGTTACGTTTGGAATACCCATCACAATATATTCCCTAAATCTCTTCGGAGTAACCTTAACGTTTCACTCCTTCACGTTACCCAATGCATTGGAGATCTATAGCGGGCTCACCCACCCTTAGTTTATCACGGAACCACCCGTCTTCATAATAATGCCCAAGAACCTCAACATAATCATATCACATAAAACATGCATAAAGGAAACATAACATTTCCACCTTTCAATCAAAAGATATCAATACAACACATTGATATAAAAACATTATGAAAACCATTTTCGATACCAAAATAAAAGAAAAGTAAAACATGGTATTTATTTTTCTTTTAAAAAGAAGGTATGGCTTGTAGAGGAAGCCGAAACTCAAATAACGGTCACGACGGCAGAGAAGTCGTTGTCGCCGCATACGTACGAAAAAAACATTCCCTTTTGTCATTTAGTAAATTATTCGTATAAAAAATAATCCTTTTGAATAAACATAAAAGTCAAATGGGTTTATACACCGTATAAAAGAAGGCTGTGTATAAAACAAAATATGCCTCAATGAAAGGAGATTGAGACGAAGTCCCATACAAAGACGATATCCTTGGTTTAAGGATAAATCAATTACATAATTATGTGTGACAAATGAATACACCAAATATAAGTGGATATTAAGTGTAAAATAATCAAAGATAATTAACACATATTCAAAGGATGACATATTCAATAACTACATGTTGAACCCAAAGAGATCGAAATTGGGTTAACAAGTTCCCTTGACAGCCTAACGGCGTCACATCAAAATGAGTTGATGAGAGATAAAAATTGTATCTCATCACTTGGACATAAAATTTACATCAATAAGGATATATGAGAATATATCCCAACATAACAATATGTAAGTTAAAAGACCCAACAAAAGAAGTCTTTTAAAAAAAGAAGAGGGTGAAAGGTTCCCTTACCGACTTGGGTATCTTTCAAAACATACACCCCATGAAATTAGGACAATAAATCATTGATGTAAATACTCATAAACGAAAGTATATTAGACAAAGAGTAGAATAATGGGAAGTACATACACCACTCAAAGGAAATTGTGAAAAATGTAGAATAAATCTCACAGGAATAAAAGTGAGATGAAAAAATCCCTTACGAAAACTCGGCAGCCTAACGACGCCACATAAAAATTACAAAAATGGATTGATGAGATCAAATAGGGTATCTCCCCACATTAAAATAAAATGTACATCAAGAGTAATATAAAATAACATCCCCAATCATAACAAAGAGGATCTTAAAAGAAGTGACATAAAGGAGAGTACTTAAAGAGAAAGAGAGAGGTTAGATCTCTTACGAAAATTCGGCAGCCAAACGGCGCCACTCAAAACTTCCAAAATGGATTGATAAGAGAGAATAGGGTCTCTCATCATATGAACATAAAAATTACAATAAGATTAATATAAAATAACATCCCAATAACAAGAAAGATGAGCTAAGAAGGAATGTCATAAAATAGTGTACTTAAAAAGAAAGAGAGGAGTAAGATCCCTTACCTCGTATCCGACTTAACCCGACCGTTCTTTAATCTCCTGAATAATAAACTTGAGTTAATCTATACTTGCTTAAGAAACTTTTTCATGTTCATTATTCCTTTTATACCATGTTATGAACATCATGTAATCATTTAAGTTAATAATGTTCATTTTGTCGGTATTTGGTTCTTAAGTCAAAAATAGACTTCTTACACTTACATGTTGTTAATTTGGTCAAAGGTTCGTTATATCCAGAATTATATTAATGATTTGGATAACATATATATCATATATATTCAGCATATACATGTATTTATAATATTACATCACATTTAGAGGTAAGAAATGAAATGCACCGTTCATGGAGACGGTAAGCCGTACGTACGCATGAACGCTACTTCCATTTCTATTTCGTATTTATGGAATGGAATCATAATGATATAAGAGTATATTATGATTCCATTATAATAACATATATAATATCATTAACTTTATCCTTTACACATCCCACATATGGTATTAACGAATCAAATCACTTTCAGGGGGCGGTAGTCCGCACTTCCTAAAATGAAGATATCGTGTTTACCCATAATGGAAACAATAATGGTATGCCATAAATGAAAAATACAGAAGCTTAAGAAAAGAATAAACATATTATATATCATATATAAAAATAGTGACATCATAATGGCCACCTTTTAAGGTGTTAAATGAGTATTGAACAATCATCGTTTCGGGAGGCAGAATTTCGCCATCCACGGAAACCGTATGTTCTTTAACCATTTGATGTAGTTGTGTGAGAGGGTAGCTCGAATAAATATTATAACAACATCCTAGTATATTGTTTATACTGGTGTTTTTACAAAATAAGTAAATAAAAATAGTTTAGGGGGTTGGAGAAGCAAAATAAAACAAATGAACATGAGAGAATGAGTTACCTTTAAAAGTGTAACTCCTTTTGATTTGAGCCTAAAGGCTTCCTTTGAAAGGATTATTCCCAAAGGGAGTCCTATAGGATTAGGAGATGAATTTGGAGAGATTAAATGGGTAGGGGATGGACGATCCAAAGGCTTGAGGATTGTGTGAAATGAGGTTGAGGTGGGGGCCTTTTATAAGAGGAGAGGAGGGGCACTTTTGGAAATCATGAAACTATTATTTTATTTTCAAAAGTGTTTCGAATTTTCTAAGGTCCCACACTGATATATTTCTAAGATAAGATGATAAGGCTTCTAAATATTCCCATCCAATAGTTTTTTGACAAGTGTAGGTCTTATATTTTATATTATCATTTCATTTTATTTAAACTGTTCATTAATGAGGTCATCATTGCAACATCATGATGTCATAATTAAATTAATTTATTTAATGTCTAAAAATTATTAAAAAAATATCCTGATGTAGGAAATCTTTTTATATTTCCAAAGAGTATTTATATACAAAATTATGATTAGTATAACCCCTTCTAAAAATTGTTTTAGTAAAACAATTTATGTTAGTGTCATTTTCACCTTTAATTTAAAAAAAGGCATTAAAGTCATTATCTCACCCAAGAGGCTCCATAGGGTCCCCTAAATCGACCCATGGGTTGTTTTGGTCGGCCATGACTCATCCAATAGGGTTAGGACAAGTGTCATGGTGTTTTCACATTTTTATAATATCATTTTTACCTTAAATTACACTAATTACCTCTAGTCGTGATTAATGAAAAAAAGATACTATTCACCAAAAAATTATTTTCATCCCATTGAACCACATTTTACATACTAATGACAACCATGTATGTCTGATTTTCAAAATTCAATACACATTAGTTGTAAACTTTCATTTAACTGAAAAATCAGTTTGCTTGATTAACACTTAGTGGTTTCACTATTCATCAAAAATTGAAGTTTTTCAGAAAATTACCAAATATTCACCCTAAGATATATTTGATATTCCGAATTCAAAAAATGAATTCTATTTTACAAAATTCAAAACATATAAGTCACATTAATTAATTTAATAATTAATTCCCGCTGTCAGAGCAAATAGCGTGTTTTTATAAGATAATAAGTATCAAAAGATTGACACTAGTTTAAGTCTGATTTCAAAGTGAAATTAATTCCAACCACAACTATTGGATTTAATGGTAAAAATATATTATAATTTCACTTTAAAACCAATTCAAAAGATAATCTAATCATATAAATAAATTAGATTAAAAAGAGCTTTTGAATTAAAATACAACATTTTACACTATTCATTGAAAAATGAACTTTATCAGAAAGATACCAAAAATTTACACAAAGTAAATTTTGATGTCCCAATTCTTAAGAAGAGTTTTATTTGGTCCAAAAGAATGTATAAGAGTGAAAAAAACTATATTTAATGACGGTTCTCCATCAAAAGGCAATAAGTGAACCTTTGGTGAAAACTAGGGCATATACGCCTAAAATTAAATTCTTTTCGTGTTTTAAGCCTTTATCTTTTATTGGATAAATGTAAAAACATTTAAAAACATATATAATAATATTTTAGTTATTTCTATCCATTCCTGCCAATACAACGGCTACATGTTAACTACCATTTAAAATACTATTATTTTATTATAAGAGTGCAACGTAAGATTCCCAAGAAACTCATTGTTGTGTTTTGGGTACGCCATCAAGCATAGCGTCCCCTTTAAAGTCATATTAATATTTTATTCACAAGTATGGATAAATATGAAAATGTCATATTCATTATTTACCTGGGGTGTTACATCCTTCCCCCCTTTTGGGAATTGTGTCCTCGCAATTTTTAAAATTGAGCTTGGAAACATCCTTGAAAGTCCCACATCGGAACAAGAGTCGGTAAAACAATCACTTTAAAATAAATAAAGATAAGTATAGAGGTCACCCTAGTTAACCCATACTAGGACTCCCTGTAGAAAAACATGGACATGGAAGAAAAAGAAAAGGGTCATGTTCTTGAGGGAGAGTGATAGTAAACATGTCTAGGAGAAAGTTAACCATAAGAAAATCACAAACTTGTGATGGGTTAAACAGTATTCGATTCCCCAGTAGGAAAAGTTAATAGACTAAATTTTTGTTTTAAGTTAATTTTTGTTGAGGAATTTATTCATAAGGAAACATAATCACTTATCATGTTGACTTTCAACTTTTACTAGATTCCTTAGTCAAACTCTTATTTTTTTCCAAAAGGCGAGTATTTAGGGAGACTTGTTCACATTAAGAGTACTATAATCAACTTCTAGAGAATCACCTAATCTACAAAAGAGAACTATATACTTCCCATATCTTTAGACCTTAACCATAACCAAAACCAAAAAGGTTAGTACAAGGTCAGATAATCCAGAAAAGGATAACCCTTTATAAAAAGAAAATCTATTCTTAATCTCCAAAATTTCTCAAACAAAACCCAAAGTTCAAAAAGGATCATTCGATAAAAAATTTGTCCATAAAATTATTCAAAGTAAACCAATATAAGATTGAAACCCAAGTATTTTAAGGATTTAGTCACATAGTCTTCCAAGTTAAATTATAACATTTATCTCCAAACAACATTAGTTGCTCCTAAAGTCTCGTATTGAAAAGTAATTAACCTAATCACATATCCTCCATGATAGGTTAATAATTTTCATAAATAACCCAAAATAAACTTACTCTTAATTCATAAAATAATATAACTAAAATGAATCAGTCAAACTAACCAGGGACTTCACATAGTCCAGTGGTAGGTGATAAATACCAGTCGCACTTTTTTTGTGGGTTCGATTCCCGCAGCTTTGTCCGATGCGACAGGTTGTCACACGGTCTGCATGTTGTCCTTTTTATAAAACTCCAAAAATAACCCTAACATGTTTTAACCTAAATCGTTTCCTTATACCTTTAATGTTCATCCAAATTCGTTATGATCTCAACATCTTAATTCTTGAAGTCTTATTTCACCACCATAAGATAAAATAAAACGATTCCCAAAATGAATAACATCATACCTTGATCATGGCGTCCACTCAGTTTCATCGTCATCTTGTTCACGTAGTTAGAAGTCCCATTCATTACAACAATGATTTAGAGATCCTTCAAAATCATTTGCTTCCTCCATCCAAATACACCTCGTGGAACATGGGTCATATGGGTGTTCACAGAAAAACAGTTTTGAAAAATAATCATGTATGACATATAATTCCAAAACATCTCATAAAAAATGATTTCTAAAAAATAGTCGGACCGAAATTGAGTTGAAACTTTCTATCATTGGTCCTTTTAAAATACCATAAGTATGTGATGTGAGACTATATTTTAAAAGCAAATATAAATAGGTTGCGCACGGGTCTCCTTCCTCAGCACCATTTTTAAAATCATAATATGCTTCAAATTCTTGTGATAAGGTAAAATATTTGAAAATACCTTGATAATATTTACCTCTCTTGAAAACATGAGAATATTGTGAAAATAGTATTTTTCTAAAAACAACCCATGATCCACGATGATAACGAGGTATAGCGGAGGTGTTTTATATCTCAAACAAATGCTTGCAAGTGAGTTGTATGCTAGAAAAAGTTTCACAATCATCCGAAGATGACTTTGCAATAATTATTACAAGCATGTCATTAGGAAGAGATAGGAATTCTGTTTGAGATCCTCCTCCTTCCATTCGTAACCGACTTTACTTGACCTGAAAAAAAAAGTTTTAAAACAAGGATTTAACTGAAATAATAGTTATTGGGACTAATCATGTTCCCCACAAAAACTCATAATCCCTAAAGTTGTCTAAACCGACCTTTGATACCAACTATAAGGCCCCAGCCTTAAACCTTACTTAATCTTGAGTTATTACAAGATTACACATTGAGGATCTTTTCACGTTTAGAGTTTTAGAGGATTAGATCATGAAACTTTCATTACATTCCACATTTAAACAAAGTGGTTACATAAAAGACAGTATTCATTCTTCCCATCAATGGAAACATATTTAAAATAAAACATGGATTCTTTCTTGACACATCCTTGAAACTATCATCACATCATGTACCCTTCCCTTGACCTGTGAAAAACATTTCAAAAACTTGGGATGAGCATAAAAATCTCAGTAAGGGTTATATAAATATGGAAAGGAAACATGAGTACATGTATACATACGAATGAAATCATACTTTACCCATAAAACATAAGCACTTTATCATACCTCATAAAATCATGAATAAATCATAGAAATCATATGACATAAAGGTAACTTGAGGCATTCATAACATTCTTACGTAGGGAGTAACCCTCTTGGTTACATTTGGAATACCCATCACAGTATATTCCCTAAATCTCTTTGGAGTAACCTTAACATTTCACTCCTTCGGGTTACCCAATGCATTGGAGAGCTATATCGGGCTCACCCACCCTTAGTTTATCATGGAACCACCCGTCTTAATAATAATGCCCAAGAACCTCAACATAATCGTATCAAATAAAACATGCATAAAGAAAACATAACATTCCCACCTTTCAATCAAAAGATATCAATAAAACACATTGATATAAAAACATTATGAAAACAATTTTCGATACCAAAATAAAAGAAAAGTAAAACATGGTATTTATTTTTCTTTTAAAAAGAAGGTATGGCTTGTAGAGGAAGCCGAAACTCAAATAACGGTCACGACGACGGAGAAGTCGTTGTCGCCGCATACGTACGACAAAAACATTCCCTTTTGTCGTTTAGTAAACGCTTCGTATAAAAAAGATTCCTTTTGAATAAACGTAAAAGTAAAATGGGTTTATACACCGTATAAAAGAAGGTTGTGTATAAAACAAAATATGCCTCAATGAAAGGAGATTGAGACTAATTCCCATACAAAGACGATATCATTGGTTTAAGGATAAATGAATTACATAATTATGTGTGACAAATGAATACACCAAATATAAGTGGATATTAAGTGTAAAATAATCAAAGATCATTCACACATATTCAAAGGATGACATATTCAATAACTACATGTTGAACCCAAAGAGATCGAAATTGGGTTAAAAAGATCCCTTGACAGCCTAACAGCGTCACATCAAAATGAGTTGATGAAAGATAAAATTTTATCTCATAACTTGGACATAAAATTTACATAAATAAGGATATATGAGAACATATCCCCACATAAAAATATGTAAGTTAAAATACCCAACAAAAGAAGTCTTTTAAAAAAAGAAGAGGGTGAAAGGTTCCCTTACCGACTTGGGTATCTTTCAAAACATACACCCCATGAAATTAGGACAATAAATAATTGATGTAAATACTCATAAATGAAATTATATTACACAAATATTAGAATAATGGGCAGTACATACACCACTCAAAGGAAATTGTGTCAAATGTAGCATAAATTTCACAGGAATAAAAGTGAGATGAAAAAATCCCTTACGAAAACTCGGCAGCCTAACGACGCCACATAAAACTTACAAAAATGGATTGATGAGATCAAATAGGGTATCTCACCACATTAAAATAAAATGTACATCAAGAGGAATATAAAAGAACATCCCCCATCATAAAAAAGAGGAGCTTAAAAGAAGTGACATAAAGGAGAGTACTTAAAGAGAAAGAGAGAGGTTAGATCTCTTATGAAAATTCGGCAGCCAAACAGCGCCACTCAAAACTTCCAAAATGGATTGATGAGAGAGAATAGGGTCTCTCATAATATGAACATAAAAATTAAAGTAATATTAATATAAAATAACATCCCAATAACAAGAAATATGAGCTAAGAAGGAATGTCATAAAATAGTGTACTTAAAAAGAAAGAGAGGAGTAAGATCCCTTACCTCGTATCCGACTTGACCCGACCGTTCTTTAATCTCCTGAATAATAAACTTGAGTTAATCTCTACTTGCTTAAGAACCTTTTTCATGTTCATTATTCCTTTTATACCTTGTTATGAACATCATGTAATCATTTAAGTTAATAATGTTCATTTTGTTGGTATTTGGTTCTTAAGTCAAAAATAGACTTCTTACACTTACATGTTGTTAATTTGGTCAAAGGTTCGTTATATCCAGAATGATATTAATGATTTGGATAACATATATATAATATATATTCAGCATATACATGTATTTATAATATTACATAACATTTAGAGGTAAGAAATGAAATGCACCGTTCATGGAGACGGTAAGCCGTACGTACGCATGAACGCTACTTCCATTTCTATTTCGTATTTATGGAATGGAATCATAATGATATAAGAGTATATTATAATTCCAGTATAATAAAATATATAATATAATTAACTTTATCCTTTACACATCCCACATATGGTATTAACGAATCAAATCACTTTCAGGGGGCGGTAGTCCGCACTTCCGAAAATGAAGATATCGTGTTTACCCATAATGGAAACAATAATGGTATGCCATAAATAAAAAATACAGAAGCTTAAGGAAAGAATAAACATATTATATATCATATATATAAATAGTGACATCATAATGGCCACCTTTGAAGGTGTTAAATGAGTATTGAACAATCATCATTTCGGGAGGCAGAATTTCGCCATCCACGGAAACCGTATGTTCTTTAACCATTTGATGTAGTTGTGTGAGATGTTAGCTCAAATAAATCTTATAACAACATCCTAGTATACTGAAGATACTAGTGTTTTTACAAAAGAAGTAAATAAAAAGAGTTTAGGGGTTTGGAGAAGCAAAATAAAACAAATGAACATGAGAGAATGAATTACCTTTAAAAGTGTAACTCCTTTTGATTTGAGCCTAAAGGCTTCCTTTGAAAGGATTATGCCCAAAGGGAATCCTCTAGGATTAGGATATGGATGTGGAGAGAGTAAATGGTCATGGTATGGCCGAGACAAAGGCTTGAGGAGTGTGTGAAATGAGGTAGAGGTGGGGGCCTTTTATAAGAGGAGAGGAGGGGCACTTTTGGAAATCATGAAACTAATATTTTATTTTCAAAAGTGTTTCGAATTTTCTAAGGTCCCAAATTGATATATTTAGAATCTAAGATGATAAGGCTTCGAAATATTCCCATACAATAGTTTTTGGACAAGTGTAGGTCTTAGATTTTATATTATCGTTTCATTTTATTTAAACTGTTCATTAATGAGGTCATCATTGCAACATCATGATGTCATAATTAATTTAATTTATTTAATGTCTAAAAATTATAAAAAAAATATCATGATGTAGGAAATCTTTTTATCTTTCCAAATAGTATTTATATACAAAATTATGATTAGTATAACCCCTTCTAAAAATTGTTTTTGTAAAACAATTTATGTTAGTGTCATTTTCACCTTTAATTTAAAAAAAGGCATTATAGTCATTATCTCACCCAAGAGGCTCTATAGGGTCCCCTAAATCGACCCATGGGTTGTCTTGGTCGTCCATGACTCATACAATAGGGGTAGGACAAGTGTCATGGTGTTTTCACATTTTTATAATATCATTTTTACCTTAAATTACACTAATTACCTCTAATCGCGATTAAGGAAAAAAAGTTACTATTCATCAAAAAATTATTTTCATCCCATTGAACCACATTTTACATACTAATGAAAACCATGTATGTCGGATTTTCAAAATTCAACACACATTAGTGGTAAACTTTCATTTAACTGAAAAATCAGTTTGCTTGATTACCACTTAGTGGTTTCACTATTCATCAAAAATTGATGTTTTTCAGAAAATTACCAAAAATTCACCCTAAGATATATTTGATATTCCGAATTCAAAAAATGAAGTCTATTTTAAAAAATTCAAAACATATAAGTCACATTAATTAATTTAATAATTAATTCTCGCTGTCAGAGCAAATAGCGTGTTTTCATAAAACAATAAGTATCAAAAGATTGACACTAGTTTAAGTCTGATTTTAAAGTGAAATTAATTCCAACGACCACTATTGGATTTAATGGTAAAAATATATTCTAATTTAACTTTAAAACCAATTCAAAAGATAATATAATCATATAAATAAATTAGATTAAAAAGAGGTTTTGAATTAAAATACAACATTTTACACTATTCATTAAAAAATGAACTTTATCAGAAAGATACAAAAAATTTACACAAAGTAAATTTTGATGTCCCAGTTCTTAAGAAGAGTTTTATTTGGTCCAAAAGAATGTATAAGAGTGAAAAAAACTATATTTAATGACGGTTCTCCATCAAAAGGCAATAAGTGAACCTTTGGTGAAAACTAGGGCATATACGCCTAAAATTGAATTCTTTCTGTATTTTAAGCCTTTATCTTTTATTGGATAAATGTAAAAACATTTAAAAACATATATAATCATATTTTAGTTATTTATATCCATTCCCGCCAATACAACGGCTACATGTTAACTACCATTTAAAATAATATTATTTTATTATTAGAGTGCAACGTAAGATTCTCAAGAAACTCGTTGTTGCATGTTGGGTACACCATCAAGCATAGCGTCCCCTTTAAAGACATATTAATATTTTATTCACAAATATGGATAAATATGAAAATGTCATATTCTTTATTTACCTGGGGTGTTATAATCCTATTAAATATCCTTGATATGAACCTGATGTAGATATCTATCTGGATCCACACCTGAAAAATAGTAAATGTGTAGGGACTCATAATCATTGATTACAGAACATTTAATATTAGTTAATTTAATTTTAAACTAATTCCCATAGTCTATCTAATTGAAATAATAATAAAAAAAATCATATTGCATGATCTTTACTTAGGATTATACCCCATAAAAAATATCACTTCACTAAGCACATTTAGTAAAATTAAGGCCCTTGAGTCAGATCATAAGGGGCTCTAAATACCCATGTACTAGCTAGGCTTCCTTGCATACATCAAAAACTAAGTCTAGATGATAATGTTACCCCACCAACCCATCAAATACTCACTAATTATAATCCCAAAGATCCATACTATATCTTATTCATCTCAAATACCACTATGTCATGAACCCCCTCCATTAGTACCCATCCTGGACTAACAGTGAAGAAAGGGATGACTCCAGATTCTTTCCTGTAATATTCCATGGGTTGGAAACTTGCACCAAGGGTATATAATCCATAAAAATGGGATGAATTTCCCTCAATATATATTTAATGATAATAGATAAGATGATATCTACCAATAAATTCCTTTTACAAATAAATAATAAATCCCAATATATGAATGTAATATCTAAAAAATATAAAATAATTGGAAATAAAAAAAATACTTGACAATGACCATTAATCTCCAACAACTATTGAACAAATACATGAACTAGTAATTCCTAGCTTGATCACCAACTAGCTCCCAAAGACCTGAAAAATAGTTTATATGTTGATGGGGTGATCTTACATGTACACTCTGTAGGATACTCCCTAAAACTTCTCATAAAAAAATGTGAAAGAAGCATACTAAAGCTTAGTGATTAAATAAAAAAACCAACTAATTACCCAAAATAGGCGAATTATATCCCAAACTCACTAAGGATTACTCACCAAGTCATATATTGAAATAGGTAAAGTAAAATTAAAATAATATATGTATAACTGTTCCCCACAAAACTTCCCCGCTGGTGGTTTACTATCATTCCCCAATTTCAAGTGTCCTATACTCCCATACCTGCTATAAGTCATCCTTCTATTGTCCAGAAAACCATATCAATCCCTATATCCCATGAATCACATAGGTATCTCCATCATCATAACTAGTTAGAGTATCTAAAAACTACTACAACCAATGTATCATGCATTATAATTCAAACCAGCACATCCTATGCATGTACACCTATAGGAAACCGTAGTCAACATAGTTGGATAACAATTTATTCTATAACCTTAAGTCGTTACAACCCAAACATAAATTTATAGAAAAACTAAGAGACATAATATCCCACATGAGTCTATATCCTATACCTTAAGTCATCACATCCTGAGTATGCTAGACGAAGGGTGAGTGGGGGAGAGAGAGTAGTCAATCATATGTTCCGTCAATAACTTTTATATTGGGGAAAAAACCCCCAAAAAATCTGGCTATCAGTTACCCTATCACCTTATATGGGGTGCATATGAAATAAAAAAACATAAGGATACATAACACTCTTCCACAGTAGGGGAAACTACATAGCCTTAGACATGAACTCCAAATATCATCCCACATGACAACCCTAACTCCATCACAAATGTATGGGGTGGTAAAAATCAAACCAATATACAAACATTGAGTTAATCATAATTAATAATTTCTATTTTTTTTTGTAATTTATCAATTATTAATTAATCAAATCAATTTTTGATTAATCCTTTCATTTCATTAATTTTACATAAATCTAGCTTAGGAACTCTCAATATTCACCCAACTATAAGGATATTGTATTCATTCCAACCTTCCCATGGGTTCCTTTATTCAAAATTACCAATATTAACACCCTTACCAGGAGTTATTTTATTATTAAATTATAACATCATTTCATAGTACACTTAGTCTCATCCTAATCTACCTTAAGGGATATTCACTTATAGTGAACAAGCCAATTGTTATAGGCAATTTTAAATAATAAAAAACTAAAGAAAGAATCAGAGTAACCATCGATCAATGAGAAAACTAAGAAATCCCAACCCTCAACATGAAACAAACAACCCATCAATATCCCCATCATAACCATCTAATAATAGGAAATCCTAGCTGGTTCACGCCCAAATTTACCCAAGAGAAGAAGGGTAGAACAGTCCTTGTAGTGTAGCTTGGGTTGTCGATTCCACAGAGGCCTAAGAAGATACCTAAGATACACAACCTAAGGGATGGATTTTTGGCTATGAAGTGGCCAACTTGGATTGCTTTTGGATGGGTTTTAAAGATATCTAATAGATTTAAGTGGATTCAATTTAAAAGAATGAGTTGATCCTAGGTTATCACTCGGGGTGGATTGGACGTATTTTCTTTTTAATGATTTCAACTTCTTAAATTTGAGATGGGTTCATTTAAGGAGATAAAACAACATAATCACTTACTGGTTTAATTCCTACACCCTATAATACTAATCACCTATACACTTGAAGGATCAAAGTTTTGATCACTTCAAGGTAAAGGATCGTATTAGTACTTGAAATGTGTGGCCTTAAATTCAACAAGGACGATGGAGTTTAAAAATCATCAAATAAAAATCCAAATTAAAGAAGTGATTATACATTAATTAGGTGATAAATAACTTCCAATCCGGACCCTTGATACTCCCTTGGATCAACCCATAAGTGGGTTATCCCTCCATTGATCCCATGGTTTCAATGGAAGCAGAAAGTAGACTCATGAGGGAGGAAATGGAGAAGTAAGGAAAACAACAAAAATAAAATGATCACTCCACCGTTGTGTGAATAATTTCACAATGGTTGGTGTGAATAAATTCCCACCTTGATCCAATGGTATCAAATTTATATTAAGAACAACATAATAAGAGTAGAAGAAGAACTTTTATTAAGAAACTAAAGTGAATTGAACAACTTACATGTGAAAGACAAATTTGAGGCAACAAAAATGCAGCATAACATTACAATTGAACAAAACATCCAAGATCCTCAACTCCTTCACCACCACTGACTTAAATAGGCATTTTGGGAGCCTTGGGTCGAACCACCAACAGTACAAATAATCTTAATTAATTTTTCTAGGCTATAGGTGGTGGAAAGCTTGTGGAATTTGGACTTTTCCACGTTTGACCCGAGGTGGCAGCCAGCTTTCCTTCACCGAACAGATGCGTCTGGAAACCTTCTAGACGACCGAATCAGGGTGGGACATAGAAGAAGAAAATGGAGCTCCGGATGTCTTCTAACCGCCTGTAAAATATGGGCCCATTTGGAGATGTTTATTCCGAGATAGGATCAAATTGGTGGACTGTTTTTCTGGGCCGCAGAATCTGGCCCAGAATTTTATCTCTAACTTGGGCCGCCTAAATGACCAACATGGAGGCCGAATTAGCATTAAATCATGAAGCGTGATTTGTTCCTGTAAATTTATTATATCATACCATGAAAGTTGGGATTAATTGGGCTTGTATGTTGGGCCCCACAGCCTAATCAGTGGGCTGATGTCCAATCTGCCTTCTCCAGAATTGCTTCCTTTCATTGCCAAATATCTCCATCATCCTCCATGAATTATCCATTGATCCCTGAATGAAAAATGTTCATATTGGAGTGTAGATAAATTATCAAATTAAAATATGTATAATCAGATGAATAATTTGGTACTTTAAATGATATTAAAAAATGTACCACATAATAGTGCATTTTAAGAAGGTATTACAATCATAATGTGAAATGATGTTCAAAGTGTAAAATGCACTAAAATGGTGTTTATGAATAATAAAGAACATGAATATTATATATATTACCAATGAATATTAGCCTCATTTAGTGGATAATCACTAGCTCTCATCCTTAGTTGTTTATCCCATCATCGATCTTATAAAAATGAATAAGCAAAAAGAAATACCAACTCTAAAATTGGTCCACACATCATTATCTTACCATATTAACCAATATAGGTTCATAAGAATTCATAGAAAGGGATGAAACATGCGAAGAACACACACATACCATTAATTTCCAACACAAAAGTTCAATAGAAACCAAGTCTGTAAATTTAAGACATAAAAGACTTTATCAATATTAATGGGGTCAATCAGCCCCAAACATTCTTAATTTCAAAAAAAACTTCTCATTATCATAATGAATTAAATGATTAATTATACATAGGTTTTATTACAATGAAATATAATATAAAAAAATATCAATATCAATGAATCAGTTGTAAATATTTTTCAACCTCAACTTATATATTCCAAAATATACAAGGAAGAACAATAGTTAAATTCACATTCCTCTTTCATTAACCACATTATATTCACCATCCCTAAATTTTATCCAATTTCAACATTAGAATTATTTTAACAACCTAAATATTCAAAGAAATATATATCACACTCTCTTGAAAATATTCAGAGTCATCCAATCAATAGGTAATAAACACATGTAATTAAATTACCCTTATGATTCATTGTTAATTCTACATATTATTTTTCTTTATGTCAATTAAAACACTAACCAAAGAAACTATAGCATAATAATACCATATATTCACTTAAATATAAAGAATTCATGAATCCACTACCTCCACATGAGCCATCAATGTTCTTTAAGAAATAATAGAATAACAATCACCGATCTCATATCGCCTCTCCTACAAGGAATCCTAAATCCCTAAGAAAATCATCTCACTATGAATCACCCATCAATCACTAAAATAAACCACATGAAAAGTTCTAAAATATCACAGAAAGAGAGAATGAGTGGGGTAAGAATCAAAATTTATTACAGATAACTGTAGAGACCCTAAGCTTAACGTACATAGACATTACATTACTTTTGCGGAATACTTAGTACATAACAAAAACACACACACAAGGATAGTAATAGTTTAGTGTCTTTGGAAACTCAGAATATAATCTTCTAATCGTGGTGAAAGATCTTCAACATCTCCCATAAAGATATTCTTTTTTTAAACCTAAATACTTTCTTTATGTCCTGGGGAAAAGAGAACATAAAAGGGTGAGATCAAATGCTCAGTAAGGGTAAACAAAAGAAATATCAATCACTTCATATTCATAAGAACATATCTTTTGGAAATCTTAACCAGCAAAAGAGATCATAATTTCATAACATGGGATAAATCATAGTAGTGAAATGTAATCCCAATAATCATAAAATAAAACATGAAACTTTGTGGAATACACACATAATCATAGATAATCATTTCTTATTAGTCAAGACTCATTGACAAGACTATCTTAGTGGACAAAGTCCCTTTCTGAACCAAGTTCACTCCTCGTTTCAGTCCTGTTTCTCTGAACCGGTATAACCTACCGTTCCAGCCATGTCTATCTCATGAGATATCAAATCTTTACCCAATGAATTGAAGGGAGATATCGGTCCCACCCATCTCATAATGATACCATTCTTATGTTTCCCACAAAATCATAAACCATACATCATAGTATAACCCATGTAATAAAAATGGGAATCTTAAACATCGTGACATCATAAAACAATTCATATAATATAAAAGAATTCATAAAAATAATTCCATCACAACATAATCAAATCAATGTAAAAATCGGGATAAAAAACAGAACCCTTTATTTTCTTAGATGGAAAATAATTTTGATAAAACACTTGAACTCCATTCTTGAGGAAAATATCCTTTCTACTTCAAAAACATTTTTCCTTTCTTAACATGTCATACAATTTTAAACTAAAAGAAGTTGATTACAAATAAACTTGAAAACATGTAAAGGAAGCTTCTTGGAAATAATGTTTTAAAAATACATTCATGCCGTTTAAGTTAAAAAAACATTCTTCTCATACTTTTTTCGGAAAAGTCAAAAAGTACCTCGTACGAAAAATGAAAAAAGATTCCTTTCATATCTTTTACTAAAAACTCACCGAAGGGTAAAATTGTATTTAAACAATTGTAGTTGTATGGAAATAATATTACATATTTAGGAAACATGGATTTGGATGATAAAATACACCCCAGTAAATACCAAAGTATAAACAATCTCGGATAAAAATGAGATTGTGATATTTCCCTTACCTTAGGTCTGATTTGCTTCATAAGTGTCCGAACCTCCTGTATAATGATTTAAATAATTTCATTGACTTATTAAAGAATCATACTAATTGTTATGATATCATATATGGTTCACTCATGACTTTATATTACCCTTTCTTTTGTAAATTCCATGTTAAAGAGTGTTTTGGGTAAAATCGTTTCATTTGTCGTCCGTGTTTTGACCTGTAATTATTCATATGATTACTTAGATCACGATTACATAATTCCAAAATATAAAACATGTTTTATATATAATATATATTCAGAATATAAATATATATAATAGATCGATAAATGGAAAGAAATACACCGTTCATGGAGACGGTAGGCCGTACGTACGCATGAACGCTGTTTTCGTTTCCTTATTAAGTTGAATGGAATTAAGTAGATGAAATTAATATATACATAAATCCAGTAGCTTTATAATGTCATATATTTCATTATTATTGCTGATATATACTTTATAATCATTCTTAAATGGTTAACATGGAGAATGAATCTCATCGCGTCGTGGAGACGGTAGTCCGTACGTACGCACGGGCAATGATATCGTTTCCATAATTATTGAATTGAATTGGAGTGGATGATATAATATATCATAATCAGTATGATGTTATAATAACTATGCATAGTTATTATTTACACCATTATACCCATCCATGTAAGGTGTTGGTGGAAAAACAGATTACACCACGGCGTGGAGACGGTATTCCGTACGTACGCACGCGTGGTGATTTTGTTTTCCGTAGGATGGATAGAAGGTGAAATGGGGTTGTTTCATATTTATAATAACAAATCATTATATTAGTTATAATTATGTTATTACTTTATAATGAAACAACTAAAGAAGAAGAAGTTGAATAAGAAAGAAGCTTGAAAGAATCGGGAGAAGAAATTACCTCTTCTTCGATATGCCTCATTGAAACCTCCTCTTAGGGCACTAAGATTGGTCTTTAAAGTATACCAGAACCTCTAGGATATTTCTAGGGAAGTGGAGAAGATATGTTGGCCGGGGTTGGCAGAGATTGAAGGCTCAAATTGGTGTGAGGAGGAGAGGGAGGAGGTACCCTTTTATATGGGAGGAGAGGGGCACCTTTGGAATTCTTAAAAATATTAATTTATAATAAATCTATCCCCACTTAAAAACCTCAAAAAATGACTCATATTCGAAGATTAGATGATATAGGGTTGTAATCGCATCAACCAATCAAATTTAGACATGTTTGGATCTTATTTTAAACCTTATCATTTTGATTTAATCTATTTAAGTTTATTTGTGGTAATAAAATTCTAAATTTTAAATTATAACAAATAATTACTTATTTGTTGTGAATTTTCCATAATGTTTTACTTTATAACATTATAGACCATTTAAATTTATAATTTTTAAATATTTTTGTGATTTTTAAGCAATTTTATAATATGTTATTTTTATAAAATAACAATAGTGTCAATTTTGACACTATTCATTTATTTGAATTTAAATAAACTATATACATAAGATCTGTTCGAACTAAAAGATTTAATAGATTCATAAAAGGTTATATTTGTCTATAAAATTAGTGGATCACATTAAATAGTTCATATAATATTTATTTTATAATTTTTAAAACCATTTATTTGGTTTATCTCTTAATAAAATAATTACTACAACATTTTTGTATAATTATTTAATATACTGATTTGTTGCATAAAAATTTAAAATAAAATCCTATGATGAAGATAAATCTATTAACTTTCACAATAATACTTTTACTCGAATTTATCATCTTAAAATCACAATATTTAAATTGTTATATTTATTAAATTATGAAGGTGACAACTTTGGCATCATTTAAAATAAAATAATATAAGTGTCATAATCACTTTTATAAGGATCCAAACGGTTATATATTAGGTAATTGGATGATTAAGGTGTATATATACACTACCAATAAATTTTGGTCAGGTTTTTGGGCCTTTTAATGGGTATTATTATTTCAATAAAAACTATATTACTTATTTTCCACTTAATAATTTGTGTATTATTAATGTATCACCATTATTGACAATTATTTAATCCCTAAAAATTATAAATAAATTATCATGATGTAGATAATTTTATTAGATTTCTGGAGACTATTCATGTTTGAATTTTTATGATGTTTATCACTAAATTAAAATTATTATACTTATAAGATTTAAGAGAGTGACATGTTGTCACTTTCTTTGGTTTTAATAATAATCAAATTATTTTCATGAAAAAAAGTCCATTAAATGAATCTAATCCGACCCTTAGGTGATATGGGTCGACTTTTAGTCATAAAATAAGATTTTGACATGTTTTAGGGTAATTTTATAATATTATATTTACCCTTAATTACCCGATTTACCTTTAACTATGGTAAATAAAATTTACCGTAGTTACTATTCATAATTCCCAAAAAAAAAGTAGATTATTAACATAATTTGGATCCACTGATTCTAAATATGGAATCCATTTTTCCAAATTCAATACACAAAAGTTGTAGAAATTAAATTAAAATTAATCCCGTTGTCGAAAGAAAACGGGTTTTTCTTTAAAACATTGCAAAAGATTGAATTGATTTATCCTACGAATTCAAGGTAGAATCAATGCTAATGACATAAATTATATTAAATGGTAAAATTATATTCTATTTATACTTTAAAACCATTCAATATTATAATTTAACCATATAAATTATTGCGATGAAAAAGGTTGTTTTTAATTAAAATATAGCGTGTTTTTACTATTCATCAAAATATGAAAGTTACCAGAATGATATGAAAATTTATCCAAAGTAAATTTTTATTTCATGATTCCAAAAAAGAATTTTATTTTGTCAAATTGAAGTTATTAACATGTCAAAAACTATATTTAAAGTGGGTGCGCCATCAAAAGGCGGAAAAACTGCATTTTTTGAAAAATACTTATTTTACCCGAAAATTTTATTTTGTTCTTATACCATGTTTTAGAAAATGTGTAAGACGAATAATAATGTTATTTGATTCATAATTTAGTTAATACTATTCATAATGTCTAGTTCATAATAATATTATAATAATATATCGTTGTTTAGTAAAATCCGGTATTGTGTACAACACACGCTATCGAGGAAGGTCGCGATTGTGTGTAATGCAAGACAAGTCAGGGTTGAGTGTTGTGCAAGAATTCTTCATTGTTTCATATAACATAATCCAACCATATTTCATTTATACATTTAATATATATATATATATACTCAATGTTGCGTATAATTACTATTATCAAAATTGTGTGTAACACGATCCAAGAATAGTGTTGCATATACTGCAAGCTAATACGGTGTTGCGTATAGCGCAAGGTAATCTTGGTGTAGCATACAACACAAGACATTAATGAAATTAAAAGAATATTTTTCATAAAATCTCAGGGTGTTACATTCTACCCCCCTTAAAATGAATTTCGCCCTCGAAATATGTCGGGGTTATAAATGGTTTACTACTCGAAAGTTTGTTTAATAGAAACCCACATCGTAAAAAGGAATACCAAAACATGGATTTAAAAACTAAAGTATGAAATGTAATGGTTACCCAAATTAACTCTTCACTGGGTTTCCACGTAGGAGAACATAGGTGAAAATATGGATATGGAAGAAAAATCTAACCATCAAGTTCTGATGGAGAGTGGTAGAGAACATGGCTATGAAAAAGCCAACAATCACAAAGCTATTGATTTGTGATGATCTAAGGTACCATCTGATTCATCGGATATAAGGGAACTAGGACAAAATTTTTGGTTTTCAAGATTATTTCCCTAAAGTTGATGAATTAAAAGAAATACTTGCATGATTTTGGTACAATCTCAATGTTGTTAGTGAATTGAACAATTTCCACTTCATCCCTTAAAGAAATGAAGTTGAATTTATTATTCGTGATGTGTTAGCAGATCATGTGATAGAATGATGGGTCATTCCATCTTCTTTCAAACAAAAGGTTATCAAAAGTTATAAGTCCATCTTATGGTTAGATTAATCGTATATGGTTCCAAAGATGAACTTATACTTCATATATCATACCGCTTAATAAAATAAAACTAGTTTCTACTAACCAGGGACTTCCTGTAGGCCAGTGGTAGGTGATAAAGGTCGGTCGCACTTTGGTTGTGGGTTCGATTTCCACATCCTTGTCCGACGCGATGGGCTGTCGCCTGTCCTGCAGGTTGTCCTTTTTTTAAAACTACATTACTATAACATCCCATAAATAATATCAAAATAAAGTTCTATCCTTAAACAATACTAACTTATGTACAACATAATTCATTCTAATATTTAGGCTTATCTAAAATACTTTGGTCCAAGCTCATAGTATAAAGAAAATGATTACTTGAAATGTCATCAACCAAGCATGCGAATATCATCATTTATCCCCCATATATCTTGTTTTGTCACATTCTAATCATGTGAATACCTTAATCATGTATTCTCTTGAAAAATGAATACCCATTGAACCATAGTGAAAACATGAATGCAGTTAAAAGTTAACACTTTCCACATACCAAAATCCTCAAAATTATTTATACTCAAAACATGATATCTCTTAGTCCTTATATCAATCATGAGCTCATGAATACTGTCAAACATTTCATTTTCTCCTTATCCCTTCATTATGCACAAATCATCTTCTTTCCAAAATATTTGAATCACTTTTCATGGTTACCTGTACCTTAAAATTATTAAAAACCACAATAGACTAATACAAAAATATTCCAATACACAATAAAAGTACCTCAACAACGTTATTCTTGAATACCAATACATAAACACTTCAATCCATCCTCTTCAATGATTGTCCTGGAATAAGTCCTTCTTTGATTTAGAAGTAACTTTTTAGGTCAGGGCATTGAGTTGGGTAATGCCCATGTTCTCCACAAATAATACATTGAACTCCATAACAGTCTGTCACTCTATGACCCTTTTCTCCACACAGATAACATCGGTCCCTCCATTTGAGGTATTCCTCAAGGTTCTTCTTCCCTTCTTTAGAAATATCAATCTTTCTTTCTTTATGCTCCTCAACATGCGAACATGCATAATAGTCTATCTTCCTCTTATTTGATGAATTAGGCATACCAATAAATTTCATCTTGTTAATCATATATCGCGATGACTGATTCGGCAAAATCACAATATCTTTCTATCTAGGCATTACACAATTTTGTTGCTCATAGTCACCAATTTTTCCATTGGATTCAATGTTAACTGAATTCCTTCTCGTTCCCTCCATTAACTAAAAAACAAAAAGAATTCTGTGAGAGGCAAAATCATGCTAGAGAAAACAACATAGTAAAGGGGGAGTACCCTCAATATCTAACATCTTAGGTTAAATTATAAGATCATTATCTCAATTCTAGGACTATAACCAATACATATACTTAACCTTAGAGACATCCCTAGACATACCTTAGAAATATCTATAGGGATCACACTAACGTTTTCGCATCCTAGTTTCCAAAGGTTGAATAAACCTTTCCTCTGATACCAACTGTAGAGACCCTAAGCTTAACATACAAAGACATTACATTACTTTTTTGGAATACTTAGTACATAACAAACAAACACACACAAGGACCGTAATGGTTTAGTGTCTTTGGAAACTCGGAATATAATCTTCTAATCGTGGTGAAAGATCTTCAACATATCTCATAAAGATCTTATTTTGTTTTAAACCTAAATCCTTTCTTTATGTCATGGGGAAAATAAAACATAAAAGGATGAGCTCAAATGCTCAGTAAGGGTAAACAAAAGAAATATCAATCACTTCATATTCATAGGAACATATCTTTTGGAAATCTTAACCTGCAAAAGAGATCATAATTTCATAATATGGGATAAATCATAGTAGTGAAATGTAATCCCAATAATCATAAAATAAAACATGAAAATTTGTGTAATACACACATAATCATAGAGAATCATTTCTTATTAGTCAAGACTCATTTCCAAGACTATCTTAGTGGACAAAGTCCCTTTCTGAACCAAGTTCACTCCTCGTTTCAGTCCTGTTTCTCTAAACCGGTATAACCTACCGTTCCAGCCATGTCTATCTCATGAGATATAAAATCTTTACCCAATGCATTGGAGGGAGATATAGGTCCCACCCATCTCATAATGATACCATTCTTATGTGTTCCACAAAATCATATACCATACATCATAGCATAACCCATGTAATAAAAATGGGAATCTTAAACATCGTGACATCATAAAACAATTCATATAAGATAAAAGAATTCATAAAACTAATTCCATCACAACATAATAAAATCAATGTAATAATAGGGATAAAAAACAGAACCCTTTATTATCTTAGATGGAAAATAATTTTGATAAAACACTTGACTCTATTCTTGAGGAAAATATCCTTTCTACTTCAAAAACATTTTTCCTTTCTTAACATGTCATACAATTTTAAACTAAAATAAGTTGATTAAAAATAAACTTGAAAACATGTAAAGGAAGATTCTTTTAAATAATGTTTTAAAAATACATTCATTCCGTATAAGTTAAAAAAACATTCTTCTCGTACTTTTTTCAGAAAAGTCAAAAAGTACCTCGTACGAAAAACGAAAAAAGATTACTTTCATATCTTTTACTAAAAACTCACCGAAGGATACAATTGGATTTAAAAAATTTTAGGTGGATGGAAATAATATTACATATTGAGGAAACATGGATATGAATGATAAAATACACCCCAGTAAATACCAAAGTATAAACAATCTCGGATAAAAATGAGATTGTGATATTTCTCTTACCTTAGGTCCGATTTGCTTCGTAAGTGTCCGAAACTCCTGTATAATGATTTAAATAATGTCATTGACTTATTAAAGAATAATAATCATTGTTATGATATCATATATGGTTCACTTATGACTTTATATTACCCGTTCTTTTGTAAATTCCATGTTAAAGAGTGTTTTGGGTAAAATCGTTTCATTTGTCGTCCGTGTTTTGACTTGTAATTATTCATAGGATTACTTAGATCATGATTACATAATTCCAGAATATAAAACATGATTTATATATAATATATATTCATAATATAAATATATATAATAGATCAATAAATGGAAAGAAATACACCGTTCATGGAGACGGTAGGCCGTACGTACGCATGAACGCTGTTTTCGTTTCCTTATTGAGTTGAATGGAATTAAGTAGATGACATTCATATATACATAAATCCAGTAGCTTTATAATGTCATATATTTCATTATTATTGCTTATATATACTCTATAATAATTCTTAAATGGTTAACATGGAGAATGAATCTCATCGCGTCGTGGAGATGGTAGTCCGTACGTACGCACGAACGATGATATCGTTTCCATAATTATTGAATTGAATTGGAGTGGATGATACAATATATCAGAATCAGTATGATGTTATAATAACTATGTATAGTTATTCTTTACACCATTATACCCATCCATGTAAGGTGTTGGTGGAAAAACAAATTACACCACGGCATGGAGACGGTATTCCGTACGTACGCACGCGCGGTGATTTTGTTTTCCGTAGGATAGATAGAAGGTGAAATGGGGTTGTTTCATATTTATAATAACAAATCAGTATATTAGTGATACTTATGTTATTACTTTATAATGAAACAACTAAAGAAGAAGAAGTTGAAGAAGAAAGAAGCTTAAAAGAATCGGGAGAAGAAATTACCTCTTATTCGATACGCCTCTTTCAAACCTCCTCTTAGGGCACTCAGATTGGTATTTAAAGTAGACCAGAACCTCTAGAATATTTCTGGGAAAGTGGAGAAGATAATTTGGCAGGGTTTGGCCGAGCTTGAATGCTCAAATTGGTGTGAGGAGGAGAGGGAGGAGGTGCCCTTTTATATGGGAGGAGAGGGGCACCTTTGGAATTCTTAAAAATATTAATTTATAATAAATCTAGCCCCACTTAAAAACCTCAAAAAATGACTCATATTCAAATATTAGATGAGATAGGGTTGTAATCTCATAAACCAATCAAATTTAGACATGTTTGGAGCTTATTTTAAACCTTATCATTTTGATTTAATCTATTTAAGTTTATTTGTGGTAATAAAATTCTAAATTTTAAATTATAACAAATAATTACTTATTTGTTGTGAATTTTCCATAATTGTTTACTTTATAACATTATAGACCATTTAAATTAATAATTTTTAAATATTTTTGCGATTTTTAAACAATTTTATAATATGTTATTTTTATAAAATAACAATAGTGTCAATTTTGACACTATTCATTTATTTGAATTTAAATAAACTATATACAAGAAGATCTGTTCGAACTAAAAGCTTTAATAGATTAATAAAAGGTCATATGTGTCTATAAAATTAGTGGATCACCTTAAATAGTTCATATAATATTTATTTTATAATTTTTAAAACCATTTATTTGGTTTATCTCTTAATAAAATAATTACTACAACATTTTTGTATAATTATTTAATATACTGATTTGTTGCATAAAAATTTAAAATAAAATCCTATGATGAAGATAAATCTATTACCTTTCACAATAATACTTTTACTCTAATTTATCATCTTAAAATAAAAATATTTAAATTGTTAAATTTATTAAATTATGAAGGTGACAACTTTGGCATCATTTAAAATAAAATAATATAAGTGTCATAATCACTTTTATAAGGATCCAAACGGTTATATATTAGGTAATTGGATGATTAAGGTGTATATATACACTACCAATAAGTTTTGGTCAGGTTTGTGGTCCTTTTAATGGGTATTATTATTTCAATAAAAACTATATTACTTATTTTCCACTTAATAATTTGTGTATCATTAATGTATCACCATTATTGACAATTATTTATTCCCTAAAAATTCTAAATAAGTTATCATGATTTAGATAGTTTTATTAGATTTCTGGAGACTATTCATGTTCGAAGTTTTTTGATGTTTATCACTAAATTAAAATTATTATACTTATAAGACTTAAGAGAGTGACATGTTGTCACTTTCTTTGGTTTTAATAATAATTAGATTATTTTCATGGAAAAAAGTCCATTAAATGAATCTAATCCGACCCTTAGGTGATATGGGTCGACTTTTAGTCATCCAATAGGATTTTGGAATGTGTTAGTGTAATTTTATAATATTATATTTACCCTTAATTACCTGATTTACCTTTAACTATGGTAAATAAAATTTACCGTAGTTACTATTCATAATTCCCAAAAATAAAAAGTAGATTATTAACATAATTTGGATCCACTGATTCCAAATATGGAATCCATTTTTCCAAATTCAATACACAAAAGTTGCAGAAATTAAATTAAAATTAATCCCGTTGTCGAAAGAAAACGGGTTTTTCTTTAAAACATTACAAAAGATTGAATTGATTTATCCTACGAATTCAAGGTAGAATCAATGCTAATGACATACATTATATTAAATGGTAAAAATATATTCTATTTATACTTTAAAACCATTCAATATTATAATTTAACCATATAAATTATTGCGATGAAAAAAGTTGTTTTTAATTAAAATATAGCGTGTTTTTACTATTCATCAAAATATGAAAGTTACCAGAATGATATGAAAATTTATCCAAAGTAAATTTTTATTTCATGATTCCAAAGAAGAATTTTATTTTTTCAAATTGAACTTATAAAGATTTCAAAAACTACATTTAAAGTGGGTTCTCCATCAAAAGGCGGCAAAACTGCATTTTTTGAAAAATATTTATTTTACCCGAAAAATTTATTTTGTTCTTATACCATGTTTTAGAAAATGTGTAAGACGAATAATAATGTTATAAGATTCATAATTTAGTTAATACTATTCATAACGTCTAGTTCATAATAATATTATAATAATATATCGTTGTTTAGTAAAATCCGGTATTGCGTATAACACACGCTATCGAGGAAGGTCGCGATTGCGTGTAATGCAAGCCAAGTCAGGGTTGCGTGCTGTGAAAGAATCATTCTTTATTTCGTATAACATAATCCAACCATATTTCATTTATACATTGAATATATATATATATACTCAATGTTGCGTAGAATTACTATTATCAAAATTGTGCGTAACACGATCCAAGAATAGTGTTGCGTATACTGCAAGCTAATACGGTGTTGCATATAGCGCAAGGTAATCTTGGTGTAGCATACAACACAAGACATTAATGAAATTAAAAGAAAATTTTTCATAAAATCTCGGGGTGTTACAATAACTCACCTCAAATCACCAAAGACCGATCACTATAAATTGGAGGATAAATCATAGCAAAGGGGGCTTAAAGTCTTTGAAAGATTCCATCAGGTTGTCTATCATTTTAAAATGGGTTTCAAATAAGAAACAATTAGATGAGTATATTTTTTATATAGTCTATATTTTTTAATAGACCACAACCCAATCCACTTGACCATTCCCTAACAAGTTGGGTTTTTCTTAACACAACAGTGCATCATGGTGGGATACACCATAAACCTTGGGGTTTTAACTCAAACTACCATGCATAAGGGTAGGCTACACCATAGTGGTTATAATACAAACCCCCTCCAGAATCCTTGAAAAAATCTATGCTACACATCTCTTATATTCTATAAACCCATGGTAGGGCCGTGAAACAACTTAATAAAGCATGTCACCGCTACCCCAAAATAAATAGAGATAAGGAAACCCGATCCCTAAGGATCCATGTTGAAACATATTCCCACATCCTAAATACCTAAAAATCAATAAACCACAAAAATATTTATCTCATGCCTCCATACCGTAATCCAACATTATACTGTAGCCTCCCCCAAATCGATAGGGACCCCAAGACAACTATCTCTAAACCTTATGCTGCAACGACCTCAACTACGCTACAAATCCATCTCCCACAATAAAACCTAAGGATCTACACTAATGGATCCTACAGTATAGTATTAGCTCAAAATCCATTATCCCCCTACCATGTTCCACCCAGACACCTGCATAAAAAAACACACAATAGAAGGGCTTAGGGAGAACAAAGCCATGAAATTGATAATACTTTTCATTAAAAATACTGATTCAATAAGCCTTTGTTTTATTATTTGAATACAATATAAAAAATTTATCAATTATTTCCATCGTTTTGAAAACTTGTATATTTAGAAATTTATAAAGTATACATTTGTTATCATATACCATTTAAAATTAAAGAATTATTTTCAATAACAGCATTACCTAACATGAACATTTCATGCAGTTTCTTAAAACCCTTAATATATTCTATACAATTCCATCATATAAAATCATTAGTTATCTTTATTTATTACACCTTTAGATTTCAATGACCTTGAATGCTTATTTGAATAAATAGTTTTTGACTATCAAAATAAATTTTCTCCACTTGGTTTGAACTTTTTCCAACCTATACTATCAAAACAACACCAGAACCTAGACATCACATGAATAGATCATCTATTATCCACACATTGAGAAAATTGGGTACAATTTTCTTAATATGTTAAAATTGTAGGAAAATTTCCATCGATGAAAAAAATTATTTTCGTATCCCAAAAAATCCTTGAAGAAACTAGTAATGAAACATTCTATATTTGCCATAAGAATCTAGATTCACTTGTTTAACAAACATAACAATCAATTGGTCCGTTCGTGGTGTCTCTGATATTGATTATATATCTACGATGATTTTCTAGATTTTTTTATTTTCAAGATGATTTGTCTGGTGGTTTGAATTCCACGATACTGTGATTTTGGTTTTGGCCTCAGTGGTCCACAACTTAAGGGATTCTAAGACCGATTTTTCTTTAAGAAGATACTCCAGATGAGGTTTTGGGAAAAAGTTTTTATTGTTTCATGGATATCCAGAAGTGGAATTTTGAGAGGGTATGGCTATTTCCATCGGTACCAGGTTGGTTCTCTTTTGTACAAGACAACTAGCCGAGTAGCGATGAGACAGTGGAAGCCGAACTTAATGTTTTTTGTTGCTAGGATGGGATTCTCTCTTATAGTGCAAGATATTTTTGTTCTTGGGATTTTAGCCTGTTGGGTCCTGGACTTTCTTTAAGTCTTTAATGTTAGGATGGGTTCCCCCTCATCCATTAAAATGGGGTCTATCTTAATAAAAAAATAATTTTCAATATTACATTAAGATTATCATTTTCTAGGATTAATCTAAAAGTTATGTTTAAGGATTAAATTGTCCCAAATCTAAAATAATATCTTTTTTAGTTGATTATCATGTTTTACAAAAAAACAATAAAGGACTTTTATTAATTGTTGTCCCACTAAAATGATGACCCATTTTTGAAATTATCATATATATTAGTGGTCAAATTCCTATATTTCATCATGAATTACACCAGTTATCATGTAAATAATCCATGACTATATCTGGAAGAAAATCATGTCAATAATAACACACACACACACACACACACACATATATATCTTAGATAGCTGAGTTGAAAACTCTTTGTCTAATCCAAAATATGGATTATCTCAAATTGATTCCTTTGGTATACTAACAGTTAGGGTTTCCCATATAAGTGTATCTTAAAGCATACTCGCAGAAATAAGTGGATAATGGTTAGGTTCACCACATTACTTTTTTTTCTTTACACAATATAATCTAGGGGCACCTAGATTTTACATGGCCTACCCAATTCAATGATCAAGGACTTCAAAATTGTTTCTATAAATGGAATCATACACTTAGTAGTTTAAAGGGGATGTAATCACACTATCTTATCTCATGTATTACCTTTAAATACATTCATGCTTCAAATGATTTAGTTTTTAATCAGCTTCTAAACTCAAAATTAATATGTTTAAACTATATTGAAGAGTAACTATTCACACAACTCATATCTTATGAAACTAACCCAAATCAAAAGTTTTCAATATTCATAGATATCCAAATTCCTCCCATGTGTAAGGTACATGAAACAATTTCTTTTAAAATCTTAGAATTATATGAAACCAAAACCCTATAAGATTAAGTAATATGTAACATATAAAAATCTATCACCTTTTTAGATAAAGCATAAACCTCTAGGATAGTTAATAACTTGACCCAAAGTCACTCTTGTTAGGGATAATTTACTCAATAGAGAGTTTAATTAAATTAAAAAAATAATAAATAATATGTATAAACTATAATTAACTTTTTAATTCAAACTCATAACCTAATACAAGACAAATTATAGGTAAAAGAAAATGAAATCATGTACCATACTCAGAACACAAAAATATAGATGCATGTATGATAATGTATAGAATCAATTTCACACTTTAAACTAAAACATGAACCACAATTAATAATATAACATTTATATTTATGGATAAATATGGAATAAAAAATAAATGAAATATCCGTATATAAAAACATAATAAAAACAATTTATAAGAAATTAATAAATTAAAATTAATTATAAACTTTTATTATTTAGATTTTTGTTATAAATATTCCATAATCAAATAAATATAAAAGAATTAAATTTATATATAATATAAAATATTTCATATTATTTTGTTAGGTAGATGGGATTGTAAAAAACTAAACACACACACACCTAGACACCCCAGTGGGCCATGCCTCATCTCTCCCCACAAGGAATTAAAAGCATCCAATGGACTTATTTTATTACAATACATGTCTTGAAGTCCTAGAGGTAAAAAGGCCTTATAACTTGGGTGGAATAAAGGCATGATTTCATAAAGACTGAATACATTGTTTTACCCCTTTTATAAGAAGCCAACAACATGTCATTCCACCAGTAATGTGCCGCATCGCCTCCTACTAGAGTTAATGAACCTGTGGTACCATTCATGAGTATTGTGTTTCTCCCTTTACAAAGCCACTTAATCTTTATAGTTCAATGAATTATGATAGGCAACACTTCTATCCCAAAATTTTATGTGCGATGAAGGATGAATGATAAGTTACAACACACCCATCACACTTTTTTAGTTTCCCACCCGACGATGCTTGCATAGCACCTCTCTTCACGCCAACCTATTGTTTTGTACCATCAGAAAAGTCCCACTATACTATGAGTCACTTGTAAATACACCCGTAAATACCACATGAAAGGATAGATGACTGAATGATATGTGTTATCACACTTATCACAATTTGAAGATGTCCCACTTGATAACACTTGTGTATCTCCATGCTAGTGTTGTCTTCCTGATGCACCAACCTATATCCTTGTACCGTCATGTGCCTGCTTACCTTCTATTAATCTACCATAGGCCCTGCATGAATGAACTAGAGGCCCAAGTGGCCCAAAGGCCCAAAATATGGTCTAAAATCATACTGATGAATAGAAAAAACAACTAATACAATACTATTATAGTACGCAAGTAATGTTTGACTACAATAACTACATATATCAAGAGTTGATCAAATCAATTTTCAAAAAAACTATTGATATGTTCTAAATAATCTCTCAAGATGGATTTTAATTTGAACAATTTAAATTAAGTAATTTATGAACAATTCATAATTTAAATATATGAACTTTTTTATTTTAGTATTATTTTGTAATTTATAAACAGTATATAAATTATTCTTATAATTTCCTAATGAACTATTTATATCTAAATTATAAGTCATTCTATATAATTTGGAAAATATATTTTTAAATATTATTAATTAATATTATCATTTTTTATTTATCAAATATTTCATAAACACTTAATTAATTAATTATAAAAAATTTATAATTAATTGAATTATAAAGAACTTTATAAATGAATAAATATCCCAAAATACCTTTTACCATAATTTATAAATAGTTTATAAATTATTTAATTCAATTCACTAATTAAAATATGAAAAATAAAATTCATTTATATATATCATATTTAATGATATGATTCACGACACCTATAGGAAATATCAATCATAAAAATGATTGATGATATATTATACTTGTGATAAAACAAGTGAAAAGTGGGATATATAAGATTAATTTTACACATAGGGGTTTTTGAAAGAATATTCCCTTGGATTTAGGATTCAATGATGATGATAATGTTTTATGTAAGAATAACCATGGAGCTAATAGTTTTCAAAGGATTTAAACCACGAGGCAATGATAATAAGATATAAGAGGTACTTCTGTAGCATAAATCGGGTGTTTATAGGGATTTCATGATATTGATATAGCATGTATAGACTTTCATTGGATAAATATCATGCGACATACACTCTGTGATTATGATAAAAACCTGTGTAAGAATAAACCCAATACATGGTGAACTGCATAATCTTACGCAGGTTTAAGAATCACTTGCCACTTTGTATGCGACACCTAGACATATCTAGTGATTGAGTAAGTTTTAATGTTTAGCAGTGAAGGAACCCAGAACACCCTGAGAGTGGAGGGGTGGATTAGGGTGTAAAATTTAATTTGAAACTGAAATATCTTGTTCCCACATTGGTAGGAACCTATTAAACCTATCTGGAGAGGAAGTAAACAAAATAAAACAATCACATGCAAAGCAATGACATAACAATTTCACTTGGTTCACCACTAAGGGCTACGTCCAAGGAGCATATGCTGACAGTGTGTCGGTCATACCAAAAACCAATAGTCTTCACAAGTTGTGGATTACAAGGTTTTACCACATTATCTCTATGCCAGACGCACTACCTTTACAAGGTTTAGGGATAGCACACTGCGTCCCTTGGATCACATCCACTGACTCCCCCTTTCTTATTGATCTGGGTAAAGTCACACTCAGTTTATGGATGTGAAGGTTCCTACAATGGTTTAACATTAATTCATGCATCCTCAACTACAAATAGATGCTCTGTTGAAGTCCCATAATCACGCACAAATGTAATTTATGTTCCCATGCACTGATATGTTATGAAGTTTAATTTCACAAACTGATTTGGCCAATTTTCAGAATTCCTTAGGTGTTCTGCATACTGCTACTATTTCCACATACCACAACTATTTTCTCATATCGTCCAGATCCTCCACGTACTATCTAGCTCCTCCTCTTATCGCGCTACTCCGCATTTTGCACTACTTCGCGTACTGCTTCACACCTCCGTGAACCGTCTTGCTCAGCATACTGCCTTGCTCCACTATGTACTGCGAGAGCATCTGATGTGAACCACAAATTCTTACACAGACTATTTTCCTTACACGGATGAGTCTCTTCGCATAACGTCTTCTCCTCTGTGAAACACTTTGGAATTTTCTTGATTTCTACCCAAAATTTTAATCTCAAATCTCTCTCTCTATGAAACAATGGGGATTACTGTTCCTTAAATAGGCACATAACCCCTAATATTTTGGTAATCTGATTTACCCAAATTTTTAATGTGGGATAATCTTAGCTATACTGAACTCCATCCACATACTGTTAGGCTCCACCACATACTGCTCCTGTTTTGGGAACCGCAACAATCCCTCCAACCTTTATCAATCCGCGTACCACATGCCCTCACCACATACTATCACTACGAACCATTTTTCATTTCAACCTTCAGCATTCCGTGTACCGAATTCCTTCATCCGTGTTCAGATTTACAACAAACACAAACCAACCTCCATTATTAGCAACGAGTATCCTTGGTTCCAACAATCTCCCCCTTTGGGTTTGTTAGAAATCTCCAGATAAATTCACTGATGCGCCTGCCACGATAAAAAACTGAATCTTCAAGAAACAAATCATGCATCCCTCTTAGTCTACGTGAGCAGTGTTAGGTGTATAAAACAAGAGAGAGGACATTAATTGAGTTCTCATTCTTTTCTTTTCTACCCCATAGTTGTAGTTCTATATTTTTCCTGTAACCCAAAATAACTCTCCATTGAATCTATTGAATTTATCTGTTCTACCCCATTGGAAATAAACCCGAAGAATGATAATGTAACATTGTAGAGCTTAGAACATACTACCCCTAGATCCTATCTCCCTCATAAATCGGCAACACTTCTACAAACAGATTAGCACAGTTAAAACAACAAGGGAGAGGTGAATCTCGTAACCTCTTTTTGAATTAGGAGGTGGCTGAACACCAAGGTTCAACCAATGTTTCTCAAACACAGCCACTAACAGTGGCTTGGTCATAATACCAGCCACTTTCTCATCAGTTCCCACATGGTCCATTTTGATCACACCTTGTTCAACCTTTTCCTTGATGAAGTGATATCTGATTTCAATATGTTTCGTACGAGAATGCTGAACATGATTCTTTGTAAGATCAATTGCACTTTTTTTATCACAGTAAATCACCATTGGTTGATTCACGTCATCACATATGTCACTCAATTGCTTCTTCATACAGTGTAACTGAGTGCAAGCCTTGGTAGCCGATAGATATTCATCTTGAGAAGTACTAAGTAATGTACTTTCCTGTTTATTTCTTAACCAACCCACACATTTCTTCCCAATATAGAATACTCCACCACCAATAGACTTTTTTTCCACTACATCCCTATCCGAGTCAGCATCAGAAAATGTGGACAGTTCTCCATCTCTTCCTGTAGAAAATAATAGCCTATAATCTAGTGTACCTTGAATGTATATCAGGATTATTCTCACTGTCACCACATGTTCTTCCCTTGGATTACTTTGAAGGTGGACCGCAAGGAAAGTTGCAAAGACAATGTATGGCTGTGTCACCATCAGGTACAATAGGCTTACAATGATTCTTATGTACATGGTGGTATCCATAGAAGTCCCTTCCTCATGATTTTATATCTTTTAACCATATGAAATTTGTGTCTCCATTTGTTTGGAATCATGCATATTGAATTTATTCAATACCTCTCTTGCATACTTTTATTGATAAATGAAAGTGTAATCCTTCTTCTGAAGTACCTGCAAGCCTAAAACATATGTGAGTTCACCAATCATGGACATTTCAAATTCTTATTTCATGTGATTGGAAAATCCATCCACCGATCCATGTCTGATTTGACCGAAAATAATATCATCCATGTATACCAATACCATGAAATGATCCTATTGAGATTTATTCACATAGAGATTGTGATCTACTCCTCATTTAAACTGAATCTTTCTCAAATAAGAGTCCAACCGAGAGTATCACACCTATTGTGTCTGTTTCAGGCCATAAAGAGGTTTCTTTAATTTCCAAACCTTCAGTTCATCATTTCCAAGTAATAACCCTATGGGTTGTTAAATGTAGAATTCTTCTTCCAAAACACATTTTAAGAATGCTGTCTTGACATCTATTTGAAACACTTTATAACATCTTTGGATTTCCATGGAAAGAAATAGCCTGATTGACTCTAGTATTGCTACGAGAGAAAATGTCTCATCAACATCAACACCTTCGATTTGTGAATATCCTTTATAGACCAAGCACACAATATTTCTGATCACATTTCCATGTTAGTAAAAAAAATTTCATGAAAATCCATTTTGAACCAATCACATTGTAATCGTCAGGTCTTTTAACAAGATCCAATGTCTAATTTTTATCAATCTCATCTAACTCTTCATTCATTTCTTTCACCAATGACTCATCCTTTTAGCCTCTTCAAATGAGGATGGTTCCACAATTGATAGAAATGCTGATTATTCATTATTCCTCATTCTTCTTATCTGTGTAGTTGCATTCCATTCCCCAATAATATTGGACTGATCGATCTCTGCTATTCAATTTCTTTTTTGGGGTTTAACCAAACTCCCTACAGTTATGGCTTCCTATTTTGATTCTTATTCAGAGTCAACATCATGATGTGACTCCTGAGAGTTTTTTACACCTTCCTCTACCACTATATTAGCATTTGGTTCAGGTTCACATTCTTCCTTATCTTCTATCAAATCAACATAAGAATTCCTTGAAGCATTCAGGTTTTTCTCTTCAATGATATTTACATCACTACTTTCCACAATTCTCCACAAGTGATTATTGAAACACTTGCAGGATTTGTTGTTCATTGAGTATCCAAGAAATATTCCTTCTTCTACATTTTCTCCACACTTCCCTTGATTTCCTTCTTTGTTTCGGATAAAACATTTGCTTCCAAAAACACAAAAATAGTTCAAAGAGGGATTCCTTCCATGCCACAATTCATATGGTGTCTCTGTTTCACCCATATAAATCCATGTTAAATTTTGAATATACACTGAAGCTTGTACTGACAATTTCCAGTAATATCAATGGATAAACTCTTAATCAACATAGTTCTAGACATGTTGTTTACCTATGCATTCCTACACCCAAGAACTCCATTTTTCTTTGGAGTTCTCACAAATTTTACCTCATGTTGTATCCCATGCCTCTATAAGTAATTTTCAAATTAAATGGATGTGTATTCTCCTCCATTGTTAGACTATAGGACTTTGATCTCTTGTCCAGTATCATTCTCGGCGATTCTTCGATATGTTTTCATGTAATCAAGAACTTGTCACCTCCTGTGTATAACGATCACACATAGAATTATACTATAATCATCTATGAAAATAACAAAGTACCTATCTTCATGTGTTCCAACAACATTTATTGGACCACATACATCTGCATGAATGAGGTCAAGGAGATTTGATGCTCTTTTCTTGTTTGGACAGTAGGAACTACAGACCATCTTCCCTCACATTCAAACATCATAGATATTTTCTCGCTCACGCTTTAGATTAGGGATATCCATGACTATCTTCAACTTAGATATCTTTTCCATTTATTATTGATTTATGTTCCCCAATATTCGATGCCATAAGTTGTTTTACTCTCTAAATTTTAGGTAGAAAATGTTCTATTTACTATCAACCTGATATAATTTTCCTTCTGTTCTACATCCTTTCATGAGAGAATTCCCAGACATTCCTCTTATAGTACAACCATTCTGATTGAATGTCACAATAGGACCTGAGTCCCAGAGTTGAATCACACTAAGGATATTATGATGCAGACCATTCACATACAAGACTTCAGTTTTCTTCAGCTCTCCATTAGCTATCTCAATACTTCCACTGCTTTTTATCTTTGAAGAACCATCATTACCAAACCTCACCGTTCCATCAACCTTTTTCCTGATATTCGTTAATAGGTCTTCATTACCCATCATGTGGGATGAACATACACTATCAAGAATCTAGGTTCTATTGTTCTTTGTATCTTTGAGGGTACTTCTGCAAAATTGGACTTTTCAATTCTACACTTTTCTTTCCATGAGATATTGGATTGAGTGTAGGGCGCTGGTGGACTTTCAATTATCTCTTCGGTGTACATGGGTTATTCATATTCAAATTCTTCTTCTAGAGGAACAAAACTTTTTGAAATAGTAACACTATCTGTTTGACGTGTATTGACTCGTCTATGAACATTGAAAGAATTTCTCCTATCATACCTTTTCATGCAATAAACAACTTTATGTCCAAAGTTAAAATAGTGAAAATAATATCTATAGAAATTATTTCTTCTATAATAAGTATTATATGAATATGTTCTCCTTTGTTGAACTCCTGACTCTTCCCCATTAATATAGATCCTCAATCTTCACAGTATGACATGGTATGGCTTAGATAGCCACAAAACTAACACATCATGAAAGGAAGTGCCCTCTCACTTCTATTTCTTCTCATGCCTTCTTCATCCGGAAAATATTTTGACTTCCTATAATTTATGGAAACTCGAGGATAATCTACACTTATCCTTTCCATTTGATTTGTGGGTTTCATTTTCAGCACTTCTAGTGGCTTTTCAACATGATCAAATTTCATCTTGCCTTTATTCTGGATCGCCAGTTTTATAGCATTTGACATTTTTGCATAAAAACTAATTCCACTATTTCCCATGCATGTGGGTCTTTGATTACTCAAGATTTTTTTAACTCCATCAAAACCACATTTTTCTCTCTCTAGAAGCTCAATATCTGAGAACCTTCCATATTGTATTTTCTTCTTTGCTTCTTTTGAAATTGATTCACTTTCGAGTTTACTTCTTAGAGTAACAAATTCTTCTTTGAGTCCCTCAATGGACATAAACTTCTCCTCCAGTCTCATGGTAAGGTCACTAATGAACTTTTCTTGTTCTTTAATTTTGAGTTTTAGTTCTATAACATCATTAGTACTCTAAAGTATTGATGATTTAACTTTCACTAGTTCTTCCAATCGATCAATTTCCGCATCCAGATGATCAATATATTCAGAAGATTCCTGCACCATTTATTTCCACTTATTGAATCTCTTACATTTATTCTCAATATTTCTAAAAGAATCCTTAAGTTGCAACTTGGGATCAACATCAGTAGTCAAACAATTATCTATAGCTTTATCTATCAATGGTTCTGATTTTTCAATGGTATCCATCATGGAAGAATGGTTCTCTAATTTGAATTTTTCTTCCTATTCCTCAAAGTGTTTATTGTCATCATCTTCATAAATATTCTCCAGTTTATCTTACATTGACTTGGAACATGTGAAACTCATTAACATTAGATAAATAGGATCTGAAAGGGCTGTAGTGACAGAATTCTGTGCATTTGCATTAGCATCAACCAATTTCCTGTCTGTATCTGTCATCGACAGTCCTGTAGGATCAGTGACTTGTATTCCCTATGAAATAGAAAATAATACATCTATTCCAAGAGATCTTAGGTGAGATCACATTCTGTTTTTCCATATTTGAAAATTACTTCCACCGAAGAGGGGAACTCCCCTATCATTGATGGATTCCCCATGACATACATATTAAACACCAGCAACCTACCTCTGATATCACTTGAAGGACCCCAGAACACCCAGAGAGGGGAGGGGTGAATCCAGGTGTAAACTTTTCTTTCAAACTAAAGGATCTTGTTCCCACATTGGTAGAAAACTGTTAAACATGTCTGAAGAGGAAGTGCGGAAAATAAAACAATCACATGAAATGCAATGACACAAAAATTTTACTTGGTTCACCACTAACGGTTATGTCCAAGAGAATACACTGACAGTGTGTTAGTAGTACCAAAAACCAATAATCTCCACAATTTATGGATTAAAAGGTTTTAGAATAGTCTCTCTGTGCCAGGTGCACTGCCTTTACAAGGTTCAGGGATAGCACACTGCATCTCTCAGATCACTTCCACTGACTCCCCCTTACTCACTACTCTGAGTGAAGTCACACTTAGTTTATGGATGTAAAGGTCCCATCAATGGTTTAGAATTAATTCATGCATCCTAAACTGAAAATGGATGCTCTATTAAAGTCCCATAATCACACACAAATGTAATATATGTTCCCGTACACTAATATGTTATGAAGATTAATTTCAAAAACTGATTTGTCCAATTTTTAGGCTTCCTTGGGTGTTCCATGTACTGCTGCTATTTCTGCATACCATAGTTGTTTTCACATACCGTCTAACTCCCCCAATTACTATTCAACTCCTCTGCACACTGCGCTGCTTCGCGTTCCTCTCTACTCTATGTACTGTTTCACACCTCTGCGAACCATCTTGCTCTGCGTACTTCCTTGGTTCGCCACGTACTGTGAGAGCTTCCTGCATGAACCACACACTCTTCCACGAACTGTTTCCCTTACGCGGATGAATCTCTCCGCGTACCATTTTTTCCTCCATGAACCACAACGGACTTCTCCGAATTTCTCCCTGAAATTTTAATCTCCAATCTCCCTCTATGTGAAACAAAGGGTGTTACTGTTCCTTAAATAGGCACATAAATCCTCATATTTCAGTAATCTGATTTACCCAAATTTTCAATGTTGGACAATATTAACTATACTGAACTCCATCTACGTACTGTTAGGATCCACCACGTACTGCTCCTGTTTTTCAAACCGGAACAATCCCTCCAACTTTTATCACTTCATGTACCACATGCCCTCACCACGTACCATCGCTGTGAACCATTTTTCATTTCAACCTTCTGCATTCTGCGTACTGAATTCCTTCACCACATACCATTGCTGTAATATATTTTTGCTTCCGCTAACCACTCTGCGTACCGCTCTGTGTACTGCTTAGTGTACCATTCCTACTGCCTTCACTTCATACCGCACAACTACACCACATACCATGCACCTTCACCACGTAGTGCGCGCCTTCACTGCGTACCGTGTACCTTCACCGCGTACTGTTACCAAACCTCCGATTTTTGATGCCCCAAAAATTAGCAAACACTGGGAAACTGCGCCACCATTAATACTACCTTCATACTCAATCGTATGACCTAATTCCTTGCAAACTCCCTAGTCCTCCGTGTACAAATTGATAATAAACACAAACCAACCTCCATTATTAGCAACAAGAAACCTTGGTTCCAACAAGAACTACTATGGGAGTATATATTATAACATGAGATCCAAACCAACTATAAACTGTGATATACACTATATCTCCTTTACATTATGATCCCTTTTTTTCAATAACATGAAAACATCATTTTAAAAGAATTGTTTTAGGATTCAAATTTCATTGTATTTCTTTGATACCATTGAAGGGGGGTTTTGGTAGTTTAACACCTAAATTATGTAACATAAGTTAATAAAAAACCATTAAACCATAATCACCATACCTGAAACCGAAAACCATGATATAAGTAAAATAAATAAGTGGTTTTTTAACTTACACTAAAGAGTTGACACTTTAATCTTTATTCAATATTCTTGGTAAAGATTACTCAAGGGAAGCCATTAGAATCCCCTATCTATGGTATATCCATGGGATGATCCAAATCACCTAATTTTAGGGTGAGTCTCTCCTTCCATCAATGATATTCTTGTATCTCTTGAGGTTAAGTATATGAGAATAATTAAAGCACTTGATCTTGGGATATATTTTTCTAGTAACTTGCACAAGAATCACACACATGGTTTCTATGGCCTGCAACCTTTATATAAGTACTTGGAGACCCCAAGACCCTTTAATTTACTCATGTGTTACATAATGCATGATTAAATGGAATATGGTTAAAAAAACTTGTAACTCATCAGCCGAATGGGTACAAGAATTTATTATATAAATGGGATGTTGAACATCTCATTATTTAATCATAGATTACATAGTAGTAGAATGATATAAGACTAAAAATGTTTTAAGACACATACTAAATATGGTATATGATATGGCTTGTATTAGTTATATTATATAATATGATATAACTATTCATGCATCATATGTGTATGGATTTATGACATATCACATTTAGGTAATGTCTCTAATTTATGTGTGTTTATAACCTTGGTTATAGTTTTAAGCATGTAGACTATTGGAGGTAGGATTTAGGGGTCACACTATTCTTTACTAGTGTCTTAGGAAAATTTTCTAGTCAGGGTGGTTTTTAAAATGATAGGTAGCTAACTACCCCTTTTCTAGATAAGTAATTAGCCTCCCGGCCAATGAGTAGTCTATCCCAATGTTCCTCTACCCAGGGATACTTTACTCAAGAGATACCCCCATCCCATTATAATTTTAACACCTAATATGTAATAACTATATTCAACATTTAAATGTAAGATCATAACTGAATACAATTCAAAATATAGGGCAAAAGAAAACTAAATCCATTTTTATACATAACATGTAACTATTTAGGTGTATGTATGACAATTCAGAAGCAGTTTAACACTTGTAACTAAAACATACCTAAAAATTCCTAATATAAAAACTTATATTTATAAATAAAGGAATGAATAAAAAAATAAATGAACAATTCATATATTTAAACATGACATAAAAAATTTATGAACAATTTATAAATAAATAAATTATAAACATTTTATACCTTAGATATTCACTATAAACATTCCAAAAATCAAATAAATATAAACACTTTATATATAGTTTTTAATACGAACACTTCATATATTACTTTATATAGAATTTTACTTAAATATATGATATTAAATGATATATAAACATTTTATATTCTAATTCTATTATATAAACAGTTTACATAATCTAAATATTATATTTTTAATAATTATTTAGAAATCGATCAAATCAATTATCAAAACTCATTTTGATATGGTTTTAATTATTTCTTAAATAATCTTGTTATTTGAACATTTCAAATTAATAATTTTGAAAAATTCATAATATTAATATAAACTTATATATATTTTGTATTATTTTATAATATATAAACATTTTATAAATAACACCTAAAATTTCCATATAAACAATTTTTTTTCAAATTATAAGCTATTCCATATAATTTGAAAAATTAATTTATTTTTAACATTTAATGTTATGAAACATATAATTAAGAAAATTTTCATAATCATTTTTTAATTTTAAACATTTTATAATTAATTAATCTACATAAATTTTATAAAGTAAATAAATGTCCCAAAATACCTTTTTTCATGATTTAAAAACATATTTTAAATATTACTATTCAATTCATAGTTAAAAAATGAGAATTTTTTTCAGAATATATCATATTTGATGATATATAACGAATCATAATCTCTGATCAGTAGTTATGATATAGAGACCTAATATTTTTATACATAGATATTATATCTTTTATGAGGAATATTTATTACATTACACAAACACATGCCTAAGGACCGTAGAGGTCTAGTTCATTTGGAATCGTGGAAATATAAACAATTGTTTCAAAAAATATTTAAACCATATCCAACTTTTTTCTTCATAATTATACTTAATATCATTCTTCATATCCCTATGAAAGGAAACATAAGAAAATAATGCCCTCAGATGCTCAATAAGGGTAAAAAAGAGAGATATTAAATGTAACATGAGCATAAGGGAATAAAAACAAGAACCTAACTTCTAAAATTATTCCCTATATATTAAAGATCATATTATTGAGTCTTTGAATAAATAATTATGGTTCATAAGGCATGAATAATAAACTAATATAATCCATTATAGAGTGACATTAACATATAACCGGGAATTTTGGTATACATATAAGCATAGAAAGTCATTCCTTAGTAGTCAAAGATATTTTCCAAGACTATCATAGTGAAATGGTTTCACTCCCTAAACCATCATATTAGTAAAGGTTCACTCCTAATACTATCATGTTAGAAAATGTTCCTTACTAAACTAGGTTCACTCCCCATTCCAGTCCTATTTATCTCATGAGATATCATTATTTACCCAATTCATTGGAGGGAGATATATGTCCCACCCATAACTTAATGAAAACCATACATATGTGTTTTAAAATAATATAAATAATTCATCATATCATAACCCATGAAATGAAATGGTTTTCATAAACATTTCATCATAGAATAACCCATGGAAAAGAAACAATTTTCATAAACATCATTATATCATAAATAACTAATGATAGAAGGAATAATAATGGTATCCTTGGATCATATCCTCGTTTTTTTCATAACAAAACTCAAATAATTTTATCGAAGATAGAAAATGATTTTAAATATCACTTGAATGAATTATTGAGTAAAATATCCTTTCTAATTTCAAATCACTTTTTAAAAGCCACAAAATTATAACAAAAAAATTTATTTGAAAAGAAACTTGTAGTCTTGTAAATGAATCTTAAAATCATTAAGGCTTCATGATAAAGGGAAAATCCTCTAATGCTGTATAAGTTAAAGACATATTCCTTCAGTATTGTTTTCTATAAAATTAAAAAATAATCTCATTTAAAAAACAACAAAAATATTCTATTCATTTTTTTAATAATTCAAACATGGATAATTTTTTTAAACAATAGTAAAAAGCTTGTTGAAATAATTTTTATAAAACATGTAAATGGAAGAGAAATATATCCGAATGGAAACTTAAACATAAAAAACCTAAATAATGATGAGATTGTGAAATAAACCCTTACCTCAAGTATCACTTTTCCTTGTTCAAGTTAGACCATCATGTATTACAAATATGGATTTATTATACATTTATTACATAACCATATATCTACCATACCAATTATGATTTATTTATAACATCTTATCACCCTTTTATTAATAGTTGTTTTATTAAAATCAGAGTTCTAAGTGATAATCGATTCGTTTTACAAGCATGTTTTAGCTTGATAGTCCCGATCCTTATGAATAAATTTTAACAACCCAAAATTTTAATACATAGAAATTACATCTAAATAGATAAATATTCATAATACAATGAAAATATTCAATAATCGTGTGGGTTTAGTGTCATTGGAAACTTGTAAATATAAACAAATGGTTTATAAAACATATACATTATCTCCCACTTATTAATTTATAACTAGAACCCTTTTTTACATGTCATACATAATATCATCCTTCATATCCTAGGGAAATTAAACATAATAAAAGGGTGATCTCAAATTCCTAATAAGGTTAAATAAGGGAGATATCAATCATAGAATAAGCATAAGAACTTATATAAAACATATAAAAATCATACCACATATATCTAATCATAATCTTCATTCATGGAATGAATCATATAAGTTAATAAGAAACTAACAACAATAAATCATTATCCATGAGATAATAATATCGGCATAATACATGAAATATGGAATACACATAAACTTATAACATTGTGAACATATATAAATAGTAATATGTTCATTCATTAAGTTTAGGACATGAAACCAGACCATTGCATAAACTTATGGACATGAATCCAGGTCCACACATAATATTATGGAAATGAAAGCCAAGTCTATGAATAATATTATGTATATTAAAGTAAGGTCCATGCATAAACTTATGGACATGAAAACCAGGTCCACACATATACTTATGAATATGAAAACTAGGTGCACACATACAATTGTGAACATGAAATTAGATTCATGTACAATATAATTTCCTCATAATATATCCATCATTACCCAATAAATTAGAGAGATAAATATGTCTCACCAATCACACGAAGAGAATCATAAATACGTGTTTCACAAGAACATAAATCATTCATCATATCCAAACCTATGTAATGAAATGAGTTTCATGAATATTTTACTATAACATAACTCATCAAAAAGAAACGAGATTCATAAAAATCATGTCATCATAAACATAAAATAACCATAAAAAGAATGAGGATAGTTTCCTTGAATAATATCCCCATTGAAGATTAATTTACATAAAATAATGTTATCTTATATGTAATTTAGTTTTGCATGATCACTTGAAATCATTTTTGAGGAAAATATCCTTTATCTTTTGAAATTTTTTTAGAGCTGTGAAATTATAAACGAAAAGTATTTTATTTTAAAATAAACTTTTAATATTATAAATTAATCTTCAATGAATTAAATTTTCATAATGGTGAGATAATTTTATGTAGAGACCCGAAGCCTGACGTACATTGACATTACATTACTTTTGCGGAATACTTAGTACATAACAAAAACACACACACAAGGATCGTAATAGTTTAGTGTCTTTGGAAACTCGGAACGTAATCTTCTAATCCTGGTGAAAGATCTTCAAAATCTCTCACAAATATCTTCCTTTTTTTTTTACCTAAAACCTTTCTTTATATCCTGGGGAAAAGAAAACATAAAAGGGTGAGCTCAAATGCTCAGTAAGGGTAAACAAAAGAAATATCAATCACATAATTTTCATAATTACATAACATTTTTGGAAATCTTAACCTGCAAAAGAGAGCATAATTTCATAACATGGGATAAATCATAGTAGTGAAAATGAAACCATAACTTAAAACATTACTCATTGTGGCATACACACATAATCATAGAGAATCATTTCTTGTTAGTCAAGACTCATTGCCAAGACTATCTTAGTGGACAAAGTCCCTTTCTGAATCGAGTAATCCTCGTTTCAGTCCTGTTTCACTGAACCGGTATAACCTACCATTCCAGCCATGTCTATCTCATGAGATATGAAATCTTTACCCAATGCATTGGAGGGAGATATAGGTCCCACCCATCTCTTAATGAATCCTTTCTTATGTGTGCCACAAAATCATAAATCATACATCATCGCATAACCCATGTAATAAAAATGGGATTCTTAAACAACATGACATCATAAAATCATTCATATAAGATAAAGGAATTCATAAAAATAATTCCATCACAACATAGTCAAATCAATGTAAAAATATGGATAGAAACAGAACCCTTTATTATCTTAGATGGAAAATAATTTTGATAAAACACTTGAATTGAATTCTTGAGGAAAATATCCTTTCTTCTTCAAAATCAATTTCTTTTCACAAAACATCATGCAATTTTAAAAGAAAGAGATTTTATTGAAAATAGTCATGAAATCTTTTAGAGGAAGATTCATGAAAATAATGCTTTATAAAACAGTATAAATCCGTTCGTGCCGTATAAGTTAAAAAAAAATATTCTTCGTACTTTTGTCGGAAAAGTCAAAAAGTACCTCGTACGGAAAAACGACAAAAGATTCCTTTCATATTCTTTTCTAAAAACTCACCTAAGGGTAAAATTGGATTTAAACTATTGCAAGTGGATGGAAACAATATTTCATATTGAGGGAACATGGATGTGGATGATAAAATACACCCCAGTAAATACTTACGAATAAACAATCTCGGATAAAAATGAGATTGTGATATTTCCCTTACCTTAGGTGCGACTTGCTTTGTAACTGTCCGAACCTCTTGTATAATGATTTAAATCATGTTATTGACTTATTACAGAATCATATTCATTGTTATGATATCATATATGGTTTACTTATGACATTATATTACCCGTTCTTTTGTAAATTCAATGTTAAAGAAGCGTTTTGGGTAAAATCGTTTCATTTATCGTAGGTGTTTTGACTTGTTGTTCTTGACATCATTATTACATATATCATGATTTACTTACTTTCAGAATATAAAATATTATTTATATATCATATATATTCAGTATATATATATATATATATAATAGGTAGATAAATAAAATGAAAAACACCGTTCATGGAGACGGTAGTCCGTACATACGCATGAACGCTGTTTTCCTTTCCTTATTGTCTTGAAATGGAAGTAAGTAGATGACATACATATGTATAAATATACATAAATCCAGTAGCTTTATAATGTCATATATTTCATTATTATTTCTTATATATACATTATAATCATTCTTAAATGGTTAACATGGAGAATGAATCTCATCGCGTCGTGGAGACGGTAGTCCGTACGTACGCACGAGCGATGATATCATTTCTATAAATATTGAATTGAATTGGAGTGGATTATAAAATATATCAGAATCAATATGATGTTTTAATAACTATGTATAGTTATTCTTTACACCATTATACCCATCCATGTAAGGTGGTGGTGGAAAATAGATTACACCACGGCGTGGAGACGGTATTCCGTACGTACGCACGCGCGGTGATTTCTTTTTCCATAGGATGGATAGATGGTGAAATAGGGTTGTTTCATACTTATAATAACATATCACTATATGAGTGATACTTATGTTATTACTTCATAATGAAACAACCTAAGAAGAAGAAGTGGAAGAAGAAATAAAGATGAAAGAATTGGTAACGGTAATTACCTCTTCTTTGAAGCGCCTTTTGGAGACCTCCTCTTAGGGAACTAAAATTGGTCTTTGAGTAAGACCAGAACCTCTAGGATGTTTCTAGAGAAGTGGATAAGAGATTTTGGCAGGGGTTGGCCGAGACTGAGTGCTCAAATTGGTGTGAGGAGGAGGGGGAGGAGGTGTCCTTTTATAAGGGAGGAGAGGGGCACCTTAGGAATATCTCAAAATATTATTTTATATTAAAGTCAAAATCGGTTTATAATGGTTCCAAAGGGTCTTATTTCGAAGATAAAGTGGGGATGGGTCGAAATCCTATCAACCAATAGGATTTAGACAAGTTTAGGGTATTATTTTAACCTTATCAATTAGATTTAACTCTAAGTTAAATAATTTAACTTTTACCGTGTCTTTTTGTTTTCTTTCACTATAAGGTTAATAAACTTACTATAAATGCCAAACGAACCCCAAATTGTATATTATTAATACATATATCCTTATCTAAGTCATTTGGCCGAACCTTAGATTTTTAGGAATAAAATAACAATTAATAATATAATATTTGATTTAAAAAACTATTTTGTTTCAATTTTGACACTATTTGATATATGATTTTTGTGAAAGTCATAACAGAATTATATGTTCGAACCAAGTTGATTAAATCAACACTAATATATCATAGTAACCTAGAAAATTATTGGAATTCATAAAAAGTCTTAAATTACATTTATTTTGGTATTTATATTATCAATTATGTCAATATTTCATTAATAAGATAATTACTTCATCATTTTTGTGTCATAAATAAATTATATTATTTGATGTCTAAAAATTACAAATAAAATACCATCATGTAGGAAATCTTTTTAGCTTTCTAATGAATATTTATAGTCGAATTTATCTTATGTATAACCCCATATTAAAAATGATTTACTTATTAAACTTTGATTTTAACTATTTTAACCCTTCTTTAAATAAATTAATAATAAATGTCCTAATCTAATCCAAGTGGGCCTAAATGGTCATATTTTATTCCTAAGTTTGTTTTTGGTCGAATTACACTTGTCCAATAGAATTAGGACATGTGTTAGGGTAATATTAATATCATATTTACCCTTAGTTACCTTATTTACTATTAACCGTGGTAAAAAAAATAAAAAGTTACTATTCACCGAAAAATTATTTTCATCTCATTGAACCACATTTTAGTCCTTGATATTAACCGTGTCTCTCGGATTTTCGAAATTCCATTCACAGAAGCGGTAAAATTAAGTTTTATGAAAAATTCAGTTTTTAACCTACCACTTAGTAGTTTCACTATTCATCAAAAATTGATGTTTTTCAGAACAATGCCAAAATTTCATCCCAAGCTATATTTCATATTCCGAATTCAAAAATGAAGTCCATTTTACCAAATTCATAACATAAAAGTTGCATTAATTAATTTTATAATTAAATCCCGCTGTTAAAACAAATAGCGTGTTTTTTTAAGAAACAATATCTATCAAAAGATTGACACTTGTTTATGTCTAGTTTAAATGTGAAATTACATCCAATGACCAACATTGTATTAAATTGTAAAAATATATTCTAAATATACTTTAAAACCACTCAAATTAATGATTTATCACTATTAACTATTTCGATTAAAAAAGTTGTTTTTAATTAAAATTTAGTAATTTTCACTATTCATCAAAATATGAAAGTTATCCGAAAATCACCAAAATTTCAACCTAAGATAATTTCGATATTCTGAATCCATAAATGATGTCCATTTTGAAAAATAAAATTTACAAAATTTCAAAAAGTGGTTATTAATATTCATAACGGCTAGTTTTAATAATATCTTAATAGCATATCGTTGTTTAATGAAACTCAGTATTGCGTACTACACACGCTATCGAGGAAGGTCGTGATTGCGTGTAATGCAAGTCAAGTCAAGGATGTGTGTTGTGCAAGCTCCTTTTGGTGTAGCGTACAACACAAGACATTAATAAAATTAAAAAGAATATTTTTTTATAAAATCTTGGGCTGTTACATTCTACCCCCCTTAAAATGAATTTCGCCCTCGAAATTCGTTGGGGTTATAAATGGTTTACTATTTGAAAGTTTCTTTAATAGAAACCCACATCGTAAAAGGGAATACCAAAACTTGGCTTTAAAAACTAAAGTATGAAATGTAACGATTACCCAAATAAACTAATCACTGGGTTTCCACATAGGTGAAAATATGGATATGGAAGAGAAATCTAACCATCATGTTCTGGTGGAGAGTGGTAGAGAACATGGCTATGGAAAAGCCAGTAATCACAAATCCATAAATTTGTGATGATCTAAGGTACCATCTGATTCATCAAGTATAAGATCACTAGGACAACATTTTTGGTTTTCAAGATCATCTCCCTAAAGTTGAAAATTTGAATTAGAATAAATACTTACTTTATATTGGTACAATCTCACTGTTTTTCGTTCCTTGAACAATTTCCACTTCATTTATTAAATAAATGAAGTTGAATTTGTTATTCGTGAAGTGTTAGCAGATCATGTGATAGAATGACTGTTCATTCCATCTGTCTCAAACAAAAGGTTAGCAAAAGTTATTAAATATACATAAGTCATTCTATAGTGAGATTAATCATATATGGTTCCTAAAATGGACTTATACTTCATATATCATACTGCTTAATATAATAAAACTAGTTTCTACTAAACAGGGACTTCCTGTAGGCCAGTGGTAGGCGATAAAGGCCAGTCGCACTTCGGTTGTGGGTTCGATTGCTACAGCCTTGTCCGAAGCGATGGGCTGTCGCCCGTCCTGCAGGTTGTCCCTTTTTCTAAAACTACGTTACTATAACATCCCATCAATAATATCGAAAATCTTCTATCCTTAAACAATACTAACTTATGTCCAACATAATCCAGTCTAATCTTTAGGCTTATACATAATACTGCAGTCCACTCTCATAATATAGTGACAACAATTACCAAAGATTTAATACTGTCGTTGATCCCCACATATCATAAGATATGTCTTGTTGGTCACATTCCAAACACTCAAAGTCCTTAATCGTGTATTCTCTTGAATACCTTAGTGAAAAAAGTTAACACTTTCCACATACCAAAATCCTCAAAATTCTATATACTCAAACCATGATATCACTTAGTCCTTATATTAATCATGAGCTCATGAATACTATTAAACATTTCATTTTCTCGTCTTCATTATGCGCATATCATCTTATTTCCAAAAATTTTCTCAATCACTTTGAATACCACATCAATAAATATTGCAATACTCAATGATACAACATTATTTTGGAATCCCATTACATAAACACTTAATCATTCCACCACATCGTTGTCATATTCAACATTGCCAATAGTGATCGCATGTGATTTCCCTTTGTCCTTTGCCTTCAGTGGTTGCTCATGTTGATCATCACTAACCCTTGGATTAGGGCAATTATTAGCATAATGCCCCATTTCCTTGCACTTGAAGCATTGAAGTGTTGGCGGTGCGTTCTCTGCAGTGTTTGCTTTATTCACATCATTAGAAACCCTTTTTCCATTACTTCGACACTCAGCTGCTCGATGACCTTCTTTTCCACACTTAAAACATTTTCTAGTCCCTTTAAGACAATCTCCACCATGCTTCTTTCCACACTTTGTGCATAAGGAAACATTCATCTTCTTTTCACTATTATTCTGAGATTTCTCCTTGAACTCCATCTTTCGTTTCTTGTCAAAACCATGAGATGGATATGTAACACCAACTTCCATTTCTACCTTGATAGCACAACGCACAATTTCTTCATAGCTACTGAAGTCTCTTATAGCTAATGCCCTTCGAAGACTTGGTTTTAAGCCACTAAAAAAATCGATCAACTTTACTTTCAGGTTGGATGATAATTCCAGAAGCATACCTTGCAAGTCTTGTAAAATTTGCTTCATAGGTACCAACAGATTCATCGTCCCTTTGCTTCAGTTCAAGAAACTCTTTCTCCATCTTTGTTCGAAGAATACGAGGGAAGTACTTACTGAAAAACAAGTTCTTGAACTCGTCCCATTCCATGGACTCAATTTCATATCTTGGCCTCGTATTCTTGATAAGATTCCACCATTGATCAGCTTCACCTTCCAAACGATATACTGCTAAGATGACTTTATCATGTTCAGAACATTGAAGAACTGAAAATATCTTTTCAGTAGTACTGATCCATTGTTCAGCCACAAGTGGATCAGAAGACCCACTGAATGAAGGTGGACGTTGCCTCATGAAGGACTCAATAGAATATTGTTCCCTTCTCTGCTCATTTGGAAGTCCAGAATGATTCATAGCTTGTGTAAGTATAGCAATAAGATTTTGCACTCCATCTCCCATAACATTTGTTTGTTCAGGAGGGCAATCATTGCATTGTCCATTGCATTGATCAACACGGTTCCTTCGGGTTCCAGCCATCGTCTAAAACCCAAAAAGAATAGTGTGAGAGGCAAAAATCATGCTAGGGAAAACAACATAATAAAGGGGGAGTACCTTCAATATCCAACATCTTAGGTTTAATTCTATGATCGTTAGCGTAATTCTATTACTATAACCTATACGTATACTTATCCTTAGGGACATCCCTAGACATACCTTAGATATATCTCTAGGGATCTCACTAACGTTCTCATATCCTAGTTTCCAAAGGTTGACTAAACCTTTCCTCTGATACCAACTGTAGAGACCCGAAGCCTGACGTACATTGACATTACATTACTTTTGCGGAATACTTAGTACATAACAAAAACACACACACAAGGATCGTAATAGTTTAGTGTCTTTGGAAACTCGGAACGTAATCTTCTAATCCTGGTGAAAGATCTTCAAAATCTCTCACAAATATCTTCCTTTTTTTTTACCTAAAACCTTTCTTTATATCCTGGGGAAAAGAAAACATAAAAGGGTGAGCTCAAATGCTCAGTAAGGGTAAACAAAAGAAATATCAATCACATAATTTTCATAATTACATAACATTTTTGGAAATCTTAACCTGCAAAAGAGAGCATAATTTCATAACATGGGATAAATCATAGTAGTGAAAATGAAACCATAAATTAAAACATTACTCATTGTGGCATACACACATAATCATAGAGAATCATTTCTTGTTAGTCAAGACTCATTGCCAAGACTATCTTAGTGGACAAAGTCCCTTTCTGAATCGAGTAATCCTCGTTTCAGTCCTGTTTCACTGAACCGGTATAACCTACCATTCCAGCCATGTCTATCTCATGAGATATGAAATCTTTACCCAATGCATTGGAGGGAGATATAGGTCCCACCCATCTCTTAATGAATCCTTTCTTATGTGTGCCACAAAATCATAAATCATACATCATCGCATAACCCATGTAATAAAAATGGGATTCTTAAACAACATGACATCATAAAATCATTCATATAAGATAAAGGAATTCATAAAAATAATTCCATCACAACATAGTCAAATCAATGTAAAAATATGGATAGAAACAGAACCCTTTATTATCTTAGATGGAAAATAATTTTGATAAAACACTTGAATTGAATTCTTGAGGAAAATATCCTTTCTTCTTCAAAATCAATTTCTTTTCACAAAACATCATGCAATTTTAAAAGAAAGAGATTTTATTGAAAATAGTCATGAAATCTTTTAGAGGAAGATTCATGAAAATAACGCTTTATAAAACAGTATAAATCCGTTCGTGCCGTATAAGTTAAAAAAAATATTCTTCGTACTTTTGTCGGAAAAGTCAAAAAGTACCTCGTACGGAAAAACGACAAAAGATTCCTTTCATATTCTTTTCTAAAAACTCACCTAAGGGTAAAATTGGATTTAAACTATTGCAAGTGGATGGAAACAATATTTCATATTGAGGGAACATGGATGTGGATGATAAAATACACCCCAGTAAATACTTACGAATAAACAATCTCGGATAAAAATGAGATTGTGATATTTCCCTTACCTTAGGTCCGACTTGCTTTGTAACTGTCCGAACCTCCTGTATAATGATTTAAATCATGTTATTGACTTATTACAGAATCATATTCATTGTTATGATATCATATATGGTTTACTTATGACATTATATTACCCGTTCTTTTGTAAATTCAATGTTAAAGAAGCGTTTTGGGTAAAATCGTTTCATTTATCGTAGGTGTTTTGACTTGTTGTTCTTGACATAATTATTACATATATCATGATTTACTTACTTTCAGAATATAAAATATTATTTATATATCATATATATTCAGTATATATATATATATAATAGGTAGATAAATAAAATGAAAAACACCGTTCATGGAGACGGTAGTCCGTACGTACGCATGAACGCTGTTTTCCTTTCCTTATTGTCTTGAAATGGAAGTAAGTAGATGACATACATATGTATAAATATACATAAATCCAGTAGCTTTATAATGTCATATATTTCATTATTATTTCTTATATATACATTATAATCATTCTTAAATGGTTAACATGGAGAATGAATCTCATCGCGTCGTGGAGACGGTAGTCCGTACGTACGCACGAGCGATGATATCATTTCTATAAATATTGAATTGAATTGGAGTGGATTATAAAATATATCAGAATCAATATGATGTTTTAATAACTATGTATATTTATTCTTTACACCATTATACCCATCCATGTAAGGTGGTGGTGGAAAATAGATTACACCACGGCGTGGAGACGGTATTCCGTACGTACGCACGCGCGGTGATTTCTTTTTTTGTAGGATGGATAGATGGTGAAATAGGGTTGTTTCATACTTATAATAACATATCACTATATGAGTGATACTGATGTTATTACTTCATAATGAAACAACCTAAGAAGAAGAAGTGGAAGAAGAAATAAAGATGAAAGAATTGGTAACGGTAATTACCTCTTCTTTGAAGCGCCTTTTGGAGACCTCCTCTTAGGGAACTAAAATTGGTCTTTGAGTAAGACCAGAACCTCTAGGATGTTGCTAGAGAAGTGGATAAGAGATTTTGGCAGGGGTTGGCCGAGCCTGAGTGCTCAAATTGGTGTGAGGAGGAGGGGGAGGAGGTGTCCTTTTATAAGGGAGGAGAGGGGCACCTTAGGAATATCTCAAAATATTATTTTATATTAAAGTCAAAATCGGTTTATAATGATTCCAAAGGGTCTTATTTCGAAGATAAAGTGGGGATGGGTCGAAATCCTATCAACCAATAGGATTTAGACAAGTTTAGGGTATTATTTTAACCTTATCAATTAGATTTAACTCTAAGTTAAATAATTTAACTTTTACCGTGTCTTTTTGTTTTCTTTCACTATAAGGTTAATAAACTTACTATAAATGCCAAACGAACCCCAAATTGTATATTATTAATACATATATCCTTATCTAAGTCATTTGGCCGAACCTTAGATTTTTAGGAATAAAATAACAATTAATAATATAATATTTGATTTAAAAAACTATTTTGTGTCAATTTTGACACTATTTGATATATGATTTTTGTGAAAGTCATAACAGAATTATATGTTCGAACCAAGTTGATTAAATCAACACTAATATATCATAGTAACCTAGAAAATTATTGGAATTCATAAAAAGTCTTAAATTACATTTATTTTGGTATTTATATTATCAATTATGTCAATATTTCATTAATAAGATAATTACTTCATCATTTTTGTGTCATAAATAAATTATATTATTTGATGTCTAAAAATTACAAATAAAATACCATCATGTAGAAAATCTTTTTAGCTTTATAATGAATATTTATAGTCGAATTTATCTTATGTATAACCCCATATTAAAAATGATTTACTTATTAAACTTTGATTTTAACTATTTTAACCCTTCTTTAAATAAATTAATAATAAATGTCCTAATCTAATCCAAGTGGGCCTAAATGGTCATATTTTATTCCTAAGTTTGTTTTTGGTCGAATTACACTTGTCCAATAGAATTAGGACATGTGTTAGGGTAATATTAATATCATATTTACCCTTAGTTACCTTATTTACTATTAACCGTGGTAAAAAAAAATAAAAAGTTACTATTCACCAAAAAATTATTTTCATCTCATTGAACCACATTTTAGTCCTTGATATTAACCGTGTCTCTCGGATTTTCGAAATTCCATTCACAGAAGCGGTAAAATTAAGTTTTATGCAAAATTCAGTTTTTAACCTACCACTTAGTAGTTTCACTATTCATCAAAAATTGATGTTTTTCAGAACAATGCCAAAATTTCATCCCAAGCTATATTTCATATTCCGAATTCAAAAATGAAGTCCATTTTACCAAATTCATAACATAAAAGTTGCATTAATTAATTTTATAATTAAATCCCGCTGTTAAAACAAATAGCGTGTTTTTTTAAGAAACAATATCTATCAAAAGATTGACACTTGTTTATGTCTAGTTTAAATGTGAAATTACATCCAATGACCAAAATTGTATTAAATTGTAAAAATATATTCTAAATATACTTTAAAACCACTCAAATTAATGATTTATCACTATTAACTATTTCGATTAAAAAAGTTGTTTTTAATTAAAATTTAGTAATTTTCACTATTCATCAAAATATGAAAGTTATCCGAAAATCACCAAAATTTCAACCTAAGATAATTTCGATATTCCGAATCCATAAATGATGTCCATTTTGAAAAATAAAATTTACAAAATTTCAAAAAGTGGTTATTAATATTCATAACGGCTAGTTTTAATAATATCTTAATAGCATATCGTTGTTTAATGAAACTCAGTATTGCGTACTACACACGCTATCGAGGAAGGTCGCGATTGCGTGTAATGTAAGTCAAGTCAAGGATGTGTGTTGTGCAAGCTCCTTTTGGTGTAGCGTACAACACAAGACATTAATAAAATTAAAAAGAATATTTTTTTATAAAATCTTGGGCTGTTACATTTTATCATTCCGTATAAGTTAAAAAAACATTCCTTCTGTATGTTTTTTAAAAGTCATAAAGAACCTTTCAAAGAAAATGACAAAAAAATTATTGAAAAACTTTTTGTAAAAATTAAAACATGAGTAAAAATGGATTTAAAAAATAAAATATAATAGTAAAAATAATTTGGAGACAATTTAAAAAAAACACAGTCATGGAAGAAATATACAGTTTTAAAGGAAACTTTAAAAAGACAATTTTTTAAAAGAAAATCTTTTATAAATATCATATCATTAAAGTAAGGATTAATAAAATTAATAAATTATATTTATTCACAATAAATACACATGAAACAAGTGAAAATAAATATAATATAATAAAAATTCACCCCAGGCATAATCACAGAATGACATAATCAATGAAGTAAAAGGTTAACCTAAGGATTGGAAATTGGGGTAAGAATTCCCTTATCACTTTGTGATTAGTCAAATCATATTACCCATAAAATTAATAATTATTAAATGAAAAATTGAATACCATAAACATAATGATATTCCTTATATCATATATCTAATTTTAGTATATATACAGGGTACATAAGAAATAAGTGGTTAATGAAGGATATATCTTCTAAAAGTAAAAGTGATATGAGAAACCCTTTCCTCACGCTTTCAGTTAGTTATGTGTACTTAAACCTCCTGTATAATAGATTAAAAAATGTTATTAATTTTTTTTAGAAATATATTAATATTTATAATATTTTTTATTACCCTTTTCTAACATCTTACCATCCGTTCGTTAATTATAATTCATTATTTTTATTGTTTTAGGTGCATTTGTTTCATGTTTTCATGGTCGGTTAATTTGTGTATAATTATGGATTTTCTTATCAAATGTTAATAAAACTAAATAAGTGAAATGAATTTGTATTAATGCACTTAAATACGTTCAAATTTTTCTGTATTTAATTTTTCCATCTTACATGAGGATGATTCATTTGATAAAATGTTAACGATAAATGTTTAGTTTAATTTGGTTGTTTTTCCGACCATCACAAACTAGTTTCATTTTATTTAGTATCATGTATATATATTAGTTATAGAACATGAATTAGGTTATATAATACCTATTTAAATATTTTTTAACAATAATAATACTTTTATGACCATCCTTTAAGGTGTTAATGTAAATTCAAAAATCGTTATTCTCGAAGACGGTTAGCCTCCAAAATCTGGACAATGGTTTCATTTCTTTAAATAAGAGGATATGAGAATTGAAATGTATATTGGATATTACATTAGAAACATAAAAATAAAATAGATACATGATTATATATATATCATGAATTTATGGATTAAGTATGTGATGAGAAAATAGAATAAGAAAATAAAATAAGAGAGGTGCTTTGAGAAAATTACCTCTTGAATATCACCTTCTTGAAGGATCCCTTGGGGACATTGAATTTGGTATTTTGGTGAGTATATCATCACAAGGACACAGGGAGAGTGATTAATACAGGTTTTAGTAGATATTTTAGGATCTTCAAGGATTTTTAGGAGAAAAGGGGGTGGTGAGGAGTGGTATTTATAGTTGAGTTGGTGTGGTTTTGAGTGATTAAAGAATGCATATTTTACACATAAAGGAAACCACATTAAGGTGAAATTAATTAAAAAGAACTATATTTATAATAAAATTTTAAAATATCATTATAGTATATAAACACATCAAATACTCATTTAATTGTTTTTTATTTTTTAGGTATTTTAAGCTTTTACCTTTTAACTTTAACCTATTTCATTATTTTACCTATACAATGAGAAATGTTTTTTTACCGTAGTAACTTTTTAAGACTAAAAATGAAAATGAAATTACCATATAATTTTTACCATATAATTAAATATATTAAATCCACTTTACCAAATTAAAATCATGGAATTGGAAAATTTATATTTTAAATTAATCCCATAGACATGACTAGAAAGTAGTGTTTTAATGTGAAAATGTTCAAATGTTTGAAATGTTTTATATCAAAATTAAATATAAAAATGATTTTTATGAAATATATTGGATTAATAGATGTATAATTGAACTATTTTAACTTTAAAACAAATTTGAAATATAATTTAACATTATAAATTATTTAGATGAAAAGTCATCTCTCAATTAAAATGCTATATTTTTTACTATTCATAAAAAACTGAAACTTATCAGACAAATACGAAAAAATCACCTTAAGATAATGTTGAAATTACTATTTAAAAAATGAAGTTTATTTTTTTGAATAAAATTTATAAAGGTGACAACATTTAGTTTTAAAATAAGTGCACCATCAAAAGGTGGCAAAACCGCCATTAGAAAAATATAGGGTTTTATGCGTAAAATTGGATTTTTTATATCATGACTGTAAAACACCTAGTATAAATTTTAAACATTATATTTAATATATTATACGTATATATTTCATTAATATAATAAAAAAAGAGTTATTTTTTATTTTATTTTTATGAAACACAGTTGTCCCCATTTAAATTGTTTTTTAGAAAAATATTTTCTTTAATAATTAATTGGTCACCAAAGAATTCATTATATAAACATGTGAAAAACATATCTTTATAATTACATTAATACAATTTATAATCACCACTCTAATAGCCTGGTTATAATGAAAACATTTAAATAATAATATCTTGTTGTTCATTTAAGCTCTATACGACGTATAATGTACACTATTGAATATAGTGTTTCCTTCTTAAAATATATGGATGTTACATTCTATACCCATTAAAATGAATTTATTACTCAAAATTCATCGCTCATATATAAAAACATGAGGATACCACTTCCTCAATATATCCTTATGTTTCCACACAAAAACTTAAGGACATGGAATCCAGGTCCACACATAAAATTATGGACATGAAAGCCAAGTCTATGTATAAAATCATGGAAATGAAAACTAGGTCCACACAAAATCTTATAGATACAAAAAATAGGTCCACATATAAACTTATGGACATGAAAACCTTTTCAATGCATAAAATTGTGAATATGAAATTAGGTTCATGCATAACATATTTACCTCATGAGATATCCAGCATTACCCAATGCATTGGATGAAGATATATGTCCCACCTATCAAACATTTTAAATTATACATATGTGTTTCACAAGAACATAAATCATTCATCACATCAAAACCCATGTAATGAAATTAGTTTCATAAATATTTTATTGTAACATAACTCATGTAAAAGAAACTAGATTTATAAACATAATACCATCATAAACACAAACCAATCATAAAAATATTGAGTATAATATCCTTGAATAACATGTAGAGTAAAGAATCAATATGATAAAATATATATATATTATATTGAATGTGATTTCTATAGATCACATAATATAATTCTTGATGAGAATATCATTTATGTTTTAATATTTTTTAAAGTTACACACAATTATAAAAAAAATAATTACTTTTAAAACAACCTTGTATGATTTTAAAGGAATTTTAAAATCAATAATGATTCATGATGGTGGGAAAATTTTCTCATATTTTATAAGTTAAAAAAACATTCCTTGTGTATTTTTTTGTTGGAAAAGTTATACAGAACCTCACAAAGAAAATAATAAAAAATCCCTTCAAATTGTTTTTTAAAAATTAATTTTTTTAAAAACAACTTTAAAAAATAAAATAGAATAGTAAAAACATTTTTGGAAACAATTTTATAAAACATGGGAATATAAGAAAGATATAGTTTTAAAGGAAACATTAAAAATACAATTTTTAAAATAAGATCCATTATAATTATCTTATCATTGAATTGAGAATTAATAAATTTAATCTATTATGAATATTATAATTAAATCCACATAAATCAAGTTTAAATGAAACATAATATAATAAAAATCCATCTGGCACATAATAATATCATGATAGTATCAATGAAGTATAAGGTTTACCCAAATAATGGATATTGGATTAATAATTCCCTTATGACTTTGTAATTGGTCAAATCGTATGCCCTATAAAAGTAAATATTATCAAATAAAAAATTTAATACCATGAATAAAATGATATTCATGAAATTATATATCTAAGGTCTGAATATATAACCACAAATAAGAAATAAGTAGTGAATGAGGCATGTATCTCATAAAAATAATAGTGAGAAGAGAAACCCTTACCTCATGCTTCTCGTTAGTTATGCATAATTAATACTCTAATATAATGGTTTAAATACTATTATTAATTATTTTAATAAATATATTCATATATATATATATAATATCTTATATGACCCTTTTATAACATCTTACCATTGATTAATTAATCATATTTCATTATTTTTATTGTTTTGGAGGTGTTTATTTCATGTTTTCATGGTTAGTTCATTTGTGTATAATTATGGATTTTATTGTAAAATGGAAATAAAACATTATAATTGAATAAGAAAAAATGGTTCCATATATAATTTTGAATTCTAGCATTAGGATTATTTGTTTGATTAAATGTTAATGTAAATGATTAGATTAATTTGGCGGTTTCCTAACCATTAAGTACTAGTTTCATTTTATTTTATATCATATCTATATGTTTGATCCAGAACATTAAATAGGTTGTAATATACCTATTGATTTTATTAACTAGAAAAATACTATTATGATTATCCATAAATGTGGTAATGTAAAACAAAAACTCATTATTCAAATAAACAATTAACCACCATAATTTGTACAATGGTTTCATTTCTTTGAATATAAGTGGGGATGAAAAATTAAATGGATTTGAGATATCCCATTAGAAACATAAAAATTAAGTATATCAATGATTCTGTAGTTATCATTCCTTTATGGGTTAATGAGGTGATGATAAAATAGAATATGAAAAGAAAATAAGAGAAGTGTTTTTAGAAAATTACCTCTTGAATATCATATTCTTGATGGACCCCTTGAGGACCATGGATTTGGTCTTTAGGTGAGACCAGTAGCACTTTTAAGTCAGTAGAGTGAGGAGGAGATGGTTTCTAAGTGATTTTAGTAGATTCAAGTATTTTTAGGATAAAAGGGTAAGGTGAGGAGTGCTATTTATACATTAGAAAGAGTGGTTTTAAGTTATTAAATAATAATTATTTTATATTTAAAGCCAACCACAATGAGGTGGAATTAATTAAAACGAATTAGATTGATAATTAATGATTTAATTTATGGTTATGTTTTAGAAACACATCAAAAACCCATTTAAAGTTTTATTATTTAGGTATTTTAAGCTTTTACCTTTTAACTTTAACACATTTCAATATTTTACCTATACAGCGGTAAATATTTTTTTTAACACGGTAAAATTTTTATGACTAAAAATTAAAATGACCTTAAAATTTAATTTTTAACTTAAGATTTAAAATATGGAATCAATTTTACCAAATTCAAATCACATAAATGGAAAAATTATATTTAAAATTAATCCCACAGATGGGACGAGAAAGCGGGGTATTAAATTGAAAATATTCAAATGTTTGAAATGTTTTATATTAAAATTCAACATGAAAATGATTTAAATTACATAAATCATATTAATTTATGTATAATTTATCTATTTTTAAATTAATCATAATTTAAAATATAATTTAATATGATAAATTATATACATGAAAAGTTAGTTTTAAAAAAAATATATTATTTTTCACTATTAATCAAAAAATGAAACTTATCAGAAAAATACCAAAAATTTAACCTAAGATAATTTTTCTTCTCAAATTTATAAAATAAATTATATTTTTTTCAAATAAAATTTATAATAGTGTCATAATTTACTTTTAAAATACGTTCTCCATCAAAAAGTGGAAAAAATTCCTTTAGAAAAATAGAGTTTTTCATGCATAAAACTGCACTAATTTTTATATCATGTCATGAAAACACATATTATTAATTTAAAATTTTTTATTGAATATTATATATATATATATATATTTCACTAATATAATCCAAAAATAAAGAATTTGTTATTTTATTGTTATAAAACATACTAGTGCACAATTAAATAGTTTTTCAGAAAAAGATTTCTTTGTAAAATCAATTAATCAGTAAAGAATTTATTATATATACACGTGTGAACCATATTTTCATAATTTAGTTAATAATATTCATAAATAACACTATAATTTCTAGGATATAATGGTAAAAATTAAATACTAATATTTATTTATTCATTTAAGCTCAATTTGGTGTATCATATAAGCTATCGAGCATAAATTTTCCTTCCTAAAATGTTGGTATGTTACATTGATAATGGTACCATAATTTAAAGAATGTTAATAATGTTATAAAAATAATATATATTCATTATATTAATATTTTAATCATTCATAAAAATTATATATAGAAAAATGAATTACACTGTTCATGGAGACGGTAGGCTATATGTATGCATGAACACTGTTTCCATTTTTAGTATAACGGAATGAGAGAAAGGTAAATAATAATACACCATTATAGAATAATTATTATGTTATATATATCATATATATTCATAAAACTCATACTTATTACAATACATGTTAATTATAAATGAAAAAGTATCATACCATATCGTGGATATGGTAGACCATAAGTACAGACAAGCGATGTTATCCTTTCCCAAAAGAGTGGATGATAAGAAGTTTGACATGATATTATCATTATAGATGTATATTTATGTCATAAATAATATATATATATATATATATATATATATATTAAACCCATCATAATTACCATCCATAATATATAGTAATAGAAAATGAATTGTATCACTGCGTGGAGGTGGTAATCCATACATACACACGAGCGATACATTCACTTCTTTTTTGATGCAAAAGAGGATGTATAATGGTGTTTTCATAATAATAATAATAACATTTAAGAATATTGAGGATTATAAATTTATTATTTTATGATTCATATAATAGATTTATATAAGGTAAATAAGATTAGAAAAAGAATTTGATCAGTTAGAGAAATTATATCTTCTTTGAAACGACTCCTTTAAAACTCCTCTAGAAGGCTCAATGGTTGGTATTTTGAGAAGAAAAAACCCTTTATAATGTGTATAGAAGTGGAGAAAATAATTTTGTAGAGGATTATAAATATATAAGGCCAAAATTGGTGTATTGATATGAAGGGCAAGTTACCTTTTATAATTGATATGAGGGGAACTTTTGGAATTTATCAAAAGATTAATATATAATAAGACTATTATAGATCCAAATGCTTAAAAATTTAATATAAATTAACATGTGATGAAATTTTAGACCAAATATTACCCCCTTTATTATTATTATTTTAAATAATTAAATAAAAAATTAATTCCATAAAATATCATTATTGTCATTTTTGACAATATTTATTTCTTTGACTTTAAGAACAACAAGAAAATATGTAAAATAAAAAAAATATTTCATTAAATCATAATAATTTTATTTTGATATATATATTTCATGTATTTTATTAAATATCTTAAATTATGTTACTTTTAACATTTTTAACATATTTTATTTTATTTTTCTTATTAATTGAATAATTACTGCATCAGCGTTGTGTAAGTATTTAAGGTAATAATTTAATTTCAAAAAATTGTAAATAAATTAACATCATGAAAATAATTTCATTAGTCACAAAATTACTATTAACACTCAATCATAAATAATTTTTTTCCCCTATGTGAAAAAATAAATGTTATTTAAAACTAAGAGAGTGAAATTTTGCCAATTCCTTTGATTTAAATAATATATAAGTTATTTTCATGGAAACATTTTCATTAAATATCTATATTTATAACCTTATGCATTAAGGTTATAATTTAATTCATATAATAAAAATTAGGATGGATAAGTATTTCCTTATAACATAGTTTTATCTGAGATTAACTTAATTTACCCTCTTTCGAGGTGATAAATTTTACCAAGGTTACTATTTATATTGACTAAAATTAAAAGAGGCCTAATTACCAAATTTTATCCTCCTAATTAAAAATATATAATTAAATTTATCTAATTAAATACTTATAAATGGAATAAATTAATTTTATATTAAGTGCACAAAATGTGAGAAAAATAATTTCTTAGGAAAAAATACATTTTTAGGCATAAAACTGGATTTATTATTCTCTTATGCTTAGAAAATTATTTGTTGAATGTTTAAAAAATTTTATCAAGTAAATAATATATAAATTTGATTAAAATCATTTCAAAATATGTATTAATATAATATTTTGATAAAAAAATTATTGTATTCTTAAAACATTTTTTTAGAAAAACATCAATTTTATTTTAAATTTTTTTTTATTAATTCTAATCATAAATTTCTTTTATAATTTTATAGACCATATATTTTTCAAAATATTATTATTACTATTAATTAATATCAATATAATGTCTTGGATATAAAGGAAACATATTATTTTAATAATGTAATCTGGTTCATTTAAACCCGTTGTTGTGTGCTATACAGGCTATCAAATAAATCATATTATTTAAAGATAAATATTTTATAAAAATCTCAGGGTGTTACATTCTACCACCTAAAAATAATTTCACCCTCAAAATTTTCCACTAGGATACAAACAGATGAGGATACCTCTACCTCATCATATCCCTAGGTTCCCACATTAATTTCTAAAATTAGTGGTTTCACCACAAAACTTTAACCAAGAAAGTGGTATTATTATATATAACTTTATCTGTATGATTTAGAATATCTATTTATTGTTCATAATAAATATAATCTTTCCATTTTTGGTATAAAATCTGAGTTTAGTACATGTGAAGGATTAGGTATGTACTTCCTTTAGTGACATATATAGAAAACATCATTTACTTGAGAGAGATTTTTGTAGAGGCGTCAATCAATAAGAAACCACACTGATATGATCAAGAATTTAAAAAGGATAGATATAACTTGGACTTATCTTTACATTATTTCTAAATATCATCACTCTCTTACATGTAGATATTCATTGGAATACCTTGTCACCCAATTCAAACTCTAGATCTTTCCAATTATTATAAACTTAACTTTTTTGTCATCTCTGAGCTTCACTTATGTGTTGTTGAATGGATCTATACTTCTTTTCTATATCCTCAGATATATTTGGTCCCAATAGATTTATTTCTCCAACTTCATTACAACATGTTAGAGTTTTACACTTCCAACCATAAAGGGATTCATAAGGATCTATCTGAATGTTGGCATGAAATCTATTTTTATAAGAAAATTCTAAAAATGGAAGGTGTTGATCTCAACCACATTTTAAATCCATAAATCAAGATCTCAACATGTATTCTAGAGTTTAAATAGTCCTATCAGATGAAAAATATTTCTGAGGATGATAATAAATGTTGAAATGTATCTTTATTTCCACATCATATTGAAGACTTCGCTAGAACTTTGAGTTAAACCATAGATCCCAATCAGATACAATGAAAAGTTGTACTTTAAGAAATATTACCAATTTTTTAATATATATTCTTGAAAGTTGATCAAAAGATAAAATTTCTCTTATATCAATGAAGTGTGAGGATTTCTTATAGAGATCAACAATAACCTAGATAACATTATGGACTTTAGATTTTTTTTGGAGTCCAATGAAAAAATACATGGTGATGTTTTTACATTTCCATTTTTGTATAGTTAATGGTTATAACATCCTATTTGTAATATATATCTCACCCTTAACTTGATGAAAAACAAGAACTAATAAACATAATCTGTAATATATCTCTTCATTCCATCCCACAAGAACTACTCTTTCAAGTCTCTATACATCTTTGTACTGTTAGGATGAATATGGAATGATGAATTATGAGCCTTATCCAATAGATCATTCAAATATGGTATGGGTAAGACACATAAACCATTATTGACCCTTATTATTCCATCACATTCAAGGTTGAACTCATGAACATTTCTCAAATTCTTTTGTAGATATAAATCTTCATTATGTGCCTCTTTAATCTTTACTTAGATATATGGTTGAACATTTATTTGAGCTAGATAAGATTACTCCCCTTCCATTAAGATTTCTAGATGCATCCTTTGTAAATCCATAAATATTGGATGTTTTCTGATCCAAATCATATATAATTAGACATGATAATTTCAACTCAAAGTATCTTCCACCATGTTGGCCTTTCTTGGTTGGTGATGTATTGATCAGTCATAATATTTAATCAGTTCCAAACATCTACTTTAAAACATGTTCAATTATTTTTGAGTGAAAATAGATTTTAATCTTTTGTGATGAATATATATATTTCAAACCTTTCTCCATAGAGATATTTCCTCTATATCTTTAATGTAAAAATTACCACATCTAAGTCTAAATCATTATTTAGATAATTTTTTTCATGGACCTTCAATTGGAATGATGAATAATATATCCCCATAACATTTTTCATGAGAACACATCCAATTAACTTCTTTTAAAAATAATTATAGATCAATAACCATTCTATACTATAGGGTAGTGTGAGCATAGGTGCACTGACCAACCTTCATTTTAGTTCTTTAAAATTATATTTACATTTCTATGTCCATATGAACTTAACTCTTTTTCTAGTCAACTTGGTGAATGGATTCTAAAATCATGAGAAATATTTTATAACACATTGATAATATCTAGAATACCCCAGAAAACTATGGATTTAAGTCACCATGGTTAGTCTAGGATATTTCTCTATAACTTATATCTTTAAAGGATCTAATGATATACCCTCACTTGAGATTATATAACCCAAAAAAGAAAAATTCTGAAGAAAAAATTCACACTTGGTATATTTCTCATAAATATTCTCCTTCCTCAGGGTCTTTATCACAATACTCAAGTGATATTCATACTCATACTTGTTATTTGAAATTAAAAGAATACCATTTATAATGGATTACAAAAACTGATCAAGTTAGTCTCTAAAGACTCTATTCCTTAAGTCCATGATGATATCACAATAATTAGTAAGACCCAAAGGAATCACTATAAATTCATTCTTCTCACACCTTTTACGGAGTTCTATCTTTGGTATATCATCTTTATTAAACCTTAATTAATGATATCTATAATGAAGATCAATATTTGAAAAGTTTTTAACTCAATACTATTAATAAAACAAGACATCAATACCTGGGGGAGGATACTTGTTCTTGATTGTATTTTTTTCAATCTCTCGATAATCAATGAAAAAAACACATTGAACCATATTTATTCTTAAAAAATAGAAACTTTTTACCCCAAGGTGATGAACTAGGGAATATTAATCCATTATAAATATTATCTTCATGTTTCTTATTCAATTCCTATAACTCAATTAGGGATATTATATAAGGAGTCTTTGAAATAGGCATAACACTAGGTATGAGTTCTATAACTCATCATCAAGATTTGGTGGAAGAGCTATAAATTATTAGGGAAATACATCAAAAAAATCCCATATAATATGTGTATCTATAATGTTTAGTTTCTCCTAATACATATGAGATATATAACCTTCATTTATAGGAATTAATACCCAAAATATGGAAGCAATTTCCTTGTGATATTCTGAAGAACCTTGGTGATTTCTTATTTTTAAAATAGTTTTAATTTTTTGACATGAAATTTTTTCCTTTTTTTTATTTAGGATTGGAATCATTAAAGTAGAATTATTTTTTGTAATAAATATAAAAGATTCTGAATATTATAATATAAACATAAAGGGTGAGAAATGTTTTTTTCTTTAAGAATTTTTTTCTAGATATTGGTTTTTAAACTGAGCAGTTACAGACACAAAATGTGCAAGGAAGATGGAATATGGAAGTTCTATAATTTTTTTGATAATAAAAACCATAAGAATCATATGCATTTGCATAAAGTTAATTATTCAATAGAATAAACATTTGTTAAAAAGTTATAAGCTGTAGAGTGAGGAAGTTAGAATGATTCTAAAGATATTGAATGAGTACAAGAAAGTTCTTAATATTTCTAACCTGAAGTTAGAAGATATTTTTATAGCTGTGAAGATATCATAAATCAAGAAACATTCTCCTGATAAAATATTTTTAAATAAATTTAAGAATCATAAATATTTTAATGGTTCCATAGATAAAGAAAATGTTTGCATCAGACCCAAAAGAACCAAAAATAGAATTTGTTAGAAGTATGAATGAGTTATAGCTTATAAGGTTTGAATAATTTCAAAGTAACTAAGTAGATTCACCATTGAATACTTTCAATAATAATGGTAAATCCATAATAATGGGAAATTCTATAGTAATGATGTTCCATCGAACTGAGTCTGAAGAAGAAAATTCAATTAGATTGACTTTGAGGAGGAAAGTCAATTGGAAAAACTATGAGGAGAAAGTTCAATCAGGCTAACTCAAAGGAGGAAATTCAAATCATAATGAGTTTTTTATAATAAATTTATATGTTAATAATTATAGTAGAAAAGTTATATCGTAATGAGAATACGATGAAATTCAGACCATAATAAGCAGATGAAGAATACCAGATTGTAATGAGCAGAGGAAGAAAGTCATATCATAATGAGCAGAGGAAGAAATTCAGTTCATAAGGATCAATGGAATAAAGTCACATAATAATGAATTGAAGAAGTTCTATCATACTGTAGAAAATTTAGGAAGTTCGAGAAGGCTGACTAATAATAATACTCAAGATGATTCAAATATTGAGAAGGTTTGAAGCAATCAACGTTAAAGTTTAGATATGAGTGTTTTCTAGAGATTTGAAATTTGAGTAAGTTGGAAAAGTTTTTCTGTTTCCTGATTTTTTTATTGGATTCCAATAAATAAAAGAACAGTACATTCATACTTTGAATTTTTTTCAATAGAGTAGAGAAGGCAGAGAACTGCAGAATTCACATTAATGTTATATTTCTAGAAATAGATCTCGTTATAAGACCAGATAGTATAAAATCTTCTTACCAAATTTTGGTAGACCTGATCGAGGTAGATCGGACTAAGAAAGATCATACTACGCATTTCATAAGAGTTTAAGAAGCACATTTTTCAAATATAGTTCATCATAAATATTCCATCTAAATGAGATAATCAAACTAGGGCAATTCGACCCATATTCATTAGTTTGAGGTTTTATATAGAGTTTTGTGGAGATTTTTTTTGTTTACCTTTATTTTTTAGCTCAAATTGTCTTAAAGAAATATTTTTATACTGATAAAGTTAGTATAATAATTCCAATCAGGATATAGAAGGGTTCTAATGGTTTTTAGCATAAGTTTTATTCACTTTTTATAATAGCAAATTTCCATAGACTTATAAGAGTAGCTAAAACAAGGATATTGGAACTCACACGATGGAAAAACCTCGTAAACCTTGTGTTCTTTACTTGATTTCCTACTTTTTCATGAATTGGTATTTAATAAAAGATGGTAGGAATATAAACTTAAATAAGTTGTTGTGGTAAAGTTTTAGAATTATTGAAACTTATAAAAGTGAACAACGGATTCAAACCCCTTCTCAATTGTTATCCAATACTTTGAAACTTAAATTGGTATCAAATATAAGGGTCTCTTATTGAATCCTTATAATGTATAATCTCAACTATATCAATGGTATTGGAATTCCGAAATTTTTGGAAAAAATCATTATGGATGGAAAATCAGATGATTCTTCATCTTATATATCTTGGCCTGGAAGTCTTCCATGCTGCTAGAATTTGTTTTCCATGAATTAATAATGATTACACTATGAAATTTTCTGATAAGATAAATATATAATTTTATGGAAAGTATATAAATTATATCCTTATGCGCTAATCAGAAATGTTTATGTGAAGGTGATGGGTCTTAAAACTTCAAAGAGTGTGTGGAATAATCTGGAATGTATGTTCAAATGGAATACTAAAGTGATGTAAGAAAATATAACAATATGGAATAGTATGTATATGTATATATGAATGAGAGATGAAGAATCCATTTATGAATACTTCACCAAAGTAAATGAAATTATTTTCAACATCAAGGGTTTTGGAGATGTCCTAGAAGATTATAAAATTGTGGAGAAAGTCATGAAAAACTTTATGAGTAGGTTTGATTCTAAAATTTACTCTTCATAATATAAGGGTTATTTATCTTTAAAGATGATGTGGCTTTTGAAGTGATGAGACAGATAAAAATTTAAGATATTGAAGATGGTAATCCTTGTGATTCCAGAGATAAATTGGATGATGAGTTGAATGATAAAATCACGTCTCTTATATATAAGAAATATAAAATAGAAATAAGAATGTACGAAGATAAAATTCCTCTCAAATCTTTTATGTGTGGCAGAATCACACACTTTTCTATGAATTTCCCCAAGAAAAAATTTGGATAATATTGAGATTATTCTGATGAAAAACCTCAATATTATTATTGGAAAGAAAGTTATAAAGAATAAAAGTCATCCAAAAAATATAAGAATAAGTTTACTAGATACAATAGGCATTTGGTGAATAAGAAAGTTGAATCAAAATCAATTGAAAACAATTTATCAGAAGATTAAAGTTCAGAAAAATTTAGAACCTTTATTGTAAAAGTTGAGAAAACAAAAGATTCCCCAAATAGTTAAAAATTTGGAGAAGAATCATATAGATAGTGAAAAATCAAAATTGAACATGTTTCATAGCTTGAGAAAAATAGAACTCTCAAGTAATAAATTAGAGAAATTAAGAAATATAGTAAAGAAGTTTCTGAAGGAAGAAAAAATGTCATCAATCAGGAGGAAGAATACATTCAGGATATATTAAGTTACAAATTAAGAGTTGCTGAATATGGAATGATGGTTGAAGGTATTAGTAAGATATTGAAATATAGGGATGAATAAGACAATATGTTTCAATATAAACTTATTGATTCTGAAAATACCTTAATAAAGATGAATAAAAACATTGATAAAAATTCAAAAATAAAATTTGAGAGTTTTAATGTTTCTGAGAGATCTCAAATCAAGAATCAGGTGAAACACTCACCCATAAAAAATAAATTTTCATATGATTTTTCTAAAATTTTAGGTTCACAAAAAAGTGTGAGGAATTCATGGGTGAAAAAATAAGGTGAGAAACCTATTTCATCTATAATGGATGGATACTAACTCTGGAAGAAAGATGGTTCACATCCAAATATTGTTAGTAGTAGAAGAAGTTATCAACCTCAACCAATTTTCTACAGGGAAAGATCTTATATCAATAGAAAATCAAGATTTTATGATTTTTTTGTTGTCGTGTAATCTATGGGAATATGTATTATAATTTTTGGAACAACTTGACTTTACATAGATAAAGGTTTGAGTAGAGTTGAAGAAATTGTGAAAGTAGAATTAGTAACTTTACTAACTTAAAGAAAGTTACAAAAGTGAATTCTCAAGATGTTAGAAATGTTCTAATGATGAATAAATTTGACTCTCTAGAAGATGTTTTTGGAATATGTGATCAAATAGGTCATATTTTTGAATAATTTCTGATTAATCACCTAGGAAATATTTTTTATACAAGAAAAGAAAAGGATACAGGAAAGAAAAAATTTGATGAAAGGGACTTCATTGTTGATACTACCTTAAAAGAAAGTAAAAAAGAACAAATAATGGATAATTGATAGTGTTTATTCTTCACATATTACAAGTGATTTAAAAATATTCAAACATGTTTAAAATAATGATAGAGGTGCAATTATCTTTGGGAATGACAATTCCTTAAAAATCAGAGGAATCCGAATGTCTAAGATTGAACGAGAAAAGTTGAAATCTATAGAAGTTTTATTTGTTTATGGGTTAAATAATTACATACTTATAGTAAGTCAACTTTGTGATTATGTAAAATAAGTGATATTTTTAAAATATTATTATGTTACAAAAACCATTAAAAATGGAAAAGTTATTACAAAAGGAAAATAGATTAGTGGGAATCTCTTCCAAATGGAAGAATTTAACAACTCTTATTACTTAAGTGTTGAAGATGAGAATTATATATGGAATAAAAGACTTGGTAACCTTTCAAAGAAAAACATGAACAAAATTTATAAATATGATGTTGTAAACAATTTTATATAATTAAAAATAAGAGAGGAAGATGTTTATATTACTTTTTATAAAGGAAAGATGACTAATAAAAGTCATAATAATGTTGAGATTCAGTTTACCAGGACTATTTAACTTGTTCATTAAAATTTATATAGGACAATGAGACATAAATAAACAAAATTATATTTATAATTTATCAGTTTTATTGATTATTTCACTCAGATAACTTACATCTTGTTTATGGAAAACAAGTTAGAGGCTGTGAAAATGTTAAAGTTTTCAGAAAAGAGGTTGATAAAGAAATGAGGGTTTATAAAAGAAATTGAGAACAAATAATGGCACCTAATTTACAAGAAATAGTTTTAAAACTTATCTAAGAAATAATTTTATAAAAAATTAGTATAGTGATCTCTACACTCCACAAAAAATGGTATACTAAAAATAAGGAATACAAGTTTGGTGGAAATGGGAATAAGTATGTTAGATGAATATAAAAATTCAAAGTTGCATTGGATATAATCTATTATTAATGGTGTACATATTCTGAAATTTTTTTTTTGATAATAGAATACAAAATTAAGTCCTATGAAATGTGTTATAACAAAAAAAACTTTATTGAAGTAATTAAATGTTTTTGGAAGTCCATGTTTACTAAAGATCAAAAATCCCAATCTGGGAAAGTTTGATGATAAAGATGAAGAATGGACATTTATGAGTTAGTCACCCAATAGAATAAGATAAAAATTTTAGAAAATTGTTTACATAAGTTGTTGGAATCATATTATTTGAAAGTTATAGGGAATACAACTTCTTAAAAAAGGTTACTAGAAATTTTAAGGAAGAAAAAATGAAAGTTTAAAACAAAAATCAAAGTGATTAATGTAATGTGCATGAGGATTTAGATTAATTGAGTGATGATGAATGTGAATATGGAATAGAATCTTTGAAATTTCCTACGTTACAAAAAACATGTTGAGTCTGATTATATTCATGGGAATAAGAAGGCTCTAGTTCAGACCAGAAGAAAGTTGGGCTTAGAAAATAAAACTATACTTATTTCAAAAGTTGAACCAGAATTAGTTTTAAAATATATTAAACACAAATAATGGGTGGATGATATTAATGAATATTTGGATAAAATTGGTAAAAATAAAACATGGGAACATGTAACACTTCTGAAAGCTAAAAATGTTATCAGAACAAATAGGGTTTACAAAAATAAGATGAATAAACATGAAGAAGTTTCAAGAAACAAATAATGTCTTGATTGTAAAGGCCATAAATAGGTATAAGGTGTGAATTTTGATCTAACCCTTTTCATCCTTTCAAGGTTAAAAACTAGTATAATTTTTCTATCAATGGATGCTCATCATAATTACAAAGTATATTAAATGGGTTTAAATTCATCATTTCTCAATGAAGAAATTGAAAATGAAGTTTACATTGAAAAAAGTTTTGGGTTTTTACTTGATGAGGTTGAAAAAAAGTGTGTAGATTGAATTAATATTTGTATAGGATGAGACAAGATCCACATTCATGGTATTATAGGTCTGCATTTTGTTTGAGAATATGAAATTTTTATAAAGGAAAATTTTATGGAAACTTATATGTGAAATATTTTGAATATGGAACTCTAATTGTAATTATTTATATGGATGATATAATGTTTTTGTGGATATAGAATTTGTTTGTAAAAAAATTTCTAAATAACTTAAAAGTATCTTTGTGATGTCAATGTTAAGAGAATTAACATTATTCTTTGGTTTACAAGTTAAAAAAAAAGAAAAATACATTTTCCTATATCAATAAAAGTATGTCAGGGAATTGTAACAAAAGTTTGGCATTAAAGAATACGAAGAATTTTCTACACCTATCTTAGTGGGGAGGAAGTTGAGTAAAAATGATTTTGGAAAAAGTGTGAACTAGAAAGACTTTGAGAAGCCAATAAGATGTCTACTTTATCTTATAGTCTCAAGTCCTGGTATTTTGTATGCTATGATTTTGTGTGCTAGGTATCAAATTATTCCTAAATAATCATATATGTTTGAAGAAAAGAGAATTCCAAGATATGTAAAAGGAACAAATTCTCATGGGTTTTATAAAAAAGAAATTGAGAGATGAAGTTTCATGTTTATACTGATGCAGATTTGGGAAGAGATTTTAATGATAGAAAATCAACCTCAGTCGAAACATATTTCTTGGGTGAATGTAGTGTAAGTTAGCATAGTAAGAAACAAAGTTTAGTAAATTTGAGCATAGAAAAATTAGAATATGTTGTAGCTACTCAGGCTTGTACTCAGATGTTTTGGATCAAATTGCTGATATCTTCCCAAAGGAAATTCCAAAAGAAAGGTTTTTCGAGTTGATGTTTCATCTTCATGTTCATCCACCTCTAAAGACTTCCTAAAATATCAAAAGGAAGTCCCCCACCATGATTTGAAATATGTTGACCAAGGGGGAGAGAAAATAAAAAATTTATACTTTATAAGAATTTTTTACTTATCTTTATTTTATGAATATGAAGCTATGATTATTATATAATGTGTGAGATAATAATCAAGGTTAATAGAAAATGAAAAGTGAGAAAAGATAGAAGTAAGTGGAATTTTATCTTTACATGGACATAAATTTTTCTTATCACTGAGGGATGAAATTCCTTTAAAAACATTACTTTATCTAGTAGTATGGTGTGAATACCCTCTTTTTTTAGAAAGAATTTGTTTTTATAAAAGTTGAAAACTTTTACTTGTTTCAAAACTTGAGTTGTGAAAAATTTATGAGAGTTGAAAAAAGTTTTTAATGAGGTTTTTCAACAAATCCAAAGGGGGTGATTGAAGAACCTTTTTGATGTTTTGTTTTTAAATTTTTTTTATTGTTTTAGACAACTTAACATTTCATAAAATATTTTTTTGTACTTTAAGATTAGACAGAGTCCATCAGAATGAGTTTTTTCAAGAAAGATGATTGTTGTTAAATGTTTAAATATAAACACAAATAGGGAGAGAAGTTTTTTCCTTTGAGAAAGTAGTTTTCTAGACATATGTTTTCAAACTGAGAAGTACCAAACATAGTAGTTTTAAGGAAGAAAATTTTTCTCTAAAGTTGTTGAAGTGCCCAGATTAGTGTGAATCACTGAGAGGGGTAGGGGATGAATCGGTGATCCCTTAAAACTTTTTACTAATTGATTATTTATCAATTAATCCTCTATGGCTGGTTAAATCCTCGATCCACTCTTCTTGTATCTCTCACCTTTCCTCGAATGATGCAATAAATGTAAAGGCACTGGACACAAGGATTTACAAGGTTCAACACCAAAGGCCTACGTCTTTGCCATGTTGGTTATATGCCCCAACATGGTTTCTCCATTATAACTTGTTAGAATTACAATGGTCGATACAGAGTCCCACTGTATCTCTCCTGAGTCCCACAGGAGGGTCTTTATACTGCGTCCCATAGTGTTACCAGAGTCCCACTGGCCTGCTCCAGAATCCCACTGAAGACTTCCTCCGCCCTGAGTCTCACAGGGGGCTTCTCCTGGCTCCTCGAGTCACACGAGTAGCTCTTCTTCACTTTAAGATTCTTCAAGTATCTTCAGCAGTCTGGGATAAAGACTATTTTCCTTTCTCTGTACCTCTGATCACTTGTGATGAACAGGTCTTCTCGTCTTTCTCGGGATTTATCTCCTTTCTCTTAGGATGACCTGGCCTCTCTCTTCAAGAATCTTCAACAGCCCTTGAAAAGGTCTTTTGGTCTTGCTTAGCAACTTCTGATCACTTCTGTTGATCAGGCTCTTCTCAATCTACTGAAAACTCAGACAACTAATCTCTTTAACTTTAGTCTGGCTCAGTCTCACTTCAATTCAACTTCATGCACTGAGTGCATGGAAACTCTGATTCCTCATGTACCGATTGCATGGCTTCTCAATATTCTTCAAGAACTCTTGGTCCTGGACAACTCAAATGCACACCACTGATTTAAGATTTATTCATGTGTGCACATGCATGCATGCAAGCATGAACTCCCCTTCTTCTTCTGTTGGTGCAATAAACCCACAAAGGGTGTAACACTTTTTAGCACACACCTTCTTACTTCCTTCATACACTTTGTTCAATTTGTTTACTCACTTAAAAGTGTGTTATAATTTAGTGTGAGATTCTACTCCTCTTCTTCTAAATGTGTACACACTTCTTAATGCACACACATAAGATTCAGCCTTGTTACACTTCTTTACACCCACAAGGTGTGATCTTCCTCTTCACTTGGCACACACAACTTGGTGTAGTTCTCGGCCTCTCCTTCTTGCACACACTCCACTTATTCGTTTAATCTTAAAATGTGCACCCACAAGGCTCGGCCTTCTCCTTCACTATAGCACACACACAAAGGTGTGGTAAACTGCCTCACTCAAACTCCCTGCCAAATGAAGGCGCACAAGGGGTGCGGCCAACCTCTTCTCCACTACCGCGCAGGGTCACAAGGTGCAAGGGCCATGCAAGGGCCGCTGCCACGGGGTGTGCAAGTGCAATACCCACCTGCACTTCCTCCTACCGCGCAAGTACACAGGCAGTGAGGGTGCCAACCTTGAGCGTGCAAAAAGATGCGGCTCGGGTTCTTCCTATCACGCAAGGGAGGAGCGCAGGGGACTCCTTCGGGACCTAGGGTGGCCCCGAGAACTTCAGCTGCACAAGTGGGTTGCACGGGGCTTCTTCTTCGCGAGGCACAAGGGTGCTCTCACGGGACTCCGGGTTTTCAACAAAAAATTCAGCAAGCATTCTCTGTGCTTCGGGCTCTCTTTATATAGGAAGAGAAACGCCTCAAAACATCCACGTGGTTTAACTTCAAAATCCCGAAGATTTCGGATCTTTAAAAATCTTTCAAATCTGTTTTCTATCCTCGGTTCATGCGGGCTTCTTCCTTATTTTATTTTTCCTCGGCCTTCTTCACATGCATGCACATTTGAACGTGTGAATGGCCTCTCTTTTATAATCCATGCAAAACACGAACTCACCGAGGCCTCAGCATATTTTCTTGCCTCATCCAAACTCGAAATACCCCATTTGTTTCATACAAGCTCGTTTTTAAGAATGGTTATGTTCGTTAGATCCATACGAACTCATTGGTGTCTTCGGCTTCTTCAGAGGTGGCCAGAATCTCAAAATCCGTCGTCGGAGGTGCCTCTGGTTATGCAGGAATGCGCGGGGAGCTTCGGCTGAGCTCGAGGAAGGAGACAAGCTTGCAAGCCATCGGATCGGAAGTTTAATGAACTTCGACGGCCGAGATTAGATCGCGGCGCCGCGGATGCGATCAGCGGTCGAGATCATATGCGCGATTGCTCGGACGGCCATGATTAGATCCTGACCGAATTTTTTGATCCCACATCGAAACGCGTTGTTGTTTTCTCGTGGTTTATCAAATAACTCTTGCCGCTCAACGATCAGTTGTACTTCCCTCTCCACGGTGATGCCTCGCACCGTGTTCTCTTAGCGGGCGCACTCTTGCACCCACCTCTGCTCCCTACGGGCGCGCCACTGGCGCCCACTATGCACACACGGGCGCGCTCCTCGCGCTCACGCTGCGCAGGCTTCATCACCGCGTGGCCTTAGGGTCATATACACGGCCTCAGCCTCTCTCAGGCTGGCCCCATGGGATCCCCTTGGGCATGATGACCTAGTGCCACATGTGCCTTGGGTTGAACCCTTAAGGCTAGCCCTTGGTGGCTTCCTTTTTTCTAGAGTAGAGACTTAGGGACTTTGTATAAAAACAAAGTAACCCAAGTTCAAATGCCAAATGCCACTTCTTCCAAGCCATTCTTTTTCTTCTCCATTCTTCTTCTTCTTCAAAAGAATTCCTCCATCTTCTCATCAATTTGTATTCTTCACTTATGAGGGACTTCACAAAGGTTTCTTCCTTCAACCGAAGCTCCTGAATCACATAATCTTCAATGTTCTTCATTGATCCAATCAGAGATCAAGTTGGATCTTCTTCAAATTCACATGCACTAAGTGATAGTGCATGGACTTCATTAATCCACTTCATCCACTTAGGAGGTGTGGATGGATCATCTTCATCTCCTCATGCATTGTCTTGACAATGCATGGTCTTCTAATAATGTGGTGATATTGTATCCAGTTGATACAAGTTATTGGAACTTAAAGATCAGCTCATCAATCGTCTGATGTACATAGAGAATGTTTCAACCACAACATCCTATGTCACTTAGTGAATCTCCTAAGTGACATGCATCTTAGTACCATGGCCATTCCCCTTTCCTCACCAACACCATCACATACATCCTTTTTCATTCACATCTTGACATTCCTTGACATCCATTCATCTTATGACAACATCATGCCTTATTGACAACAAATGCAACACAGTGCACTTCAATCTCCCCCTTTGTATTTGTTGTCAATACACTTCTTCAGAACATATGAATGGGTAAATATGTGTGCCAATATTTCCCCCCCTTATTGGCAATCAAATGCAATAGTGTGGTGTGGTTCTCTTCAAAAATATCTCTTCCTCCCTTTGAATAGCATTTTCATGAAAATCACTAAGAGAGGGATGACGTCACATGTTCTCTTTAGCAAAGAACCTTTAGTAGATCATCTCTAAGTCTACTTGGGCTAACCCGGTGTAGAAAACAAGAGTGATGTAACCAAGATTATCAATGTTGTCCAACATTCACTATACATGTGAGATCATGCTTCAAGGGGTTTGAAATTTTTCAGATATATTAAAGAATTGCTAAATCCTACACATACTCCACAAAACTCATTAGAACGTTCAGTGCAAAGATAAAGCTCCCCCTTTCAACCATTTGACTTCAATCAATACTCCCCCTTAATTTTCATGATGAATAAAATTAAGAAATAAGGGATGAAAGTATGATTGGAATACCTTCATTCTTCACAAGATGGAATTAAATCTCAAAATCCCATCTTCTTCAGATTGGCTCCCCCTCAAGGGGTGCTCTCCATTCATTCCAAACCATCCTCAAGTTGAGAATGATCATCATCTTCAATTCCCTAAAATGTTAGCACATGTAAATACAAGTGATTAGGGAATAAGACGGAACCTCCTGGGTTCATCAATGTGAAAAACAGGGTTGAGAAGATTTTCTCAACCGAGATGTCCCATTTTCACCATTCTTCACACTTCCACATTTGATCTTCAATGATGTTTGTGCTGGTGTGGATCTCAACACATCTTCATGTGAAATCTTCTTCTTCCCTTTTGCCTTAACAATTTCCAGAACTTCATCTTCAGCTCTTTGCATATCTTTGGAAAGTTACAACTGATTTGGCCATATGACTAGTAAGTCACTTGGAAGTGTGGCCTCAGTTCTGGAAATTCCACATGGTTCCTTCGATGCTTTCAAGCTACCTTTCTTAGGCAACTTGTTTTCAATCAATCCCTTATGGTTCTGCTGGATTGACTATCTGTTTGAGTCCAGTATGCCTCTATTGAATTTCATTGCTTGTTTACAAAGATCCATGATATGTCTTTTCTTTCCATAGTAGAAGCATCTTTTCTTCTTGATGGTTTTTCTAGATGCATCACCCTTCTTGGATTTCAAATCCAAGGACTTCTCTTCCTTTGAAAAAAATCTTATTGGGAGCTTTTTCATATTTCTTCTACTTGCTTCCCAAGGATTCTTTTTGAGCCAGGTTCTGTGATCTTTTCTTCTTTTGAGCTCTGGATACAGTTGGAGATTGACATGTATCTTTTTGACCACTTTTGAAAACATCCCAGATGTTATCAAGCAATCCAAATCTATTTGTAGTAAACAGATGTCTCTGGACCTGTGGATGTTGCCTCTTTTCCTCTGGCTTGCTCCCCCTTGGCATGGGCTTGATTTGTGCTTTGACATTCAGTGGATTGTACCAACAATCCTTTGCACAGTGCCCATACTTATTACAATACCAACACTGACCCACAAATCTTGACCTCTTTAGTCCTTCTGATTGTTGGGTACTTTTCTTGACTTGCTGTATTATTTCAAGAGAGCATTCTTTCTTCACTGTCTTCATCCATACTTTTTTGGATTCATTCTTCCATCCTGCACTTTTAGTAGAAACACTTTTAGAAGCATGAGTACAAGATGGTATGGATGGTACCTTCTTTTTAGAACATGTTTCCCTTTCATTAGAGGATGTATTTCTTTTAGAATCATCCTTATCAAATCACACTTGTGTAGCAACATTTCTACTTTCAGCTGACTGGGAGGATTCAGCTTTGGGTGATTGCAGATTTTTAAATATCACCTCTAGTTCTATGCACTTCATGTTAAGGGAGTTCTTCTCATCCTCAACAGTTCTTAGCCTTCCTTCCCAATTTTCTTTCAGCTGTTCTAACTGGTCTTCATGCACCTTCTTCAATTCTAGCAATGAATTGTCAAGCTCCTTCACCATTTTGAATTTTTCTTTGAGTTGAGCATCTCTGACATTCATTGACACTTTGTGCAACTTCTCCAGTGCATGGAAAACTTCTTTGATCATTATCATAAAGATTTATTTCTCAGAAGATATTCTTTGCAATTCTTCATCAGTGTCTTCAAATCTTTAATTGCAAAGGGAAATAGTTTCATCTTTAGCCTTCACCAGCTTTCTGAGAGTGTTGGTTATGCCAACCCTTTTAGCCAACTGATCTTCCATTGTATTGGTGTAACAGCCCGAGATTTTATGAAAAATATTCTTTTTAATTTCACTAATGTCTTGTGTTGTACGCTACACCAAAAGGAGCTTGCACAACACGCATCCTTGACTTGCCTTGTATTACACGCAATCGCGACCTTCCTCGATAGCCTGTGTAGTATGCAATAACGAGTTTCACTAAACAGTGATATGCTATTAAAATATTATTATAACTAGCCGTTATGAATAGTAATAACCCCCTTTTAAAATTTTAGAAATTTTAGCTCTCAAAATGGACTTCATTTTTGGATTCGGAGTATCGAATTTAGCCTAAGGTGAAATTTTGGTACTTTTCGGATAACTTTCATATTCTGATGAATAGTGAAAATTACTAAATTATAATTAAAAACAACTTTTTTAATCAAAATAATTAATAGTGATAAATTATTTATTTGAGTGGTTTTAAAGTATATTTAGAATATATTTTTACAATTTAATACAATGTTGGTCATTGGATGTAATTTCACATTTAAATCAGACATAAACAAGTGTCAATCTTTTGATAGATATTGTTTCTTAAAAACACGCTATTTGTTTTAACAGCGGGATTTAATTATAAAATTAATTAATGCAAATTCTATGTTATGAACTTGGTAAAATAGACTTCATTTTTGAATTCGGAATATGAAATATAGCTTAGGATGAAATTTTGGCATTGTTCTGAAAAACATCAATTTTTGATGAATAGTGAAACTACTAAGTGGTAGTTAAAAAACTGAATTTTTCATAAAACTTAATTTTACCGCTTCTGTGAATGGAATTTCAAAAATCTGAGAGACACGGTTGATGTCAGTAAGTAAAATGTGGTTCAATGAGATGAAAATAATTTTTGGTGAATAGTAACTTTTTACTTTTATTTACCACAGTTAAAAGTAAATAGGGTAATTAAGGGTAACAATGATATTAATATTACCCTAACACATGTCCTAATACTATTGGAAAAGTGTATCTCGACCAAAAACAACCTTAAGTGTAAAATATTATCATTTAGGCCCACTTGGATTAGATTATGGCATTTAATATTATTTTATTTAATGAATAGTTAAAATAGTTAAAATCAAAGTTTAATAATTAAAACATTTTTAATATGGGGTTATACATAAGATAAATTCGACTATAAATATTAATTAGAAAGATAAAACGATTTCCTACATAATTATATTTTATTTATAATTTTTATACTTTAAATAAATTAATTTATTTATGACACAACGATGATGCAGTAATTACCCTTTTAAGGAAATATTAACATAATTGATGTTATAAATGCTCAAATGAATGTAATTTGAGACTTTTTATGAATTCAACTAATTTTCTAGGTTACTATGATATATTATTATTGATTTAATCAACTTGGTTTGAACATATAATTCTGTTATGACTTTCACAAAAATCATATATCAAATAGTGTCAAAATTGACACAAAATAGTTTTTAAATCTAATATTATGTTATTAATTGTTATTTTATTCCTAAAAATATAAGGTTCGTCCAAATGACTTAGATAAGGATATATATATTAATAATAAACAATTTGGGGTTCGTTTGGCATGTTATAGTAAGTGTATTAACCATATAGTGTAAGAAAACAAAAAGACACGGTAAAAGTTAAATTATTTAACTTAGAGTTAAATCTAATTGATAAGGATAAAATAATAACCTAAACTTGTCTAAATCCTATTGGTTGATATGATTTCGACCCATCCCCACTTTAGCTTCGAAATAAGACCCTTTGGAACCATTATAAACCGATTTTGACTTTAATATAAAATAATATTTTGAGATATTCCTAAGGTGCCCCTCTCCTCCCTTATAAAAGGGCACCTCCTCCCCATCCTCCTCACACCAATTTGAGCTCTCAAGCTCGGCCAACCCCTGCCAAAATCACTTCTCCACTTCCCTAGTATCATCCTAGAGGTCCTGGTCTTCTTAAAAGACCAATTTTAGTGCCCTAAAAGGAGGTCTCAAAGAAGCACTTCAAAGAAGAGGTAATACCCATTACCGATCCTTTTCAATTTCTTTCTTCTTCAACTTCTTATTCTTTAGTTGTTTCATGATAAAGTAATAACATCAGTATTTATTATATAATTATATGTTATTATAAATATGAAATAACTCTAATTAACCTTCTATCCATCCTACGGAAAAAGGAAATCACCGAGCGTGCGTACGTACGGAATACCGTCTCCACGCCGTGGTGTAATCTATTTTCCACCACCACCTTACATGGATGGGTATAATGGTGTAAAGAATAACTATACATATTTATTAAAACATCATATTGATTCTTATATATTGTATAATCCACTCAAATTCAATTCAATAATTATGGAAATGATATCATCGCTCGTGCGTACGTACGGACTACCGTCTCCACGACGCGATGAGATTCATTCTTAATGATTAACCATTCATGAATGATTATAAAGTATATATAATAAGTACTAATGAAATATATGACATAATAATGATACTGGATTTATGTATATATATATATATATGTATTTCATCTACTTACTTCCATTCAAGACAATAAGGAAAGAAAAACAGCGTTCATGCGTACGTACGGACTACCGTCTCCATGAACGGTGTTTTTCATTTCATTTATCTATATATTATATATATATATATATATACTGAATATATATGATATATAAATCATATTTTATATTCTGGAAGTAAGTAAATCATGATATAAGTAATAATAATGTCAAGAACAACAAGTCAAAACACCTACGATAAATGAAACGATTTTACCCAAAACGCTTCTTTAACATGGAATTTACAAAAGAACGGGTAATATAATGTCATAAGTGAACCATATATGATATCATAACAATGAATATGATTCTGTAATAAGTCAATGACATTATTTAAATCATTAAATAGGAGGTTCAGACATATACGAAGCAAATCAGACCTAAGGTAAGGGAAATATCACAATCTCATTTTTATCCGAGATTGTTTATACTTTGGTATTTACTGGGGTGTATATTATCATCCACATCCATGTTTCTTCAATATTTAATATTATTTCCATCCAACTACAATTTTTTAAATCCAATTTTACCCTTCGGTGAGTTTTTAGTAAAAGATATGAAAGGAATCTTTTGTCATTTTTCATACGAGGTACTTTTTGACTTTTCCGAAAAAAGTACGAAGAATGTTTTTTTAACTTATACGGCATTTCTAAAAAAAAGTATTTCCAAGAAGCTTCCTTTACAAGTATTCAAGTTTATTTTTAATCAACTTCTTTTAGTTTAAAATTGTATGACATGTTAAGAAAGGAAAAGTGTTTTTGAAGTAGAAAGGATATTTTCCTCAAGAATGAAGTTCAAGTATTTTATAAAAATTATTTTCCATCTAAGATAATAAAAGGGTTCTGTTTTTATCCCTATTATTACATGGATTTGATTATGTTGTGATGGAAACATTTTTATGAATTCCTTTATCTTATTGTTTTATGATGTCATGTTGTTTAAGAATCCCATTTTTATTACATGGGTTATGCGATGATGTATGATTTATGATTATGTGGCACACATAAGAAAGGATTCATTATAAGATGGGTGGGACCTATATCTCCCTCCAATGCATTGGGTAAATATTTTATATCTCATGAGATAGACAGGGCTGGAACGGTAGGTTATACCGGTTCAGTGAAACAGGACTGAAACGAGGGTTACTCGATACAAAAAGGGACTTTGTCCACTAAGATAGTCTTGGCAATGAGTCTTGACTAACAAGAAATGATTCTCTATGATTATGTGTGAATTCCACAAAGTTTCATGTTTTATGTTATGATTATTGTGATTACATTTCACTGCCATGATTTATCCCATGTTATGAAATTATGCTCTCTTTTGCAGGTTAAGATTTCCAAAATGTTATGTTCTTATGAATACGATGTGATTGATATTTATTTTGTTTACCCTTACTGAGCATTTGAGCTCCCCCTTTTATGTTTTCTTTTCCCCAGGATATAAAGAAATGTTTTAGGTAAAAAAGGGAAGATCTTTATAAAAGATGTTGAAGATCTTTCACCACGATTAGAAGATTACGTTCCGAGTTTCCAAAGACACTAAACTATTACGATCCTTGTGTGTATGTACTAAGTATTCCGCAAATGTAATGTAATGTCTATGTACGTCTAGCTTCGGGTCTCTACAGTTGGTATCAGAGGAAAGGTTTAGTCAACCTTTGGAAACTAGGATGCGAAAACGTTAGTGAGATCCTTAGAGATATTTCTACGGTATGTCTAGGGATGTCCCTAAGTTTAAGTATACGTATAGGTTATAGTACTTGAACTACGCTAACGATCATAGAATTAAACCTAAGATGTTAGATATTGAAGGTACTCTCCCTTTATTATGTTGTTTTCCCTAGCATGATTTTTGCCTCTCACACTATTCTTTTTGGGTTTTAGACGATGGCTGGAACCCGAAGGAACCGTGTTGATCAATGCAATGGACAATGCAATGATTGTCCTCCCGAACAAACAAATGTTATGGGAGATGGAGTGAAAAATCTTATTGCTATCCTTACACAAGCTATGAATCATTCTTGACTTCCAAATGAGCAGAGAAGGGAACAATATTCTATTAAGTCTTTCATGAGGCAACGTCCACCTTCTTTTATTGGGTCTTCCGATCCACTTGTTGCTGAACAATGGATCAGTACCACTGAAAAGATATTTTTAGTTATTCAATGTTCTGAACATGATAAAGTCATCTTATCATTATATTGTTTGGAAGGTGAAGCTAATCAATGGTGGAATCTTATCAAGAATACGAGGCCAATAGATGAAATTGAGTCCATGGAATAGGATGAGTTCAAGAACTTATTTTTCAATAAGTACTTCCCTCGTATTCTTCGAACAAAGATGGAGAAGGAGTTTCTTGAACTAAAGCAAAAAGATGATGAATCTGTTGGTATATACGAAGCGAATTTTACAAGACTTGCAAGGTATGCATCTGGCATTATCATCCAACCTGAAAGTAAAGTTGATCGATTTTTCAGTGGCTTAAAACCAAGTCTTCGAAGGGCATTAGCTATAAGAGACTTCATTAGCTATGAAGAAATTTTGTGTTGTGCTGTCAAGGTAGAAATGGAAGTTGGTGTTACATATCCATCTCATGGTTTTGAAAAGAAACGAAAGATGGAGTTCAAGGAGAAATCTCAGAATAATGGTGAAAAGAAGATGAATGTTTCCTTATGCACAAAGTATGGAAAGAAGCATGGTGGAGATTGTCTTAAAGGGACTAGAAAATGTTTTAAGTGTAGAAAAGAAGGTCATCGAGCAGCTGAGTGTCGAAGTAATGGAAAAAGGGTTTCTAATGATGTGAATAAAGCAAACACTGCAGAGAATGCACCACGAACACTTCAATGCTTCAAGTGCAAGGAAATGGGGCATTATGCTAATAAATTCCCTAATCCAAGGGTTAGTGATGATCAACATGAGAAACCACTGAAGGAAAAGGACAAAGGGAAGTCACATGCGATCACTATTAGTGATGTTGAATATGACAACGATGTGGTGGAATGGTTAAGTGTTTATGTAATGGGATTCCAAAATAATGTTGTATCATTGAGTATTGCAGTATTTATTGATGTGGTATTCAAAGTGATTGAGATATTTTTTGGAAATAAGATGATATGCACATAATGAAGGGAAAAAGAGAAATGAAATGTTTAATAGTATTCATGAGCTCATGATTGATATAAGGACTAAGTTATATCATGGTTTGAGTATATAGAATTTTGAGGATTTTGGTATGTGAAAAGTGTTAACTTTTAACTGCATTCAAGTTTTCACTATGGTTCAATGGGTATTCAAGAGAATACATTATTAAGGCCTTTGAATGTTTGGAATGTGACCAAAAAATCATATGATATATGGGGATCGACGATGGTGTTAAATCTCTGGTAATCATTTTCACTATGTTATGAGAGTGGACTGCAGTATTATGGATAAGCCTAAAGATTGGAATGGATTATGTTGGACATAAGTTAGTATTGTTTAAGGATAGAAGTTTTTTTGATATTATTGATGGGATGTTATAGTAATATAGCTTTAGAAAAAGGACAACCTGCAAGACGGGCGACAACCTATCGCGTCGGACAAGGCTGTGGGAATCGAACCCACAACCGAAGTGCGACTGGCCTTTATCGCCTACCACTGGCCTACATGAAGTCCCTTTTTAGTAGAAACTAGTTTTATTATATTAATCAGTATCATATATTAAGTATAAGTCCATTTTAGTAACCATATATGATTAATCTCACTATAGATCGACTTTTGCTAACCTTTTGTTTGAGACAGATGGAATGACCCGTCATTCTATCACATGATCTGCTAACACTTCACGAATAACAAATTCAAGTTCATTTATTTAAGAGATGAAGTGGAAATTGTTCAAGGCACGAACAACAGTGAGATTGTACCAAAATAAAGTAAGTATTTATTCTAATGCAAAATTTCAACTTTAGGGAAATGATTTTGAAAACCAAAAATGTTGTCCTAGTGATCTTATACCTGATGAATCAGATGGTACTTTATATCATCACAAATCTATGGATTTGTGATTACTGGCTTTTCCATAGCCATGTTCTATACCACTCTCCATCAGAACATGATGGTTAGATTTCTTTTCCATATCCATATTTTCACCTCTATGGAAACACAATGATTAGTTTATTTGGGTAATCGTTACATTTCATACTTTAGTTTTTAAAGCCAAGTTTTGGTATTTTTTTTACGATGTGGGTTTCTATTAATGAAACATTCGAATAGTAAACCATTTATAACCCCGACGAATTTCGAGGGCGAAATTCATTTTAAGGGGGTAGAATGTAATAGCCCGAGATTTTATGAAAAATGTTCTTTTTAATTTCACTAATGTCTTGTGTTGTACGCTACACCAAAAGGAGCTTGCACAACACACATCCTTGACTTGCCTTGTATTACACGCAATCACGACCTTCCTCGATAGCCTGTGTAGTATGCAATAACGAGTTTCACTAAACAGTGATATGCTATTAAAATATTATTATAACTAGCCATTATGAATAGTAATAACCACCTTTTAAAATTTTAGAAATTTTAGCTCTCAAAATGGACTTCATTTTTGGATTCGGAGTATCGAATTTAGCCTGAGGTGAAATTTTGGTACTTTTCGGATAACTTTCATATTCTGATGAATAGTGAAAATTACTAAATTATAATTAAAAACAACTTTTTTAATCAAAATAATTAATAGTGATAAATTATTAATTTGAGTGGTTTTAAAGTATATTTAGAATATATTTTTACAATTTAATACAATGTTGGTCATTGGATGTAATTTCACATTTAAATCAGACATAAACAAGTGTCAATCTTTTGATAGATATTGTTTCTTAAAAACACGCTATTTGTTTTAACAGCGGGATTTAATTATAAAATTAATTAATGCAAATTCTATGTTATGAACTTGGTAAAATAGACTTCATTTTTGAATTCGGAATATGAAATATAGCTTAGGATGAAATTTTGGCATTGTTCTGAAAAACATCAATTTTTGATGAATAGTGAAACTACTAAGTGGTAGTTAAAAAACTGAATTTTTCATAAAACTTAATTTTACCGCTTCTGTGAATGGAATTTCAAAAATCCGAGAGACACGGTTGATGTCAGTAAGTAAAATGTGGTTCAATGAGATGAAAATAATTTTTGATGAATAGTAACTTTTTACTTTTATTTACCACGGTTAAAAGTAAATAGGGTAATTAAGGGTAACAATGATATTAATATTACCCTAACACATGTCCTAATCCTATTGGACAAGTGTATATCGACCAAAAACAACCTTAAGTGTAAAATATTATCATTTAGGCCCACTTGGATTAGAATATGACATTTAATATTATTTTATTTAATGAATAGTTAAAATAGTTAAAATCAAAGTTTAATAACTAAAACATTTTTAATATGGGGTTATACATAAGATAAATTCGACTATAAATATTCATTAGAAATATAAAACTATTTCGTACATAATGATATTTTATTTATAATTTTTAGACTTTAAATAAATTAATTTATTTATGACACAACAATGATGCAGTAATTACCCTTTTAAGGAAATATTAACATAATTGATGTTATAAATGCTCAAATGAATGTAATTTGAGACTTTTTATGAATTCCAATAATTTTCTAGGTTACTATGATATATTATTATTTATTTAATCAACTTTGTTTGAACATATAATTCTGTTATGACTTTCAAAAAAATCATATATCAAATAGTGTCAAAATTGACACAAAATAGTTTTTAAATCTAATATTATATTATTAATTGTTATTTTATTCCTAAAAATCTAAGGTTCGGCCAAATGACTTAGATAAGGATATATATATTAATAATAAACAATTTGGGGTTCGTTTGGCATGTTATAGTAAGTGTATTAACCATATAGTGTAAGAAAACAAAAAGACACGGTAAAAGTTAAATTATTTAACTTAGAGTTAAATCTAATTGATAAGGTTAAAATAATAACCTAAACTTGTCTAAATCCTATTGGTTGATAGGATTTAGACCCATCCCTACTTTATCTTCGAAATAAGACCCTTTGGAACCATTATAAACCGATTTTGACTTTAATATAAAATAATATTTTGAGATATTCCTAAGGTGCCCCTCTCCTCCCTTATAAAAGGGAACCTCCTTCCCATCCTCCTCACACCAATTTGAGCTCTCCAGCTCGGCCAACCCCTGCCAAAATCACTTCTACACTTCCCTAGTATCATCCTATAGGTCCTGGTCTTCTTAAAAGACCAATTTTAGTGCCCTAAAAGGAGGTCTCAAAGAAGCACTTCAAAGAAGAGGTAATACCCATTACCGATCCTTTTCAATTTCTTTCTTCTTCAACTTCTTATTCTTTAGTTGTTTCATGATAAAGTAATAACATAAGTATTTATTATATACTTATATGTTATTATAAATATGAAATAACTATAATTAACCTTCTATCCATCCTACGGAAAAAGGAAATCACCGCGCGTGCGTACGTACGGAATACCGTCTCCACGCCGTGGTGTAATCTATTTTCCACCACCACCTTACATGGATGGGTATAATGGTGTAAAGAATAAATATAAATAGTTATTACAACATCATATTGATTCTGATATATTGTATAATCCACTCCAATTCAATTCAATAATTATGGAAATGATATCATCGCTCGTGCGTACGTACGGACTACCGTCTCCACGACGCGATGAGATTCATTCTTAATGATTAACCATTCATGAGTGATTATAAAGTATATATAATAAGTACTAATGAAATATATGACATAATAATGATACTGGATTTATGTATATATATATATATGTATGTCATCTACTTACTTCCATTCAAGACAATAAGGAAAGAAAAACAGCGTTCATGCGTACGTACGGACTACCGTCTCCATGAACGGTGTTTTTCATTTCATTTATCTATCTATTATATATATATATATACTGAATATATATGATATATAAATCATATTTTATATTCTGGAAGTATGTAAATCATGATATAAGTAATAATAATGTCAAGAACAACAAGTCAAAACACCTACGATAAATGAAACGATTTTACCCAAAACGCTTCTTTAACATGGAATTTACAAAAGAACGGGTAATATAATGTCATAAGTGAACCATATATGATATCATAACAATGAATATGATTCTGTAATAAGTCAATGACATTATTTAAATCATTATACAGGAGGTTCGGACACATACGAAGCAAATCGGACCTAAGGTAGGGGAAATATCACAATCTAATTTTTATCCGAGATTGTTTATAATTTGGTATTTACTGGGGTGTATATTATCATCCACATACATGTTTATTCAATATGTAATATTATTTCCATCCACCTACAATTTTTTAAATCAAATTTTACCCTTCGGTGAGTTTTTAGTAAAAGATATGAAAGGAATCTTTTGTCGTTTTTCATACGAGGTACTTTTTGACTTTTCCGACAAAAGTACGAAGAATGTTTTTTTAACTTATACGACATTTCTAAAAAAAGTATTTCCAAGAAGCTTACTTTACAATTATTCAAGTTTATTTTTAATCAACTTCTTTTAGTTTAAAATTGTATGACATGTTAAGAAAGGAAAAGTGTTTTTGAAGTAGAAAGGATATTTTCCTCAAGAATAAAGTTCAAGTATTTTATAAAAATTATTTTCCATCTAAGATAATAAAAGGGTTCTGTTTTTATCCCTATTATTACATGGATTTGATTATGTTGTGATGGAAACATTTTTATGAATTCCTTTATCTTATTGTTTTATGATGTCATGTTGTTTAAGAATCCCATTTTTATTACATGGGTTATGCGATGATGTATGATTTATGATTATGTGGCACACATAAGAAAGGATTCATTATAAGATGGGTGGGACCTATATCTCCCTCCAATGCATTGGGTAAAGATTTTATATCTCATGAGATAGACAGGACTGGAACGGTAGGTTATACCGGTTCAGTGAAACAGGACTGAAACGAGGGTTACTCGATTCAGAAAGGGACTTTGTCCACTAAGATAGTCTTGGCAATGAGTCTTGACTAACAAGAAATGATTCTCTATGATTATGTGTGAATGCCACAAAGTTTCATGTTTTAAGTTATGATTATTGTGATTACATTTCACTGCCATGATTTATCCCATGTTATGAAATTATGCTCTCTTTTACTGGTTAAGATTTCCAAAATGTTATGTTCTTATGAATACGATGTGATTGATATTTCTTTTGTTTACCCTTACTGAGCATTTGAGCTCACCCTTTTATGTTTTCTTTTCCCCAGGATATAAAGAAAGGTTTTAGGTAAAAAAAGGGAAGATCTTTATAGGAGATGTTGAAGATCTTTCACCACGATTAGAAGATTACGTTCCGAGTTTCCAAAGACACTAAACTATTACGATCCTTGTGTGTATGTACTAAGTATTCCGCAAATGTAATGTAATGTCTATGTACGTCTAGCTTCGGGTCTCTACAATTGGCTTCTTCTTCTAGCTATAATTTTTCTTCTTGAAGATCAAGGATGCCTGTAGCTATACACATTGCCACTTCCTTGGGGACTGTATTCTGAAGATATTTGGTTGCACTTTGAAGATCTTTCATTGTTCCAACTTCATCACAGCTAGGACAAGCTTTCTTCATCTTCTTGGCCTGTTTCTTCTTTCTATTTTTTTGAGTCTTGGCAGATATCTCCATTTGAGGCTGGTCGCTCATTTCCTCAAATCTGCACTTCATAAAGACTCCCTTGGATCTTTTAGAGGTAAACCTCGCTCTGATACCAATTGAAGTGCCCAGATCAGTGTGAATCACTGAGAGGGGGAGGGGGTGAATCAGTGATCCCTTAAAACTTTTTACTAATTGATTCTTTATCAATTAAACCTCTATGGCTGGTAAAAGCCTCGATCCACTCTTCTTGTATCTCTCACCTTTCCTCCAATGATGCAGTAAATGTAAAGGCACTGGAAACAAGGATTTACAAGGTTCGGCACCAAAGGCCTACGTCCTTGCCATGTTGGTTATACGCCCCAACATGGATTCTACATTATAACTTGTTAGAATTATAATGGTCGATACAAAGTCCCACTGTATCTCTCCTGAGTCCCACAGGAGGGTCTTTATACTGCGTCCCACAGTGTTACCAGAGTCCCACTGGCCTGCTCCAGAATCCCACTGAAGACTTCCTTCGCCCTGAGTCTCATAGGGGGCTTCTCCTGGATCCTCGAGTCACACGAGTAGCTCTTCTTCGCTTTAAGCTTCTTCAAGTATCTTCAGCAGTCTGGGATAAAGACTGCTGGCCTTGCTCTATACCTCTGATCACTTGTGATGAACATGTCTTCTCGTCTTGCTCGGGATTTATCTCCTTTCTCTTAGGATGACCTGGCCTCTCTCTTCAAGAATCTTCAACAGCCTCTGAAAAGGTCTTTTGGTCTTGCTCAGCAACTTCTGATCACTTCTGTTGATCTGGCTCTTCTCAATCTACTAAAAACTCAGACAACTAATCTCTTTAACTTTAGTCTGGCTCAGTCTCACTTCAATTCAACTTCATGCACTGAGTGCATGGAAACTCTGATTCCTCATGCACTGATTGCATGGCTTCTCAATATTCTTCAAGAACTCTTGGACTTGGACAACTCAAATGCACACCACTGATTTAAGCTTTATTCATGTGTGCACGTTCATGCATGCAAGCATGCACTCCCCTTCTTCTTCTCTTGGTGCAATAAACCCACAAAGGGTGTAACACTTTTTAGCACACACCTTCTTACTTCCTTCATACACTTTGTTCAATTTGTTTACTCACTTAAAAGTGTGTTATACTTTAGTGTGAGATTCTACTCCTCTTCTTCTAAATGTGTACACACTTCTTAATGCACACACATAAGATTAGGCCTTGTTCCACTTCATTACACCCAAAAGGTGTGATCTTCATCTTCACTTGGCACACACAACTTGGTGTAGTTCTCGGCCTCTCCTTCTTGCACACACTCCACTTATTCATTTAATCTTCAAATGTGCACCCACAAGGCTCGGCCTTCTCCTTCACTATAGCACACACACAAAGGTGTGGTAAAATTCCTCACTCAAACTCCCTACCAAATGAAGGCGCGCAAGGGGTGCGGCCAACCTCTTCTCCACTGCCGCGCAGGGTCACAAGGTGCAAGGGCCACGCAAGGGCCGCTGCCGCGGGGTGCGTAAGTGCAACACCCGCATGCACTTCCTTCTTCCGCGCAAGTACACAGGCAGTGAGGGTGCCAACCTTGAGCGCGCAAAAATATGCGGCTCGGGTTCTTCCTGTCGCGCAAGGGAGGTGCGCAGGGGACTCCTTCGGGACCTCGGGTGGCCCCGAGAACTTCAGCCGCACAAGTGGGTTGCGCAGGGCTTCTTCTTCGCGAGGCACAAGGGTGATCTCACGGGACTCTGGGTTTTCAACAAAAAATTCAGCAAGCATTCTCTGTGCTTCGGGCTCTCTTTATATAGGTAGAGAAACGCCTCAAAACATCCACATGGTTTAACTTCAAAATCTTGAAGATTTCGGATCTTTAAAAATCTTTCAAATCTGGTTTCTATCCTCGGTTCACGCGGGCTTCTTTCTTCTTTTATTTTTCCTCGGCCTTCTTCACATGCATGCACATTAGAATGTGTGCATGGCCTCTCTTTTATAATCCATGAAAAAAACGAACTCACCGAGGCCTCGGCATATTTTCTTACCTCGACCGAACTCGAAATAGCCCATTTGTTGCATGCAACCCATTTTTAAGAATGGTTGTGTTTGTTAGATCCATACGAACTCATTGGTGTCTTCGGCTTCATCAGAGGTGGCTGGAATCTGAAAATACATCGTCAGAGGTGCCTCTGGTTATGCGGGAATGCGCGGGGAGCTTTGGCTGAGCTTGAGGAAGGAGACAAGATTGCAAGCCGTCGAATCGGGAGTTTAATGAACTTCGATGGGAGAGATTAGATCGCGGCTCCGCGGATGCGATCAGCGGTCGAGATCATATGCGCAATGGCTCGGACGGCCAAGATTAGATCCTGACCGAATTTTTTGATCCCACATCAGAATGCGCTACTATTTTCTCATGGTTTATCAAATAACTCCTTCCGCTCAACGCTCAGTTGTACTTCCCCCTCCACGGTGCCGCCCCGCACCGTGTTCTCTTAGCGCGCGCGCTCTTGCGCCCACCTCTGCTCCCTACGGGTGCGCCACTGGCGCCCACTATGCACACACGGGCGTGCTCCTCGCGCTCACGCTGCGCGGGCTTCATCACCGCGTGGCCTCAGGGGCATATACACGGCCCCGACCTCTCTCGGGCTGGCCCCATGGGATCCCCTTGGGCGTGGTGACCTAGTGCCACATGTGCCTTGGGTTAAACCCTTAAGGCTGGCCCTTGGTGGCTTCCTTTTTTCTAGAGTAGAGACTTAGGGACTTTGTATAAAAACAAAGTAACCCAAGTTCAAATGCCAAATGCCAATTCTTCCAAGCCATTATTCCTCTTCTCCATTCTTATTCTTCTTCAAAAGAATTCCTCCATCTTCTCATCAATTTGTATTCTTCACTTGGGAGGGACTTCACAAAGGTTTCTTCCTTCAACCGAAGCTCCTGAATCACATAATCTTCAATGTTCTTCATTGATCCAATCAGAGATCAAGTTGGATATTCTTTAAATTCACATGCACTAAGTGATAGTGCATGGACTTCATTAATCCACTTCATCCACTTAGGAGGTGTGGATGGATCATCTTCATCTCCTCATGCATTGTCTTAACAATGCATGGTCTTCTAATAATGTGGTGACATTATATCTAGTTGATAAAAGTTCTTGGAACTTAAATATCATCTCATCAATCGTCTGATGTACATAGAGAATGTTTCAACCACAACATCCTATGTCACTTAGTGAATCTCCTAAGTGACATGCATATTAGTACCATGGCCATTCTCCTTTCCTCACCAACACCATCACATACATCCTTTGTCATTCACATCTTGACATTCCTTGACATCCATTCATCTTATGAAAACATCATGCCTTATTGAAAATAAATTCAACACAGTGCACTTCAGTTGTTTATTAGATGCACTATCAGACTCAAATCCATTGACATAAAGTTTAAGATTCCTTGGAATTGGGGTTAGTTAGAAATTCAAAAGCTACAGAGTGAGGAATTCATAATGATTCTGAAGAGATTTAAGGAAGACAGTGATGTATAGTGTTTGAAAGTTCTTAAACTTTTTAACCTTAAGTAAGATGATCCTCTACTAGTCTCGAGTTCTCATAATTCATGAAACATTATCATGATAAAATATTTTGAAGAAATGGGGAAATCCAAAATATTTTATTAGTTCTATAGATCATGACAAGGTTTCCATTTGATCTAGAAGTACTTGACATAGAAGTCATTAAAATTGTGAATGAGTTATATATTTTAAGGTTTGAATAATTTCAAATTTTCTAAGTGGATCCATTGCTGTATACTTTCTATCATAATAGAGAGTCCATCGTAATGGGTAATTCCATCGTAATGATATTCTAATGGACTATGTTTGAGAAAGAAAAGTTATTAGAACTATATATGAAAAGGAAATTCAATGGGACATACCATGAGGAGGAATTTCAATCGAACTGAATCTGAGGAGGAAATTTGAATCAGAATGAGTTTTCATAAGATTTTCAAATCATAAAAATCATAGGAAGAAAGTCAGATTATAATGAGAAGAGGAATAAAGTCACATAATAATTACCAGAGGAAGAAATTAAGATCATAATGAGTAGTGGAATAAAGTTATATCAAAATTAAAAGAGGAAGAAAAGTCAGATCGTAATGACCAGAGGAATAAAGTCAGATCATAATGATCAAGAAAAGAAAGTTATATGGTAATGAGATGAGGAATTTCTATCATACTGACAAAAAGTTAATAATTTAATAAGGATGACTAATAATAAGACTCAAGATGATTCAAATCTTAATAATATTTGAATCGGTCAAATTTTATGTTCAAATGTGAGTGTTTTTTTCAAGGATTTTAAATTTGGGTAATTAGAAAAAGATTTTTAGTTTCCCACATTTTTCATTCCAGGATGAATATAAATAGAAGCATGGTACATTCATAATTTTAATTATTTTCACCATAATGGAAATGGTGGATCTCCATAGAATTCATGTCAAAGTAATATTTCTAGGAACAAATCTCATTTAAAGATCTCACAACTTAATGTTTTATTACCAAACTTAGAAAGATCGGATTAAGGAATATCAGACTAAGGAAAATTGAACTGAGCATTTGAGAAGTGGTTGGTTTTTTTGATTTTAGAAAAGGATTTATCATAAATATTATATCATAATGAGACAATTATATTTGGGAAATTATACCCAAGTTCATCAGACCATGGATCCATATAGAGTTTTGTGGAGAAAACGTGTTTATGATCGTTTATTTTGTGGCTCAAATTGTTTGTAAGAAAACATTATAAACTATTGAGAATCATTATAATCATTCATATCAGGATATGGAAGGTGTTTAAAGTAATTTTACACAAGTTTTGTACACTTATTCATTATAGTGAATTTATATAGACCCAGAAGAGTATCTATGACATGGACCTAGGTTCTCACATTAAGGTCGAACCTTATAAATATCATGTGCTTTAATTTCTTTCCTAATATTTCAAAAAAGAGTATTTACTAAAATATGATAATGATATAAACATTAATAGGTTTTTGGGGTTAATGTTTTAAAAGTATTAAAATTTATAAAAGTGAAAAACTAATTCAACCCCGCTTCTCAGATGTTATTCAATCCATTGTAACTTCAAGTTCATATTCATAATTGCATCAATAAATGACTATATTCTTATTAATAATATGAAGTTTAACTTACCTTCCACAAAAATTAATATTTGATCCATATATAGAAATCCAATCTATGTTAAAAATAACATCTAATTCAAATAAATGGAGAATCACAATATTTGTAGGAAACACTTTCCCACAAAATTTAATCATAGAAAAACTATAAACATCAGTTGTGATGGTTTTTCCATTAGGATATTTCACAAATAAATCAACATATAATGGTTGAGGTGATATGGTGATACCATTATAAAACTATTTATGAATTAAAGATTTGGTGGATCCAGCATCAAATAAAACATTAGATATTATAGATTAGATGATAAATATACCTTTCATCACACAATTCTCATAATCTACTTTAGTAGTCATGATCACATGATATTTTTCCTTGAATTTAAGATTAATAGGTAGCTGATGATCATCATAAGAAACCTTAAAATTAATGTACTAATTAGAATAATTCCCATACTCCTTTCATTTGTAGAATTGGAGAATGAGTGGTGCATTATATGAAGCCTTTTCTCTATTTTCATAATTAGTTAATTTATTCCCATATATTTAGAATTTTATTTCCCAATGACCTTACTTTCCACACTTGAAACATTTATGAGTTCCCTAAAGAAAATTTCACCCATGTTTCCTTCAATAGTTCAATCATAAAGAAAAGCTAAACTTCATTTCTCCATATTTTTTAGAGTTGTATTTGAATTTAATATTTCTTATCTTATCAAAACCATGAGATTGATAAGTAACTCCAATATCAATATCTATTTTGAGAGAACATACAACAATTTATTCATATGCACTAAAGTCTTTTATATCTAATTCCTTTTGGATACTTGGTTTTAGGGCACCAAAAGAAATAAGTTTCATAAACATCATTCCATTATAAACATAAACCAACAAGATAAAAAATAAGGATGGTATCCTTGAATCATATCCCTAGTTAATCATAAGTAACATAAAATAATGTTATATTATTTGTAAAATGATTTTAAAAGATCACTTTAAATAATTCTTTAGGAATATATCCTTTCAATTTTGAAATTATTTTTTGAAAATACTAATAATTACAAAGGAAAAATTTTCCTTGAAAATAAGACTATAATATTGTAAATAAATATTCAAAGAATTATTTCAACATGAATGAAATAAAATATAATGATGCAATATATGTTTAAAAAACATTCCTTCAATATTTGTTTTTCCAAAAATCCACAAAGAACATCATTCAGAAAACTATATAAATATTCCCTTAAAACTATTTTTAAAAAAGTAAAATAAGGATAAAAATGATTTAAAATAATATTAAAAAACCTTTAGAAATTATTTTTACATAATATTTACACGGAAGAAAATATTCCCCAATAGATATTTAAACATAAAAAAATTCTAAATAATATAGAGATTGTGAAATAAACCCTTACCTCAAGTCTCACATTTCCTTATTCATATTAAAAGATATATATAATAAAAATTTATTTATTATACATTTATTTAATAACCATATATCTATATTACCATTTAGGATTTATTTATAACTTTTTATCACCCGTTTATTAATAATTTATTATTAAAATCATAGTTCTGAGTGATATGTGATTTGTTTTCCAAGCATATTTCAGTTCGATAATCCTAATACTTAAGAATTGATCATGGTCCCCCAATTTCCAAAATTTTCATCATAGTATAAACATAATACATATTAATTATATACATACTTATAAAAATTCATAAAAAATATAGATTGAATAATGAATTACACTGTTCATGGAGATGGTAAGTCATACATACAAATGAATGTTGTTTCAATTTTTTATTTGATTGAATGAAAGAAATTTAAATAATAATAAAAATTTACAGAATCATTATTATATTATATATCATTTATATTTATAAAATTAATCCTTATTACCATCCATTTTAAATATAAATAAAAAAATAACAACGCATCATGGAGATGGTAATCCATATGTACGCACGAGCGACATTATCGTTTCCCAAAAGATTGGATGATAAGAATTTAGACATAATGTTATCATTAAATAAGTATAAGTATACAATAAATATCACTTATAAACATTAAAACCAACATAGTTACCATCCATAAAGTATGGTGATGAAAAATTAACTATATCACTGCATGGATGCGGTAAGCTATACGTACACACAAGCGATGCATTCACTTCTTATTTGATGAAAAAGAGGGTGTATAATGCTATTTTCATAGTGATAATAATATTTAAGAATATTGAAGACACTAAATTTATTATTTTATTATTTTATTATATATTTATAGGAGGTAAATAATAGTGTAAAAATAAAGTGATCAGTTAGAGTGATTACCTCTTCTTCAAAATGACTCATTTAGATCTCCTCTAATGAGCTATAGGGATGGTTTTCTAAGAAGAAAAACATATCTATAATGTGGATAGATAAGCATAGAAAATAATTTGGTAGATTAAGGTTGATATATAGGGGTCAAAGTGGAATAATTAAGTGAAGGAGAAAATTCCCTTTTATAATTGAGGTGAGGGGCACTTTTATAATTTCTCAAAAGATTAAAATATAATAAGACTATTCTAGAGACAAATGCTTCCAAATGGACTAAAAATAAATGGGGGTATGACATTGAAAACCATATATTTTCAAATTTATGATTATCTAATATTTTTAATATTTTTAAATAATTAAATAAAATATTAATCCCACAATATATCATTATTGTCAATTTTGATACTATTCATTACTTTGACATTACAAACGCTAAGAAAATAAGTCCAATTTGAACCAACTATTTTATCACATCATAAAAATTTCATGGTAATCTATAGAATTCATTTACAACTTTAAATATCTAAAATTATATTACTTTAATATTTTTAATATCATTTTATTTTGATTTTTCTATTAATTGAATAATTACTGCATCCACCTTGAGTAAATATTTAAGGTAATTATTTAATTACTAAAATTATAAATATATTTCCATCATGAATATAACTTCATTCATAATAAATTTAATATTAATATTCATTCATAACTAATTCCTATCCCTATGTGAACACATAAATGATTTTTAAAACTAAGAGTGTGATATTTTTCCACTTCGTTTGATTTAAATAATATATATGTCATTTTCATGTAAAAGTATCCATTAAATAACTCAATTTCAAAACTTATGTGTTAAGGGTCGAATAAATTCATCCAATGGGAATTAAGATTAATAATTATGGACTTATAACTTAGTTTCAACCTATATTAACCCAATTTACCCATTATCGAGGTGATACATTTTACCATGGATACTATTTATGTTGAAAAAAAATAAAAGAGACCCAAATACCAAAAATGATCCACAAGATTTTAAATATTTAATTAATTTTACCCAATTCAGTTCCTATAAATGGAAGAAATTAATTTTAATGTAAGTTCACAAAATGTGATAAAAATTGATTTCTTGGAATAAAATAGGCATAAAACTGGATTTATTATTATCCAATGCATAGATATATTTTATAAAAAATTTCAAAAAATTTGATTAATTAGACTAAATATACATTTCATTATAGTCATTAAATAATAGGGCTTAATTTAATATATTTATATAAAATTTATTGTATGATTAAAACATTTTTTTTGTTCATAAAAACATCAGTTTAATTTTAAAATAATGTTTTGTTTTTAATTATAATCATGAATTTATTTTATAAATGTATAAACCATATATTTTACAAAAAAAAATTTATTAGTATTCATACCTTTCAATATAACTTTTAGGCAATAAAGGGAACATAATTTTTAAATAATGTTATGTGGTTCATTTAAACTCGTTGTTGCGTGCAACATAAGCTATCAAATAAATCAAATTATTTAAATATAAATATTTAAGAAAAAACCTAGGGATTTACATGTAACACCTCAAATAATAAAATATCAACTAATTTTACTTTATGAAAGATAATGATTATCATTACTTATGACTTTCTGCAATGGACAAAATATGAATTACAAAACTCATAACAACAATTATTGGATATAATAAGGGTTTTTTGAACAGTAAAACATCTTATTCCTAGAATTCCACCACTTAAGACACACTATGATATAGAATTAGTGATATGATGCTATATTTTGTGCTAAGTAGGTCTATTCTATCATGTGTTATTATATCTCATATCATATGTGACTATATAATGAAAACCAAAGTAATTTCACTATGTTACTACATCTGATATCCTATATCATGTGGAGAGATCTAATGCATCTTATGTTATTACATAACATAAAGTAGAAATTAGTTTAAAATTCCAACCTAATATTAGGATATGGAATATTAAATCCATGTAATATCATGTATAATCATTTTTTAACATGATATTAAGAGTAAAATTACATGGTAAGGTATTGATACCACTAATAGGTTTCCAAGGATCGATTGATAGTAAAAAAATATAGAAGAAGTAATAAGAAACCCTTCAACCAATGATCTACCATGTATGAAACTATATTGATGCATAAAATAAATAAATAATTTTTTTCATATACTTTACAAGAATGGAGTCCAATGCTACTTCCGTCTATCATGATTAATAAAAATCATCAAGTGGTAGCCATCAGACTCCATTATCTATGTTATATCCATGGGTTGATATGAATCACCCATCATGTGGTTGGGAGTATCCTCACTTATGATGACTTTTGAGTGCCTATTAATGAAAAATATAAGAGAAGAAATAAATCATAGTAGAGAGGGATAAAATCCACCAAAATCTCATATAGTATCATCATACTAATTTCCATGTCCTTCAACCTTCATATAAACAATTACATATATTCCTTAATCCCCATCAATTTACTCATGCATTGAAATGAATGAGTAGACACCTTTATATTACAACCATCATATCCCTTATCCATTGATAATATCTATTACATTTTACCTTATGAAACCCTCCATATTTATGGTAGTTAATATGCAATTTTCCAAGAGGATAATGCTTATCACATGGTTTCCAAGGGCACTGGCATGATATCATATACCATGCCTAATGATACCCCTAAAAAATACATATGATTTTCCTTATAAAAATGAAATTCATACTATATGAAATTCACATGCTATCCCTTACAATATGAGGCCACTTGGGAATATCTACGTTAGTGGGCATACAAGAACTTTATTTTAAGCTTATTGAGTTGATATTGATGTATTCCATTTTTTATAATTATTTTATTGTTTATTATCCTTTTATTTGATGTGATGGACCATTTTAGTGTAAATAAATCACCAATAAATACATTTTCTTCCAATTATAGTCTCCAGAATCTGATGATCAGGGAGTTCACTAAAGTCCATGTGGCATTTCACCCTGGTGTCATAGTCGCATGAGGGTGGGAGTTACGTCAACTCTAATTTAAAAAACCCATATGTTTAAATTAATTTTAAGGGATTAAGTAATATTATTCTAATAAATATTCATATTCATGTTAGATAACGAAATAAAATTATTTGATTAGGTTTTATTATATCTTTATGACTATTAACACGAATATGAAATTCAACAATTTCATCCACTTTAGTGGGTGATTTTATTCATATGTTGAAATATTATTATTTATCAATGAATTAAAATTTAAATCATTTTTCATATATTTATTTATGAGTTATTTATTTATTTAATATATTTTACATATAAGAATCATTAAATTATAATAAAATTCTATATATAATATTAATTTTTATTTTTTTTATTGAAGAAATTATCATGGTAAAATATCTATAAAAAGAGATAATATGTTTTCCAAAAATATCACCATGATCATAACTTGAAAAATTATAATATAATAATTATATAAATTTATTGAAATGATAAGAAAACAAACTTTATTTTAGTATCATCTCTAATAAAAAATGAAAATGAAAATGGGGATGGTGGCTCATGGATGATACCAACAAGATTGTCATGTATAAAGAGACATGTAAAAAAGTGTATAGAAAATGTGATATATACATGTTCATGAGGAAAAATATATATAAATTTAATGATATTGATTGAGGTGAGACCAGTATGAAGATTATTTTGAAGAAGATAATCATGTTGAAAACATGTTATAAAAAAATATTTTAGTGTTAATTGGAACCATGATGTATTTCAAAATTGGAAGTTTCAGGTCAATCATTAATTAATCATAATGTTAATAATAATTGAAAGGATAGTGACCATGGAAGTATGTTCACAGTATAAAGTTAAATGAAAAATAACAGAAATAGATATAAAATATATGGGTAAAAGATTATACTTGTCTCAAAGAACTTTCTATTATAACTGGGGCCCAAATCTTCATAGAATAATGAAGAAAAGAAACAAAAAAAAAAGAATGAGCATGATTATATGGAGGGATATTTACCATTGATGTTCCCAATATAGAAGATAGCCTCACCATCATTGAAATGGTTATAGAGAATTAAGAATCATCAATTCACTTGATGGGATTTATACCAATGATAGTAACTAGCGTGAGGGTGGAATAAAAATTACCTCATGAGGATCATCTTGGGGGATTAAACAACTAGAGTGTCATCTTGGAGGAACACATCAATGAAAATCAACTAGATGCTATATTTTCATTTAAAGGGATAACATAAGGATATCTGGATTCGAAGTATATTCCTATAGACATAGGGTATGGGAGTTTTTGGAATTTATCCAATATTGACTGATAGGAGGGGAATTATGCCATAATAAAAGGGGCCGAATGTTGGGTTTGAGTCCTAGAGTGCTAGATTATATATTAGGGTTGGGGGAATTATGGAACTAGAGACAACCTAAACTAAGGTAACCTATATCGTAGAATATTAGGAGAAATATAGCACTACCTAGTTGCATTGATGGGGGAAAAATAAACAACACTGGTTGACCAATCACATTTTCTTTATTAAAAACTATTCTAACACTTGAAAAAAATAAATTGAGTCTTGCATTGAAAATATTGAAAATATTTAAAATGTCAAATTAAGTGAGATTTTGAATGACTTTTAAATTATATATTTAAAATACTTTAATTAAAAAAAATACTGAATATAATAATATTTTAAAATTAATTGAAGATTTATTATTTATACATTGATATATAAATAAATAAAAAATAATATATATAAAAAATATCAGTTGAATATAATTTTTCTGATACCTTCTTTTTTTGGATGAATTTTTAAAGAAAATATTCTTTTATATACTTCCTTTACTAAAAAATGTTTCAAAAAAGATTATATTCAATATTTTACTTTCAACCATAAACTATTTCAGGAATAAGTTCCCCTTATATTATATGTGATTTAAAAAAATACATACACAATGTTTTTTTAAATCATATCCCATTTTTGGGGTGTGTATAATTAAACTAATTGAAATTAACCGACCAAAACATACCACCTTATACCAATAAAATGTGGTTTAAATTAGATAATTAGTTTAAGTCTGATGATGAATATTTTACATTTCAGTTTTCCATTTAGATTCTGTCTTAGTAACCTTAACTATTAATAACCCATCTTAACTGAAACTAAGCAATATAAAAATATATAAATCATTTTTAATAGTGGAAGACATGATTAATTTTTTATTATCAATGTTAAATATAAAATTAATCATTATCTATTTTTCAATATAATGAAACTTAATTAGAAAATTTAATGATTAATCGAATATAAGCCATTAAACCACACAGAAAATTTCTCATTACATTATTAAACCACTTTAAATGATTTTTGTGCTCATTGATCGGATATTTATCAAAATGTTTCCATTATTTTAAAACTGAATTGATAATATTTTCAATGATATTCTCTCTCTACAATTTTTTATCATGATATCCACTTATATTATAACCCTTAGTTATGAAATTTTAAAGGATTTATATTTTTTTATAATTGGTTTTGCATCATATAGTTTGGTTTTTATTTCTTCTTAACCAATATATATCATCTAAATAAAATAGTTGATTTAGTTTATGTTGATTTTAGACTAATCATCAGTTAGTTTCAGTTTTCACTTAAAATATTTTTTTACCAATTGTGTAGTTGAAACTAGTGTCCTTAACCAAGTTTAAATATTCATGCACACCTCTATCCCATTTGTAAAGTTTATTATTATTTGTTAATGGCATGATCATTAAATACAAAAACATTATATTTATTAAACATATTCTAGAATTATTTAGGTAAATAATTTGAAACAAATGATCTTATTTATGTTCAAAATATATTATAGTTGATAATAGAGACAAGGAGAGAAACATTTGTGATGAATAGTCTAATACTAAGTCATACTCCTATAGTAAAATATTTTAAACTATATGTTTTTGGTCAACTATGTCTAAAATTATGATAAAATTTGTGAATAACATTTCAAATTTAAATATTATGATGAGAAGGATAATATACATGATAATTTTCTTAAGAGACCACATTTTTATTTATTTCAAGTTAAATTAATTGGAACCTAGAAAATTTGTACTAAAAATCTATGAGATGTATTCTGAATTACGTGGTTGGTTTTATAAATATAGATTTAAAATATGTTTTAAATTCTAATAATCATCCTGACATTTTTTATAATATTAAATGCTTTGAAATGAATAGATAAAAAAAACATGTAAAAGAAAATAAATGAAAAATAATAACACTAGGATTTACATGAAAACCCAAAATGGAGGAGAAAACTATGAGCATAGTAGAGACAAAATCAACTATGATCTTAAACGTTACAAGTCACCACGGAGTTACACCATGAAATTCTTGGACCATTTCAAAGAGGATTCAGGTCACAACAACAACATTAACAATGATTATGCATGTAATCTTACAACAACAATTGTAATAGACAATCCTTAAACACAATTAAATGGGGTTATATACATGGATCAAACATAGCTAATTAGCTCTATTGAAGACCGTATTTTTATTTAAACCATCTAAAATAATATTATTTTGAATTATTTTTTAAACTGTATTTTCAGGTCTACCTCCACTTATTTTAATAAGTGAGTTTTTCATTAAATTAACCATATTAATATGTGAATACTTAGGCCTTCTTCTAATATGTATAAACCATATTAATCTAGTCTCAGTCATCTTCCCATCAATTAGAGCCACCATAATTTTCTGTCAAACATATTCATATATAATATTATCCATATTAGTATATCCACATGTCTATCTTAATATTTTAATTTCTTATACCATTATTTCTTTGTTCAACATATCTCATTAAAGTAAAACAATCACTACCATATAGAATAGATAGTCTAATAAGAGTTCTATAAAATTTACCCTTTAATTTTAAAAGAAATTTATGGTCAAAAATCACCCCGGAATCCTCTCTCCATTTTATACATCCAGTTTGAACCCTATGAGGTTAATTTTAATTAATATCTCTCTCAAATTAAAAAAATGATCTTATATACAGAAAATGATCAACTTTCGAAATAATGTGGTATTCCAATCTCTCATACATAACATTACTAAACAGTCCTTTAATAAAGTGACACTATATATATTCTATCTTATCCATATTAATATGGAAACCTTTGATTATAAGGTCACTCTCTAATGATCTAACTTTAAATTGATAGTCACTTTGTATTCTTCAACAAGAACTATATCATCAGTAAAAATCATGTAATTAGGAATCTGATCTTGAATATTCTTTCTAAGTTCTTAAAAGACACAATAAAATAAGGCATGGTATTAAAGTTTAACATTGATATAGTCCTATCAAGTAAATGAAGTATTTAGTGTCACCCACTGGAGTTCTAACTTGAGTAAAACTACCTCCATACATATCTTATATGAGTTTGATACACACCATCTACACCCATTTTATTTCAAGATCATTCCATATAACATCTCTTGGAACTTTATCATATGCCTTTTACAAATCAATGAAAACCATATAAAAATCATGGGAGTTTTTTTATAATACTCAACTATACCTCAAATAAAATAAATTTCTTCTTTAGTTAAATGACCAGAAGTAAAACCAAATTTATTATATGTAATTTTAGTTTCCATTTAAATTATCTATTAAATCACCCTCTCTAGAAGTTTCAAGGTATGACTCATAATATTAACATGTCTATAATTCCAATAACTTAAAATTTATCCTTTATTTTTATTCATAGGTACTAGAGAACCCTTACTCTATTCATTTATAAATTTATTAGGTTTCATAATCTCATTAAATAACCCAATGATCTGATCAATACCCAACTCTCCTAAATATTTCAATACTTTAATATAGATGTTATCTATTCCAAATGATTTACCATTTTCCATCATTATTAATACATATTTATCACAAAAAAGATAATTTTTTTTATTATATAGGTAATAATAATACTAAAAAAATGAATTTATCTTTATTCATTGTTTACGGGGCCCTATTGAAAAGAAACATGACATGAAATTTATTATTTCTAATAATATAAAATGAATATATATAAACTAAATTTGTAAAATAATTAATTTTAACATTAATTATTAAAGAACATAAGTTTCACATGTTCATATAGGTAATTTAACATGATCATATGTTTATCAAAATAATGCAATGTAAATGAAATTTTATTTAAAAAAATTCATATAAATACTTTTAATGAAATAATAGATGAAATTTTATATAAGTGATAAAAAATATATTGGTATATGAAAATTATTAATTTTTTAATGCATATTGGTGAGTTATTTGTGTAACTAAAGTAGGAACATTAACAGTAGAAGCATGATAATAGACAAGAATAAATGAAACAACCACAACAACCACACACAAAAGAAAAAAACAAATATAGTCACTCTATATAATTAAAAAAAGAAAACCAAATGAAATTTTGGGATTATGAGATTCTTTCAAGAACTAAATAGGCTGATGGATATGTTCTCATGATGGGTTTGATCATTGAGATGATTTCTTCAAGGTGAAATCATCTCTCAATTAGGCATTGATTATATTATTTACAAAATTAAGTTACTTGGACATTTTGATTTGTATCATCCAATTCACACATGTATTCAATAATTAAAATTAATAAAAATAATATATCCATAATCACTTATATATCATCCCACACCATATTGAGATCACATTCCTGGGCCCAAGAAAGAGTTTATACCACAAATTTAGAAATGAGTTAATGTTTTAACACACTAAAAACACCGACCACTTGACCCAGTTAGTTCTTGAATTATAAAATAACTACCACAAAACTTAGTTTAGTTTTATTTTAGGTGAGAGAGTGAGAATGTTTAGGGGAAATCAACCATTACGATTTTAATACCCAATGTTTTGTTTGGTTGTAAATTTTAGAGTAAATTTGAATTTTTGACTTTGGGAAATTGAGATTTATATTGTAATTATAAGATTCTGAGTATATTGAGTAGATATTTTTAGATATTTATCGAGGATAAAGAGGTGACTAAGCTAATTGAGTGAGCCTTGGGAGCTTAATTTTGAATTTTTTATGTTTTGAAGTCATTTTATCCTATCATATGGTTACCACACAATTAAGAGACACCAAGAGAGGAAACTACATGACTTATTTTGGCTTGTGGTTGAGGTTCATAGTCAATGAATGATTTTTGAAAAACATTATAAGGATTTAAATTTTAGTAGTATAGGTGATCTTTATGGTTGGTACATTGTTTAGTAAATTGTGTGGAGAAATAGTTCAAGGAGTATTTCTTAAGTCAGTGTCATATTCATAGCTGGTACATAGTTTGTAAAACTGTAGGACTACCAAATTTCATTTAAAGGGGTGATTTTTACAAAAAATTACCCTACAGTCTTTAGCCACTTCCCCTCATCTATTCCTACCTCTCTAAAAAGTGACTAGGGGGTCTCGTCATCACCATTGGTTCCTTAAATTTCTATCAATTAGGTTTGTGTTTTAGGGAATTTATTTGAATATTTGAGTTTTGATCTCCCTATTCATTATCCTCTATTATTGATCCTTAGGATATATATAATTTGGGTGACTTGATTTATAGTTTTTATTGATGATTCCACCTAATAATTGTGGAATCATATTATTATCATGTGGTTTTTATATAATTTAGTTATAGAATTCCATGAGTTGATGTATGTAGACCATTTCCTATTATTTTGATGAAGGTACTATGTTGCATGAATTTATTTCAGTTTTTTTCATAGATTGAATGAAATTATCTATTGAATTGGTTCCTATTGTTAGGGAATTTTCCCATGGTTATGGTGGGAGTTCACTATGAACCACATACAAGTGGTTGGATATAGTTTTAATGCGTAAAGGTTGTTAGGTGAGTTATTCAGATATTATACCAAACCACCATAAATTGTGAAATTAATTATAAATTTTAAAATTAGTTATAAATGATTATAATTAATTAATTTTTTAGTTTTTTCATTAGATAGGATATTGTGGTGATGATCAATGGTCTGTTGGACAATGAAATATATTGGGAGAGAATCTTTTGGATGCACTTGAAAGGAAATAATTCAATGTTTGAGGTAGGTGGTCCTTATGGACTACCTTATGGTTTTATGTTTTATTTTTGTGGAATGTGATATGTGTGGTCTCTTCACTAAGGGTGACTGACCTGTTAAAATTATATAAATTAATTAGTAAAAATAAAATTCCTATGAATGAATTGAATAAAGTGCCAAGGGTTGTGATGGATCGTTGTAAACTAGCTTGTTACCCAAGCCATTAATGACCGAGAACAAGATTATAGATGCATGAACATTGATACATAGACCCCTAGGTGTGTAAATTAAATTAACTGAGATGACATAAATTTAGTTACCTAGTGATAGATTCCCATAGTGACCTCCAAGTAGAGGATGGTGTTGGACTGGAGTGCTCAATATGAGTGGCCACGAGAGAAACTTTCCATGATTTAGAGACTTTTTATAGTCAAGATGACCTTGGGGTGCTTGTTTCTCCCCCACCTAAGAAGTGATTACCTGGGTGGGTATAACTTGTGAAGATTGATGGATTGGTTGGGTTTGAGGAATAAACTAGAGTGTCTTGGGAAGGGAACAATTAAAAAATTAAATTTATTATTATCATAAACCTCGTTTTAATGGGTGAGGGGGAACCCAACATGGCTTTAGAGACATAAAAAAACAAACATGCCCCCATATTCCAAGATCCCAAGGAATGAAAAAACTGAATTAAATACAGAGATAACCCCTCCCAAACATCAATCATGTTAAGTCCAGATTTCACCATCACATCGCTGCTCAGCTAGCTATCCCATGTAGGACTGCATAGTCCTAGTACCAATGGAAATTGACACACCCTCTATAAAATCCAAATAAAGATAGAAATAGACATTGAAAACTCTCTACAATGGACCTCTTCTAGAGTAGTCCTATAGATGAACTAGTTTCCTTTCCCCATTGACTACAAACCACAATTCCATAGGGTAAACCCCTAAACAATCCTTCCACAAAAACAAAAATATCAACATCCCCACCTTCAAAAAATAGATCAAACATCAACATGGATCCCTCACGTAAGTTGTTCCACGATTGTCAGAAATACAAAACCACCATAAAAGAGTTCAACATCCACCGCTGATACGAACCACACCATCGCCGTAACACCAGAGTAGAACAACTAAAAATCACAAACCCAGATCCAAATGATGAGCTAGAATGTCATACAAACCTCACATCCAAAATAAAAAATGTAGACAAGAGATAAAAAATCAAAAACCATCACCAAAAAATGATCACCGGAATGCCCGAACGATCCAGACGAAGACCCGCAAAAATCTTAAACTGCAAATACCATCGCTGCCTTCGAGATCACATAGGAAAAATATATCTTCCCAATTCACCCACAACCGATGTAGAAATATGGTGGAAAACTTCACCACAACAACTGGAAACTAGAAAATTGGACCCTCACCATGCCTCCATGTAAATACCTATCCAGATAGAAGGGTATGGAATGGAAGAGGCCAAGAAAATGTGAGATTCACTGAGATGTTTGATCCCATGGAGTCGTACAATTCCTCCACAGGAAGTGACACCACCCACCATAAGCTTGTTGGTCATAAGCGTCGAGGAGAGGATCACAACTGATCCCCAATGGGGGGAGAGGAAGGCAGAGATGGGGGGGGGGGAATAACATGGATCCCCTTACAAGTGCATCTCCTCCTTGTTATCAGGAATGGTATGGGATAGAGGAAACTCCCTTGTGTGAAAAATATATTAGATTACCAATAAGGATAACAAGTCTATTTGACAATCATAATGTTCCTAATGGATGTTGTTCCCTTGGAGTGACTTTATTTTACTTGAGATATGATATTTCAATTGAGGAACCCTACAAGTGTGTCAATTCTTAATGTGACCTACCCCTGATGAGTGACCCATATATATGATTACCCTAAAGAGGGTGTTCCAAGTGATGATGATAGTTTATGCACTTAAGAGGCCAAACTCAAACTTCTAATGTGGGTTTGATATGATTTTCAAACCCTATAAGATGCATATATTGGGAAAATTTAGGTAGGGCACACTACCTATAGAAATGTATTGAGATACATGTGATGCCTTGGCTATTTTCCTTGGATACAACCTTCGTGTGTGTTACTTTTTGATGGATAGGAGGGATAAACTTCCACCTCTATGATATATTATATGAATAAGAGGGATACACTTCCCCAGTGTGATAGATGAGATTAATGGGAGGGAAAAACTACCCCCTGATACGATATATGAGATATATGGGAGTGACACACTACTCCTATAGTGATGCTTATGTGGGATAATCTGGGAGGGATTAAATTCCCTTTAGGTTATCTAAATAACGTGAGATGTTATGGATGGGACACACTACCCCCTGTTTAGAGGCATACATGAGATGATCTAGGAGGGACACACTTCCCCCAAGTGATTAATGTACTATTGTATTCCTTAGACATGAACCAAGTATTCAGATGTTGAGCCTGGTACTAATGGATTGCCTATAAATTTCTCTTAGTAATTTAACATGGTCTTGATAGTGGTTGGAACAATTACCCAACACGCTTAGAGGCCCTTTAGCATTGCCTGAGTTAGGTATGGTCGATCCTTGGTGTCTTGTTAAAACCTAAGGATTAATAGTGCTTAATTATTTAATCTTAAACATTGTATTTATTATTTATCTAAGTATATAACATGTGAACATGGAATTTAATGGTTATATATGGTATCATGTTTATGGTACCATACTTAATTGCACTCATACCCTACTCAAGTAATCAGAATACTTGGGTATCTGAAAAGACTTCTTTGGTTGTAGGTTATGGTTGGGTAGTGGTCCATAGTAACTTGATCAAGTAAGAATTATCAGATGGACCTAGAGACTAGGATGTGATGATTATTTGGGATGGTGATTGAGCTTCCTTTTATTTTATTTCATTTGTATATGTGATTAGCCTAGTGGGATATTAGTTGTTATATATTGGCATGACAATGACTATGCATGATTATTTCAATCACATGATCATTTGGATATTGATGGATGTGTTTATTTCTTCTACTTACTCTGATTTTTATTCTATTGAATTATGTTTGGTTATTATTTTTCTGTTATCTCACACTCTAATATGGGGGTATAGTCTCCACATGGTAATACCATAGACCCTGAATGTTGTTTAGAAGACTTTGGAATATAGGTAGGCACACTTAAGAACACATGGTGACCTAGTCCTGTTAAGTTCATAGTGAACTGGGGTAGGTAAATTGCAAAGTGGTCTAAGATAATTTATGTAAATAATATCACATAGTGTATGAAAGTATTTATTTTTCCAAATTCTTTGAGAGATGGTAGAAATGTGATATAAGATAGTGTTAGGGATTTCGATAGACCTCAAACTGGGGAATCATAAACACATTTTATGATGGGTATTCTAAGTTACATATGGAATGATATTATCTTTATTTTTTTGATGTTATGGTTGTTTGATTACAACTAGATTACACACTTGTTTTTTATATTTATTGTTTTATTTATTTTGGGATATTATATTATTAGAAAGAGTATTATATACTATAATCATTTTTGGAACATAGGATTCAAATGAAATATTCATTTCTGTGTGTGTATGATTTTACTAATGATGATATTCCATTATTTAAAGTGTCAATTTTAACTCTTATGGAGTTTCCTATAAAATTTGTTTGTGGGATTCTACATAGCCTGATCATGATGTGTTTTATCTAATGAAAGCTCATGTTGATCTTATAGAGGGTTGTTACTTGATGAAGACTATGAAATCACTAGATGTAAGGGATGTATAGAGATCCTAGTAGGTTGGTACTTGCATTTTAGGCCTCAGTGATATACCCCTTGTGTGTTGTTTTGATACTGCTTCTGGAAATAAAATAGATTCAGTTACTTAATGTGTGAAAAAAACCTATATGGTGTTTTCCTATATAGTTTATGGGAGGAAATATACTTAATCGAACCACATGACTATAGTTTAATCGACATGAATAATATTGGGACAATGTCATTGTTTTTATATAGATGTGAATGCAATCCTTAAGTAGGTCTCTATTATATGCAGAGGTTTATTGAGGATTAGCTTGAGATTATGGTTTTCAAGGGGGTAGTGTCATATATAGATTTTAAATGAGGATCAGTGCCCTAAAATGATTACTACTTGAATTGTGATATCTGTGTTCTTCATGAGAACCATAGAATGGGTGTTTTGGCATATTAGTTGCCTATGTATTTTGAGATAAGAACAAAGAGGTTTTTCCCATGAGATGTAAACTATGAGAGATGTGACATATGGGATAGGTAGAAGAGACTAGTTCTTTAGATATATGACTATGGATATTAGTTATCCCACCATTATGGTTGAGATGTGCTGTGATATGTGAGGGTAACTCGTGATAAGGGGTTGCCCAAGCTTGTGAGTTCCCATAGCTATGGGAAGAATGGGTAGGTGATTCAGGTTATGAGATTAGTGTATGGTAGGTAATACTAGGTATATATTATTGGCATGGATATGTCTTCATCTTTTTTTTCATAAAGTACTTGGAGTTATTTGGGAATAAAGGTATGTTTTGTGGGAAAGATTGGTATGATACCCATCCCTACCAACTTCAAGTACGTTTTCTAATGAGATAACAAATTTTGATACTATATGGTCAGATCTAGGATGAATAAAGCATGGGTATATGTTTTTTATTGTGAGATAATACTTTTTGGTAGGTAATATTATGTGATAGACCATGGAATCAGTGAAATTGTTGATTTTGAAGAGGAGCACTGAGGGTGCTTCTAGATGAGAGGGTTTGACATGTGTGAGAGAATGATTAGTGGTTTAGGTACATGATCCTAACTTTAGTGATGTATGAATCATGGGAGTATGATTCAGGGTATGTGACATGGTGGTACAGGGGATTTCACATGTTGGTTTTGGATGAGATTGAGGTATCATGTGTTGGTTACTCGTGATGCCCATTTGTTAAAGGATCACTGAGTGGTCTTGTGTGAGATGAGGAATGATAACTTTGTTGAGTGGATTTCAAGAATAGTGGTTTAAATCTTTGTATAATATTGGTTAATGTAACCCCTAACATCAATAGTGATATCGTAGAGGTATTGGGGTATCATGGTATGGTGGACCTAAGGCTGTGACTTGAAATAGATTGTCAGGGAGGCATGATGTCAAAGGTTGATAGAGGTGAACACGGCTCATGATAAGAGAGAAATGTGTGATGATGGAACCTGTTAAGTATATGATCAAGGAGTGGTATAAGGGAATCCATATAGTTGGGAGTACACCATCTATTATGTTAGGTCCCAATATAATAATGAATGAAAGGTCAAGAGGGGGGGGTGTATTGGAATTTAAAAATTATTTAAAGATTTATTATCAAATTTAAATATTAATATAGAAGAAATAAAATAAGACATTGATTTTTATAGTATTTTAGATTTAATTGACCCTTCTATACTCTTGCGTCAACTCAAACACAGAGAAAAATAGAACCCACTATAATGGAATCTATAACTTTTTATGGAGATTAAAATCCCTTACAATTCCTTTTTATACCATAGAGGCACAACCAAAGTAAAAATATTTTCTCACATGGAGTCACAACCTAACTATTTTCCATTTGAGTTGGTGTAAGAAACCAATCCTACATTTCCCCAGACCAATGTTCAACTGATACCCATGAATTCTACTAGTTTGGTACAACCCACCTGTACCATTTGTATGGGGTGGTATAACTCAACTCCTACATTTTATGTGTAGTATAACCCAATAAATGTTTTCACACAAAGTATTAATAATAATTAATAACAATAGAAACTAGGTGACATAATGAAGATTGAGTGTCGAGTTCGCAACATCTCTCATGTAGCAAAGGATCAATCAAATGAAGTCTAGAGGAGATCAATAGTTGATCTCCAAGACATGTTCTATAGTAAAATTTAATAATATCCTCAACCACCCATTAGAGGTCAATTTTTTTAACTCTTTATATTTATTTCTCAGAAAATATTCAAAATATTAATCAAATTGCATTTCATCATTCTTAATCAAAAAGATGTTTTCTTTATTGAATTCATATTCCAAATATTCCCACACAATCACTTTAAAAATCCATGCAATTAAAAGAGGTTATATAGTGAACCTTATTGAATAATTAATACATCACTAAAAATCTATAATAAACAATATTAAATTCTTTTGAACCACTCCCATAAAGCTTGTAAGGGAAACAATTCAATTTATTAATAATTCTAATTTCAAACTAATGATTTTCAATAAAATGATGTGAGTCTAAAATCTATGTGATAATTATTTAAACCTATAAGAAATTATTCCTAATGAATTTACTTAGGGTAAAAATAATTAGTGAGTAATTAATATATAATTAAATCATTTAATATAACTTTAAAAAATTATAATAAATAAAAAATCATAAAAAATATGAAAAAATAGAGTATCATAATTATAGAAGCATTTTCATACAGTCGATTACTTTTTGGTATGTCAAGTATCATGGTAGGTCCATAATTGTTTTATATCCTGTCTTACATTAGGATATATGATTTGGTAGGTTAGCATCAATATACAATCTATTGACTTGAATGTGCAGTAAATCCATTAGTCTTATGGTCAATATTTTAATATCGGTGATTTTCTCATATAGTTTATCCTTAATCATATGGTCAATACTTTGATCTATCACTCATTTGGTAGATCCATTTTCTCATATGATCAATTGATTATACATGTGTTTGATCAATGAATATAAAATTTTCAGTTATAGACAATCCATTTAATTTATACTGTCAATGCATTGTACAAGTATTTGACCATCTGTAAGCCTTACTATCAATCCTAATTATTATGAATTCACAATCAAAATTTTATATAGTTTTCATATAGGTAATTTAAAAATTCAATAAGCTACATAAGAGAAATATGTATATTATATACATTGTGTAAAGGTATAATATTATTTAAGTGATTTTATAATATTAAGACCAAAAAGTGAAACCTGTATAAAGGTTAATAAATATATTATGTAAAGGTAAGTTATGTAAATATAATATGAACTTATAAAATGCTACAAAAGTGTAAATGATAACCATCTAAGGGTATATCCATGATCATGTAATGGTAAACAAGTATATCTAGAGCACGAATAAGGGTAAAATAAACTTAGAAAAATTATTTAATAATCTAATAATTAATTCATTAAAATACATAAACAAGTTGAAAAATAAATGAAACAACGTTGTGATAACTTATAATTATAAAATAAAGAATAATGTTAATTATCAAAATATAACTAAAAAAGTGGATCAAGGATGAAATTCCACACCCCCTCCAATTTTTATAATTATAGAAAAAAAATATATTTCATAATTTCTCCCCTTTTTTAGAATTTATCACAAATATTTACTATTATATAACTACACATTATGAAGAAAAATTATCCACATAAGATAGATAATCATTAATGGGAAATAAACTAACCCTTATAATGTTACATTGAACACATAACAAGGACCCCCTTGAAGATTATTGGGAATGAAACTAAATATTCTAAAATTATGTTGAACAATGATTTAGAATCCCCCTAAACTCATGCATTTAAAAATAATGGTAAATAATATACCACAACTTTAAAATAGTGTGTTAAGGCATGAAAAATTGTACTCATAATTAGTAGTCCAAAATCCATTTGAATTTTTTTACAAGCCTCGTTGATCAATTAAAATATGTTAGGATATCCAAGGATTGATGCATAATGATACTCAATGAATTAAGTTTATACAAACTATCAATGAATATACTATAGAACTAAATAATAGTTTATCTTGAAGACAAGATAGGAAATAATAAAAACTAATGTGTTTTCTCAAAAAAATAAATAATAAAATTTTATAAAATTAAATTTCTATCACACCATGTTAAAATTAGGCTTTTTCAAACATATGTAAATCTAGGGTCTTAGTAAATATTTTAACAAGCTTATTTTCTATAGAAACAGATTCTAGAATTGTATTCTCTTTTTTTAACATTATCTCTAAGAAATTGAAATCTAAAATCAATGTGTTTTGTCTTGGAATGTTGAAATGTTTTTTCAGAAATAGAAATTATATATATAATATCACAATATTTGGGGATCTTATTAAAATTAAATCAAAAATAAAAAATTGGTTTATCCCTAAGGAATGTAAACAAAAAATGTATTAGAAACATACTCACTCTCAGTAGTTAATAAATATACTATATTTTATTTCTTATAACTATATGAAACCAAGAAATTTCTAGTAAAGCGACACATATCTTTTGTAATTTTCCTATCAATCTTATATCCACCAAAGTCAAAATCACTATAACTGATTAAATTAAAAGAATGTCAAGTAGGGTAAAATAAAGAAAGATTCAAATATACTTTGACATACTTTATAATAATTTTAACATAATTTAAATGATTTTATTTAGGATTTATTTTAAATATAGAATAATGTAGACAATAAACAATAAATCATGCCTAGAAGTATTTAAGTATAAAAAAATAACAATCAAGCCTCTAAAAAATTTAACTTCAACCAATTTTAAAACTTCTTCTTTATCAAGATTTCATAAAACATCCATAAGAGTACTACTAATTATATAATATTTCAAACAAAATATTTTGGTTAAATTTTTATCATACATAAATTTCTATATATAAATACCATCATCTCTTTGAAATTTTTTAAGACTAAGATAGAATTTTAGATCACCCAATAATATCATATCAAACTCATTTGTCATAAAATTTGAAAATTCATTATAAAGTTTTTCACATGATGATGCAAATATAATGTCATTAAAATATATTTGAATAACTAAAATATCACAGGTAATCATTTCAATAAGCATAGTTGGTTTTACCTTCTTCTTTGATATTTTTTATTTAAAATAAAAATAGATTAAATTCATAAAATGCTAAAGGAGCTTATTTTAGACCCTAAAGATCCTTTTAAATTTTCAAAAAACATTTTTATGTTTAGATTCATTCTCAAAACACAGGGGTTGTGTATTTTTTTAGAAATATATAAATATATAAATTTACTTTTGAAATATATTTGAAAATGTTTGATACAAAAAATGAGAAGAATATACCAAAATAATTTTTTTAGATTATAATATTGTACCCATGGAAATGGAATATTTGAAATCAATTCCTTCCTCATGATTATATCCATAATTTATTAATCTTTTCATGTTTCTAATTATTCAACCAGATTCATCTAATATATTTATAAATATCTATTTGGTTTTAATAATATTTTGAACCTTAAGAGGTTCAACTAAGGTTTATAATTTATTTATATGAAAATAATTTAACTCTTCATGAGTTTTCATAATCCATTTTGAATCAAATAAAACATAATCTATATTTTTATGCACAAAATAAAAAATTAAATCTTGATAAGAAAAAAATTAATTATATAATTTCAAGATTTAACATCAGAGGTTACTATACAAATTACTTTATCAAGAGGATGATATTTATAAAATTTTAAAATTTATACATGAGAGGGGATTTCCCTTTCAATTTAAGCATAAAAATATAATTTTTTATGTTATCCAAAGTCAAAATCTTTAATATCAACCTCAACCTTGTCTAGATAAAATTTTCTTTATTTTAAATTATTTTACTCAAATTTAGAATGAACAGATTCTTCAACAATTATTGTTTTATTGTTATAAATTCTATATGCCTAGATAGAAGTAGAATAAAATTTAAAAATACCTTTATCAAATTTTGAATCTAATTTTTTAAAATAACATGTGAAATTTAGAATATAAAACTTGTAACCATATACTCTCAAATATCCAATTATATGTTTATTTATTTTCCATATTTCATAGTGTGTTATATTTTAGAACGACAAGTATAATTGTATTATAAACATAAAAATTTGTATTTAAAACTTCTACTGATAATTGTTTTTGAAATTTATATACATTTTACATTGTTCTATCCATTTATTATAAAGTCATATTTTTTTATTCCCACCATACTATTTTTTAGTGTGTTAAGTGGTGAAAAGTTTTGGTTATAGCCATTATCATCACAAATTTTTTCAAATAACAGATTTATAAGGTCACCATCTCTATCACTTCTAATTTATAAAATTATAAAACCCTCTCTATTTTGAACCAAATTATAGTGAATAAAAAAATATTTTCTTATAGACTAGAAAATTTCATGAGGATGAATTAATCTTAATGAATAAGTTGAATATATCTAGAAGACTGTATCTCATGAACTAATTTAAGTTTACCCTTTTGTTGTATACCTTTTATGCATGAATCACATATATAAGTACTTTCCAGATTTAACCTGGGGATATTGAACACCTTTTCATTTTTGGAAGGATTATAGTGTAACCTGAAACACGAATAACATAATATTCTATCCCATTACACATTTTCAATTTTTACAACATTTAAACATTTTATATTAATCACCATAAACATAATAAAACTTATTTAATAACTATTTTTTCTATTTTTATAAAATAAGATATATTTATATATTAAAATAATAAATTTATTATCAAAAAATTTTATATTTAGATTATCATTCCAAAGTTATGATATACTAATAAAATTATGTTTCTAACCTTCAAAAAATAAACCCTTGGAAATAATAACTATATTTGAAATTCCAAAATCACTAAAAACATTTAATTTCCCCTTTTAATTATCAGTAAAGGTAACAATACCACCATCGAAATTATTAAAAGATAGAAATTTAGAGATATCACTGGTCATATATTGTGAGCATCCACTCTCAATATAAAATTTATCCTTCCTGACACTTCCAAGACATATTTCCTATAAAATATTAATTAATAATACTTTAGTACCCATGTAAAATTGTTTCAAATAAAGTTATAAAAATAAATATTGGTAACCCAAACCAATTTCAATCAAGTATTAATTTAAAATGATGCATATTGTGATTTAAAAATAAAATCCTTGGTGAGACGAACCGACTGAGGAAGTCTCTAGGAATTAACATTTTTATAATAGCCCTTCATTTGAAATTTAAATCAAGTAACACTTAAAAAAATTATTTTTACTTTCAAAAAAGAATGTACTATACATTTTTAGAAAAATATCACCATGTTGAAGACCAATCCCTTTTTGTTCATTTTATTCATGATCATCATTTTATCATAGATCTCTCTCTCTTGAATTTTTTTGAATAAATATATTTTAAAATTTTAAATTACATTTATAAGCTTATAATTTTCTATCCAAAAAGAAAAAAACTTAATTTTTTAATATTCTTCAAATTTATACTAATAATCCTTAAGTTTAATATTTTCATGTTGATCAATTTCCATATTGACACAGAATTTATCATTTGTGACCAAATGAGTATTTATTAATATTTCATATTCTTCAAGTAATACATTATGTTTATTCCTAATATTTTTGAATAATGTAAAAATATCATTATCCTTATGATTGAATCTATTAATTTATCCACAGAACTCATCTTTATTGGGATCAAAATTAGATTCAAAAAAATAATTACAATATGACCCACTTAAAAGATTCTAGGAATCCATTAAACAATGTTTTTTTGATTTTTCTCATCACATGATTAATTAATATATTATGGTTTAAATGTTTACCTCAAACCATATACCAATTATTTATATGTCCCTTTTATATTGTTCTATTTTTATCTTATCATTCTCAAGCCTTGGGAAATTAGTCTTGATGCACCCTCTTTTTCTTCATACATAAAAAATATTTTTGGAATTAACTTTATAAATATATATAAAATTGTTATTATCCTTTTAATCATTTTTAGGATGATCCTTTCTCAATCATAAAGATTGAACTTTACTTTTTTATATCATATCTTTGTTACATGCGTAGAGGAGTCTTTTTCGCTAGACTATAGCTCAAAGTCAGAAGAATAAAAAGTGGAATTTGATTTTAAAGCAATGTTTTGTTTCAAAATATCTTCTTGAATATTATTTTTTACATCTAATTCATATTGTAATAAATATACAACAAGCTTATGTAATATATATTCCTTATTTTTTCATTCATTGATTGCTACCTTTTTACCATTCCATTTATTTGGTATAAATCTTAAATCGCTTTACACCAAAATTTAATTATATAATTTTTCTCCCAAGGATATCATGAAATTTAAAATACTTATAAATCTATGAATCAATTGACTAATTTTTTTTCTTTACCCATTTTGTATTCTCAATATTTCACTCTAAATACATCTAACTAAGTTTTATTGAATTTATCCAAATTGAGATGAATAAATTGCAGTATATTCCAAATGTCATGAAATATTTTATATAAAAACACATCAATTAAGACATTTATAATTATTAAAAAAATATAAAAGGTTCATTAAATTGTATGTTATTACATATCTAATAGAATTATAACATGTTAAAGATTAAAGATCAATGTTAGGGAGTTTGTATGGTTTTACCATGATAGTCTGAATATCAATTCTTTAGTTCTTAAGAAAAGATGACATGTGAAACCACCGTTATAATTAATATATTCCATTAAAAATAGACATTGTTGAGGAGTCCATCCATCATTTTCACTTGTTATTTCCATCTCAAAAATATATTTTCCCTTAGTAAATGGAATTTTTGTCACATAGATTTACAAAACAACTATATTACTTTTGAGGTTGTGGAATAAAACAAACATTCCATTTTCTAGAACATGGCATAATTGATCCTCTTATCTTTTACCGATTAGGCATAACCTGCATGTACTTTTTGTATGAGATGTTATATTCTAACTCTTACCTTTTATAGGCAGTATAAACTAGTGAAATAATTCCCACTGATTAATAGGAAGTTTTGATAACTACAAAAACCAGATGAGATAGTGAGGATTGAGTATTGAGATAACAATATCCCTATGGTGGAAAATGATCAAATGTTTGAAGTCTAGATGATAAGAATAGTTGATAACTAAGATGTGTGGAATGGTACAATTTAATAATATCCTCAACCTCTCTTTATAGGTTTTTTTCTATCAAACTCTTTATATCAAGTTTGCACAACTTATTCAAAAATATGAACCCTATTCCATTTCAACCTTCCCAAAGAAATATGTGATTTCCTCATTGACTGTGCATGAAAAATATTCTCATGAGGTCCAAATTGATAATTTGTAGAATTAAAATATGTATTATAGTGATCTTTTTAGAATAATTAATATAATACTAAAAATCCATTACAAAAAAAATTAAATTCATTTGGAACAATCCCACAAAGTAGGTAAAGGAAACTATTCAATTTCCAAATAATTTAAACATAAAACTATTAATGGTCCAGAAAATAGTATGAGTATTCAGTCCATATGATTGACATATAAACCTATAAAAAATTCTTCCAAATATAGTTTCTTAGTGTAATAATAATTAATAAGTAATTAATATATAATTAGATCAATAAAAATAATTAAAAACAATTACAATAAATTGAAAAGTATAAAAATTATGAAAAATAAAAAAAGGGCTTCGTAATAAACGTTTTTTTTCATAATTTTTATTATTTTGTGGTATTTCAAGACTCACAGTGGGTCCATACTTTTGGTAGGTCAAGTATTGTGTTTGGAAAGATCTTCAGTAGGTCAGGATCAACATGCAGTAGATTCATTTGTCTTATGGTTGATCCATTATAATTGGTACTTTTCTCATGTGGTTGATCATTACTCATCTGGTTGATACTTGTGGTCGATCTATTACTAATGTGGTTGGTCCATTTTTTTTCGTATGGTTAATGCATTGTACATGTGGTTGATGATTTATATGAAATTTTCAATTACAATTAATCCATTTTATTTATGTGGTTGATGCATTAGAGTTGCGGTAGATCAACTATAAGCCTCATAATTGATCCTTATTACTATTAAAATCCAATGAAAATATTATATAGGTTGCGTATAGTTAATTAAAAAAATTCAATAATCTATTTAAGAGAAATTTGTAGATTATAAATATTTCATAAATGTAAAACAATATTTATGTTCTGGTATAATAGTAAATCCAAAAAGAGAAACCTATATAAATTTGAATGAAGATATCACATAAGGGTAAGTTTCATAAAGGTAATATGAACTTTTTGTATGTTACATAAGGGTAAAGGATAACCATGTATGTGGAGATCCATTCTTACATAAAGGTAAAAAATCATATACAAACCCCACCTAAGGGAAATATATACTCAAAAAAATGATATAATAATCAAATAACTAATGATTCAAAATACATAAGTAAGAAAATTAATGAATGTAAAATGATGTGATAAATTATAATTATTCAACAAAAGATAATTTTAATTTTGAAAACATAAATATAAAAAGTAGATCAAGTATTTACTTCAATATGTTTTTGGAGGGTGTAACCCTCGTTATAGATGAAATTTTAATGAATGATGAGTGTGATGTTCTTGGTATGATGAGACCAAATAGAGGTTAGTGTTTTGTATTGGTACACAAGTATGAGAGAGAATACAACATATAATCATTTTATTTTGTGATGGATGGAGTATGGTCTACATAGTTATAATTCCCATGTTAGCAGGGTCATGGGTTTGATGAGACCCATCACCGGGTGAGCACAATAGAATTTGGATTTCGAGAAAAACCTAATTTTATTTGGTTCCTTAGTGAATACCAGAATTGGATCTTAGGTGTGGTATTAGAATATAAATTAGTATTAGAATCTAGAGGAATTTTATTTGGTTTGAGGGTGGGTGAGATCAAATGTTCACCATTTCTCATGATGTGATCACGATGACTAGTGATATTGGTCATTGATCCAACCATGGAATTACTATGAAAGTTTGGTTTTGACATTGGTGTTAGTGTTTTGATGGTCTTGGAATTCCTTATAGAATAAATTTACCAGTATCATATGACGAGGTAATGTATCAAAGGGAGTAGATGATCATTTTGGGAAAGGTCATCCATAGGAGTTATGACCGATGATTTCATGTGTAAATGGATACACTAGTTTGGAAACCACATTTTTGACATCATTTTTTATCTGATGAGTGTGTCTCAAGGATCATCTATGGATTTTCAAGGGAAAATATAGATTTTCCAAGCATTGTACAATGGTTGTGGAGAATCATCTAATTTGAATTAGAATTATAGATATGAAGTGGTATCGAGTTATGAATAGTGTGGATGCATGATTAATAGGGTATGGTGAGGTGAAAAATACACTAAGTGGGTTAGTGGAATACTGGAAATACATTTCTATAGGAGATTTAGAAGGTGAGGAGTATCATGTATTGGAATCAGTCTTTATGAGTTGAGTACTATGGTTGGGAGCACTATAATATTTAGGATGAATTGTTCGAGGACTTACTGTCCTACACAACATCATTAATTCCACATGGATATTGATCAGATTATAAATTTAAAATTCCAAAAACTATAATTACTACAAAGGAATAACACAGTGGTATCATGGGGTTGAATGCACAAGGATAAGACCAAAATGCTGGTAACATATGCATTAGAACCTGAAATATGGATTCCTCACCCAAATTTCACAGGTTTAGTTTTATAAGGACTACATTGTTTAGTTTTACTTCAAAAGAAATATAAGGGATCAGGTCAATTTTAGGGCTTAGAAAAATGGTACTCCTAGATCTTTCTTGGGATGGTCCTATGGATTATAATATGAAGCAGTATGGAGGTCACTAATGGTTTTTGTTTAAAACAATTGGATCTACCTAAGCTGTAAAATACCCCTTGGTATAGAGGTAGTCAACAACCTAGGTTGAATATGCTTATCTTCAAGGGAAAAAACATCATAGGGTATTGGTCCTAGCTTCCTCAACTCTAAATAGGATAGGGCTATTCTATTAAAATTCCCTAGATCAGGGTTGTGTAAAATAATGTTATTTGGAAAATTTATTAAAGTAATTACTATCCAAAAGGTTACCTAGGTTTTTATTTAAGTATTAATTATGTTTAATCCACCCCTAATATTGACGTTTAAACCTAGTGGTTGTTCATGATAACAATGGTTTTAGATGAAAGAGAAATCAAAAAATTATTGAAATATTAAATAAAAAATTAGATTGAAGAAATACGTGATTAAAAAAATTATAATATGTCAACACACTTACTTGACTAAAGGAATAAGAAAGGACACAAAATAATTGTTTTTGAAAGCAACAATTTGAATTAATACAATAATTTGAATTGAATAGAAGTTGGAAGAAGAACGTTCAATCCAAAAATATTTGAAATGGTGAAAAATATAAAAACATCAATGAGACAAGAGAATTAAATTAAGGAATGTAGTTTTGGATTGTGTGGATAAGAGAGCATAAAATAAAGAAGAAATCACATCCACCTTTTGTTCTGTATTGATACTAGAATATATATAAGACTGAAACATCTCACGACATGTAAATGTTTCATGTAATGGGATCTATTTAAATGAATTCATCCATGAAAATTTTAGAACATGAAATAGAAATTCACATTGTGTAATCAGATTCTAAAAAATCACTAGAAATCATTCAACTTCAGGTTTTCACAGCTTATATCTTTTGGCAGGTTCAAGATTCAAAATGTTCACATCATGCAATGTCTTCACATCATGTATTTATTTGGTATGGAGGATTTCAAGACTTTTACTTGTTTCTTAGGTTGTACATCTATCTAAAGGTGTTCTTACTTGAATAATTCATGCCATGAATAGGTTTTACGATGTGCAATGCCTAAAATTTATGAAATTACCGTATTTTCCATTTTGAGAACTGATTTCTTATTTCCTACAAAAACCTTTAAAAACCTAAATCATTATCTAATAAAGCATGAATAGTTTTTAAATAAATATATCCAACACACACACACATATTTGAATTTTTATTATCAATGAAACTATGGTTTATTAGGATATACGGATGTGGGTAGAAATCATCTTAGTGTTTTGGTGATAGTGAAGTGTGGGGGGTTAATTTTTGATGAGTAGTGTGCCTTGTGTTTAGATTTCCATAGCAGAAGCTTACTCTATGTTTCAGGGTAGGACGTGGTGAAATAAGCATGAATTAGGGACTAGGGTGAGTTGGGATTTATGATTGAATGGTTTAAGAGACTTCTCAAGGATGATAAGTGTTATGGTGGGTAGATTATAAAATCTAATGTTCAGAAGGGTTGTGAATTTCAATGTAAATTCGAATTTTAGAGTTCAGAAGCACGATTTGTTTTGAAAATTGTGTTTTAGATTGGAATTACAAATTATTTAAAATCCCATGTAGGAATTCTATGATCTGGATTAAGTCATGAGAGGTTCCTAAGGTTCTTAATTGAGACTTGGAAGGTTCAGGTTGAATTTCAGAATTTGGGAATGGGATTTACCCCTATGAATGATTACTTCTAGGCTATATAAAACCATATGGGGTAACTGTGCAACTTTTTTTTTGTTTATGGGTGAGGCACACAATAACCGTATGGTTTTATAAAAACAACATGGGACCTATAATTTTGTTTTCAAATGTGATTTTAAGGTTAGTGAATGTTTTGGTAAATTATATAGCCAAACTCTGTGAGGTGGATTTCTTGAGGTAGTGCCATCTGCCAAGCCGGGGTATAGTATGAAAAACCATGTATCCTATTGAATTTTATTAAAAAGTGGGATTTCACAAAAATTACCTTATAGGATTTTACTTCTCCATATTCTATCTTCCCCCATTTATCATACAAGGAAATTGTGTCTCCTACCATCTTTATATTCTTATATTCCCCTCAATTGAGTGTGGTTTTATGGGCGTTTCTTCAACAATTTGAGGTGTGATCTTCTGCTTCCTCCGACTTTGTTTTTCCTCGTTGGAATCTCTCTAATTTGGGTGATATGGTTTAGGTTTATTGTTTAAAATTCAATCTAATCATTATGTAATCATCCAATTATCCTGGTAATTCTATATATCATATCTAGAGTAAGCCCTAAGATGTTGTCGACATGCTATTTAAGGTCGTTTCGATAAAGGTATGCTGTTGTATGAATTTATTTAGGGGTTTTCCAGCTTAGATAAAATTATCTATTGATAGGATTCCAACTATAAATTATTTTCCCTAGATTACAGAGAGAGTGAACCATAGACCTTGTATGAGTGTTCAGTCATGGTTTGGGTATGATAAGGTCACTAGGTGAGTTATTTAGTGATTATTCAAAATTACCTTAAATTTTTAAATTAATTTTAAATTATTAAATTAATTTTAAATGAATATAATTAATTAATTTTGATATTTTGGAATGATATAGGGACTCTTATTGATGGGAGATGTCTAGTTAGACCTTGTATGAGCTTGGGTCAGAGTTTTTAGGCTATACATAAAAGGAATTAACTCCTTGTTTGAGGTAGGTGGTTACTATTCATTTCCCTATGGTATTATGCTTGATTTATATGGAATTTGATATATACTATCTATACACCATGTGTGATCAGCCAATTAAAATTATATAACTTTTTATTTAAAATTAAATTCCTTTGAATGAATTGAATATAGTGTCAAGGACCATGACAATCCCTAGCGTAATAGTTTGATTTCCTCAGTTGCTGATGGTTGAGGTAGTATTTATAAATGTGTTTCCTATGATACTTGGAACTCAAGGGGTGTAAATGAAATTAAATGAGATGAATGAGACATTGAAAACCTAGTGATAGGTTCCATTAGTGACCTCTATGTAGAGGAAGGTGTTGGGATAGAGTGTTGAGCCTGATTATCCTTGTGAGAACCTTGCCATGCCTTATAGATTCAAGTTTAGCTAGGATGACCCTACGGTGAGTGTTTCTTCCTCAATGAGATGTGATTACATAGGTGGGTGGAACTAATGGATATTTATTGATAGGTTGGGTATAAGGACTGACCTAGAGTAACTTTTAAAGGGGATGGTCTTGAGTACATCTCCCTTGTGTAATACTGATACAAAATTTACTTATGAGACCAATTTGGCCATATAATTATTATGATAAGACCGAGAGATATTATTTCATTTAATTTATAGGTTTGGACCCAATATATTTTATTGTGAATGAGGAAACCATGAAGATTTTCCATGATTGATGTGACATAGTGGCCCCAAGTGAGTACCCCAAATATATGTTGGACCTAGACTGGGTGTTTGAGGTGATGATGATAGTTCATGCATTTAAGGGCCTAACCATGAACATGTATGATGGGTTTGGGTAGATGGAGGAACCTTATGAGATGTTTATATTGGGATGGTTTAGGTTGTATTAACTTCCCATCCATATGTATTGAGATACATGTGATTCCTTGGTTTCTTTCCTTGGATCTGACCTTTGTGCCTATTACGATTTGATGGATGGGAGGGATGAACTTCCTTCATTGAGATAAATGAGATGAAAGTAATGGAAACACTACCTCTTGATGTTATAAATGAGATGTATGGGATGGATGTACTTTCCCCTGATGTGATATATAAAGGTTTTGGGCATAGTGGAAGCCCCAGATGTGGTATACCCAACATTGATTTTTTTCGCAATCGATGATAAATTAGAGATATAAATCAATAAACACCATGATCAATAGAATTGAATCAAATAATAATTAACTAGATAACACTGAAACTAAAATTATGGATCATCACATAATTATTTATAATTAATTTAAGAATTTATAGAATTACCTTGTGATGAATCCATATTTAATAGATTAATATTAAAATGTATCTATATTGTATCATCTTTGAGATTTAGGAATAAAGTATAGATTCCATTCAGTGGTGATCCACACTTGCTCTATGAACCTCCGAACATTATCAATGGAATCTCCAGTTGATATCATAGTATATCCTAACACATGAATCATTCATCTTTGATATCCTCAACAATTTTTTCAGGAAGGGTACTCTTTGATCTCACATAAATAAAGAGTGGTGGGGGAGTAGTATTGCTCTTCATACCTAAGATAATTCTTGGATAGGGATCTCTCTAGGCCTTTGAGAGGACTCTCAAAATTGTTTTGTGTAAAACCATAACAATTGAAAATACCCACTTATAAGAAATAATATAATTTTTTTTAAATACTAATAGGGAAAGAAAATAATAATTTCTCATGAACCCTTATTATTTCCTTCATACCTATGGAACCCCATGTCTTTAATAATAATAATAATAGTAGTAGTAGTATTATTATTATCTATTAACACCTGTAAAAAATAGTGAATTGATTAAATATTATATCTCACTAGTCCATTAAACTCAGTACACCATTCCTTCACAATATTTATCATGTCTTTAATAATGACTATTTATTAATAAATAAATATCACTTCATTATTCACTAATAAAAAAAATATTGTATTTAATAAATTACAAATAAATATTTATTAAATACTATACTCACAAAATACTCTCTCAAATATATAGTGATAGAAGTGATCAAGAAAACATGAATAATTATCAAACCATGTGCATGAATAATATTTATTAAATATATTAAATAATAAATAATATTATTTTTTAACTGAGGTTATGGGAACACTTTGTGTGTGACCCTCTAGGAATCGTTCTCAATGGAATTAGGTAAATCATCCCAAAGTACAATCTTAGTATCTAGAAACACACCAAGGCACCCATAGAGACATAAGTTAACGTTACAATGATATAAAACCTCATATGGATTCTTACTTTGTAATAAATTCTCTTTATCATGATATCTCAAAGCAAGCAGATTGTATGTTGGGGCAATCAACCTATGTGCTCGATGTATTTTTATTTGAATTTTCAAAAATTAACTTTCCCATAGAACATAATGTCTATGGATTTATTTAGGTTGTATGATTTCCATCAAAGGGCATGATATATCAATGAAAATTAAAGAAAATAAGGGAAAAATCCGTTCTCTCATTATTCATTTATTAAACATTACTTGTGATACTCCCAACATATCCTAATTTTCTATGAACATATTTCATCGCAATTTTTATTAATAGATCAAAATAATGACTCATAATACCCATTAATAATAATCATAATGTCCTAGGATCAATACACATTTCCACTGATAGGAACATCCAATGACATATATAAATATCGATTTCATACTGATGAGTCTCATTCTTCTAATCATACACACTAGAAATTACCTAAAAAGGTCCAACCAAGATATATGTATCATTGAGAGGGTGAGTGGGTGAATCGATTATTAATTTTTCTTTTATGTTAAATTTCTTATGTAAAAACATTCACCTATTATTAAAGAATTATCACTTCAATTAAAAAAAAATTCACACATCCACATGAACATAAATATTTAAAAGATTCACTACTCAATAAGAGTACCTAGTCCTGATCATGGTTTATAAATAATACAATACCACACAATCCACTAGAAAAAATCTTTTTGTGTGGATAAATTAAATAGAAATACATTTACACTTTTGTAACACTATGATCAATAAAATAATGCATATTCTTCTTCTAGAATAGATGATGTAAAGAAAGTTTGTGTATAAATTTAATATTCCTTCACCACTTTTGTTCAAAAAATGTCATAGTGTTTCTTTAAAGAATTCCACATTTGTAAAATTCAAAACACAATTCTTCACTTTCCTATTCAGTAGTAGGTAGAAACAACCTTTTCTAGAATTTGTATGAAAACATAGTCTAATGGATCTTTCCCATTCCTCTGTTTTATAATATAGTCTAGAAAACATATAAGAAACGATACTCTAGAAAAAATTATAAACCACACCAATATTTCCCCAAAAACTTCTGTCTAATAACGTGGTCTGATCCGATAACTTCTTCCTTCTACTTCTTCTTTCTAGAAAATATTCCTCAGTATTACTCTATCTGCAAAATTCTTCTCACTACTAAAAACTTCATCTCTTTTTTACTCTCTATATCTCTTCCACACATAAAAAACATATTCATCCTCATAAAGTACATTGTAATTACTTCTATTTATAAGAGATCCAAAATTGGTATGGGTGGAAATCCAATTTCATTTTTCCGCTCAACGAAATTCCTAGAAACATAAATTTTAATTTCATTTCAACATTATCTTTGACCACATCAGTGCTTCTCAACTATTCTCTATTCCTATCAAAACTTATTAAATATCATCATAAATTACATACATATTTAATTTTTTTTTATGTTCTGATACAAATTCTATACATATTTGCATGAACAACTTGAGAAAAAAATGAGGCTGATGACGTTCCATTATGATGCCCTATACCATTTGAAATATATGAAAATAATATACCTTTATCATTATTATGGATTATAATTTAGAAGCTTCTAATAAAAATCATTGAAAATTATAAATATTTCATCACCCTTTTGAAAACACTTTTACAAATATATTTAAGAAAATTATACTTTTCTTGAACTATTCAACAATTACTCAAACCAATGTTCCTATGTCTGATGAAGACTATCATATGATGACTTATCAGTGTTATTATGCATCAGAAGGATCAGTCACTAATTCCTTCTAATGTGTCAACATTATTTCTATTCCAATGAATCATGGCCCAATTGAAGAAAAAATTACTTTTGATTTATGAAAAAAAATTAAGATTTCTTTTTTTCTTGACCCATTAAAAAACAAATAAAACTGAATTATTATTCTGATCAAAATGGTTGACTATATTATTGGAAATTATCATATTGATTGATCTCATCAACTCTTCTCATTCATTGGTCCCAAAAATTCCCACATACGGATCTCTGTCAACAAATCAGTCCTGAACTACTTCAGATAAAACTCTCAATCTGCTTCCATTTTGATACTAGCACTAGGCCTAATGGATCAATGTTAGAACTCCTCTAATGGATCTATGGTTCACATTTTCCAATGTATCAGTGTTGGTAGTGAATTATTTATTATGTTATGGGTTGTCTTATGAAAAGGTTCTTCTAGTGGATTAGATAGTCCGGTGGATCAGACAGTCTGACGGATCAGTCAATAAACACTTTAGAAACACTTCCAAATTTCTATCATAATTTCTTCTACAAATACTTTATTGTTTTACGACATGTTCCTAATGCCTGAAACATTAGTATTGTAAAAGTATCATATGAATTCCATAACTATTTCACCCTTTCTTTCATGAAGCTTGGATCACACATTTTTAGACAACTTATGATATTAAAATCATAAGAAATAGAAAATAATTATTAGGTTTTGTATTGAGATATCTATAATCCAATACATTTCTTCAAACCAATTAAAAACATTATTCAAAGCCCAATGTGAGTTCGAAAATAAAATATATACAAAAAATTCTTCAAAATAGAAAACCAAAACTGATGGATTTTATTATCCAAAAAACATCCAATCATATGAGTCTAGTACTCCTTTCATCTAATCATCAACAATTACAATGTGAATTTATTTATCATAATGAAAAAAAATATTAAAAAAATATTAAAAATTATTTCTTCATAAAAAAACTTCTAGCCAACATGGTCAAAAAATACCCCCTTTGTATTTTCTTTTAAACCATGTTTTATAAATAATTGAACTTTCTAACCTCAATCTATGGATAACTAACCAATAATTTGAACTCTATGTGAGTGAAATCCTGATAGGAAACAAGAATCATTGATTTAAAAACCATGATTTCCAAAATTAGTGAATTAATAAACATCTTATTAAACCATTCAATATTTATTTAATTTATTTACTTTTTTTATATTACATATTTAATTATTCCTATAAAAATATTCCTACAACCCCTTCAAAAAAACTGTTAAAATAGTTCACACGCTTAGATTCTCAGTTCATAGCATTCCCATAACACCACTAAACAGATGCTCCCTTAAAAGGTTTAGTATTTATCAATGGATATATTTATGAAACATAATTTTGAGCCTTCTTGAATACACTATACAATTTTATATGAGATATGGGATGTAAATACATACCTCAAAATTGGAGAGAAATATGACGAAGACCCATGTTTAACCTCATTTTGATAAATTCTTGCTTCGTAAAGTTTTTGTGAAAATATCAGAAACTTTTTCCAATATAAGAATATATTCAAGCTTGAGTTCATTGTCTTACACATTCTCTTTGATGAAGTGATACTTTATATCAATATTTTTTGAATGATAATTTTTAATAGATTTTTTGTAAAATTTATAGCACTCTTATTATAACAACCCAAGAGGAGAGGTAACTTCACTTCAACAAGTAAGTCTTCCAACTGATTCTTCATCCACATAAGTTGTGTTACAAAGTGAGTAGAAACAACATACTCATTTTCCAACATGATATGATTGACTGGATTTTGTTTCTTAGCCTTACAACATACACAAATTTCCCCCAGATTGAAAACTCCACCAGATATAGATCTTCTATCATCATCACTATAACGACCCATACTTTACATACATTGTTAATACTTCAAAATTGAAGCACACTTATTACAACATATGACAAAACCACAAAGGACCGTATAGGTATAGTGTCTTTAGAAACTGGGAAACATAAACAACTGGTTCATAAATCTTCTACAGTGTCTCCCATTTATTTCATCATATCTAGGGTCCCTTTTAGCATATTCTACTTAATATCCATCTTCCTGACCTGGGGAAAAGAAAACAAAAAAGGGTGAGCTCAAATGCTCAGCAAGGGCAAATAAAGGAAATAAAAATCATATCATATCTTTTTGAAAATCATAACCTGCAAAAGAGATCATAATATCTTAACATGGAACAAATCATAGAAGTGAAAATGAGATCCCCATAATCATAACATAAAACTTGAAACTTTGTGGCATACACACATAATCATGGAAAATCATTTCTTGTTAGTCATGACTCATTGCCAAGACTATCTTAGTGGACAGAGTCCCTTTCTGAACCGAGTCACCCTCGTTCCAGTCCTGTTTCACTGAACCGGTATAACCTACCGTTCCAGCCATGTCTATCTCATGAGATATAAAATCTTTACCCAATGCATTGGAGGGAGATATAGGTCCCACCCATCTTATAATGAATCCTTTCTTATGTGTGCCACATAATCATAAACCATACATCATAGTGTAACCCATGTAATAAAAATGGGATTCTTAAACAAAATGACATCATAAAACAATTCATATAAGATAAAGGAATTCATAAAAATGTTTCCATCACAACATAATCAAATCCATGTAATAATAGGGATAAAAACAGAACCCTTTTATTATCTTAGATGGAAAATAATTTTGATAAAATACTTGAACTCCATTCTTGAGGAAAATATCCTTTCTACTTCAAAAACATTTTTCCTTTCATAACATGTCATACGACTTTAAAATAAAAGAAGTTGACTAAAAATAAACTTGAAAACTTATAAAGGAAGCTCTTTTGGAAATAATGTTTTAAAAATCCATTCATGCCGTATAAGTTAAAAAAAACATTCTTCGTACTTTTGTCGGAAAAGTCAAAAAGTACCTCGTACGACAAAAGATTCCTTTCATACATATTACTAAAAACTCACCGAAGGGTAAAAATGGATTTAAACAATTGTAGGTGGATGGAAATAATATTACATTTTGATGAAACATGGATGTGGATGATAAGATACACCCCAGTAAATACTTACGAATAAACAATCTCGGATAAAAATGAGATTGTGATATTTCCCTTACCTTATGTATGATTTGCTTTGTACGTGTCCGAAGCTCCTGTATAATGGTTTAAATAATGTTATTGACTTATTACAGAATCATACATATTGATATGATATCATATATGGTCATATTCTTAGCTTCTTGTTAGTAATATTTCATTGTTACTTGTTACTCGGTTCTTTATTGCCTTTTGTTCTTATGCGTGTTTTGCCGAATAAATTCTTATTCTTCTTTTAAGGCTATAGATACCTTATATCCAGAATGGTATTAGTGTAACATATATCATATTTATTCATTCAATTCATTTATATAATTACTATGTAATGATGATCATGTAGAATGAGTCGCATCACATCGTGGAGACGGTATTCCGTACGTACGCACGAGTGATGATATCATTCCTATGATCGTGGAATTGTATTGGAGTATATATATATATATTATTTCAGTATCAATATTACTTTATAATAATCATAAATAGTTACTCATTACACCATTATACCCATCATTGTAAGGTGGTGGTGGAAAATAGATTACACCACGGCGTGGAGACGGTATTCCGTACGTACGCAGGCGCGGTGATTTCATTTTTCCGTAGGATGGATAGAAGGTGAATTAGGGTTTTTTAATATTTATAATAACATATCAGTATGTAATTAATACTGATTTTATTACTTTATCATGAAACAACTAAAGAAGAAGAAGTTGAAGAAGAAAGAAATTGAAAAGATCGGTAATGGATATTACCTCTTCTTTGGAACGCCTCTTTGAATCCTCCACTTAGGGAACTAATATTGGTCTTTGAAGAAGACCAGGACCTCTAGGATTATTATAGGGAAGTGGAGAGGAGAAAATGGCAGGGGTTGGCCGAGCTTGAGTGCTCAAATTGGTGTCAGGAGGAGGGGAAGGAGGTGCCCTTTTATAAGGGAGGAGAGGGGCACCTTAGGAATACATCAAAATATTATTTTATATTAAAGTCAAAATCGGTTTATAATGGTTCCAAAGGGTCTTATTTCGAAGGTAAAGTGGGGATGGGTCTAAATCCTATCAACCAATAAGATTTAGACAAGTTTATGGTATTATTTTAACCTTATCAATTAGATTTAACTCTAAGTTAAATAATTTAACTTTTACCGTGTCTTTTTGTTTTCTTTCACTATATGGTTAATACACTTACTATAACATGCCCAACGAACCCCAAATTGTTTATTATTAATATATATATCCTTATCTAAGTCATTTTTCCGAACCTAATATTTTTAAGAATAAAATAACAATTAGTAATATAATATTTGATCTAAAAACTATTTTGTGTCAATTTTGAAACTATTTGATATATGATTTTTGTGAAAGTCATAACAGAATTATATGTTCGAAACAAGTTGATTCAATCAACACTAATATATCATAGTAACCTATAAAATTAGTGGAATTCATAAAAAGTCTCAAATTACATTTATTTTGGTGTTTATAACATCAATTATGTCAATATTTCATTAATAAGATAATTACTGCATCATCATTGTGTCATAAATAAATTAACTTATTTAATGTCTAAAAATTACAAATAAATTACCATTATGTAGGAAATCTTTTTAGCTTTCTAATGAATATTTATAGTCGAATTTATCTTATGTATAAACCCATATTAAAAAATATTTAGTTATTAAACTTTGATTTTAACTATTTTAACTATTCATTAAATAAAATAATATTAAATGTCATAATCTAATCCAAGTGGACCTAAATGGTCATATTATATTCATAATGTTTTTTTGGTTGAATTACACTTATTCAATAGAATTAGGACATGTGTTAGGGTAATAGTAATATCATATTTACCCTTAGTTACCCTATTTACTATTAACCGTGGTAAAAAAAAGTAAAAAGTTACTATTCACCAAAAATTATTTTCATCTCATTGAACCACATTTTAGTCCTTGATATTAACCGTGGCTGTCAAATTTTCGAAATTCCATTCATAGAAGCGGTAAAATTAAGTTTTATGCAAAATTCAGTTTTTTTAACCTACCACTTAGTGGTTTCACTATTCATCAAAAATTGAAAGTTTTCAGAAAAATACCAAAATTTCACCCTAGGATAATTTCGGTATCCCGAATCCAAAAATGAAGTCCATTTTAAAAAATAAAATTTATAAAATTTCAAAAAGTGGTTATTACTATTCATAACGGCTAGTTTTAATAATATTTTAATAGCATATCATTGTTTGGTGAAACTCGGTATTGCGTACGACGCAAGCTATCGAGGAAGGTCGCGATTGCGTGTAAGGTAAGCCAAGATAGTATGTAGTGAAAGATTCCTTTGATGATATATAAAAAACAAAATATTACTCATAAAAATCTCGGGTGTTACAATCACTACCTACCCAGTCAACATTTGTATAACCAGAAAAATAAATTCTTTCTGATCTATCAAACCTGATTCTGAAATATATTGTGCCTTTTATAAATATGAGAATTATTTTTCAAGATAATATATATATATTTTTCAAAAAAACCATGGAATCATTCAAATAAGGTAAGAACATAAACAATGTCTGGTGTTGAGTTAGTCAGATATAAAAAACTTCCAATCATCTTCTGATAATCTTTAGAGTCAACTTACTTACCTCCTAAATCTTTATTTAATATGGTTACATTGAAATTGGTGTGGAAAAATGTTTGAAATTTTCTAGGATAAATTTATTAAGAATTTTTGTATCATACTTTTCTTGAGAAATAAAATTGTATTTCTTCTTTTGTGAGATTTTTAACCCTAGAAATTATTTCAATTCACCAAGCATGGACATTTCAAACAAGATATTAATTTATTGAGAAAAACTTTCAAAGGTTCTTTTACCATTACCAGCAATGATAATTTCATCAACATATAGAATAACAATAAGAGAAATATCATGACTATATTTTATGTATATATTACTATCAAATTTAGTTCTTAAAGTTTAACTTTTTTAAGTAGGTATCCAATTTGAAATACAATTCCCTCAGAGCTTTCTTTAGCCCATAGAAGGATTTATTTAATTATCACACTTAACTATTATTCATACCAACAAAAAAACACATCTTTTCTAAATATAAAAATATTTATAAATTTCACCATTCATAAATTATGACATTACACCCATATGAAAAATTTTATAACATCATTGTGAATAAATTTCAAGAATGATTCTAATTGATTCCAATATTTCCACTAGAGAAAAAGTATCATCAAAATCAATGTATTAAATTTTTGTGTAGCCTTTTCAAAATAACATTTCTTTGTTTATTTTCATTTAACTATATTCATTCATCTTATTCCAGAACACACACTTTGTACCAATAATTGTTTTTCCTTTTTTGGGTATAAGTCCCAACGTGTAATTCTTCTCAATTTGATCCAACTCTTCATTCATAGATTTAATCTATTCTAGATGCTCAAAAGCACCATTCACATATTTTGGATCAAATTTTTAATAAAAATAAGTATGTGTAACAACTTTTAATATTCTTTTTATTTTAACCTTCTAATCTTGATCACCAATAATGTTTTGATCTTCCACCTGTTTCCTCAAACAGGGATGAGATAAATGAATTAACTTATCATCACTAGAAATAACTATGTTTGATTATTTCATCAGAATGGTATCACAATTATTGGAATTATTTTATTGTTACTTAACAACAATTATTTTATCCTATTATTATGATCCATATTAATTATTTTATTTATTATGTTCCTCATCTTTTTCAAGAACTTTTACATCAATAGAATAAACAATTCTCCATGCTTATTTGTTGAAACATCTATATCCTCTTCCATATGGTTCATATCCGAGAAATATCCCATATTCACATATCTAATAAAACTTACAAATATTTTAACCATTTTTATTTATGATGTAGGGATTCCCAAAAAATCAGAAGTTTTTAAATCTTGGGGTTTTTTCATAAAACATTTCATATAAAGTCATATTAAAACTTGTCCTGTAGAAACATCAAATCTGAATATAAAATTTTATGATCACTACTTACCTCTAAAATTAGTGATAAAGACCATGCTCAATAAATATTATACACTCTATATTAAAAAAACTTCTATTCATCATCTCAAAAACCCCTCTTTGAAGAGGTTTATACAATGTACTGAACTCATATAGAAATCCATGTTTTTCAAGATAACTTATGAACGCTTATTTATTGTACTAACAACCATTATCAGTTCTCAAATTCTTCAAAGAATACTCACATTACTTATCATCTATTCTCATTAAACTCTTAAACATATTTATATCTTTCTATTTATGGTTCAGATATATAATACAAGTAATGCGAGTAAAATCATCAATGAAAAAAATGAGGTACTTATCTCTAAAAGTTATTCATTTTATCGTTGGAGCAAAGATATTCGAATGAATAAGTTCTATGGGTCAAGTTAAATTAATATAAAATTTCATTTTCAAAAATTTTGTATTCTTCTCTCTATGAAGAATATAACAAAACCAATCTATTCTTCTTTACATATCAAGAAAATCATAGACCCTTTCTCCCCTTGATAACTTTCCCATGTTTCTCTGACACATATGTCCCACACTTTTATGAAAAAACTAATTTTATTCCATCATTATTAAGTAACATGAAATTTGTACTTCTCCAACTTGAAACAAGTTATCTTTTTTTAAGTTGTCTATTTGTAAAAACATTTCCATATTCCTATATTTTTACAAAACAAACTATCTTTTTTTGAAGAAAAATTTATTTATTTCATCGCAAAGTTGTTAAACAATTAAAATTTTGTGTTTCAACCCATTAAAAAACAAATAGTTCTTTTATTTCAACTTTTACTCCCCAATAATAGTGGATATAGAACCTTTGATTTCAAGGGATTCATCATTACCAAATAGCATAGTTCATAATTAGAAATCTTTCAAATTCTTTAACAATTTCAATCCTCCTCTCATATGAGAAGAACACCCATTATCCAAAATCTAGGGTTGTTCTCCTTTTGTAGCTTTGAGATCAGTTTCTACAATATGATAATTTTATTTCCATTTATATTTCTTCACATATGTATTCTGATAATTTTTATAAACATGTTGTTGTGCTGGTAACAAAACAAGACACCATTTTCCAAGATTTCTAGGATGTTCACATCTTTCAAAAATAGTTTCCTAAGGTTGGAATGTATTCTCAACTTTTCAAAAATCATTCTCAAAATTATTTCATTGAGATGATTTAATACCCCTTGAGATTTTCATTTTATAACTCAGGGAATAATTATAATATTTTTTTAAACTAACACTTGTTTTTCGTATACGTAAAACTACCATAATACCAACAGTAACCATAGAAAGAATGTTTACCTCTATAACTTTCATACTATCCGAATCTGTGGACATGTTTTCCAGTAAAACTTTATTACATTTATATCAGAACTTTGTTGTTCCAAAAAATTTCTATTACCACCCTTAATATTCTTATTTGTATATATTTCTAATGAAATTTATCATAATTAGAATTGGTAGAAATTTTTGTTTTGAATTTAGAATTTTTAAAAACTTATAAATATAAAACATTGGTGGTTTTTGGTACATACATGATTTTATATTAATTCTTCTTCTTAGTAATATTTTTAATTTTCTTACCAACTTACAAAGGTAAATCTTTTAGATAGTTATAAGGTTTTCCATTTCCAATCCTTTAAACAACTTCAGAAATAGAGTTCTTGAGTCTTGAAAATCCCTGCTTAGCTTTAGAAAACTTTTGTAGAAAAAGTTCCAACTCTTCCTCCTTTTTCCCACTTTACTTAAAGATTTTCATTATGATTCTAAGATTTTTCAAGATATATATTTATAAAATCAATATATTCCATTAAATTATCTTTGTATTTAGTAATAAATTCTTGATTTTTTTCTATAAGAAATCCTTTTTTTCAATTTATTGATCTCTCTTCCATGTTTTATAAATTTTCTCATACATTCCTTCAGTTATCTATTCCGATGAAATTGTAACTCAATCACCTATTTATCTTCAAAAAAACTACTTCCAAACTCTTTATAATCACCCATTTCAATGAAATTGTTTTCTTTAACAACTAATATAAACTTTTTGGCCTCAATTTTACTATAATCCTCTTAATCATCATTTGAAATAAAATCTTCTCCTTTTAGATTTTTAAAAATTTGTTACTTTACCCTTGGAATAAGATTTTTATTTATCACAATGTTTCTTACAAGATATTCTTGTAATTATATTATCTTTATCAATTTTCCATTCATTATTTCTCTATGGGAAATTCATATATAAGTTCCAAAAAATTCAACTTTTAAAACATTTTAGTTGTAGCTTCCCCTTAGAATTTTTTATACCTCTTTTCAGTTTTTTAGGAAATAAGTATAAAAACTCATCAAGATTATTACTAAACTCATTTTTAGATTCATACTCATCAACTTCTTAAGATTTAATAATATTCATAGACTTTACTTTCTTGATAGACTTGAAAGAAATTTCTCAATAAACTCTAGTTTTGACTTTCATAACATCCTTCATTTTCATTTTATAAGTAATTAGAGTAATATGAAAGTCATCTCGTGATAGATTTTTAGGATTTCAATATTCCAAAGATGAATCTTTGGAATAAAAAATTTTAGGAATAATTTTAATTATGTTTTAAATTATAGTTGAATACTCCATCTTCTCACTAACATATTTTATGGTAATAACAATATCATTCACCCTTATAAGGAAGTCACCAACAGATTCAAATTCACTAATTTTAAGACATTCATTATTTAGCCACTAGATTTTTAAATTTTCATTCTTTAACATCATATTGGTTTCATAAATGTTTTCCAAATTCTCCTAGAAACCTTTTATAGTTGAAAATACCTTCACTTTTAGAATATCACTTTTAGAAGGTTATGAGAGCAATGCATTTTATTCTCTTCCATAATTATCCAAATCTCTTCTTCTCCATAGATGTTATAGGAAATTTTTAATAAATAGGTAGAAATACATATGTATTTGATTCCAAAACATCATACCAAAGAGACATAAAATATTGAAACATTATATCTTTCTAGATATGATAGTTCTTTCCATCGACGATCAGAATCCCATTACTGTTCACACAATTCAAATTCTCCATAACAATTTCTATTTGAAAATTTCAACATAGAGTAAAAAAGGAAAATTTACTCTGATACCACTTTAAAATTATCAACTAGGATTAATATATCACTAATAGGGGGAAGGGTGAATTAGTGATAACTTTTTTACTTTATGTTAACATTCTTATGTAAAAATATTTGACTCTTATTAGATAATTATCACTTTTCTAAAAAACATTCACACGTCAACAATAACATAAGTATTTACATGGTGGAATACTCAATAAGATTATATTGTCTTGTAATTGTTTAGAAATAATCCAATACCACAGAATCTATTAGAAAACATTACCTTTCTATACATACAACAAGTTGGAAATACCCTTACACTTGTGTAGCATTATGATCAATACAACAATGCATGGGATTATTATATAATGAATGATGTAAAAAAAGTTTGTGCAACAAGTTAAGATACCTTAACTAGTTGGTTCAAAACATATCACAATGCTACTATTACAACTTCCAATTTTTTAAAACTTTAAAAAAAAATTATTCAATTTCTAACCCAGTAGCTGGTAGAATTTTTTTGGACTTCATATGAAAACTCAATTTGAGGAATAAATACAATTCCTATATATGATACATTAGTTTGGAAAATAGATAATAAAAGATACTGTGGAATTATTCTTAGCCACTCTAATATTTTCTCTAAAATTTCATTCTGATGACTCTGTTGAATATAGTAACTTATTCCTTCTTGTTTTTATGTTTGGAGAAACTTCCTCAAGAAAAAACTTTTAGGAAAATTATTCTTTCTTCTAGAAAATTCATTTTTTCCATCTTGATATCTCTCTAACATATGAATAGTGTTTCTAATGTCTGAAATTATGGTGAAATTCCTTCTAATTATAGGAGATATAAAAGAGGTATATATGGGAATCCAATTTCAGTTTCCTGCACAATGAAATTTCTAGAAACTCAAATTTGACTTTCATTTAGACTTTATATTTGACCACTTTAGTTCTTTTAAACTCTTCTCAATTCATTTAAAAACATCATGAATATTCTCATAAAATCTATCATTCTTCAAAAATTAAAATTATTTTTTAGTCTAATAAAAATGTCATTACATTTTTCTTGATCCCCTTGAGAAAAAATATGGCTAATGAAATTATATTCTGATGCACTATACCATTTGAAATACATGAAACTAATATTTTTTAAGTAATTATGTAACTTTGTTAGACTTCAGTATATTTTCATAAACATTATTTAAACTTCTAAAGATTCCAGAACCCTATTTACAAAACGTTGAAAAGTCTCTACTAGAAATTATTATGTTATTCAACAGTTCAATAATTACTCAAACAGATGATCCAGTGTCCGATGAATTCTAGTGTCTGATTTCTTATCAATGTTTGTATGTGCAAGATGGATTGGTCTTTGATTCCTTCCAATGTATCTACATCTGTTCTGGTCTGATGAATCTTAACCTAATTGAATAAAAAACTTCTTATTCTTGAAGACAAATCTTGACTTCTTTTATTCTTGACCCACTAAAATAAAAATCAACCTATATTATCATTCTGATGAAAATTGTTCAATATATTTTTCTACATGATCTAATTTATCAATATCATTTTATATTCTAATTGATAAGGTCCTAAAAATTCTGAATTAATGATTTTACTATGATAGGAATCTTTATCTGATTCCCTTTTGATACCAACACTGAGTCAGACAGATCAGTTTCAAAACTCCTCTGACGGATTGGTGTCACACATTATCTAATATACCACTATTGGAATCAACTAATTTCAAAATTCTTGATTGATCCTATAAATTTGTTATTGAGTGGATTATAAAATCTTGTGGATTGGACATCCCTATGGTTAAGTCAATCATCACTTGAAAAACACTTATAACAAATTATCCACTTTTATTCTATAAATCCTCACTTGTATCATGACTTATTCATGATGTTGGAAACATCAGGATCAAAAAATAATCATTTGAATTCAAAAAAATTTCTACCCTTTATTTCCCAAAGCTCGAATCATATGTTTTTAGAAAACTTATGATATTGATTATTTAAAAAATATAAAATCATCGTCAAGTTTAGTATCATGATATCTAAATTCCAAAACATTTCTTCATACCGATTAAAAAAATTATTCTAGACCCAATGTGAGTTTTAAAAGAAAAATCACCTAAAAAATTTCTTTAGAGTATAAAACTAAAACAAATGGATTTTATTATAAAAAATATGTCTGATCATTTGAGTCTGGTACTCATTTTTTGATCATTAACACTTAAATTGTGAATTGATTAATCATAATGAAAAAATATAAAAAAATCAATAAAAACATATTTTAATATAAAAAACACATCTAGTAAACTTGGTCCCAACATTATCAAAGTTATACACCATGAGAAGGTACCTCAAAATCCAATGTGTCCTAACCTCGGACAACCTATATCATTTTTTTCCAAAAAATGATTTCATATGGATTTAGAACATATATTAATAATACCACCACATTACTTATGGGTTCTTATCATAGTAGAAAACTGTTATGACCTTTTAGTGTGATAGTTACTCAAAAGTCATTATCACATACTATACAACACATAAGAATAATCATGGTGTGATAAGAAATTTATTAATATTAAAAACTATGAATATAGGTAACAATAAAGTACATAGATGTTGGTTCTAGGGAACCGAAGCTAAAATAATACCACTTATACTAGATCCATTTTCAAGAAACCTTGTATTTTCTATCTCTCACATGATACTCATGATTCTGAGGAGACCATGCTTTAGTCAAGGGGTACACCATGTTTTATTATATGGAAAATGTTCTTAATATAACTACAACCCTATGAGAAAAAACACTCAATAGGTGATACTTCCAGAGTATGTATTTTTTCCATTAGTATGACCTTGGCCCTTTTTCAAGATCCACCACTATTGTATTATCACATTATAATGTGACATGGTATGTATTTATAGGTACCACATCAAGATCATTGATAATTTTTCATATCAAAATGTATTCTTTGGATGCGTAATAAGATACAATATTCTTGGACTTCACAATAGAATTAGGGAAAACCATTTGCTTTGAACTATTCCATATCAAATCTCCCTCATAGAGACTAATGATATATACTAATTGTGAATTCATATCATTCTAATATATTTGAAAACTAGCATTATTATATCCCATTATGACTGGATCCTCATCTCCTCTATCCACTAGGAATATATCATTAGTGATTTTTAGATACTTAAGGATAGCCTTAGTAGCAGACCAATTATATTCTCATGGATCAGCTTGAAATATTCCTACCATGCCCAATGTGTAGGCAATATCAAGTAAAGCACATAAAATGAAATATATGATTGATCATATCATCAAATAATATGGGATATTACCCATTCTCTCTTTCTCCTATAGTGTCAGAGGATATATTTTCTTGGAAAGATGTACACTACATGACCCAATAACCAATCCCTCCTTGGATTGTACCATACTAAATCTATTTAGTATCTAGTAAATATAAGTACATTTACTTGGTCTAATTAACCTCTTGGATCTATCATGAATGATCTTAAACCCAAGAATGTAGGATTCTTCACATAATTCCTTCACGGAGAAGAATTTTCTTAACCAACCCTTAATATTTTGTAAGACTAGTTTGTAATTTCTAATAAATAATTTGTCATTAACATATACTACTAGGATGATGATTAAATTCCCACTAAACCAATTATAAACACATTTCTCACATTTAATATTAATGAAACCAAATTCTTTTTATAGATTCTTTGAATCAAATGATTAATGACTAGGATTCTTAAATCCATCCATAAATGGATCTTTGTAACTTGCATATATATTTTTTGGCACCATGTAGAGTTATAAACCCTTATAGTTGAGTTAAATAGAAATATTCCTAAATGTTACCATTTAGTAAAATTGTTTTGTCAACCATATTATAAATCTCATAATTATGGAAATTCCCTATAATTAGAAGAATTTTTATATATTTAATCATTCACAATAGAGGAAAGTCTTCATAGTAGTTAATTCATTGATGTTGCTTAAACCCTTTGGCCACTATCCTTTATTTATAGGTACTTTAACTTTCTTGTCCATATTTTTCCTGAATACCCATTTTCACCCATCATGCTTTACATTAATGGGATGATCAACAAAAACCCAAACTGATACATGGAATACATTTTATAATTAAGGTATTATTACAATCTTGTAACTTCTAAGCTCTCTACAACCTATTTATAGGAGAGAGTCTCATTATTATTGACTAATAATGAGTAACCAAATCTAGTGAATAGAAAAATATATATCTCACATTCTCTTACCTCTATGGTTCTCCTAAATAGTACTTATGTTTTTGGAACAATTTCTTCCATGGAGACCTATGAATTCTATTCTTATACCAACTCTTGTGTATCTTGAGAATCAAATCCATCGAATTTAATCTAGATCTCACTACACTTATTTATGATTTTCTCTCTCTTAATAAATATATCTTGTTTTGATAATTTAAGTTTATTTTCTGAGGGGTTATATAGGTTTTGTCCCCTTGTTACATTAAGATACCCTATAAAGTTACACTTTGTGGCCCATGGTGTTAGTTTTTTCCCAAGATTAACTTAATATATTCATTTCAACCCCATACATGTGTATGTAACAAAATGTGTTTTTTCCACTCCATAACTTGAAGAGAATTATATTTTCTTCTTTAGTTGGAACTCATTTTAATGGGTAGGCCATATTTTGTAATGTATATCAGCAAACGGATAATTTAATAACCGCATGACTCATCATTGGCCTTACAATGTTTAGCAATGTATGATTCTTCCTTTTACTAAAACATTCTGTTGTGGTGTGTAAGGTATAGTGGGTTGAGAAATAATCCCAAGCTCTCATAGGAATTTGACAAACTCTTGGTTAATAGATTCACCACCCTGATCAAATTAGAGACTTTTTATCTTTTTCCCCAGTTGATTCTCTACTTTATTCCTGAATTCATTTAATTCCTCAATGGAATCAGACTTATACCTCAACAAGTAGGCATAAAAATATCTACTCAGTCATCGGTAAAAGTTTTGATGTAAAAATAACCATCTCTAGATTATATTATAATTATCCCACACACATGATGTGTACCAATACTATAAGATCTCTGACCATTTCACCTTATCCACCAAATGTTGATTTGGTCATTTTTCCATGTAAATTAGCATGATATCTTTCAAGTGGTCTTAGATCAAAAGTGTCTAAATAACCATCTTGATAGAGATTTTCTAGATTTTCCTTGTTTACAGGACAAAGACAAGGATTCCACATATGAGTGTTATATGATCCATGTGAACGTGATTATTTATCAATTGAATATATATATATATTTTCATAATTATATACATAAATACCATTATTTAAATGTTTCATACCATAACATATGATGTAGTTATAATAGGAAAAAATTATTTCCAAACTTAAAAACAAAAGAAAATGTATCTAGGAATGATACATAAATTTTTTTTGGAGACAATATGTATATAATAATAATATTTTAAAACCACGATCATTCATATTGACAATAAAAGGTTGTATCCTCCAATGGATAAAGCAGTCATCCTCACACCATTGGATGTCCTCAATTCCACATATCCTCTAGAAATCATTCAGAATATACTTGGTTTCTATATTTTTATAAATATGTGAGCACCCCAAGATATATCTAATATCCAATGTGTAGATATAAAAAGACGACACTTAATAAAAAACACACCTTTATCTTTACCTTTCTTCTAGGTGTAGTTCCTCTTCCAGTGGATGTTCTTGCCACATGAAAACATACTACTTCCTTTTCCTTTACATGCCTTTGGATATCCCTCTTATTGGAAATATGATGCTTCATAGTTTCATAATTATTTTTATTTGTGGGACCCTTTTAAGTTTTCTTATTTTTATTATTGACCAAAAGGACTACGAGTTTGTTATGCCTCATGCCATTGTCTACTTGAAAAATGAGTGTAAGCAGACCCTAAAGACTCTTCTTGTTATTGATCATGTTATAATTAATAATAACACTATAAAAAAACTTGTGTAGTGAGGAAAGGATGATATCTATGCTCAACTAATATATTAATTTAATGTCTAAGATTTATAAGTGCTATATGTAGCCAATAAACATAACTACAAGGAGAATATCTAGCACCAACACTCTAGGATTGCATGTAAACATGGCATTAGAGATCTTGCATCTCTCTTGTTTTTCCTTCTCTTGATAGAGATCATGAAGTTGAGACATCATGATATACGCATCCATGTCCTCATGTTACTTTAAAAGATCATTGGTCATGGATGATAGCATGAATCATTGGACATTCATGGAATCATCCAAATTTTTCCCATATAGGGAAAACTCTTCCTCACTAGCCTTTTGGCTAGGCACTTCAGGAATAGGGTTTTATAGAACATATAATTTCCTTTCATGGAATATGATAACACATAAAAATATTTTCTATTAATATAAATTAGTTCTCGTGATAATTTTATGATTATCAAGTATGGATCACAATGATATATTTGGAGTCATATCTATTATCATTTCTATAATTAATAAGAGCATAATTTTAGTACATTATATGATAAAAGTAGATATATAAATATTATATATATTAATCTCGCATTATTTTAGCCAAACACAATATCCCTCAGCATCGGATTTGGAACATCTTGTTTCTTGGAAATTTTAGTGGAAAGGTCTTAAATTCCCCTTCTCATAACCGAGATATGAGACTAAAATGTTATTTGAATGGTTTTAGGATGGAATAAAAAATTACAACTCCATTAAAAGATAGTTTCATTGATTTTTTAGTGGAATCCATAATCCTAAAATCCTAAAATTGGGTTTCCTAAATACTTTAGTATTAGTTACATCAAATCCGTCTTGGGAAGTCAACCCATGACGTGAAATAATTTAAGTTGGCCCAAAAAGTTAAGTTAGAATTCCATGATAATTGAAATCACCTCAACTTGGGCTGGTAATGAACTTTAAACTATGAAAATATTTTAACTTAAGTATTGGAAGGCTATATCGACTTTATATATATATATATGAAATTGAGGTTTTTTTATCTTTATGTGAAAATTGACCATTTTATCTTTATTACATTTTTATTAATATTAAGTGGATTTAATTATGTGATTAACCATGATTTTGATAAATTTTATTCATAATAAGATTTATTTTAGATATATATTGAATGATTGTAAATTAATTAATTCATGTGATAAAAAAAGAAAATCCATAATGAAATTAACCCTGAAACTTGATAGAAATAAAATTATTAAGTGTTATGATCATGAGATTTTACAAATGGTTAGTTTATTGAATTTCTGATAAAAACTATAAAACTAGAGGATAAGAATCTAGAACCATGACTTTGTTCGGGTTGCAGCTTTCCACTTCTCCACCCATGTACCACTTGGATTTGTTTCACCTTGGCTCTAAACTAGAACTACCTCCAATCTCATGTGAGCTACATCAATTATATAAGGCTTAATTGTACATCTTTTGTTCATTTAATCTTACTGTTGTATAAAAAATATTATTTCTAAGAAATTAAAATTAAAAAGGTACATACCAAAAAATATTTGTGTGTTACACTTAATATTTTTTTATTAGAATTATTTATGAAGGTCTAAAATTATTTTCCAAGGAAAAAGTAAATTAGGGTAAAAGTTAAAAAGTTAAAAAATCCATAAAATATTAAATGTTTTCTAAAAAATGATAGTTTGAAGTTGGTTTCTACCCACACACATTTTAAACTCCCACTTTATCCTTTTTTCAGACTTTTTCAATTGAATAGTAACATTACATTATTGAAAATGTAATGGTTACTTCCAAAACTACTATTCCCATCACTTATAAAAGGGTACCATCTCTATAACTTTAATATTAACCTATCCTTTTAATTTACTCTTGAAACATGTCCAAATTTATCCTCTTATAACCCTGTCCCATTTTTAAAATTTTCTGGTTACCATTAGTTCACATAATTCCTTCATTTCTAACCATACTTCTTAGGAAAATTCATATATGTGACATGAGTATTATCAACAACTTATCATTTCCTATTAATTTTCTTATTTAAAATTTATTATATACACCATTATATAATTATATAATTATAATTTATCTAATTTAATGTTAATATATTTTTGATATTATCATTTTTATTTATAAATCTCTTCTATTTAGAAAAATTAAATTTTTATTCGTATGTTGTGAGGACTACCCCCTCCACGAATCAATGTGTTTAGTTTCCCCTCACTTCTTTACAAGGATATATATAAGGATGGTATTAAAGAATAAATATAAATTTTATGATATAATTGATGTTTTAGTATAAAAAAATATATAACCTATTAATTATTTGATCAATAAACAATTATTGTTAATTTAATCATTTAAAACGAGTAAACTAAGATAAAAATTGTTTATTTTTTCTAGGTAATGTCTTCAAAATTTATCTTATATTTATAATTATGTCCAATTATAATATATCACAATAATAAATTCTAAATAAGACCATTATTATTTATTATAATTATATCACAACTAAAACATCTCATAATCATCCATTAATCATGGTAGGTTCATGTTTGGGTCAGTTTAACCACCAAAACAATAATATAAATTTATGTCATGGATGACTATGATAAATAATTTATTGGTGTAATATTATATAAATATTTAAATAATTATTTTTTGTTTTTTTTAAGGTTATAACAACATTAAAATCATTAATTATGAAAATACATTTTGCTCGCTAAAAATCACCAAAACATGATCATTGTTGATTTCATCTTCATGGTTCGTAACCAAAAATAAAGTATAATTAAATTATATCAATATCAAATATCTTGTAACATGTATTATAATACATATATTATATAATATTGATGGTATTTGGAAAATGAATAGATACCAGCTTGAATTTTATGAGACTAGTTCAAAGCGATAAAAGATTACCTACACCCAATATTGAAAATATATTAAAACCAACTTATATATATATGTATGGAATGAATACAAATGAGGTGTATAAATGGGTATAGTTATGAATAATTTTCATAGGTATGTATTTAATGAGATATATTTAATTATTCAGGAAATTTGGTGCATGTTCATAATGAATCTGGATAACATCTAAGTTTTATCTCCAATTTTCCTTCTTTGAGGAACACATTATATTATGTACCTAATATCATTTATGTGGTGTATATACTACATATTTGAGATAAAATACAATGAAATATATTTTATATATTTTATTTAAATTTCAATTAAATTCTATATTTTTCATGGTTATTTTATTCAAAAATTTTAAAATTCTTAGGGTTTTTCTTGGTCTCTATTTCAATTATTTGAGACAAAATACATTCTTGGAACCATATGTTCTTTGAATAGTGTATTCAATACCTATGGATATATTTGTTTTCATAATCCTTGTATTTCTAGGGAGTTATTATCCAAATCATGTTCCCTTATTGAAGTGGGTATTGGTTTAGTTATTTCCCTAGTAGTGAGAATTTTTGGTAACTCAATTTTAATCCATTGAGTTAGGAACATTATTGGAAATTATTTCATATAAGTTGGGTAAATTATACCCATTTATTTTATTATGTGTTATTCTATCATTTTTAAGGATATACATTCCCACCACATAAAACTATTGAATAATATTCCTCACTTCTTGGGGTATGTTCTTTAGAAAACTATCCACTTTATTTATCTAGATGACTTATGATCATATTAATCTAGTATTGACTTAGCCGTATACCCATTTCTCTATATGGCATGAAAATCACATTTTACATAATTTATATTGGATGATGTTCAACTTTAAACATTGTTATTATATTAACATTGGGAAAAGTATTTTATTTTCAAATATTTTTCATCCAATATAGATGATTATTAGAAAGTTGACTATGTATTGTTTGACCATACACATTATTACGCAAGATGGGTTATGATCATTTATCCTTTTTATTTAAATATCGAAAATTATTGACATTATTTATGATAATTTACCACTAACACAGGTTGATCAATTATTAATATTCAATATTTTTCATTATACGGATAACCATGATTTTATCTAGTCAACGGTTCCTTAGGTAATGTTATGAAAGGTATTATTGAATATTATAGTGAATACATTAGACATAATCAAGTAATGGGTGGGGCCTAAAATTATATTCCCCTTAAACACATGAATATATCTCATGAGACCAATAGGTTTGGTTATTTCGTGTATTCCTTCCATTTCTTTAATATTTCATGAAGGCTATCTTGACGAAAAGTAAATATTTTGACAGAAGGCATTGATAATAGGTTTTTGATGTCCAAAAGTATGCATTCCATCAATATGAAATCAGTATTACTGATATCTATGTTTTTATTTATTTTCATGAATATAACATGATCTCATTTTCAATTTGATTATGAATTCATGTGGTTTCCTATTACTGCCATAATATTTATGCCTTATTTATGACATGATTGTTTCATTTGAATGTTCTCCTTACCGAGTTTTTGATCTTACTCAATTTTTTTGTTTCAATTTCCCGAAGTTATGAATAACTATAGTAAACATGACATATTTATAGGTATAGAATGTTTGGAATAATTTATGGGACATGTTGAAGACTTATTATCAATTAATTAATTTCATATATATAAATGAAAAAATGCCAATGAGTTGAGAAAAACATGGGATTTGTTATTCTATAATGTGTCCTTATTATCTAAAGTTGTAAACCTAAAAACACCCTTAGAATGTAAGATATTCAATAATCATTTTTTATTTTATAATTGATGTTGGTTATATCTGGGATTTTATAGGTAGTATCAAAGTGTGTATGTAAAGTACATGTTTATGGATGTCACAACCCCTCACTCGGGGATCGTGTCATGACTACCCCAAGCCTGCCCCCAAAGGCCAGGGGATAGATAATAGCACCAAAGTCATAATAACATGAGTGGGAGGCATTTTCTTGAGTACCTGTACACACACACACACAACCACATCCCAAATAGCTCTAAAGGAAAACATGCATGCCACTAAAAACCACTAAGCAAAGGTACTAGTTGTAAGTCAAATAGGACAAAATAAAACCCAAAAAAAATGAAAATATGAAAGTACAAAATATCTCTGTAAGATGTCCACATAAGACCCCACTAGTAGGATAGGCACAGAGTGGATATCGGAAGCTATGAAAGTATGTTCTTCCTATTAAATCCCACTGGGCGGTGCCTGGTCCCGGGCCACTGAGGTCTCTGTCGAAGAGCTTGTTGTCTTCACCACACACAACCTGTGAGGGAGAATCTAGTGTATATGTGAGTAATAAAATACTTAGTAGGGATCCCAAAACACAAAGGAAAGACCACAAAGGAAGGTATACACAAGGTACTATTCGATCACATTGGTATAATCTAAAGTATGGAAAGAAAGACTATCAGTCGTAACACTGAAAAACATAGACTACTGAGGTACTCATCCCTGATGCGTACCATGCATATTCTAGGTCACACAGAGCCACTCCTCACCTTGGGCTTGCCGAGTCACATAGAGTCACTTCCCACCAAGGCAATTATTCTAAGGAACTCATCCCAGATGAGTATCGTGGGTCTACTGGGTTACACAGAGCTGATCCCCACAGTGGGCAAGCTGGGTCACACAGAGCTGCTTCCCACATAGGCCTTTATAGCTTGTCCAAACATGGCCACATATATATGGTCCACATAGGTTCTCTTATCATTAGTCTTTGGGTCTCAGCCAGCCACATAATTCATGCACGTAGTGTGTCACGTATTGGTCCTGGGTGCCGCCCAAAGGTGCCCCGAACCCAGTTGGTCACATGGCCTCAAGCGCATTTCCCCGAATTCTAGAGGCTTCTAACTAGAAACAAGGGCCTTGGGTGTGATAGTGGGGAAACTATGTGCTCATTGGTAGAGTAACACAACATAATGACAATAATATACAACATCAGAAGTTGAAATACCATACAATAAAAAAAACATAAGACTAAAAGTAAATAAACAACTGGAGAAAATATATAAATGATGCATGTTAGATATGTCTAGAAAAGAATCCAAACATGTCGCAATTTTGGAAATATAGTACTAAAACAACATATAAAGAAAACAAGTAAACTATAGCAGCATCTTAAGCCTAATCTTGGTCCCATGTTCTCCAGCTCCACAACCATCACGTACCTGAAGTAGAAGGGAGCTTTCCCTTATATATACTTGCAACAATATAATCTTTTTGGACCCAAAACCACGACCCAAATAGGGTGTTATCCAAATACCAATATTCAACCACCCAAATATCTATTCCTAACTTTCAATGAATATATATAGCAGGTAATATAAAAAATGATGTAATAAACACGAAATTACTCAAAAGTAAACAATCCTACAGTTTCAAATACATTCATTTACATTTATAAATTATCAAACTTATCATTCACAAGAAACCCTCTGGTAAAGTTCTCATAGTCTAACCCCTCTGGTTTAACTTATTATTAAATAAATTAAGATGTAGAGACCCTATGGGACAACTCACACGGTCTAACCCCTTAGTCTCACAAGGACATAGAATCTCTGAGGAAGCACTCACCATTAATTCCACATGTGGTCCTTTAACGGTAAACTAAAAAATCTATGAGGAAACAATTAATGTCAATTCCCCCTATGGTCTCATAATGATATACTATAGACACTCTTATTGGGCACTCACCGTTAGTCTCGCCTATGGTCTCGCAATGTAAAAAGTACAATAGACACTCTAGGGAATCCCTCAACGTCAATTCCCCCTATGATCTAACTACACCAGGATCTCACATCCCTATGTAATAAAATCACGTACACTAATATCCAACATTCAAAAGTAATCTCAACTACTATAAGGCTAATCAACTATAATGCATATGTAAGCATGTCATATAATATCAAGTCCATCTTAACATCACTAGGCATAGGAAACAAAATAGCATAACAAAAAGTTCTAGACCCAATGGCCAATATCAAAAAAAACAAGGGAAAACACATCCATAAACAAGGTAATAAACCTAAATCATAATCAAAACCTTTTCTCAAGCAAAAAAAACACAGTGGGCATCAAACAAGGTTAAATATCCAAAACACGCAATACCCAAAACCAGGGTATTTGATACTTTTTTGAACATATAATCCAAAGATAACTACAAAAGGCACAAACCATAAACCTCGATGTTTTACGATCAATATAGTTGTACCTTAGCCTTTGAATCAACCTATAATGTCATAGATCTACAAAAAAAGTCCAAAAATCTCAACCTAGAATATCTCAGAAAAGAAGATAAATCAGGACGAGAGGCTCTAGAAGAAGGAAGAAATAACTGATGCGATTCCAACATAATAGACAGTGTTTGATTTAGAGAACGTACAAATATTTAGTGGATCTAAGTAGCATTGTCACCCTCAGTCGTTCCTAGAAGAGACAAGGTTAAAAGATGATGATTATGGGGATTATACGCGACACCGATCTGATTAAACAAATAAAAAGAAAAGTACACTGCGTGTTCAATTAATGTACACTCTGTGTACATGACTTAACTGGCCTCAACATTAGGCAGTCTCTAGGTCACCACACACGACCATGTACTTAGCCGTTACATGGCCAATACATGGCTATTAGTGGAAACTAAGTACACGACATGTAATCCAATGAACATGTCATGTACTCATAAGATTTCTAAAAACACCGTTTTTTCTCCAAACCACCCGAAATCAAGATCCATACCTAGAGTAAAGATCTGGGTTCTTAAAAACTTTCCCCCTTAAAAAAATTCATCCAATAATTTCCCTAATGAGGAGGCATTGAAGAAGAATCCTTGAACTGCTCTGGACACTGCGATCGCACATCGTCCTCCTTCTCCAAAGTCTCATCTTGTACTTGCCAATGTTGTCACAATGCCCGTACAAGAGGAACATACCTGCCATAGAGAACCATTGCACAAAAATCAACAATCTAGATAGGATGCTCCTTGAACAATGCGTCCACCTCCAACTCAATCTACTTAGGTTGAAAAAGCATGATACAGTTCTGAGAAGTAATGTCGTAGCAGAGAAACGTGGAAGAAGTTGTGCATAGCCCGATACCTATGAGGTAACTTCAATCGATATGAAATTGGACCGACTCTCTCCAAAACCTCAAAAAACCCAACATATCTCGGTGAAAGCTTTCCCTATCTCATAATCTTCCTATGTCCCAACCTTGGTGTAACACATAGGTAAACCTGATCTCCAACCTCGAACATCAGAGGTTGTCTCCGTCTATCAACATAAGAGTTCCATCATTACTGTATAGTATCTATCCTCTTCTAAATCAAATCCAACTACTCTGTGGTCTCCTGGAAAAGACAAGGTCCCAACATAGCTCCCTCTCATGCTTCTAGCCCATATAGGGGTGATTGACATGGCCTTCTATACAAAGCCTCATAAGGTTCAATCTGAATAGTCGCCTGAAAAATATTATTGTAAGAAAACTCCACCAGAGGTATGTGATTCTTCAAAGAACCTCTAAAATATAGGATGGATGCTCGAAGCATGTCCTCCAACACCTAAATCATATGCTCGGACTAGAAATATATCTTGGGATGGTAAGATGTACTCATAAGTACCTATGTACCCAAAGCACTCAGTCATCCCTATCATACCCATGAAGTAAAACAAGCGTCCATTTCTGAAGGGATGAAGTGCATAACTCCATGAAAATGTACAATCTCTCGGATGTACAAACTTCCTAACTCATAAACACTGAAGGTCTCCTTGATCATTAAAAGGTGTAAAACCTTCATGAGTATGTCAATGACAACCCAAACTGCATCATTCCCTCAAGGCAACCTTGATAAACTTGTCACAAATTCCATCATGATATCATTCCACTTCCACTCGGGAAGGGGTAACTGCTAATAAATCCATACTGGTCGCTGATGCTCCACCTTCACCCACTGATAGGTGGAACACATCACCAGAAAAATAGAAACATCCATTATCATACTGACCACCAATATTGATGGTGTAGATTTTGATACATCTTGGTGACTCCACAATGAACTGCCCAAACTGAGGAATGACAATCCCGTAAAAGCTCCTCGCGTATGTCTGCTAACACCCAAATGCGCCCATAAAAATGAAAGATATCATCCTCACTTATAGTCCATCCAGGAATAGGATCATCTCATAACACACTCTCCTGTAGAAATGGGGATTCAGATTTTGATACCTACCTCATGTACACCCGATCAAGTAGAGAAGAGGTAACAACAATAGAAGAAAGAAACGTCTGCCCCTATCTATCGTGTAGCTCCAAATGCATCTCAGAAAATAGAGACATAATCTTCCACTCACTACTAGACTCTTGAGCTACCTGTATCTAAGTCCTCCTTCTCAATGCATCAACCACTGCATTGCATTTCCCAGGCGTGTAAGAAATATTAATGTCAAAGGAATGAAGGTATTGAAACCACCTTCACTATATCATGTTCAGGTCACACTGGGTAATGATATACATGAGACTATTTTGGTCAGTGTACACAACAAAATTTTCTCCCAGAAGGTAATGACTCCAACAATGCAAGGCACAAAAAACTGCTGCTAACTCAAGATCGCGCATCAGGTAATTATTCTCAAGTGGCCTCAACTGTTGAGACCCGTATGCAATGACACCTTCCCCCTGCATAAGAATTTCTCCCATACAGACACCTGATGCATCACAGTAAACAATATAACTATTTCCCAGCTCTAGAAAAACTACCATCGGTGCGGAAGTCAATCTCCCTTTCATATCTTGAAATACTAAATCACATGAATCTGTCCATAGGTACTTCACACCCTTCTTAGTCAGTGCCGTCAGTGGTGCTTCTAAGCATGAAAAGTCCTATATAAAATGTATGTAGTAACCAACTATCCCTAGAAAACTTCATACCTCAAAGAAGTTATTTGGATAATCCTAGGAAACTACTACTCTCACTTTCTCTAGGTCTACTGATACTTCTGTCTCTGAGATAACATGACCCAAGAAGTGAATCTGGTCCATCCAAAAGTGGAATTTTGAGATCTTAGCATATAACTGATGCTCTATCAGTGTACTCGAAATGATCTCAATATGGGTAGCATGTTCATGTTTAGTGTGAGAGTACACCATGATATCATCCATGAAAACCACAACAAAGGAGTCCAAGTATGGATGGAACACTCAGTTCATCAGTGCCATAAAAACTGAAGGCACGTTCGTGAGTTCTAATGGTATAAACACATACTCGTAGAGATCATACCTTCTCCAAAAGGATGTAAGAGGTATATGTGATGGTCTAACATGAAACTGATTATTACTAGATATCAAGTCAATCTTCAAGAAAACCCATTCTCCTAGAAGCTAATCAAATAGATCATCAATCCTCGGCAATGGATATCGGTTCATGACCATCAACTAGTTTAACTTACGATAATCCACACAATGTATGAGGGTATCATCCACCTTCTTTGTAGAAAGGATAGGTGAACCCCAAGGAGAAGTACTAGGTCAGATGAAACCCTTTGCTTTTAACTCCTCTAATTACTTCTATATCTCTTGTAACTCAAGTGTAGCCATCCTATAAGGAGGAATGGACATGGGTGCCGCTCCTGGCATAAGATAAATAGAGAAATATACCTCTCATTTCAGAGGTAATCCTGAAAAGTCATATGGAAAGACATCCCTAAAATGATCTACCACTAGAGGAAAGTCTATCTATGATATTTCAAGGTCATCCAGATAGAAATTAGAAATCTGAGCTATAACTCCTCCCTACCCATGATTCTTGGGTCCCACTCGGCTCACCTACTCATCGCATTCACCCTTATGTAGTAACAATACGCCCTCTGGTGATGTGAAACTCACCTATGGCGATAGAAGTCGACAAATATCTAGAAGGGAACTAACCAGTCCATTCTGAGAATGATGTCATATCCTGTCATCTATAAGACATAAAGGTCCCATAAGAAGTGACACCCAACAACCTCAATAGGGAACTCCTTGCACAAACGTACATAGACGTTCTATTCCCCAACAGAGTTTCCAACGTCAAGATATCAATATACGTAAAGATACAGAGCCCAAGGATCTTCACAAAAACATATATATAAAGCTATGGGAATCATTTGAATCAAAAAGTGCATAAGCTAAAACTGAGGAAACAAAAATTATACCTCTAACCACAAACGGTCTGAGATCCTACTTCTGCTAGGTCTCTTCCAGCGCAAAATCCTGACCTACGTCGTGGCCCTATGAAGCTATATGAGATCCCTAAGCTGATCCACCCTACAGCTGTCCAGAAACCTATGTCTGACCACTTTGGCCATGACCACCACCTTGGCCTGAACAGCTTGAAGAACTCCAGTTCGCAGACTAATGAGAAACTTGTGGTCCTTCTCCTGAATGTCGAGTCGAAACAGAACCCCTATCACCGACTTCTAGTGAGAAAAACTGATTGAAACACTAAAGATGACCCATCTTGACACAAGATCAACACTGAACTAGGTCTCTCAGGAAATGTGGCTTCGTATGGCTGCTCTTCCTACACTGGTAGCATACCACCTGGATACCTGAAGGAGTATCTCACCTACTTGGATCTCTGTGCGTAGACTCCATACGATGTTTCCTACTATTAGATGAAGGAATAATGACTCCAGATGCTGAGACACCTTGGCTCACGGCTCCAGAATCCGTCAGGTTGCACTCAATGATTAGTGCCTGGTTGACTATAGAAGAAATGGAAGTTAATCTGAAGATGTTCACTTGACATCATATGTCATGCCTGAGACCATCCTCAAACTTCCTTTCCAAAAATTAATCATCACCCCTAGAATGGGTGTGAGGAGCTATAACTCTATGAAGTGATAAGAATACTCCATGAATGAGAGTGTAGCATTCTAAAAACTCATTAACTCTTAGGCTCGGTCATCCCTCAAGGTCTTCGAGTAGAAGTACTCATAGAAGGTCCATAGGAACTCATCCAAAGCCATAACCTACTGGTGTCCCACATGTTATATCACATCCCACCATCTCTTGGAAGAATCCCGAAGCATGTATGTTGTATGTTTAACCCTACTATCTGGAGGAATCTACATATGCTCGATGATAAACAACATGGTTTCAAACCATGTCTCTGTAGCCTGAGGTCCTCCATCCCATGAGAAAGTGGGAGGATGATGTTACTGAAAAACCTACATCAACTCTTCCACAGAAGGGGTAGGATGTGGTGCTCCCTGAAAGGTATGCATAAAGCTCATGAATCTTTCCCAGAATTGTGCATTGGAACCTATATCTAGAATGACGGCTAGTGCCAAGACATGAATGACAAGAGGATCTATTGGAAGTCCCTGATCTACCATGTCTATTGTCTGATTATTGCCCTGTATATGGCATACAACTGGAGGATGTCTTGGTGGCATGACTCTGCATGGTCAAATGCACACCTTACTTTACAATTATCAATGAATGAATCTTATAAGTGCAGGAAAGGAACAATAGAAAGAAAAAATTCATGTTTTTCAAAACATGGATACTTGACGTGTATGACCCCTCCAAGACGTTTACCCTTAAGCCTTTACATGGGCATGTAATTTTTCCAACCCTGGTCATGTAACAACCCATACACATGGTGTGTTACCATTTGACACGAAATGTGCTTTAATATTCCCCCTTACTTGAGTTCCTCTACATGGATAAACCACATGGTTCTCTTAGAACAAAACTACACGACGTGTTTATTCCAGACACGGTGTGTACAGATGGATTCACTGACCCGTGTCATTAGTCACATGACTAGATACGTGGTCTCTACAACACAGTGTATTCTCCCTATACACGACCTATACCACATAAGTTTTAACCACTCGTGTTTTTAGCCACACGATAGGATACATGGTCCTTACAACATGGTGTGTACTCCAAGTACACACCGTGTTCCACCATACATTTCCCAACCCCATGTCTCTACCCACACAACCAATAATAGGTTTATGGACAACACAACATGTACATATAGTACATTAAATGTACTTAAGAAAAGTTTTTCCTTCCCAAATAGAAGGATACATGGCGTGTATTCACCATTACACACCAAGTATTCTCAGTTTTTCTAGACAGTAAGCCTCAGATACTACTCCCAAACCCCACAAAACACTGAAACAAACATTAAAGTTCCAAATTACAATCCAAGAAGGCCCATAACACCTTAGGGACAAAATTTTGGTGCCCATTTGAAAGAAAAATTACATATTATCAATACCCTATCAAATAACAGGTATTCTTTCACGACATCTATCACAACATCCTGCATACCTAGCATAACGTCTATCACAATAACATGAAATAAGGAATTCCCCCTAAATGGAATGACAATAATTCTTGGCATGTGATCTTGATCAAGTGCCTATATAATTCAGGATATAGAATACCCTCATCTCATCAGGTTTCAATAGAAATATAACTTTAATAATATCAATGACAGTAACACAAAACATGTGAATCACTCAAAGGTGAAATCAAATCAACAGTAACAATTGAAAAATCAGAAAACTGAAATAATCGAGGCATATTAGATTTTCCCTGTACACAGGTTAGCTACTCTCGGTCATAACTTATTACCAACTACCTATTCCTTTATATCCATTTCTATAGGATAAAAACAATAAGTCAAGGAAGAAAATAATTCATTTGATACCACTTTGTAACGTCCATGTTCTGGGTGCCACCTAAAGGTGCCCCGTACCCAGTTGGTCAAATGACCACAAGCACATTTCACCGAATGCTAGAGGCTGCCAACTAGCAGTGAGAGCCTTAGATGTGATAATGGGGAAACAATTCCCTCAATGGCAGAGTAACATGATGGAATGGAAATAATATACCATAGAGGAATCAGTAATACCATACAATAAACAAACAATTGAAGACTAAAGGTAAATAAACAATTAGAGCACATATATAAATTATGCATGTCACATGTGTCTAGGAAAGAATCCAAAAATTTCACAATGCTGTAAATATAGTACTAAACCAAAGTATAATGAAAAAAAGTAAATTCTAGCAGCATCGAAAGCCTCATCTTGGGACCAATCTCTCCAGTTCCATAACCATAAAGTACCTGAAGTAGAAGGGTGCTTTCACTTATCTATAAATGCAACAATATAATCAGTTTTGGCCCAAAAACATGACCCAAACAGGTTGTGAAACGAATCCTATTAGGAAAACACCCAAATATTTGTGCCTAACTGTCAGTGAATATATATTAGGTAATATGCAAAATGAAGTAATAAATAAGGAAGTACTCAAAATTAAACAATCCTACAGTTTCAAATACATTCATTTACATTTTTTAATTAAGAAACCAATCATTCACAAGAAACCCTATGGGAATGTTTTCATAGTATAAACCCTATATTTCAACTAATTATTAAATCAATAATGATATAAAGACCCTACAGGAAAGCTCACACGGTCTAACCCTCTTGGTCTCACAAGGACAAAGACTCTCATAGGAAGCACTCACCATCAATTCCTCATGTGGTCTTTTAATGGTAAACTAAAAAATGTATGAGAAAGAAATAAATGTCAATTCCCCCTAGGGTCTCGTAATGGTATACTATAGAAACTTTGAGGGAGAACTCACTGTCAATCTCCCATTTGGTCTCGCAACATGAAAAGTGTAATAGACACTCAGGGGAAACCCTCAACATCAATTCCCCCTATGGTCTAACTACAATAGGTTCTCACAACCTTGTGTAATACAATCATGCACAACGATATCCAGCAGCCTAAGTAATCTCAACTACTACAAGGCTAAGAAATTATAATGCATATGAAAGAAATTCATATAATATCCACTCCATCATAACAACACTAGGAAAGGAAAACAAAATAACCTAACAGGCAGTTCTATACCCAACAGACAATATCAAAACAACATGGGAAAACAAATCCATAAACAAGGTAATAAACCTAAATCATAATCAAAACCATTTATCAAGAAAAAAAACGTAGTAGGCATCAAATAGGGTTAAATCTCAAAAACAAGAAATACCCTAAACAAGGGTATTCAACACTTTTTTTCACATCTAATCCAAAGAAAGCTACAGAAAGGCACAAACCACCTACCTCGATGTTGTATGATTAATATAGTTTAATCTTAAACTTTGAATCGACATAGAACATCTTATATATAGAAAATAGTAAAAAATTCTCAACCTTGAATATCTCACGAAAGTAGAAGAATTTGGGAGGAGAGGCTCTAGAAGAAGGAAGAACTCACCGAAGCAATTCCAACACATCCAACAATGTTTGATTTAGAGAACAGACAATGGTTTGGTAGCTCGGAGAAGAATCATCACCCTCAGCCACTCTTAGAAGAGACGAGGTTAGAAGAAGATGATTCAGGGGATTCGATGAAACCGCAGTCCGATAAAAAAAAGTACACAACGTGTTTATTTAATGTACACACTATGTATATGCCTTAAACAACCGCTACTTTAGGTAGTCTCCAGGTCACCACACATGGACATGTACTCGGCCGTTACACGTCTAGTAAACGGCTACCCGTGGAAACTGATTACACGGCGTTTACTAATAAAATTTCTAAAAAACTCCCATTTTTCTCAAAAACACCTGAAATCAAGATCTATAACTAAAATGAAGATCTGGGTTCTTACATAGTGCGCTTGATTCTGGTAGAATCTACCCCTCAAGACATTTTTCATATTTAAACTTCCATTAAAGTCACCTTAGATCATTCCAAATGAATTGTCTCATCACGAGGGTTCCAACACCATAAAAAGCTCGCCAAGCAGACATCCAATCTGAAAGATATGTGCGTTTTTGTAAATAGGGGCCAGTTGTGTCTGGGCTCGGTCCGATATGGTTGGACCGACCAGACCAAACTGGCTCAGGGGTCCTGCATGACCCAGGAAAGTTCGACTAACCTGACCCAACCTGATTTGGGTCTAGGCCAACAGGGTCCAACCTGGCCATTGGGTCAGGCCCATTGGGTCTTGCTAGACCTAGCCCAGTTCTGTCATGGGTCCAGCTCACCGAGTTTCCCAACGACCTGGTTCCATCCTTCCTGGCCCGCAACAAGTATGACAGTTCATTCCTAGCCCATGCTACCCAGTGGTCTGGTTTTATCATGTTGGCCCGGCCCGCAATAGCGGGATGGCTTAATTACCAACTCGGGCTGCCTAGTGGCCCGATTCGCGGCCCCCTTGTCCAGCCTGCATGGCTGTCACATATCATATATCCAGGACGCCCATTGGGTGTATGGTTCAAGCGTGACATGAACAAATAAAGAAGGCTGCATTTCTATGGCCTGAGATATCTATGAACTCTGCCTTGGCACGCCGTCGTGGCGTGCGACCGTGGGCCATGACCATAGGCCACCGACACCGGTCTTCGGTGCCGTTGTGCCTCCCGCGGACCATCGGGTCCACTCCGGTGGTTCGTTACTTGAACCGTCTATGCCTCCAGCATCCTTGGGGGGTCATCTTACCTTCTATGGCCTCAATATTTCTTTATCTCCAATTCATAACGGCAGCCATGATGAACACATGAGCGCCCAAAGACGGAGGAATAAGAGCCTTGTTTGTGTCGGCCTGATTCCTCGACATTTGAGTTTTTGAAACATGGGGTGAGGGGATTAAGGTACTATCAACAAAATAACCCTGATGCAATCACTGTGATAAACACCCTCTCACAAGAACAAGTGACCCGAAGGTCAACCTATTTGGGGGTTGATCAGTGTTCGTTGTTTTAGAAATAAGAACAGTGAAAAGAAAATCTAAATGTAAACCCATACCTGGAGAAGCTTTGATCGGAGGGAAGGCCCATCACCGATGGTGATCTGTCTGTGGGTATTCACAGTCCATTCGAAGCCGTTGGCATTTATCATTCATCGATCCTGGATCAGTTCTCCAAGGTGTCGTCACCTCTTCTTCAATTCCTTTAAATTTTTTATTAGAGATGATTCTATCATCAATCTTCTAAATAATTATAGATCTAAATCTGTTTCTCCAACCCCATCATCCCATTAAAAGAGAAATGTTTGTAGCATTTCTATTTTAATTTATCATCACATCATTACACTCCTTCATTTATGAAAAAAGATATCTTTTATGATTCCATTAAATATCCATTGCACAATTTCATTTATAGAATGCAATAGTCATCTCATCATTGTGTTTCAGTGAAAAATATTTTAACAAAAAAAATACATTTTAGGTTTATTTTATTTTTCTTAAAACGGATAATAATTAAGTTTTTCCCTCGACCCGCAACGATCGAGGTTAGTTCTATTATTAGGTAATTTCATCATTATGGATGCAAAGATTCCCTCCAATTTTTAATTCGGTCACCCATTTAGAAGTTTCCAAAACCGCACACACGTGCCATTTTGATTCACTTAAAAAAATCTTAAAAATTATCTTTCACCCTCGACCCACACCGGTCGAGGTTAAGCTCCACCTAAGGGAAATACACGCTCATGAGCTCAATGGTACTCTTGGATTTCCAATCTGAGTTACTGTTTAAGAGTTATAAGGATTTGAAAATAAAATAATTGTTACTTAATTATTTTATTTATAGCCAAAAACAAACTTTCACTATTGTCCCATACTATAATGACCCCAGATTTATGTACATTAACATTAAATTTCTTTTTTAGAATACATAATATATGATAGAAATTAACACCCAATACAGTATTAGTTTAATTCCATTGGAAACTTGGAACATAATCTTCTAACTTGGTGAAAGATCGTCAATATCTCCCATAAAGATATTCCCCTTTTTTTCAACCTAAAACCGTTCTTTATATCCTAGGGAAAATAAAACATAAAAAAGGGTGAGCTCAAATTCAAAGTAAGGGTAAAAATAGAGAATATAAAACAAACCATAAACATAATATTGAAAAAACATGAACTTAACGTTTAAATATCAAAATCACGAGTCTTGAAATAATTCTTGGCAGTTCTTAAGGCATATTCCATAAAGGAACATTAATCATGATTAAATAGCATTGGCATAAAACGTGGAATTATGGAAAACCATTAAAAACATAATATGATTTCCATAGTATCCAAGGCATTTCTTCCAAGACCATAATAGTCGAAGAATTCCATTACTAAACTGGGATTACTTACTGTCCCAACCATGTATTACTGAACCAGATTTACTTGCCGTTCTAGCCCTATATTACTAAAACTGATTTACTTTCCATTCCAGTAATGTCTATCTCATGAGATATAAATCTTTACACAATGAATTGGTGTGAGATATAGGTCCCACCCATATTATAATGAAATCATTCTTACATGTTCCACAAAACATAAACCATTCACCATAGCATAACCTAAAAAATGGGTTTCTTAAACATCGTTCCATTATAACATAATCCATATAATATAAATGGAATCCATAAAAATAATCCAATCACAAACACAAAAAAATAAAAGTTATAATAGGTATATAAACATAACCCTATGTCATTTTATATGGTAAATAATTTTGATAAAACACTTGGCCTTAATTCCTAAGGAAAACATCCTTTCTTCTTTATAAACATTTTCAATTCTCAAAATGTCATGAAATTTTAAAAGAAAATAATTTAGTTGAAAATTAACTTAAAATCATGTAGATTAAGATTCATAGAAATATGGAATTATGAAGACATAAAAAAATCCATTCATATCGTATAAGTTAAAAAAACATTATTCTCGTACTTTTGCCGAAAAAGTCAAAAAGCACCTCGTATTGTAAAAAAAGAAAGGTTCCTTTCGTACCATGTAGTAAAATTCATAAATGGGTAAAAATGAATTTAAAAATACATATAATAGTAGTAAAAATTTTATGAAAATGTTTTTTGAAAACATGGACATGGATGATAAAAATATCCTTGGTAAATACTCATGAATAAACAATCTCAGATAAAAATGAAATTGTAAAATTATCCCTTACCTTAGGTCCAATATGATTCGTATGTATTTGAACCTCATGTATGATGATTTAAATAATTTTACTGATATATTACATAATCATAATCATTTTTATGATAACATTTATTATCATATTTTCATCTATTTGATAGTAACATTTCATTGTTACTAATTGTTTGGGTATTAACTTCTTTATGTTCTTATGCATGTTTTTTTCAGATAAGTTCTTATTACTATTTTTAGGTTAGAGTTATATCATTTAAATAATGGTATTATTATCATATATATATAATTTTTATTCATTAAATTAATTTATATAATCATGCTTTAATGAATATTATGTAGAACGAATCACATTACATTGTGGAGGCGGTAAGCCATACGTAAGAACGAGCAATGATATCGTTACCATATTTGTTGAATGGTAATGAAGTCGATGGTATATAGTATCTTAGAATAAATATAATTTTATATTATTAATGTATATATTTATTAATTCCATAATTATACCCATCCATGTACGGTGGTGGTGAAAAACATATTACACCACGATGTGGAGACGATAAGCCTTATGTATGCACACGTGGTGATTTCATTTATCATAGGATGGGTAGAAGGTGGAATATTGTTGGTTCATAATAATAATAACCTCTCATAATATAATTAATAATGGAGTTATTACATTATAATGAAACAACTCATGAGGGGTATGTAGAAGAAGAAAGAAGTTTGAATGAATCTGTAAATGATATTACATCTTCTTCGATGTGCCTCATATAAATATCCTATTATAGTACTAAAGTTGGTCTTTGAATAAGAAAATAACTCATATAATGTTTCTAGGGAAGTTGTGAAGGGAAATTGGTAGCGTATGTTCGAGATTTAAGGCTCAAAATGAAGTTAATAGTTGAGGGATGAAGTGCCCTTTTATAATTGAGGTGAGTGGCACATTTGGAAACCTGAAAAATATTAATTTATAATAACATTAAAATCAATAAAAATACTTAAAAATGAGATATTTTTAAGATAATATATTATAAGATTGAATATCATCAATCAACAAAATTTAGAAAAGTTTTGATTCCAATTTAAACATTATCATTTGAATCAAAAATTAGTTATTCTATTTAATTTAAATTAAGATATAAAAATTTTCAATATTAAAAGGGTTAAATATTTAATTACTTTATTTAAATTATGAAATAAATTAATAATATTGAACATTTTAGGCCATATCATTATTATTATATATTTTTCAAATTGTTTTTGATTTTTAAATAATTTTATAAAATAGTATTTTTACAAAATATCAATTGTGTCAATTCTGACACTATTCATTTCATGGATTTTTAGAAGTATCAAGATAAGTTTTTATCCTTGAAAAAAATATTTTATTATATCCCTAATGGGCCAAGGTAATGTATAAAATTCATTTCAAAAAATTTAATAGCATAATTTATATTTATGTTAATATTTTTAATAACATTTATTTGATATCTTCATTATTAAAATAATCACTACATCAATATTGTGTAACTATTTAATATTATTATTTATAGAATAAAATTTTGAAATAAAATTCTACGATGAAAATAAATTTACTATATTGCGTAATAATATATTTAGTCTAATTTATCTAAAGGAAATTGCAAAATTAAAAATTTTATACTTATTAAAATATGAATGTGACAACTTTAACATCACTTTAAATAAAATGAAATAAATGTCATAATCTCTTATATAAAGCTAAAAATGTACACTTTCTTGGAACATGGATACTTATGGTCGATATATACTTGATAAATATGATTTGGTCATTTATTTGGGCCTTTTTATGGTTATTATTATTTTAATATTTTTTTACATATTTCTCATCAATTAATTAATTTTTACATCATCAAAGTATAAGACTTTATAGTAATTATTAATTTCCAAAAAAATAAAAATAAATTAACATGATTTAGGAAATTATTTTATCTTTCTATGTACTATTTATGTTTGAATATATCACCTATTTATCCCTATATTGAAATCATTATACTTATAAGAAATATGAGTATGACATTTTGTCACATTCATTGGTTTTATTAATATCAATGTCATTTTCATTGTCAAGTGGCCTATAAATGACTATGTTTAGAACATAATATTTCAAGAGTATAATTTTATTAATTAAAAATTATTTTTTAGGTTTTAATATCAGTTTATTCTCCTTATAATATTATTTATTAAACTAACTTTACATATTTACGTTTAACGACGTTAAATAAAAATTACCATAATTACTATTCATAATATTAAAAAAACGTAACTTATTAATATAATTTTTTCCCACTGATTCCAAATATGGAATAAAGTTTTCATAATTCAAAACACATAATTGGAAGAAATTAAATTAAAACTAATTCCCGTTGTTAAAACCTTAAAGCCGATTTTTAAGAAGTAAAAACTTATCAAAATATTTTCATGTGTTTATGTACAATTTAAATGTAAAATTACTTCAAATGAGAAAAATTAGATTATATTATAAAAATATAATACAATTAAAAATTAAAACCAATTAAAAAGATAATCTAACTATATAAATAAATTAGATGAAAATTTAGTTTTGAATTAAAATGCAACATTTTTCACTATTCATTAAATCAATAATTTTATCAGAAAAATACCAAAAAATTAAACAAATATAAATTTTTATGTTCCAATTCCAATTAAGAAGTATATTTTGTCAAATAGAATTTTTAAAAGTGTTAAAAACTAAATTCAAAATTGGGGCTACATCAAAAGGCGGGAAAACTGCATTTTTTGAAAAATAATTCTTTTATCCGAAAAATTGAATATGTTCTTTTATCATTTTTAGAAAATACATAAGATGAATGTTAATGTTATATGAAATTCAAAATCTAGTTAATACTATTCATAACATCTAGTTTATATCTCATTAAATAATAATATTTTAATAATATATTATTTTTTAGTGAAACTCGATAATGCGTACAACACAAGCTGTCGGGGAAGGTCAGTCTTGCATGTAACACAAGCCAAGAATAGTGTTGCGTGTACTGTAAGCTAATATGGTGTTGCATATAATTCAATATAATATTTTTGTAACGTACAACATAAGACATCAAAGAAATTAAAAATAATCTATCTCATAAAATCTCAGGCTATCACATGTGCAAACCAACATTAGGCCTTTTCTTGGCGAATCTCGAAACCATGAGTTCAACAGTACCCTCAAAGTTTTGATCCAAGCCCCAGTTTAAAAGTTATAAAAACCCACTCGCACGATTATTTAATGAACCTAACAAAAGTTCAAAAATACTTTCTTGCCACTCTAGGCCTCGGAATTATACATCATCTCAGAGCTCGATCCTGAAATAATCCCAGTAAATTTAAAAACAATCATGGAATTTGGGGGTATTATATTACTCCGCACTTTTAGGGATTTATGTACTCATAATCCAAAAAAAGGGATAATCAAATAGGAAGGGGTAATGAGCAAGAATCTGAGCCTCTGCTCTCATGTGATCTCATGGAGATTCCCATACAGCCAATGAATGTGCACTAGAGGAATCGACCACCCATAAAGGATCCGCTTCAGTAGATACTCTTTCTACATTGGAAAATCTGCAAACATCTCCCCATTTTCAATGTATAGCTCGCCCCAATCGATGACGTGCGATAGGTCATGCAAATACCTCCTCAACTATGAAACATGGAAAATACTATGAAACCAGCGTATCTATGGGGGAAGAGTTAGGCGGTACACCACCTCGCCAACTCTGCTCAGAATCTGGAAAGGGCCGATGAACCACATAGATAACTTATCACCCCGAAAAAATCTTCGTATCCCTCATCGAGGTGAGAATCGTAGTAATACGTGGTCCCCCTCCTTGAACTACAAGGGTCTCCATCGCCAATAAGCATAAGACTTTTGTCATCTCTGTGAAGTCTTCATCTTCCATCGGATGACCTGAACCTTCTCACTAGTAGTCTAAGCCATATCTGGACCTATGAGTGATAACATTATTGTGTCAATCCAGCATAACATTGACCTGCATGGTTGTCCGTACAATGCATAAAATGGTGTCGTACTAATGGTGGAGTGGTAACTATTGTTGTATGCAAACTCCACCGGTGGTAGGGGGTCCTCCCCACTATGACCAAAATTAAGGATGCAAGCACGAAGCATGTCCTCCAAGGTATGTATGATCTTCTTTGTCTGACCATTAGTCTATATTTGAAAGTCTGTGCTCAAGCACAGCTGAGTCCCAAAATCCTCATACAACCCCTTCCGCAACCAGGATGTAAAGTGTGCATCATGATCTACGACAATCATAGATTGAACTCCATAGAGTCAAACTATAATGACCCATAATTTACATACATTGTTATTAATTCAAAATTAAAGCATACTTATTACAACATATAACAAAACCATGAAAGGACCGTATAGGTATAGTGTCTTTAGAAACTGGAAAGCATAAACAACTGGTTCATAAAGCATCTACTTCGTCTCCCATTTATTTCATCATATCTAGAGTCCCTTTTTGGAATATTCTACTTAATAACCTTCTTCCTGACCTAGGGAAATAAAACATACAAAAGGGTGAGCTCAAATTCTCAGTAAGGGTAAACAAAAGAAATATCAATCACATCATATACATAAGCACATATCTTTTGGAAATCTTAACCTGCAAAAGAGATCATAATTTCATAACATGGGATAAATCATAGTAGTGAAATGTAATCCCAATAATCATAACTTAAAACATGAAACTTTGTGGCATACACACATAATCATAGAGAATCATTTCTTATTTGTCAAGACTCATTGCCAAGACTATCTTAGTGGACAAAGTCCCTTTCTGAACCGAGTCCACTCCTCATTTCAGTCCTGTTTCACTGAACCGGTATAACCTACCGTTCCAGCCATGTCTATCTCTTGAGATATAAAATCTTTACCCAATGCATTGGAGGGAGATATAGGTCCCACCCATCTCATAATGATACCATTATAATGTGTGCCACAAAATCAAAAAAACATACATCATTGCATAACCCATGTAATAAAAATGAGAATCTTAAACATCATGCCATCATAACATAATCCATATAAGATAAAAGGACATCATACAAATAATTCCATCATAACATAATCAAATCAATGTAAAAATATGGATAGAAACATAACCCTATATTATCTTAGATGGAAAATAATTTTGATAAAACACTTGAACTCAATTCTTGAGGAAAATATCTTTTCTACTTCAAAAACATTTTTCCGTTCTTAACATGTCATACAATTTTAAACTAAAAGAAGTTGATTAAAAATAAACTTGAAAACTTGTAAAGGAATCTTCTTGGATATAATGTTTTAAAAATCCATTCATGTCGTATAAGTTAAAAAAACATTCTTCTCATACTTTTGTCGGAAAAGTAAAAAAAGTACCTCATACGAAAAATGACAAAAGATTCCTTTCATATATTTTAATAAAACTCAACGAAGGGTAAAATAGGATTTAAAAAATTGTAGGTGAATAGAAATAATATTACATATTGGGGAAACATGGATGTGGATGATAAAATACACCCCAGTAAAAGCCAAAGTATAAACAATCTCGGATAAAAATGAGATTGTGATATTTCCCTTACCTTAGGTCCGATATGCTTTGTACGTATCCAAACCTCATGTATAATGATTTAAATAATGTTATTGACTTATTCCATAATCATAATCATTGTTATGATATCACATATGGTCATATTATTAGCTTCTTATTAGTAACATTTCATTACAACTTGTTATTTGGGTGTTTATCACTTTTTGTTCTTATGCGTGTTTTGTCGAATAAATTATTATTCTTCTCTTTAGGTTATAGATATCTCATTTCCAGAATGTTATTAGTGTAATATATATCATATTAATTAATTCAATTCATTTATATAATCATTATGCAATTAAGATCATGTAGAACGAGTCGCATCACATCGTGGAGACGGTATTCCGTACGTACGCATGAGCGATGATATCGTTCCCATGATCATGGAATTGTATTTCAGTGTATGTTTACTATTTCATAATCAATATAAATTTACAATAATCATATAGAGTCATTATTTACACCATTATACCCATCCAAGTAAGGTGGTGGTGGAAAATAGATTACACCACAGCGTGGAGACGGTATTCCGTACGTACGCACGCGCGGTGATTTCATTTTCCGTAGGATGGATAGATAGTGAAATAGGGTTGTTTCATACTTATAATAAAATATCAGTATATGAGTGATACTGATGTTATTACTTCATAATGAAACAACTAAAGAAGAAGAAGTGGAAGAAGAAATAAAGATGAAAGAATCGGTAAGGGACATTACCTCTTCTTTGAAGTGCTTCTTTGAGACCTTCTTTTAGGGCACTAAAATTGGTCTTTGAAGAAGACCAGGACCTCTATGATGTCTCTAGGGAAGTGGAGAGGATAAATTTTCAGGGGTTGGACGAGCTTGAAGGCTAAAAGTGGTGTGAGGAAGAGAGGGAGGAGGTGCCCTTTTATAAGGGAGGAGAGGGGAACCTTTGGAATAACTAAAACTATTATTTTATTATAAAGAAAAATTCGGTTTTAAATAGCTCCAAATTGATTTATTTCGAAGATAAGGTGGGGATGGGTCTAAATCATCTCATCCAATAGAATTTAGACAAGTTTAGGTTCCTATTTTGACCTTATCATTTAGATTTAACATTAAGTTAAATAATTTTACTTTTAACGTGTCTACTTGTGTTCTTACACTATAAGGTTAATAACCTTACTATAACAATCCAAACGAACCCCAAGTTTTTTATTATTAATATATATAACTTTATATAAGTCATTTGGCTGAACCTTATATTTTTAGGAATAAAATAAAAATTAATAATATAATATTTGTTTTAAAAACTATTTATGTCAATCTTGACACTATTTAGTAATTGATTATTGTGAAAATCATAACAGAATGATTTGTTCGAAAAACGTTAATTAAATCAATAATAACATGTCATATTAACCAATAAAATTAGTGGAATTCATAAAAAGTCTCAAATTACATTTATTTGGGTATTTATAACATCAATTATGTCAACATGTCATTAATAAGATAATTACTGCATCATCTTTGTGTCATAAATAAATTAATTTTTTAATGTCTAAAAATTACAAATAAATTACAATTATATAGGAAATAGTTTTATATTTCAGATGAATATTTATCGTCCAAAATATAATTTATATATCCCCTTATAAAAATTAATTACTAAACGATATTTGTTAATTCCAATTTTGTCCTTACATTAAATTAATTAATCTAATGTGTCATTGTCTTTCATAAGTGGCTCCATGGGGTCCCAAAATCTACCAAAGGATGACCATAGTCTTCCAATACTCATCCAATAAGTTTAAGACAAGTTTCAAGGTAATTTTGAATTATTATAATATTCTTTTAACCCTGAATTACCCTATTTACCTTTAGCCGTAGTAAATAAAAAAAATTACCGTAGTTACTATTCATAATATCAAAAAAAAAAGTAACCTATTAACATAATTTGGACCCACTGATTCTAAATATGGAATCCAATTTTCAAAATTCAAAACACAGAAGTTCCAGAAATTAATCCCGTTGTTAAGCAAACTGCTTTTAAAAGTTAAAACATTGCCAAATATTGAATTTATTTAACCTACGAATTCAATGTAAAATAAAGTCTAATGAAATACATTATATTAAATGGTAAAAATATATTCTATTTATAATTTGAAACCATTCAATATTATTATTTAACCACATAATTTATTACGATGAAAAAAATTGTTTTTAATTCAAATATAGCGTGTTTTTACTATTCATTAAAATTTGAAAGTTATCAGAATAATATGAAAAATTTATCCAAAGTAAATTTTTATATCTTGATTCTAAAGAAGAGTTTTATTTTGTCAAATTGAACTTATAAACTTGTCAAAAACTATATTTAATGTGGGTGCGCCATCAAAAGGCGGTAAAACTGCATTTTTTGAAAAAAATACTTATTTTACCTGAAAAAATTATTTTGTTCCCTTAACACATTCTAGAAAATGTATAGGATGAATAATAATGTTATAAAATTAAAAATTTAGTTAATAATATTCATAACGGCTAGTTTTAATAATATTTTATTAGCATATCATTGTTTAGTGAAACTCGGTATTGCGTACGACGCAAGCTATCGATGAAGGTCGCGATTTCGTGTAAAGCAAGCCAAGAAAGTGTTGTGTGTAGAAAAAGATTACTTTGATGATTTATATAACATAAAAGTCTCGGGTGTTACATTATACCCCCCTTAAAATGAATTTTTCCCTCTAAATTCGTTACATTGTAACAAACAGATGAGGATACCTCTCCCTCATCATATCCTCAAGCTCCCATGTAGCTTATTCTAATTGGTGGTTCCTCTATAAAACTTTCACCAATCGAGTGGTCTTGTTTCGTAGGGCTTTTTTGCTACGATCCAGAATCTCTATCGGCTGTTCTTCATAAGAAAGATCTTGCTCCAGCGGTACAACTTCTGAGCTGAGTACATGTAAAGGATCAGGTATGTACTTTATCAGGAGAGATACATGGAACACATCGTGAACTTGAGAGAGATTCGGTGGAAGCGCCAATCGGTAAGCTACCTTCCAAACACGATCCAGTATTTCGAAAGGACCAATATATCTAGGGCTCAACATCCCCTTCTTTCCAAATCTCATGACCCTCTTCTAGGGAGATATTCGTAAGAACACTTTATCACCCACTTCAAACTCTAGGTCTTTTCTTCGATTGTTGGCATAACTTTTCTGTCGACTCTGAGCTGCTCTTATGTGTTTTTGAATAGATCTAACCTTTTCTGCCATTTCATCAACGAGATCGGGTCCTAATAGATTTCTTTCCCCAACTTCATCCCAGCAAGTTGGAGTCCTGCATTTCTTTCCATAGAGATCTTCATAAGGAGCCATATGAATACTGGAGTGAAAGCTATTATTATAAGAAAATTCCACCAAAGGTAGGTGTTGATCCCAACCACCTTTGAAATCCATAGATCAAGCTCTCAACATATCTTCTAGAGTTTGAATTGTTCTCTCAGACTGACCATCTGTCTGAGGATGATAAGCAGTGCTAAAACTCAACTCTGTATCCAGAGTATACTGAAGACTTCGCCAGAACTTTGAGGTAAATCTCGGATCCCGATCAGTTATAATAGACAGTGGTACTCCATGCAATCTTACCACTTCCTTTACATATATCCTGGCAAGCTGATCCAGTGAGAAATCCTCTCTAATAGCAATGAAGTGTGCAGACTTTGTAAGACGATCAACTATGACCCAGATAGCATTATTTCCTTTGGATGTTTTAGGAAGTCCTGTGACAAAGTCCATAGTGATGTTTTCCCATTTCCATTCGGGTATGGGTAATGGTTTTAACATCCCCTTAGACTTCTGTCTCTCAGCTTTAACTTGCTGACAAACCAAGCATTGAGAGACATATTCAACAACATCTCTTTTCATGCCATCCCACCAGAAGTACTCTTTCAGGTCCCTATACATCTTTGTGCTTCCAAGATGAATAGAGAATGAAGAACTATGAGCCTCATCCAGCAGCTCCTTCTTTAATTCTGGGATGGGAAGAACACAAACCCGATTCCTGAACTTTATTATCCCATCACAATCAAGGTTGAATTCAGGAACATTTCTCACCTTATTTTGTAACTCGAAATCTTCTTTTTGTGCCTCTTTAATCTTCACATGTATAGATGGTTGAACATTCATTTGATAAAGATAATAATTTTCCCCTTCCATTATAATTCCAAGATCCATCCTTTGTAAATCCATAAATATTGGATCTTTTGTGATCCTCATCATGGATAAACTGGCATGGTCTTGTCAACTTAATGGATCTGCCACCTTGTTTTCTTTCCCATGGTGGTAATGGATTGAGCAGTTATAATCCTTAATCAGCTCCAACCATCTTCTTTGACGCATATTCAGATCCTTTTGTGTGAAAATATACTTTAAACTTTTATGATCAATATAAATGTCACACCTTTATCCATAAAGATAATGCCTCCAAATCTTTAATGCAAAGATTACTGCAGCTAACTCCAAATCATGTGTTGGGTAATTTTGCTCATGGATTTTCAACTGTCGTGAGGCATAATCTATCGCCATATCATTTTTCATAATAAAACACCCCAATCCCTTCTTGGATGCATCACTGTAGATCACAAACCTTTCTCCACTATAAGGCAGTGTGAGCACAGGTGCACTGGATAACCTTCTTTTCAACTCCTTGAAATTCTCTTCACATTATTCTGTCCAAACAAACTTAACTCTTTTCCGATTCAACTTGGTGAGTGGATTAGATAATCGTGAAAAATATTTCACAAAACATCGATAATATCCAGCCAAACCAAGAAAACTTCGGATCTCACTTACTGTTGTTGGTCTCAACCATCTTTCGATAACCTCTGTTTTTGCTGGATCCATAGATATCCCATCTTTTGAGATTATGTGACCCAAAAATGAAACTTTTTGAATCCAAAATTCACACTTGGTAAATTTGGCATAAAGCTTCTCCATTCTCAGGGTCTTCAATATAATTCTTAAGTGATCTTCATGTTCCTCCTTGCTCTTTGAATAGACAAGAATATCGTCTATAAAGACTACCAAAAATTGATCAAGATAGTCTCTAAAGACTCCATTCATCAGATCCATGAATATATCAGGGGCATTAGTAAGACCAAATGGCATTACTATAAATTCATAGTGTCTATATCTTGTATGGAAAGTTGTCTTTGGTATATACTCCCTTTTGACCCTTAATTGATGATACCCTAAATGAAGATTAATCTTGGAAAAGTATTCAGCTCCGCGTAGTTGGTCAAATAAGTCATCAATGCATGGGAGAGGATATTTATTATTGATAGTGATCTTGTTAAGTTCTCGATAATCAATGCAGAGTCTCATTGATCCATCTTTCTTCTTAACAAATAGAACAGGTTCTCACCAAGGTGACACACTAGGGCATATGAATCCCTTATCAAGATTCTCTTGGAGTTGCTTCTTCAATTCCTGTAACTCAATTGGGGCCATTCTATAAGGTGTCTTTGAAATAGGCAAATCACCCGGTACGAGTTCTATTGAAAACTCAACCTCACGATTTGGTGGAAGACCCGGTAATTCCTCCGGAAATACATCATCAAACTCCCGTAAAATGGGAATATTCTTAATCGTGAGTTTCTCACCAACCATTTGAGATAAATAACCTTCATTTAGTGGAATCAATACCCATAAAATGGAAGAAATTTCCACTGGAAGGTTATGTTCATCCTTACATCGATAGACGATCATAGATTGATCTGGAATATGTAATGTGACTTCCCTTCTTTGGAAATGGATATGATCTCCATGTAGAGAAAGCCAATCCATACCAAGAATCACATCAAATTCTACTATAGGAAGGATCACAAGATTTGCAGGAAGCACTTTCCCACAAACTTCAATCGGAGAAGAATTATAAACTTTCGATGCGACTGTTGTGCCATTAGGTGTTGTCAAAGCTAACTCAACATCTAATTGTTGAGGTAATACGGTGATACCCCTAGAAAATTCTTCAGAAATAAAAGAGTGGGTGGATCCAGAATCAAATAAAACATTTGCTACTTTAGAGTGGATGGTAAGTGTACCTTTCACCACATCGTTATCGTACTCCACATCACTGATAGAAATTGCATGTGACTTTCCTTTGTCTTTAGCCTTTAGAGTTTGTTGATGTCGACCATCATCATCAACCCATGGATTAGAGAATTTATTGGCATAATGTCCCATCTCCTTGAACTTGAAACATTGAAGTGTAGTAGGTTCATTCTGTGTATCCCTTCCTTTGTTTGCATCATTAGACATCTTCTTCCCATCATCGCGGCATTCAAATGCCCGATGACCTTCTTTTCCACATTTGAAACATTTACTTGTCCCTTTAAGACAACTCCCTCCATGTTTCTTTCCACACTTTGAGCATAAGGGAAAGCTCATCTTCTTTTCAGTGTGCTCTTTAGATTTTCCTTTGAATTCCATTTTCCTCTTCTTATCAAACCCATATGACTGATGGGTTACTCCAATCTCCATCTCAACTTTGAGAGCACATAGAACGATTTCCTCATAGCTATTGAAGTCCCTTATGGCTAAGGCCCTTCGAAGACTTGGTTTTAAGCCACTAAAGAATCGATCGATCTTTCTCTCAGGTTGGATAATAATACCAGAAGTGTACCTTGCAAGTCTTGTAAAATTTGCTTCATAGGTACCAACAGATTCATCATCCTTTTGCTTCAGTTCAAGAAACTCTTTCTCCATCTTTGTTCGGAGAATACGAGGGAAGTACTTATTGAAAAATAAGTTCTTGAACTCATCCCATTCCATGGAATCAATTTCATCCCTTTGCCTCGTATTCTTAAAAAGATTCCACCATTGATCAGCATCACCTTCCAAACGATACACTGCTAAGATGACTTTATCATGCTTAGAACATTGAAGAACTGAAAATATCTTTTCAGTAGTACTAATCCATTGTTTAGCAACTAATTGATCAGTAGACCCGCTGAATGAAGGTGGAAGCTGCCTCATGAAGGATTCAACAGAATGTTGCTCCTTCCTTTGCTCGTTTGGAAGTCCTGCATGATTCATAGCTTGAGAAAGTTGTGTGAGCATGGCTACAATATTTTGCATTCCAGCTCCCATAAAGTTTGGTTGCTCATGGGGAAAATCATTGCATTGCCCATCGCACTCTGCATTAACACGGTTCCTTCGGGTTCCAACCATTGAATAAAACCAAGAAGAATAGTGTTAGAAACACTAATCATAATAGGAAAACCACATAATCAAGAATAAAATTTCACACTTAAGGTCTTATCCTAGGTTATTCATGGCCATTTCTAAAACACTAAGATTGTTTTCTATTCTTAGAATTATCCTTAGGGTTCTTACTAAGGCTTTCACATCCTAGTTTCCAATGGTTGACTATACCTTTCCTCTGATACCAACTATAACAACCCATACTTTACATACATTGTTATTACTTCAAAATTGAAGCATACTTATTACAACATATAACAAAACCATGAAAGGACTGTATAGGTTTAGTGTCTTTAGAAACTGGAAAGCATAAACAACTGGTTCATAAAGCATCTACTTTGCCTCCCATTTATTTCATCATATCTAGAGTCCCTTTTTGGAATATTCTACTTAATAACCTTCTTCCTGACCTGGGGAAATAAAACATACAAAAGGGTGAGCTCAAATGCTCAGTAAGGGTAAACAAAAGAAATATCAATCACATCATACACATATGCACATAACTTTTGGAAATCTTAACCTGCAAAAGAGATAATAATTCCATAACATGGGATAAATCATAGTAGTGAAATGTAATCCCAATAATCATAACTTAAAAAATCAAACTTTGTGGCATACACACATAATCATAGAGAATCATTTCTTATTATTCAAGAATCATTTCGAAGACTATCTTAGTGGACAAAGTCCCTTTCTGAACCGAGTTCACTCCTCGTTTCAGTCCTGTTTCACTGAACCGGTATAACCTACCATTTCAGCCATGTCTATCTCATGAGATATAAAATCTTTACCCAATGCATTGGAGGGAGATATAGGTCCCACCCATCTCATAATGATACCATTCTTACGTGTGCCGCAAAATCAAAAAAACATACATCATTGCATAACCCATGTAATAAAAATGGGAATCTTAAACATCATGCCATCATAACATAATCCATATAAGATAAAAGGACATCATACAAATAATTACATCATAACATAATCAAATCAATCTAAAAATAGGGATAGAAACATAACCCTATATTATCCTAGATGGGTAATAATTTTGATAAAACACTTGAACTCCATTCTTGAGGAAAATATCCTTTCTACTTCAAAAACATTTTTTCTTTATTAACATGTCATACAATTTTAAACTAAATGAAGTTGATTAAAAATAAACATGAAAACTTGTAAAGGAATCTTCTTAGATATAATGTTTTAAAAATCCATTCATGCTGTATAAGTTAAAAAACATTCTTCTCGTACTTTTTTCAGAAAAGTAAAAAAAGTACCTCGTATGAAAAACGACAAAATATTCCTTTCATATCTTTTACTAAAAACTCACCGAAGGGTAAAATAGGATTTAAAAAATTGTAGGTGAATAGAAATAATATTACATATTGAGGAAACATGGATGTGGATGATAAAATACACCCCAGTAAATGCCAAAGTATAAACAATCTCGGATAAAAATGAGATTGTGATATTTCCCTTACCTTAGGTCTGATATGATTTGTACATATCTGAACCTCCTGTATAATGATTTAAATAATGTTATTGACTTATTCCATAATCATACTCATTGTTATGATATCACATATGGTCATATTCTTAGCTTCTTATTAGTAATATTTCATTACAACTTGTTATTCAGGTGTTTATTACTTTTTGTTCTTATGCGTGTTTTGTCGAATAAATTCTTATTCTTCTCTTTGGGTTATAGATAACTCATTTCCAGAATGTTATTAGTGTAATATATATTATATTCATTCATTCAATTCATTTATATAATCATTATGCAATGAAGATCATGTAGAACGAGTCGCATCACATTGTGGAGACGGTATTCCGTACGTACGCACAGGCGATGATATCATTCCCATGATCATGGAATTGTATTGGAGTGTATGTTTACTATTTCAGAATCAATATCACTTTACAATAATCATATGTAGTCATTATTTACACCATTATACCCATCCAAGTAAGGTGGTGGTGGAAAATAGTTTACACCACGGCGTGGAGACGGTATTCCGTACGTACGCACGCGCGGTGATTTAATTTTCTGTAGGATGGATAGATGGTGAAATAGGGTTGTTTCATACTTATTATAACATATCTGAATATGAGTCATACTGATGTTATTACTTCATAATGAAACAACTAAAGAAGAAGAAGTGGAAGAAGAAATAAAGATGAAAGAATCGGTAACAGACATTACCTCTTCTTTGAAGTGCTTCTTTGAGACATTCTTTTAGGGAACTAGCATTGGTCTTTGAAGAAGACTAGGACCTCTAGGATGTCTCTAGGGAAGTGTAGAGGAGAATTTGTCAGGGTTTTGACGAGCTTGAAGGCTCAAAGTGGTGCGAGGAAGAGAGGGAGGAGGTGCCCTTTTACAATGGAGGAGAGGGTCACCTTTGGAATAACAAAAACTATTATTTTATTATAAAGCCAAATTCAGTTTTAAATAGCTCCAAATTTATTTATTTTCAAGATAAGGTGGGGATGGGTCTAAATCCTCTCATACAATAGAATTTAGACAAGTTTAAGGTCCAATGTTGACCTTATCATTTAGATTTAACATTAAGTTAAATAATTTTACTTTTACCGTGTCTTCTTGTATTCTTACACTATAAGGTTAATAAAATTACTATAACAATCCAAACGAACCAAAGTTGTTTATTATTAATATATATAACCTTATATAAGTCATTTGGAAGAACCTTAGATTTTTAGGAATAAAATAACAATTAATAATATAATATTTGTTTTAAAAACTATTTTATGTCAATTTTGACACTATTTAGTAATTGATTTTTGTGAAAATCATAACAGAATTATTAGTTCGAAAAAAGATAATTAAATACATAATAACATGTCATATTAACCTATAAAATCAGTGTAATTCATAAAAAGTCTCAAATTACATTTATTTGGGTATTTATAACAACAATTATGTCAGTATTTCATTAATAAGATAAATACTGTATCATCTTTGTGTCCTAAATAAATTAATTTTTTTAATGTCTAAAAATTAAAAATAAAATACCATTATGTAGGAAATCCTTTTATCTTTCCAATTAATATTTATAGTCTAAAATATAATTTATATATCCCCTTATAAAAATTAATTACTAAACGATATTTGTTAATTCCAATTTTGTCTTTACATTAAATTAATTAATCTTATGTGTCATTGTCTTTCATAAGTAGCTCCATGGGGTCCCAAAATCGACCCAAGGATGACCATGGTTGGCCAATACTCATACAATAAGGTTAAGATAAGTGTCAAGGTAATTTTGAATTATTATAATATTCTTTTAACCTTGAATTAACCTATTTACCTTTAGCCGTAGTAAATACAAAAAAATACCATAGTTACTATTCATAATATCAAAAAAAAGTAACCTATTAACATAATTTGGACCCACTGATTCCAAATATGGAATCCACTTTTCAAAATTCAAAACACAGAAGTTGCAGTAATTAATCCTGTTGTTAAGCAAACAGGTTTTAAAAGTTAAAACATTGCCAAAGATTGAATTTATTTAACCTACGAATTCAATGTAAAATCAAGGCTAATGACATACATTATATTAAATGGTAAAAATTTATTCTATTTATACTTTGAAACCATTCAATATTATTATTTAACCACATAATTTATTACAATGAAAAAAATTGTTTTTATATAAAATATAGCGTGTTATTACTATTCATTAAAATATGAAAGTTATCAGAATAATATGAAAAATTTATCCAAAGTAAATTTTTATATCTTGATTATAAATAAGAATTTTATTTTGTCAAATTGAACTTACAAACTTGTTAAAAACTAGATTTAATGTGGGTGCTCCATCAAAAGGCACTAAAACTGCATTTTTTGAAAAAAATACTTATTTTACCAGAAAAAATTATTTTGTTCTCTTAACACGTTCCAGAAAATGTATAGGATGAATAATAATGTTTTAAAATTAAAATTTTAGTTAATACTATTCATAACGGCTAGTTTTAATAATATTTTATTAGCATATCATTGTTTAGTGAAACTCGGTATTGCGTACGACGCAAGCTATCGAGGAAGGTCATGATTTCGTGTAAAGCAAGCCAAGAAAGTGTTGTGTGTAGAAAAAGATTCCTTTGATGATTTATATAACATAAAAGTCTTGGGTGTTACACAAACTATCTCCTACACATAGAAGTGTCCCAAGCCCTCTGCCGATCCTTACTCCTACATGGGTAGGAAGTGAGCCAACTTGGTGAGTGAGTCAATGATCACGTAGATAGTATCGTGGCCCCAGGATGTGTATGGGAATCTCATCACGAAGTCCATTGAGATACCATCCAACTTCCACTCTGGCACCTAAAGTGGTTGGGCCAAGACTTCTAGAACTTAATTCTTAGCCTTCACTTGCTGAGAAGTGAGGCATCATGAAACAAAACTCTTCCACCACTTTCTTTATCTTTGTTCACCAGTACTGATATCAGAGATCTTGATACATCTTTTCCATGCTCGGATGCATTGCCATTGCGGAGGTATGGAACTCCATCAAAATCTCTTATCACAATGCCACTAGTACTACTATGAGTCCTCTGAAAAATATGACATGCTCTCCTCCTATCAAAAATACATCAAGAGACTATCCTTAGGATAACTGAGCATGTTGGGATTCATAGTCAACATCCATAAGATATTCCTCCCTAACTCATTGTAATAGTGGGGGAGTGAAAGTCATCGACTGAAGGTAATCTGCTTCATCATCATCCATAAAGGATTTATGCATCGCAACTAGCTACTCCATCACCTCACTCAGTAGCTACAAAGTGTACCTTTTACTGAGCGCATGTTCCACCACATTCCCCTTTCTGGGAGTATAGAATATCTTGATATCATTTTCCTAGAGTAACTCTAGCCATCGCCGCTACCTCATTTCTAGGTCCTTATAGTAGAAGATATACCTGTTACTTTTGTGGTAAGAGTAGACTATAAATCACTCACCCATGAAATATTATCGCCACATCTTCAAAGAAAATACCACTACTTCTAGATACAAGTTTTGGGTTGCATAGTTCTTCTCATTCTACCTCAACTACCATGAACCATAGGTGATCACTACTCACTCCTACATCAGGACACAACCAAGTCCGATCCTTGATGCATCACTGAATATTACTTACCCAACAGCCTCCTATGGTAGTTTCAAGTTATGGGCACTCATCAGTCTCTTCCTCAGCTCCTGGAAACTCTTCTAGAACTTCTCCATCCACACAAAGGTCTATCACTTCTGTGTCAAAGCTAATAAGGGTGCTCCTACCCAGGAAAAGTCAGGTACAAATCTTTGGTAGAACCATGACATACCAAAGAAACTCCGCACCTTAGTCATTCTCCTAGTTGGATCCCAATAAATCACCACCTATATCATTTTTGGATCCACTAAAAATCCATCTTCTAATATAACAAGTCCCAGAAAGTGGACCTCCCATATCCAGAACTCACACTTTGAAAGATTACCGTAAAGCTGGTGCTCTTTGATCGTGTCTAGGACTATTTGCAGGTGTGTAGCATGGTCCTCCTCAGACTCCGAGTACACTATGACATCATCAATGAAGACCTCCATGAAACGATGAAGGTATGGCTATAAGATTTTATTCATGAGTCCCATGAACACTACTCAAGCATTGTTCATGATGAAAGGCATCACCAAGAACTCATGGTGGCTATACCGGTCTCTAAAGGACGTCTTCAGTACATCCTCATCTGGCACACGAAGCTGGTGATAACCCGACCAGAGGTCTATATTCGAGAACCATCTCGCTCCCTTCAGTTAATTGAAGAGTTCATCAATCCTCATTAGTGGATACTTATTCTTCACGATCAGCTGGTTCAGGTGCCAGAAGTCCATGCACAACCTTCAACTCCCGTCTACCTTCTTGGAATACAAATTTGTGGCTACCCAGAGTGAAACACTGGGTCTCAAGAAGACCTTCTCTTGAAAGACCTCCATTTGTACTCTCAATTCACAAAACTCCACAAGTTCCATCCAATATGATGGTGTGGATATTAGTGTTGTCCCAGGGTATATATCAATATAGTTTTCGACATACTTGTGAGGAGGTAGCCTCGAAACATCCTCAGCAAAGACATCTTCATCCTCGCCCACCACTACAGGGAAGTGAGGACTCCCCTCATCCACCGCACTGATGGAGAGGCTATCTAACTAGTGAATGATCAGCTGCACCCTCCTTCGAGCAATTCTGTCATATGCTGCAAGAGCTCCCCTATTGTCGATGAAGGAAAACATGGTCCCATCCTCGTGAACACACCACACTCTATGCCTAAAATAGTCAATCTGAGCATTGTCTGTGGATAACCAATCCATACCAAAGATGAAATCATAAGGCCTTGACACCGCTACTAAGAGATCCCAGCCGAAGCTCTCACCTCCTAGAGTAAGCTCACATTGACGTCACCAGTGTGTAATCATTGAATCCCCTCCCGTAGGAGTGTCAAATCGTATGTATCAATCCAATGGCTCCACTAGAATCTCCGAGCCTCGAACGAGTTCCGTGGAAAGAAAAAGGTTACTGGATATTGTTTCTATAAGAACTAAAGCTAAGGTGGAGAATACATAGATTGTACCTCTAATCATCTTTGGAGCACCGTGGGGATAGGCCTCCATCGCCTGAAGTTGCACTTTCCCCTATCCACCGGCTCCTTGACCCCATGGTGGACCACCAAGGGGTGGTGGTGGTAGTACCTCGAACCTTCTCCCACTGCTTGATACTCGGCCTGATCTTCTACCATGTCTGCCATCCTGTATACCCCCTCGCTCGACCCTCTACCATTACTTTGGGGGTCCCTCTACAATCTGCTGTTCGTCTGTGTGACAAGTTATAAAATCACAAGCCATGTGTCCCTACCTTCCGCATGAGGAGAAAAACTTGTCCCCTGGCGGACTCCCTTTGGTTTGGAAGCCCCACATTACTGACCCTGAGTCTTGGGGTCATCCTCTAAAAGTCCTGACCCGCTTGGGTCCCCACGTCTACTGCCTTCTACCCACAAATGAAGACTATGTGTCCTGGGTTCTACTGGTGGCTCTAGCTATCGACGTCTGCTCTACGAGGAAGATCTCTACAAGAAGAGCTCGCTCCAGTACCCTATCATGAGTATGGATTCTAAGAGACCCCATGGGGGACCTGATCTCCCAACGTAGTCCCTAATAAAATGCTCGATCCCTAAAAAACTGGTTTCACACCATGTCTGTAGAGTAGCGAGAAAGCTCGATTAATCTCACTGAGTATGCTGCTACTATCATGCTGCCCTGCTGTAGGTGTAGTAGCTCATGTATGTGCACAGAGTACAATGTCGCTGGGAATAAATCCTCCCCGAAGAGTCACTCAAAGTCTATGCAGTTGAGGGTTGCCTCATCATGTGTATGTATCATCAAGGTGCACTATCTCTCTACCAAAGACTAAAGATGGCATGTGTCTATGATTTCCATCCTCTCAAGAGGCGTCCTCACAATATGGAAGACTTCTGTAAACACCTCAATACAATCCTCTACCACCTCAGGTCAGTATCACCCTTGAAACGTGGAGGTCTCTTCCTTTGTAACTCGTGGAAGGCACTAATCCAGTGTGCATCTTCTACCGGTATCACCGACAATAACTACTGATCAACGAGTGGTGGTAACAGTGGAACACAATCCGATTGGTCCATCTCTAGGACTATTCCCTAAAAAGGCACCTCATTTCTAGGAGGGATATCCTCACAGTCACGTATCAGAATCCTAGCTAGCTGTCTGTGTGGAGGCATCCTAAAACAGATCCAGATGTTCCACTATCAATAGATTATAACTTGAGAGCTTACTCAAGATGGACAAGAGGAAAAATAATCAAAATCCTACATGATTCATGTAGCCTTTATTTTCCACAACTAGTGTTTCCTTGTAACGAGTCAGAAAGAAGATGTCCAAAGTACAAGTGTATGGATACATCAGCCGACACACCAACATTGGAGTCCCTGGTCTGAAATCCAAACTTGAAACACTTATCATTGTTTCCTTAAAACAAAACCATATACTTCTAGTTTTTGAGGTAGAACTAACCACCAATGATACCACTTTGTCATAACCCATCCCTCAGGGCCCGTGATGTGACAACCCCAAACCCTCCTCCCAAATGCCAGGGGCTAGTGACTAGCAATGTAGTCATTATACCACGAGTAGGAGGCATTTCCCTGAGTACATGTACACACACACACACAACCACATCCCAAAAAGCTGGAAAGGGAGACATGCATGCCACTAAACAACCACTAAGAAAAGGTACGCGATTTATGTCAAATGGGGAAAAATAAAAACCCAAAAAAATATAAAATGAAAACATAAAAGTATAAAAGATATCTGTAAAACATCCAAAAAATACCCCACCTAAAGGATATGCACAGAGTGGCTGTCAGAAGTTGTGGAAGTACGTCATGCATGTCGTATCTCATTAGGCACCGCCTGGTCCAGGGCCACCAAGGTCTCTGTCGAAGCGCATGTCTTCTGCACCAGACACAACATGTGTAGGAAAACATCGTGCAGGGTTGAGTAAAAAATACTTAGTAGGGATCCCAAAACACAAGGGAAAGACCATAACAGAAGGTATACACATGGTACTATCAGCTGACATAGGTATAATCTAATGTATGGAAATAAAGACTACCAGTCGTAAGACTGAACACCTTGGACTGTTAAGGTACGCATCCATATAAAGTACCATGGGTCTTCTGGGTCACAGAGAGACACTCCCCACCATGGGCTTGCTGGGTCACACAAAGACGCTTCCCACCTATGCCATCATGCTGAGGTACTAATCCTTGATGAGTACCACGAGTTTGCTGGGTCACACAGAGCTGCTCCCCATCGTGGCCCTGTCGGGTCACACAGAGTTGGTTACCACTTAGGTTTTCATAGTTTTTTCACACAAGGATGCTTATATCTAGTCCAAATAGAGCTTCTTAATAGCACTCTTTGGGTCTCAACAAGTCGTAGGATTCCTACATGTAGTGTGCTTGATTCAGGGAGAGTCTACTCTTCAAGGCATTTTTTGTATTTTGACTTCCATGAAAGTCTCCATAGAGCACTCCAAAAGAACCGTCTCATCGCGAGGGTTCCAACTCCATAAAAAACTCACCAATTAGATGCCTGGTCTAAATGATATCGGCATTTTAGTAAAAAGGGGCCGGTTTTGTCTGAACCCGGTCTGACCTGGTTGAACCGACCTGACCAACCGAGCACAGGGGTCCCACATGACCCGGTCTAGTTCGACTAACCCGACTCTCCCCGGTTGGGGTCTTGTTCGGAACGGTCCGGCCCGACCACTAGGCTTGGCCCATTGGCCCTTGCTAGACCCGAACCAGTTTAGCCATGGCTCTAGCCCACCGAGTCGTCCAATGACCCAATTCCATCTGACCTGGACCACAATAGGTGGGCCAGTTCTTTCTCAGCCCAACCGCCCAGTTTCCCTGTTCCCCCCCAATCCGGCCTGCATGGTGGGCCGGTATCCTCCATCCTTAACACCCACTGGGCATCCGGTTCGAGCGTAATGCAGTCAGCTGAAGTCGGCCACTGCAGGGTCCTTCATGCGGTCCCTGCTAGACCGCATGCCCGTACGTCATGGCCAGAATAGTGTAGGCCGCTTCACCGATGTGACCGGGGGCGCGTCCGCCTTTTTCTTCCTCCGACCCACTGTCAGTGGCCTCATGATGTACCACCGCAGCCCGAGCTGCCTATGTCCTCCGTCATGAAACACCCTCCGGGCATGCCACCACCCGCCCATGGCTGCTTCCACTGGCGCCGATGTGCCATCCACAAACCACTAGGTCCGCTCTGGTGGTCTATTCCTCAAACTATCTACACCTATGACCTCCTTGGGGTGTCATATTCCCTGCTACGACCTCAATATTTCTTTGTCTCTAATTTGGAGGCTGGTTCAAGAAGAACACATGAGCACCCAAAGACGGAGGAATCAAGGGCTTTTTCATGTTGACCTTATTCCTCTACATCAGAGTTTTTGAAACATGTGGTGAGACGATTAAGGTACTATCAACAAAATAACCCCGATGCAATCCCCAAGATAAAAAAATTGCCACAAGAACAAGCGACCTGTAGATAAACTTGTTCGAGGGTTGATCCATGTTAGTTTTTTTAGAAAGAAGAATGGGAAAAAAGAAAAAAAAAGTAAACCCCTACCTGGAGAAACTTCGATCATAGCGAAGGCTCTTCGCTGATGGAGATCCATCTGCGGGGATTCAAAATCCATTCGAAGCTGTTTTCATTCGTTGTTTGTAGGTCCTGGATCCATTCTCCAAGGTGTCGTTGCTGATTCTTTGATTCATCTACGTTCATAATTGGAGAGGACTCTCTCATTGTTTGTCTCCTCATTATACTGTTTCACTTATGAAACAAAATTTCAGTTATAATTCCATTAAATATATGTTTTATTATTTCATTTATGGAATTAAATAGTCTGCTCATCCCTTCATTATAGTGAAACAAACATTGAATAAAATAAACTTTCTATGTTTATTTTTTTCATAAAAGGATCGAAATTTAACTTTTTCCCTTGACCTGTACCGATCGATGTTAGGTCCATTCTTAGGTAATGTCGCCATTCCCAACACAATGGTTCCATCATATTTTTAATATGGAAATCCATTTAGATATTTCCAAAACCACGAACATGTTCCATTTTAATCTTATTAAAAAAGGCTTTAAAACTATCATTCACCCCAACCTGCGCCGGTGAAGGTTAAGCACATCCTAAGGAAAACACCCCCTCACGAGCTCAATGGTACTCTCGTATTTTTAATCTGAGTTACTATTTAGGAGTTATAAAGTTTTTAAAATAAAATAATTGTTAATTATTTTATTTCTTTCTAAAAACTAACTTCCACTATTGGCCTGCGCCAGCCAACATTAGGACCATTCTAGGTGAATCCCGATGCTCTGAGTTTAACTGTGCCCTTATATTTTTGATCTGGTAATCGATTTAAAATTTGGAAAAACTCACTTGCACGATTATTTAATGAACATCAAAAAAAGTTCGAAAATAATTTTTGGCCACTCCGGGCCTTGGAATTACGTTCTGTCTCAGAGCCTGGTTCCAAAATAATCCCATTTAATTTAAAAAAATTAATGGAATTATGGGGTATTACAATGGAATCAAATCTTGGAGTACATGTTTGGGGCATCATAGTTGGTATCAAATGAAATGTTTAGAAAAAAACGAAGGCTAGTATTTTTATCGAGGATAATTTAAGAGTAGATATGTTAAGGTTAATAATAATTCTAATGGTATAGATAACCCTTTTAAAATGTATATGACTTCACATTAAGGTAATAATGAAAATATTATTTTTGAATTAGTATGAGAGAACATTAGTGAAAATCCTAAGAATATGCCGATATATAGTATGCCATCTACATTTTTTAGTAAATTACTGAATATGTGGTCTTCCAAGAAATTAAATCCTTATTTTTGTATTGCTAAGTGAATATAGCTATGGTACATATGCATCTTAGGGTAATCTCCATGAAAAAGTTTTATTGAGCATTGACATGATCCTCACTTTGGTGCATGGTGAATGGGCCTAATATTGCACACCTGGATAAACACTCTTAGGGGGATATGCATTGGTTAATTACATTCCACTTATGAATAATTACAAAGGAATTAATAATATGGTATATAATTAGGTTAGAGAACCTAATAAAAAATGACCTTGGATAACCGAGAATTGAAGAAGGAGATTCATAGGTTGATATGAAAGAATAACATGTTAAAAAACATTTTATAAGGGAACACATATTTGGATTGATGTTTTCATATCCATATTTTGGATATTATAATAACCATATTGCCTTTAGTATTTTATTTAAATAGGACTATGGAAATGACGCTGATTAAGATATTTACCTAGAATCCTCTATGTATTATAACTAAATAGGGCAACATACATAAATGGTTGGGAATATTATTATTTTTCTATTATGATTGAAAAGTGAGTTTTATAATCTTACCAAAGATATTGGTATTGATATTTTAATAATCTTTAAACTCTTAGTTATTCTCATTAGTGAGTGATATTTATTGATGATTTTATAGTTTATTATAAAATTTATGAATATTAAATGAAATATATAAGGATTGGTCATCTGTAGTTTTAACTTAAAGGTATGCAAACTTATACTAAATGGAGTTAATAACCTTGAAAAAGGAATTTATGACAAGGTTATATTATTTTATGTATAACTATTAGATAACACATGATTATGGTAAGGATAACACTTGAGTTTAATATGAACATGTCATTGAGATAAAAATGCGATTTTTTTATTTTAAATAAGTAAGTTACATAGTAATTGGTATCCTTGGTATTAATAATTTATTAATGATATTTTTGGAGAATTTATTCATATTTTTAGGATCAAGATATATAGTGACTAGTGTGAAAGCTTATGAACTAATGGTTAATAACATTTGAGGGTTCTATATAGAGTTAATTTTCTGAGCAATATACAATCTTATTATGGTTTAATGTCTTGGAGATTGAAATGGGTTTTTTGAAAGGAATATTACTGAGATTATATGATTAGGGTATATACATACTTGGGTATATGAATATAGTAATGATTAACATTTTTTTGTAAAAGGATATGTTGGATTTTTAGAGTATAGATTTCAATGATTATTAGTTTTAGAACATTTTAATAATATTCATCATAATTTTTTATCTCTATTATAATGATTTAGTGAATAATAATTAGAGAAACCCACAAAAAGTAACTTAGGTTGAACAAAGAATGATATATGTCAAACTAAGAGTGATATAGTTTGGACTGAGTGAAATATATGTTGAGTTATATAATGTAATTGATAACATGATAGTGTTATAAAGGTATACATATTGAGGTTAAATTTATATATGGTTATTTATGATAGTTATCTTATAATGATCATCACTAATGTTAAATATCTTGATTTAAGTAATGGAAGAGGTTTTAAGGAGCTATATTAATAATGGATTCCATGGAAAATTCAGAAACTGTTCTAATGAACAACCTAATGGGTTTAGGGTTGGAGTGAGAAATATTATTTTATGCCCAACCAGATATCAATAATTATGATTAACAATGTGAACATAGTTTAAATCAGAAAAACACTATAAAATAAAATGATGGAATCTCATAGATATCAATGTGACCAAGATGATAATGGAAGGAATATTCAACTTAATACATGTAAAAAATGTGGGAAGAAACATGGGAGTATATAATTTAAGTGTGGAGAAGAAGGTTATCCAATTCCCAATTTTGAGGAAAAAATAGATTCTACAAAATTGAAGTTCTTAAATTACAAGAGAGTTAGACATTAGGTGACTCAATGTCCCAATGAAAGGGATAACGGGGGAGATAGTCTCCAATAACTATATAGAAAAGAAAAATACTATTACAATACTTCTAATGGATTGGATAATGGTTTTTACTATATATTTTATATTGTCCTGTTTCATGTAAGCTTTCACCAACTTTTGGATATTGAGTAATAAATAAAAATCCCTAGTGATTATTATATAAATCATTTTTAGGGTTTGTGGGAAGTTATTACATATGGATAATGATCTAAATCCCTTAGTATAATTCTATATGACATGAAGAATGGGATAACTCTATTTATAAATAACTTATAATTTTTTTTCATATAGGTAGATATCATTCCACATTCTAAATAATCCCAAGATTACCAAGTAGTGTATGGTTAATTATGAGTCCCCTATAGAATGTTTTATGAGTCAAATTATAAGGATAAAATTTATTTAATATGGGGAGAATGTAAGAACTTGAAATTATAATAAATAATTACCTTTAAATAGTTCAATGTGTGTCATAATTTTCTCCACATTCAACACTGAACATAAATTAAACCATGATATATTTAGATAAAATTTATATATTTATATATGGATATTAAAACCAATATTTTGAATTAGAAGGAATAAATAGGATTAACTGCTTTATGAAATATATTTATAAATAAAATAATGGCTACTTTTCATATGAATAAAATTAAATTAGTTCACCTAAACTGACTAATAAGATCCTTTATAATTTAGAAAACCATTTTTTAAAATTGAAGTTTATATGATACAAATTTATATTTAAAGGAAAATATGATTAATGAAATATTATTTTGGATATTAAAAATCTTTCATCCTCAATTTAGTTGGTAAATGATATGAAATAAGATTAATTACAGTTAATATTTGAAAATTTCATTTTCAAATAAAAACTTTTTTCCATTTTATGATTTTATTCAAAAACTAAATTAATAAATTAGTGTTTCTTAAATTAATAATATGAACACAATTTTTTAATTCCTCATACAAAAATAGACTTATTGTGATTTTTTTTGTTTTTTCTGAAAATGTTAGTTTTAGTTGAAAAATTCAGTTTTCCAGAAATTTGTAATTTGTATGACTTTATCATTATCTAAAAATGACCTAAATGTTTCAAAAAACATTTTTTAATCAATTATTATTTTAATGACTAAAAATATTCTTTTTAAAATATTCTTTGAACTTTGAAATCCAATGCCCCACGATTTTAGAACAAATTAAAATATTAATTTAATAAAAAGATACTTTTGATCTTTTCTTTTAATCAAGTATTTTTATGGGAGATTTGGTTTTGGATTTCCTTGAATGCCTCATAAAATTTATTTTTTTATAATAAATCAATATTTCTATTAAAACTAGTATCCAAGATATGTTTATCACATATATAAATTTAAATCTTAAAAACATTATTCATCTATAAATTGTTTTTGTGAGATTAAGTGTATTTATTTTAAAAATAACATTTCACACCAATTGATATTTTATATGATAAAATAATTTTCAAATTTGAAATTATACGTATAAAATTATGTAAAATATTTAGTCATAAACCCTTTTCAATAAAATTAATTACTAAGGGTAGAAATTAATTTCCAACCTAATAGTAGATTTGGGTAAAAGATAAAAAGTTAAAAAAAGGCCATGGAAAACTTAAATATTTATAAAAATGTGTGGTGGTGGAAATTTTTGACCTTAACCTTTTTTAATATCCTCGTTTTCTAGTTCGGTCCGTTTTTCCTGAATAGAAACCTTACATTATTCAAAATATAAGGGTTGCTCTCTAGACTACCCTTACCTTCACTTATAAATGGGCAAAATTTCTACCAGTTCAATACTAAAATCTCCTAATTTAAAATATAACTAATTTCTCCTCCTAGAACCCAATCCCAAATTAAAAATATTATTTACACCATTATTTATCATAAGACCTTAATTTTCAAGAATACTTTTATGGAAAATTTATTTCCCCGACGTGAGTGTTATCAATTACTTAGATTTTACTCTTAATTATCTTCTTTAAATTTTTTTATAGACATAATAATAAAATTATATTATCATTATTTATAAACTAAATGTTACTTTTTTATGGTTATTATAAATTTTTATTCATAAATTTTTTCCATTAAGAAAAAAACAATTATTAGTCATGCATTGCGTAGACTACTACCTCCACAATGCAACATGTTTCATTTTTCATTACCAACTAACAAGGATAGATATAAGGTTGGTATTAAAGTATAAATATGATTTTTATATCATTATGGTTATATTATGAAAAGTTACAGAACCTATTAATGATTTTATCAACAAATGATTCTCATTAATTCAATCATTTAAGACAAAAAATCTAAGAGGAAAATGATATGTTTTTTCTAATAATGAATTTATAAATTTTCATATATTTATAATTACTTCAAATTTGGATATATCAAACTAATAAATAGAAAATAAGAACATTTTGTGTCTTTTAAAAATATATTACAACAAAATCATCTCATAATCCTCCATTAATCATGGTAGGTTTGTGTTTGGGCTGGTTTAACCACGTACTTGAGAAATACTTTACATTTATGTCATGGATGAATATGAGAAATCATTTACTAGTTTAATATGATATAATATGTAAATATTTTTTTTGGTTTTGGTAAGGTTATATCAACATTAAACATATTGGTTAAGAAAAAACCTTTCATTCATTTAGAATCACCGAGACATGGTAATCACCAATTTCATCTTCATGGTTTGTTAAACATCTGATATGAAATGAAATTTTAGCCTTATAAAATATCTTGGAACATTTATTATATTAATTTAGATAATATAATAGTAATGGTATTTGGAAAGGGATTATATACTAACATGACAATTATGAAACTAGTTCAAATCCATAAAAGGTTACCTACACCTGGGGTAAAAAATAGGAAAAACTAACTAATATATATACATATATATATATATATATCTGTATATGTATATGTAAACTATTATTATAAATTCTCTGTATAAATGGTTATAGTTATCAATATGGTTAATAGTTATGTATTTAGTAATATTATTTTAATTATTCAGTACTTTTGGTGTAACTGCAGAATAAATCATGACAAGGTAAGAGTTTCATCTCAAATTTTCATTCTTTGAGACACACATTATATTAAACACATAATTTCATTTATATGGAATATAAACTGACAATTTAAAATATCATATGATGAAATCTATTTTAATTATGGTATTTTATTTTCAATTACATTCCCTTTTTTCAAGGGGTCTTCATTCGAATGTTTCTAAAGTCATAAGGGTTTTCTTGGTCTGAATTCTGATTGTTTTAGATATAATAAATTTGGCACAATATATTTTATTTTAATGGTGTATTCACTACCCATGGATAATTTTTATCATACAAGTTTCATTTAATTGTTTTTAATATCCAAATCATATTCCCTTATTCAATGGTCTATTGATTCAGTTGTTTCCATAGTAGTAAGGATTTTTGGTAACTCAATTTTAGTTCAATTCGTTATGATTATTATTTTAACATATATCATATAATTTGGGTGAATTATTCACTTAAATTATATTATATGTTATTCTATCATTTTTTATAGGTATATACATTCTTACCATATAAACCCTTTGATGAATTTTCCATACTTCTTAGGTTATGTTCTTTTGAAATCTATACAACTTCTTTCTCTGAATAGATTATGATCATGTTATTATTTTATTAAATTTATTGTATAATCATTGATACATATTGTGTGAACATCAAACCTTACATAGTTCATATCAGATGATTTTCATATAGAGAAATTTTATCTTGTTGACATATGGAAACTTTTTTCCATTCCATATATATTTTTTACAATAAAGATGATTATATGAGTGTTAACTATATATTATTTGATCATACAAATTCCTTATCTGTATGGTTTATGATTATGTTACCCCCTTTATTTACATGGGGAAATATATTTACATTCTTGATTATTATTGAATTTTAACGTAGGTTGATCATGTATTGAAATTATACATTCTCCATTTCATGGATAATCATGTTTTTATTCATCCAAAGGATCCTTTGGGAATGGCATGAATGTTATTGTTGACTCTTATATTGAATGAATTTGGCTTAATCAGGTGATGGTTTGGGCTCAAAATTATACAGCCCCTCAAAGCACAAAATGGTCTCATGTGAAAAAATTTGTTTGTGTATTTTGTGCATATCTCCCTAGTTCAACAATATGAATTGAATGCGGTCTTTATGGTAATTAAATGTCTTGTAAAAAGGCCATGAAAAAAGGTTTTTGATTTTTTGTGTTATACATTCCATCAGTATGAGATTAGTATTATTGGTATTTATGTTTAACTTATTAGCATGAATATATCATGCACTCCATTTCATATTGATTATGGATTCATGTCATTTACCTATTCCAACCATAATATTGATGGAATGTTTATATAATGATTGACTTATGTTTATGTATTCCTTATTGATCATTTTACCTTGCCCCATTCTTGTGTTTCTATTTCTGAGGTTATGAAGAAATATAGTACATGTGACATGTTTAGAAGGATAAAAAATGTGGAATAATTTATGGGATATGTTGAAGACATATAATGAGATAAATAATTTATTATATATAATAGAAAGAAATTTCCATTAATTGAGAAATTCATGGGGTTTATTATTTCATGATGTGTTATAAATCTCAAAATCTCTAAACTTGAGAAGATCCTTAGAATATAAGAGATATAAAAATCATTTTTTATTTTTTAATTAAGTATGATTAAATTTAAGATTTTAAAATTGGAATAAAAGTGATTTTGTAAAGTAACTATTTATGGAAACAATTTCATGACTACAGTTCTAGCACATAATAGTTCTGTGGAAGGTCCAAAAATTGGTGGAATAGAAATTTGAAGGAGAGTCTAATGCAGATGTTGTAGAACCTCAGGGTACCCTGAGAGGGGATGGGTGAATCGAGGTGTCAAATTTTTCTTTTAAAACATGGATCTTGTTCCCACGATTGTAGGAACTCATTAAACCTATACAACTAATGAGAACAGAAAGAAACCAATCACATGCATAGAAACCACACAACAATTTTTCGTGGTTCACCACTAACGGAAACGTCTAAGAATCATATGACAACAGTGTTTCAATAATACCATAATCCACTAATCTTCACTAGTTTTTGGATTAAAAAGTTTTGTCACAAACACTCTGTGCCACGCACACTGCCTTTACAATGGTTTAAGGAAATCTACCTACATCCCTTCGATCACTTTAGTCGACTCCCCTAGCTTACTACCTTGTGATAAGTCTAACTCAGTGAATAAACTTGATGGTCACTTCAATATATTTTAATTGAAGTCATTTTATCTGTTCAACACGAGATATTTCTTGCATTAAAGTACTGAATTGATTCACTTGAAAGCACTGAACCACTGGACCAGATATTCAGAACATATATGTTGCATACACTGACAATTGCACGCAACACCAACCCAGTGTGCACAATATCTTAATTTTGTGCATAAGATTTGATTTTCATGTATAAAATATTTTTCTCAACAAAACCCTTTATACAAAACTTTTAACTTTTTCCCACAACTTTTACTTTTGCGCACAACCTTAACTTTTTCGTGCAACTTTAACTTTTTCGTGAAAATTTTACGCACATCAAAACATGGATATTCTCTAAGCCTTCATCCATGCCGAATTAGGGTGGTCACCTCTTATTTATAAGCATCACCGACCCTATACACAAAACCAACCATGTCATGCCAAACTTATCATTCTATGTGAAATGTTTTTTGCACAGGACCCATTTTCCTTGCATAACTCCAGATTTTTCGTGTAGCTCATGCCTTTTCAATTTTTCAACGTTATGATCCCAAAACATCACTTGCAGACAAATTTACAAAACACCTACAATCTTTCATGAAACATCATTTTCCAAACATGAATTTATCCATTTTCTAATGTTACAGCCCAAAAATTTGGCAAACACTTTGAAATGATGCCACCTTCAATACTGTTGTCTGCTCAAACAATATGATCTATTTCCTGGAAAATATTCTGAACTTCTAATGAGGATTGAAAACAAACCCAAACCAAACTCCATTTATTTCATAGAACGGTCATGGTTCCAACAATCTCCCCCTTTGGGTTAGTTTGAAATCACCAGATAAACTCAATAAAGCACCAGCTACAAGAAAATCTGGAACGCAAGAATCAAGTCATCCAACACACTAAGTCTATGTGAGAAATGCTCGGTGTAGAAAATAAGAGGGGAAGCATGAATTGGGATCTTGGGTTTTGGAATACATAAAGACACCACCCAAGCTATTATTTTACTATTCCATAAAAGCATTACATATCCTGAATTTATTCATTCTCCTCCTAACACCAAATTCTCATCATTCTATAGAAGCATTACATGTTCATTACATGTATATATCCTGAATCCAGAATTTATATCCTTCTCCCCATTAAAAATTAACAGAAATACTGATAAATGTTCATTGAATAGCTCAAAACACCCCTGGATAGTATCTCCCACATGAACCATTTTATTCACATCTTTTTTAACTTTTTCCTAGATAAAGTGATATCTGATTTCAATATGTTTTGTATAGGAATGTTGAACATGATTATTTGTAAAATCAATTGTGCTCTTGTTATCACAGTAAATCACCATTGGTTGTTTCACCTCATCACTAATATCTGTCAGTTTTTGCTTCATCCATAGTAGTTGATTGCATTCCTTTGTAGTAGAGATATACTCAGCTTCAGTAGTACTAAGAGAAGTACATTATTGTTTTTTACTCAACCATATAACACATTTCTTCCCAATATAAAATGATCCACCACTAGTGTAATTTTTGTCCACTACATCTCCAGCCTAGTCGGCATTGGAAAACACTGATAATTCCCTATCCCTTACTGTAGTAAATTATAACCCATAATTATGAGTACCTTGAATGTACATCATGATTCTTTTTAATACTATCATATGTTCTTCCTTCGGATTACTCTGTAATCAGGCTGCTAAGAAAGTTGCAAAGACAATATTAGGCAGTGTCACCATTATGTATAGTAAGCTTCCAATTATCCTCTTGTACATGGTGGGATCTACAGAGGTCCCATCCTCATTCTTTCTAGGTTTGGTTCCAACTAAAATCAGAGTTGACATTGGTTTGGAGTCATGCATATTAAATTTCTTAATTAGCACTCTTGCATACTTTTCTTGAGAAATGAAAGTGTAATCCTTCTTTTGAATCACCTAAAACCCCATGAAATATGTGAGCTCCCCAATCATTGACATTTAAAATTCATATTTCATGTGATTAAAGAATTCATCCACTTATCCATGCCTGCTTCCACCGAAAATTATGTCATCCACATATACCAATTCCCTGAACTGATCATTCTGAGAATTCTTCACATAGAGGTTGTGATCCACTCCTCCTATTTTGAATTCAATATTCCTTAGATAGGAATCTAAACTAGAGTGCCACACCAGTGGTGTCTATTTCAATCCATAGAGTGATTTCTTTAGTTTTCAAACCTTTTTTTCATTAGTACTAAGAAGAAAACTCACTGGTTGTTCGACGTAGACTTCTTCTTCCAGAACACCCTTCAAGAATGTAGTATTTACATCCATTTGATATACTTTACATCCTATTTGGATTTCCATGGAAATAAAAAGACTGATTGACACCAGTCTAGCCACTAGGGAAAGGTTTCTTCAATATTGAAACCTTTAATATGGGAATACCCTTTACATACAAGTTGTTCCTTGTTTCTGATAACAATTCCATGCTCATCAAACTTGTTCTTGAAAATACATGTTGGACCAAACACAATGTGACCTTTAGGTATGTTGACTAGATCCCATGCCTGATTCATGTCAATCCGATATAACTCTTCATTCATGAATTTCAAATATGATTCATCCTTTGAAGCTTCTTCAAATGAGAATAGTTACACCACAGATAATAATGAAAATTATGCATTATTCTTCATTATCTTTATTTGTGTGGGTGCACTCTTGTCCCTAATTATGTTAGATGGATCAATCTCACCTATTAAATTTTTCCTATGACGTTCAGTAAAATTATCTCCAGCTATGGTTTCTACTTCAGATTCTTCTTTTGAGTCAACATCACGATGTGAATCCGGAGAGTTTTGTACACCTTCCTCTATTTTGGTATTTTCAATTTCTCCATGTTCACATTCTTCCTAATCATCTATCTCATCTGCATAGGAATTCCTTGAAGCATTCGTGGTTTTTTATTCAATGAACTTAACATTATTTGTTTCCACAATACTTCCCAATAGCTTATTGAGACAATTATAATATTTTCTATTCATTGGATATCCGAGGAATATTCCTTCATCTGCATTGTCTCCATACTTCCCTTGATTCTCTTCTTTGTTTCGGATGAAAATTTTACTTCCAAAAACACAAATGTATTTCAATGAAGGATTCCTTCCATGCCATAATTCATATGGTGTCTTCATTTCTCCCATATAAATCCCTATTTGATTTGGAATTTGCAATGTATATTCAATAGCTTATTTCCATAAATGGTGAGAGATACAACTCTCAATCAGTATAGTCCTGGCCATGTTGTTGACCTATCGATTCTGGCACTCAATAACTCCATTTTTCTATGGAGTTCTCATAGAAGCTAACTCATGTCATATTCGATGTTTTTCAGGTAATTCTAAAACTCAATGGACATGTATTCTCCTCCATTGTCAGATTGTAGGAATTTGATTGTTCATCCAGTATCATTCTTGGAAATTCCCAGATAAGTTTTCATGCAATCAAGTACTTTACACTTCCTATGAATAACCATTATACAATCCATTCTACTATAATAATCAATGAAAAGGATGAAGTACCTCTCTCCATGAGTTCTAACAATGTTTATTAGGACACAAATGTCTATATAGATGAGATCAAGAAGGTGTGATTCACTTTTCTTCTTTGGCCAATATGAACTACAAACTTGCTTCCCCCGTATGCAAGAATCACAAGTATTTTCCTATTCACATTTCAGAATGGGGATATCCATTACTATCTTCAGTTTATATATTTTTTCCATGTCTTGTTGTTTAATGTTCCCAAGAATTCGATGCCATATGTTGTTTTCTTCTTCAACGGATATATAACAATAGTTCTCTTTACTTTCAACCTGATATAAATTTCCATCATTTCTATAGCCTTTCATGAGATAATTCCATGTTTTTCCCTTTATAGTGTAGCCTTTTTGATTGAAATTTACTATGATCCCTGAGTTAGAGAGTTTACTCACACTGAGGAGATTGTGATGTAGACCTTCCATATAAAGAACTTCAGTCTTCTTTATCTATCCATTGGACAGTGCAGTATTTCCACTGCCTTTAATCTGCAAATCACCATCATTACCAAAACTCACTATTCCTTCAACCTTCTTCTTAATGTTCATTAAAAGGTTAGCATTTCGTGTCATATGGGATGCACATCCACTATCAAGAATCTAGGTGCTTCCTCTTTTTTTAGATTTGAGATATACTTCTGTAAGATTAGATTTCTCAATTTTATTCTTCTCTTTCCATAAAATATTGGATTGAGCGAAGTTAACTGATGGCCTTCCAATTATTTTTCCACATAATAAGATTCTTCATACACATGATCATCTTCCAGTGGAGAAAACCTATTTGTGAGGACAACACAGTCAGGGGGGTTGATTATTGACCCATCTCTGAGAGTTGTATGAATTTATCATGTCACACATCTTCTTGAAATATATAGATTTATGGACAAAGATAGAAAAGTAAAATATTTATCCATAGAAACTATTTTTTTCATTAAGATGTAGGATATGAAATCGGTCTCCTTTGTTGACTTCCCATATCTTCCCTATTTAATATCTCCTTTCCTCTTCACAATATGACATTGTATGGCCCAGATAGCCGCATAACTGAAACTTCATGAGAGGAAATGTATTCTCACTTATATTTCTCCTCATTCCTTCCTTCTTGGGAAAATAGTTGGAATACCTATCATTTCTGAAAGTTTGGGGATAATATTCATTTCACCTTTTAGTTTGGATTGAGGGTTTCTTTTTTCAGGACATTCAACATGTCCAACTTTCATCTTGTCTTTCTTTTGTCTCACCTTACTTTCAGCAGTTGATGTCTTTGCTTCACAACTGATTCCATTGTTTCTTATGCAAGTATGTCTTTGATCACTCGATATTTTTTCAACCCCATCTGATCCACGCTTGGATCTTACCAGTAATTCTTCATATGAGAATCTTCCAAAATGAATTTTCTTCTTTCCTCTTTTTTGGTTGATTGACACTCAAGTTTACTCCTTAGAGTAAGAACTTTTTCCTCAAGACCCTCAATAGTCTTAGACTTCTCTTCTAGTTTGGACATAATCTCATTCATGAAATTTTCTTATTCTTAAATTCTAAAATTTAGTTATACCTCTTCATCTGTGCTTTCAAGTATTGAAGACTGAACTATCACTAGTTCTTCTAGTCATTCAATTTTAGCTTCATGATCATCAATATTTTGATGATTCTTCCAACATTTAATTCCACTTATTGGATCTCTTACATTTATTCTCAAGATTATAAAATGAATACCTAATTTTGAACTTGGGATCACCATTAATAGTCACATGATTATCTCTGTCTTTATTAATTGAAGGTTTTGACTATTCAATGGTAGCTTTCATGGAAGTACAATTTCCTATTTTAAATTCTGGTTCTTCTTCTTCATAGAGTTCAACATCATCATCTTCCTCTTCAGAGAAAAAAATCTTCTTCTGTACTTTATTTCCAAATTTGAAGTCTCCATTTATGAAAAACCTTTTTCAAGGATTCTCAATGTCTTTCGCTTCACTCTCTTAATCATCGAACATTCTTTGGAACTGAGAGACAATGTGCCCAACTCTTCCACAAATATAACATGCCATATGTAACTTACCATTAAATTTACCTTTTCCCTTCTTAACCATCATAGAAATGAGGGAAAGAATTTACTTTTCCGCACAATCTTCACCACCACTATCTCCTGAAATTTTCAGTTTTTCCAAGGCTTTGAACGCCATTTCCATGCTAACACGAGTCGTAGCATCTTATGGTTTGACTCTCATCTCACATACCACTAGACTACTTAGCAGATCATCTATAGATAGTTTAAATATATCTATTTCTTCAAGGGATGAGACATTTTCATTGTACATAGGCATAAGTCTTCTCAAGATTTTCTTTATGATATCAATGTCTTTGATTTCCTCTCCAAGACCTAAAATTTATCCCACTTCTTCAGTAATTCAGTTGAAGAAGGAATCTTCATTCCCATTTGGATGAATCTTCAGATCGTCGAACCTGTTGTGAAGGACATAAAGTTGTCCATACTTCCCTTTTCTATATCCTTCATAAGTAATTTTAGGTTTAACCCACATAGACTTTTCTAATGTGCAAATCATCACCTTTAGATAGATTTTATTAGGAAGAGGCGCAATGAGATCATTCTGAGCTTTAGAATCTACATCAAGAACTTTCCTATCTATATTAGTCATAACAATCCTTGTTGGATAAATAACTTGTATTCTATAAATATTAGCAAAGAGGAATTCCATTCCAAGGGATATTAGATGGTATCTCATTATGTAATTCCGAATCTGAAAATTACTTCCAACGAAGAGAGGGATTCCTCTTGCATTGGGTGCATTCTCCATGATGGAAAAGGAAAGATCTTACAGCAGTAACCTTTAACCACCCTCTGATACCACTTTTAGGACCTCGAGGCACCCTTAGATTGGAGGGGTGAATCTGGGTGTCAAAATTTTCTTTTAAAACACAGATCTTGTTCCCATGATTATAGGAACTCATTAAACCTGTACAACTGATGAAAATAGAAAGCAAACAATCACATGCATATAGACCACACAACACTTTTACATGGTTCACCACTAAGAGATACGTCTAAGGAGCATATACTAATAGTTTTTTAGTCTAACCTAAATACACTAATCTTCAAAAGTTTTGGACTAAAAAGTTAGGTCACAATCACTTTGTTCAAAGAAAACTGCCTTTAAAAAGGTTTAGGGAAAGCTCACTACGTCCCTCAGATCACTTACGTTGACTCCATATAGCTCACTACCTTGCGAGAAGTCTAACTCAATTATCAAACATGAATGTCGATTCAATATATTTTCATTTTAGTCTTTGTCTCTATTAAACACAAGTCACTACTTGTATCAAAGTCCTAAATTGATGCACTTGAAAGCACCAAACCAACGAACCAAATATTCAGAACATGTATACAGGCAACACTGACAATTGCATGCAACACTTACCTAGTGCACACAAGATATTATGTTTTTTGCATAAGATGTGCTTTTCGCATGGAAACCATTTCATGAAAAAACAACCTTTAACTGAAACTTTTATCTTTTTCGTGCAACTTTAACTTTTGTGCGCAACCTTAACTTTTCTTCACAACCATAAATTTTTCATGCAACTTTATTTTCATGCAACTTTTACGTGCATTAGAACTCAAAACCAACCATGTCACCTATTATTTAACTTTTTCGTGCAACTCCCTCTTCATCGTTGCCGAATGATGTTGGTCACCTATTATTTATTGGTGTCGCTGACCCCCACGTGCAAAACCAATCATGTCATGCAAAACCTCTCATTCTGCATGTAATTCTTTTCACACAGGAACCTTTTTCTGCGCAGAACTCGAGATTTTTCACGCAGATCATGCCTGTGCCATTTTTCTACGTTCTGATACCAAAACATGCCTTGCGTGCAAGTTTAAAAAACACCTACAATCTTGCACACAACATCCCTTTCCAAACACTAATTTCTCCATTTTCCTATTTTTAGGCCTAAAAAATTTGCAAACCCTGGGAAATGATGCCTCCTTCAATAATGTTGTCAGCTCGAACTGTATGATCCCTCTCATGGAGAAAATTATAAACTTCCAATGTGGATTGAAAACAAACACAAAAAACTCCATTTCTTTTATATAAAATTCATGGTTCCAAAATATATTTAGGTTTTACAGAGTATCAATAGTTCGTATATAATAGATAACTTTGATACATGAATTAAATCCATGAAAATTTCAGATGTGAGACCATTAAAAATTCTTGAAATTTGAATAATTGGTGAAGATTGAGTGGGAGAATCATAAGTTTATGGCACAAAATTATGATATCATAAGTTCAAGTACCGATGGAAAGAGTAGAGACAACTAGTTTACTTTAGCCAATTCATTAGATAAGATCAACCAAATTCTAGGGACTGGTTTAAAGATATGGATATGACAAGAATATTATACTCCCCAAAATGTAGGTGAACCTAAAAAAAGAGGATGATGCTTCAATTATTGATTTTAAGAAGTGAGTGTCAACCGTGAATGAGATGATAAACTCATTAAAGTTCAAAAAAATTTGGGATATCATTAAACTATAAGAGGGTAAAAAGTCACTTGAGAATAATTTGGATTACTAGATCAATGAATAGGACAATCAAAATAAGAGATACAAAGCACGAATTTTCATGACCCGTCCCAGTGGGGCCCGTTCCATGACTCCCCAAGTCTACCACCAATAGGCCAGGGGCTGGTGACTAGCACCGAGTGGGCATATTGCTATCATGGAAGGCACTGCCTAAGTTTCTGTACACACACAAACATTTCCAATCCCACAAATGCTAAAAAGTAAAACCCACTAAGGAAAAAAATTCATGCATACAACTAAACCCAACCAACATAGTACTTCGTAAAGTAAAGTACTGAAATTAAACTGGGCCATAATACAAGCCCACCAAAACAAGAGTCTGAAAACTGAAAAGTGCAACCTGTAAATACAAAAAGGTACTGGGAATGTTGCTCATAGACATAGGAACACCTCAGCCTGTAGGGAAATCAGAAATCTCAGTCTTGTCCTGGTCGGCCTTGGACTCTGTCAAAAGGATGCTCGTCTACACAAGACACGACACGTGCGGGCAAATCCCGTGCAGGGGTGAGTATAATAATACTCAGTAGAGGACCTTGAAAACCAAAAAACAGTACACAAAGTAAAGGTACAGTCAACTATTCACAATATATATTTATAAAACATATAGCAAGAGAAACATAAACTAGATATATTCAAAACTCAGACTGGTGGTCTTAAAGACAAGTTGTACAACCGCATACATCAGCTAAGGATTCAGTTTGAAGATTCCGCAAAGCACTCGTTTCGAGAGAACTCACTCTACGAGTCTGATAGCTCTGATTATGTCCATCTAAGAATTACTATTCGTCGGGAAACATCACGAGAGGGAGTTACACTCATTACAGGAGACACACTCTTGAGTGGGAAGATTACGATAGATAGATGCACTCATTACGGGAGACACAATCCTAAGTGGGAAAGATCATGATACACAGATGAGGATCACTGCCAGGGCCATGGAAGATACCAAAACTCATCTAGAATTCACCTACTAGGTAGAAGATCTATGCCCGGTGGAGCTGGTCACGTCGATGCGTGCCTCTACCTAGGGTCAAGAATGGATAGAGGATCTCGATCCGTGCCTCTCAGATGGATGTATAAATCTATCACAGAAAGTCCTACTGAAGGGATCATACTCATGTAGAAGGACATGATGCCTGACTTTCAGGGGATGATAAGAAGGTGCACTAACCTAAATAAAACATTTCCAAGATACGGTGGACTAGAGGACCGTGCCATTTTCCAAAAAGTACACGACATGTAGAAAAGTTACACGTCGTGTCGTCTGACCCCAGGTACTGCCCGTGTACAACGACCTGTGTCGTGAGGTTGGTCGTGTAGAAAAGTTAGTAAATGGCGTGTAGTGCTATGTACACGTCGTGTCGGAGTGGATGGGGTGGGCTCTGTGTATGCTGGCCATGTGCCCGCACACAGTCTTCTACCCGTGTACTTCAACCTGTGTGATCGGTACATGGGGTGACCCGCATTACTGGCCTCGCCAGGCCATGTAATGGAGTACATGTCGTGTACCCCATCCCGTGTCCATATACCCCTGGATACATGTCGAGTCCCACATTTCCACCTCTACAATGCTGCATAGAGAGTACACACCGTGTAGCTCATCCCATGTCTGTGTACTTCGCAAAATACACGCCGAGCTTTATGGAAATTCAAACACGTCGTGTGACCAGGTTCACACACCGTGTGATTCCTATCTGACCCCAAAACCCTAGCTGCTATGTATAGTACAATACGACGAGTTCTTTGGAATTACACGCCGTGTATTCTGGAAGTTTCTAGAATCGCGGACTTCCGCCCGCCGCACCTCAATGCTGCCCCGATCATCGATGCAGCCATCCGATCGCTACACAACTACATATTCCAGGTCTCATTGACGTCTCTATGTCATATCCACTATTTTTGAACTTCCGATCGGCTCCTAAAACGTGTAACAATCCACCTGTGTGAAGAACACTCGAAGAATGACCCTTCCTGATCCGGTCCGATTCGTCGTCCACTATCATCATCGGACCTCTGCAAGGTCGTTGTGGTGTCGAACCTTCAATTTGGGATCGTTTTGTCGCAAAACAGATGTACAACGATCCATTATTCTTTTCCCCATGAAGAATGTGATGAACATACAAAGGAAAGATAAATGGGAAGAAATCCAATAAAACAAATCGAGGACCGAACCTCCTCCGTCGTTCGTCGCAACGTTGATTTGCTCTTGTTAGTGGGATCAAACAGACCAGAATCCAAAAATATTATATCATAGATTAATCCCCTAAATTATCCCAATGAAACCCTCCCACAAGAACGTATGAATCCACGGATCAACTTGTTTATGGTTGATCCGGGTTCGTCGTTTAAATCAAAAACAGGGAAAAGAAAATTAAATCACAAAACCCTACCTCAACAGGGATCGATCACTGAAGAAGAGGTCGTTATGTCGTCATTGTCAGGATCCTTCAACTTCGTTGGCACAGTGATTCTCAACTTTGATTCTTCGTCATTCGTCGCCGAGAGTTATCTCCAAAGATCCAAGGATTCTTCAGAGTTTCTCTCCATCTTCTGCCAATGAGCAATGTTTGATTAACCTATAAAAAGGGAAATGTATTTGACATCCCATTACATTCTGGAATTTATGAATTAGCATTGCTGTTTATGAGTAATTATTACATGACATTAATTAAATAAACAGCTACTCCGTCGTCGCGCTGCAGCGAATGTTTCCATATAAAATAAAATAAACATAGCGAATTTATTTTAATTTTTTTTACTAAAAACGTCCAAAAATTAACTTTTTCCCTCAACCCACACAGGTCAAGGTTATACTCGTTATTAGGTAAAGTTTTCTTCTTGGATGCAATAGTGCCCTCAGATTTTTAATCTAGGCATTTGTTTGGAAACTGCCACAACCACACACATATGCTGACTCACATAACAAAAAAAGTTCAAACCACCATTCTGGGCTCACTGGGCCTCGAAATGATGTGCCGTCTTCGCACCTGGTCTTGAAATAATTCCATATAATATTTAAAAATAATAAACAGAAAATCCAAGACATTAAATTCTCCCCACCTTGGGGCTTTATGTCCCCGAAAATCCAAAACAAAGGCAACTAAAAAAGATGTGGGTACTATGCATGGATCTAGGCCTCCCGCTCCCACGTGCTCTCCGGAAGATTCCCATGCTGCCACCAGACGCGCACTAGGGGAATTGTTCACCCACGAAGGATCCTCTCCTACCAATCCTTGATCTCCACCGGGTACATAACAATGGTCACTCCATCCCCGATGTCCAGCTCGCCCTAGTCGATGACATGCGATGGGTCATGCACATACATCCTCAGCTGCGACACATGGAAGAAATCATGTACCCAATGAAACTGTGGCTATAGAGCCAGGCGGTACACCACCTTGCCAACTCTGTATAGTATCTGGAAATGTCCAATGAACCTCGGAGATAGCTTGTCGCCCCGTCCAAATCTCTGTAAACCTCGTCGAGGTGACACCCGAAGAAAGACGTGGTCTCCCTCTTCGAACTCCAGAGGCCTCCGTCATCTGTCAGCATAAGTCTTCTGTTGGCTCTGTGCAGTCTTCATCCGCTGTCGAATGATCTGAACCTTCTCAGTGGTAGCTCACACCAACTCTGGACCCATGAGTGTCGACTCTCTGGGGTCGGTCCAGAAAAGCGGTGACCGGAAGGGTCTTCCATACAAGGCCTCGAATGGTGCCATGCCAATAGTGGAGTGGTAGCTATTGTTGTACACAAACTCCACCAGTGGTAGGTGGTCCTCCCAAATACGACCAAATTCCAAGACTCCGGCTCGCAACCAATCCTCCAAAACCTGAATGGTCCTCTCTGTCTGACCATCTGTCTGGGGATGAAATGCTATGCTTAAGCATAGATGAGTCCCAAAATAATCCTACAATCCCTTCCTCAACAAGGTTGTGAAATAGGCAACTTGGTCTGAGACTATTGTTGAGGGGAAACCATGAAGCCGAACTATGTCCTATACTTAGAGGTTCCCCAGACTCTCTATGGAACTCTACTCCCGGAAATCTAGGAAGTGGGCCGACTTGGTGAGTCGGTCAACAATAACCCAAAATGGAATCATGCCCCTTGGACATACAAGGTAATAATGTTATGAAGTCCATTGATATCCCATCCCAGTTCCACTCTGGAACTTCTTGGGGGTGAGCTAATCCTGCTGGAACTTGGTGCTCAGCCTTCATCTACTGGCATGTGAGGCATCGGGAAATGAACTCTACTACTACCTTCTTCATGTCCAACCACCAGAACTATCATCAGAGATCCTGGTACATCTTTGCCACTCCATAATTTACCACCAAAGGGGATGTATGAAACTCCCCCAGGACCTCTTCCCGCAACTCCACTAGTACAACAGTGAGTCCTCTGAAATAAAGTACGTGCTCCCCACATTGAGAATATCCATCAGGAGCATGTCCTATGGATAACTGAGCACGTAAAGCTTCACAGTCGACATCCCCAAGCTGGGCCTCCCTAACTCGCTGCAAGAGTGGAGGGGTGATAACCATCGACTGTAGGTAAGCTGCATCCTCTCTATCCACGAAGGACATCTACAACGTGGTTAACCGCTTTGTCGCCTCACTCAATAGTTGTGAGGTCGACCTTATTCTAAGAGAATCCACCACCTTGTTCCCCTTCCTAAGAGTATCGATGATATCAAAATCATAGTCTTGGAGGAACTCTAGCCAACGCCTCTATCTCAGATTTAGATCTTTCTACGAAAAGATGTACCTGAGGCTCCTATGGTCAGAGTAGGTGATAAACTGCTCGCCCATAAGGTAGTGTCACCACATCTTCAATGAGAAGACTACCTCTTCCAACTCGAGATCATGGGTATCATAGTTCTACTCATGTGGCCTAAGCTGGCATGAACCATAAGAAATAACTTCCTGCCTCTACATGAGGACACATCCAAGCCCGGTCCCTGATGCGTCACAGAAAACTATGTACTCGACACCCTCCTTCAGAAATCTCAAGACTGGGGTTCTCATCAAACTCTGTCTCAACTGCTCGAAAGCTAGATGGAACTTCTCCATCCATACGAAGGGTTTCCCTTTCCTGGTCAAGTCTGTCATCGATGCTGATATTCGGTAGAAGTCAGGAATGAATCTCCAGTAATATCCTACCAACCCAAGGAAGCTCCACACCTCCATCATGCTCCGAGGTGGCTCCCATGCTAACACAACCTCCACCTTGGCTGGGTCTACAGCTACTCCGTCTTATGATATGAGATGTCCCGGAATGTGGACCTCCTGAATCCAGAACTAGAATTTTGAGAGCTTCACATAAAGCTGGTGCTTCCGAAGTACTTCCAGAACAATTCATAGGTGTCTCGCGTGCTCCTCCTCTGACGTCGAGTACACAAGGATTTCATTGATGAAGACCACTACGAAACGGTCAGTGTATAGCTGGATGATCTGGTTCATCAATCCCATAAACACTACAGGGGCATTCGTCACGCCGAAAGGCATCACCATGTACTCATACTGACCATAACTGCATCTGAAAGTCGTCTTCGGTATATCCTCGTCCCGTACCCATAACTGGTGATAGCCTGACCGAAGTTCAACCTTCGAGAACCATTGTGCCCCTCTCAGCTAATAGAATTGGTCGTTGATTCTCAGCAGTGGGTACTTATTATTCACCGTCACCTGGTTCAGGCACCGGTAATCCATGAAAATCTCAGACTTTCGTATGACTTCTTGGAAAACAAGACTGGGGCCACCCAGGGTTAAACACTGGGTCTCACAAAACCCTTTTCCTACAAATTATCCAACTGCACCCTCATCTTGTGAAGATTTGAAGGAGTCTTCTGATATGCTGATGAGGAAATCCGTGCTGTCCCGGGGTGTAATTCAATGCAGAAGTTGATTTCCTGGTGGGGAGGTAATCCTAGAAAATCTATAGGAAATGCATCCTCGTACTCCGCCACTACTACTGGGAACTGATAGCTCACAACATCTACTGATCTATGGGTAATTCTATCCATCTCATGAGTGATTGGAAACAACCCCTATGCATGAGCCCATTCTATGCTGCCTGGGACTCCTTTTCTCCGAAAACGTTAAACCTCATCCCATCATGGCAGACACACCACACTCTTTGCCTAAAACAGTCAATATGGGCATGGACCGAAGATAACTAATCCATACCGAGAATGACGTCATAAGGCCTCGATGCCACCACCAAGAGGTTACAACCAAAACTCTCACCTCCAACAGTAAGATCACACTGTCTGCAAAGGTGTGTGATCGTCGAGTCTCCTCCCGTAGGTGTCTCCAAGTGTAAGGATTGATTCAACAGTTCTACTAGAGTCTCGAGATTTCGTACAAGACATGTGGCTGTGAAGGAATGACTAGCACTTATGTCTATAATTACATCATCTAAGGTGGAAAAGACACAGATCATACCACGAATCATCCCTGAAGTCCCTAGGTCGTACGCCTCGACCACATACAGTTGTCCCCGTCCCTGTATCCCAGCTCCCTGAGCTTGGTACAGACCTCTTGGGGGTGGTGGTGGAAGTAAGTCGAAGCATCTTCCACCACCCACAGCTCTCTCTACTCTTCTGCCACGTCCGCTGCCTGGCGGATCTGTCTGCTCAATTCTCTACCACTACTTTAGTGGTCCATCCACCACTTCCTTATCAGCAGATCAACGGGTCAGTCAATCTCTAGAGAGATGTCCCCTACCTTCGCACGCATATCATTACTTCTCCCTAGGATGACTGGATCCAGCCTGTGATCCCTAGACTATCAATCCTCTGTCCTGGGTTCTCCTATGACGTTTCACACATTCAGATCCCTATGCCTAATGTCGGCTCCCTACTGCCGGGGTCTCCGCACCTGTATGCCCACTGCTGACTACCGTCGGCTATCTCTGCTCCGCCAAGAAGCTCTCGATCACCAAGGCTCACCTGAGCACTCTAGAATAAGTCTAAATGCATAGAGGAATGACACTAGCTTAGATGTCTCATCGTAGACCTCACTCTAAGGTCCGAGATCTGAAGTAATGATCCCTGACCATATCCATCGAGTACCGGGTGAGGTTGCTGAACCTCGATGAATAGTTAGATACCATCAAACTACCCTAATGGAGCTGAAGAAACTCCTGGATGCGCACATATCTCTGCATAACCAGAAAGAACTCCTCCCTGAAGAGTCGCTCGAGCTCTATCCACGAAAGTGTCTCCTCGTCGTGAGTCCATGTTGTCAGAATTCACCATCGTCCCACCGAACCTTGAAGAAGGCTCACTCTTAGGATCACCATCTAGTCTGCTGGTGTCCTCACTAGATGAAAAACTATGGTCACCGCCTCAAACCAGTCCTCAGCTGCTTGAGGGTTGGGCTCGACTCAGAACCTGAGGGGTCTCTGTCTCTGGAACTAATGGGGCGCGCTCAGCCTACGCCCCTCGTTGGTCACTACTGCAGGTACCACAGGCTGCTCCACTGGTGGGGGTATAGCAAGTGCACCACCTAGTGGAAACACCTAGGGAACTTGTCCCTATATCGAAGCCTCGTCACTAAGGGGGTCATCCTCGTGAGCGTGCTATTGAATCCTAGCAGGTATGCATCGCGGAGGAATCCTGTAATGAAACAAGATGTACCATGGTCAATGAGTATATCTGGATAGCTGACAGAAAGGATATGGAAAACACAACCCATTCCTATATGATGCATGTTCCATTATTTTACTTCCCCTCAACCAGTGTTTTTGTGTACCGAGTCGAAAATCAGGTTATCAGAGTCCTAGTGTATGGATATTTCAGCCACTACACCAACACTGGAGTCTCTGGCCTGAAATCCAAACTCAAAACACTTAACACTATTGCCCCAAACCAATCTCACAGACTCGTTGTCCTAAGGTAGAACCTACATACTCTGATACCACTATGTCATGACCCGTCCAAGTAGGGCCGCTCCTTGACTCCCCAATCCCACCTCCAATAGGCCAGGGGCTGGTGACTATCACCGAGTAGGCATATTTCTAACATGGGAGGCATTTCCTATGTACCTGTACACACAGAAACATCTCCAGGCCCAAAAATGCTGAAATGTAAAAACCACTACGGAGAAAAATGAATGCATACAACTAAACCCAACCAACAGAGTACAACGGAAAGTAATGTACTGGATGTAAACTAGGCCAGAATACAATCCCACCAAAACAAGAGTATGAAAACTGCGAAGTCCAACCTATAAACACAAAAAGGTACTGGGACTGTTACTCGTAGCTATAGGAATACCGCGTCCTATAGGGAACTCAGAAAGCTAGGTCATGTCCTGGTATTCTCTGGACTCTGTCAAAAGGCTGCTCGTCAGCAAAAGACATGACATGTACGGGAAAATCCCATGCAGGGGTGAGTATAACAATACTTAGTAGAGGACCCCGAAAACCACAAAGCTGTGCACGAAGTAAAGGTACAGACATCTATACACAATATTTGTCTACAGAACATGTAGCAAGATAAACATAAACCAAATATACTCAAAACCCAGACCCAAGGTCTTAGAGAAAAGTTTCACAACCGCATACTTCCGCTAAGGATTCAGTTCGAAGATTCCATAAAGCACTCGTTTCGGGAGAACTCACTCCCCGAGTCTAATAGCTCTGATGATGTTTGTCTGAAAAGTACGGTTCATCAGGAAATGTCACGAGAGGTAGTTACAATCATTACGGGAGACACAATCCTGAGTGGGAAGATTATGATAGATATATGCACTCATTACGGGAGACACAATCTTGAGTGGGAAAGATCATGATACACAGATGAGAATCACTTCAAGGGCCACAGAGGATACCCTGACTCATCCGGAATTCACCTTCTAGGTAGAGGATCGATGCCCAGTGGAGTTGGTCATGTCGATGCCTGACTCTAACTTGGGACAAGAATGGATAGAGGATCTTGATCTGGGCCTCTCAGACGGATGTATGACTCTATCACAAAAAGTCCTGCTGAAGGGATCATAATCTTATAGAAGGAAATGATGCTAGACCTTTATGGGGATGATAAGAAGGGGAACTAACCCAAATGAAACATTTCCAAGCTAATTTTGACAAGAGGACCATTCCATTTTCCAAAAAGTACACGGCATGTAGAAAAGTTACACGTCATGTCTTCTGACCCCGGGTACTGCCCATGTACAACGGCCCGTGTCGTGAGGATGGTTGTGTATAAAAGTTAGTACATGGAGTGTATTACTGTGTACACACTATGTCCGAGTGACTAGGGTCGGCTTCGTGTACGCTGGCCATGTGCCCGTACACGGTCTTCAACCCATGTACTCCAACCCATGTGATCAGTACATGGGGTGACCCGCGTTACTGGAATCACCTGACCATGTGATGGAGTACACGCCGTGTACCCCATCCTATGTTTTTGAACCCCCGGGATACACGCCATGTCTAGCGTAGCGGCCTTTTACAATCTACGTAGAGAGTACACGCCGTGTTTTGAAGCCGTGTAGCTCATCCCGTGTCTATGTACTTCCCAAAATACACGCCGAGCTTTGAGGAAATTCCAACACACCGTGAGACCAGGGTCACACACCGTGTGATTCCTATCTAACCCCCGAAACCCAATCTACCACTGCCAATACTACACGATGTGTTCTTCATAAGTACACACTGTGCATTCTGGAAAATTTCAAAATTGCAGACTTTCACCCGTCGTGACTCTGTGCTGCCCAAATCGTCGATCCGGCTATCCAATCGCCATGAAAATCTAGATTCCAGGTCACCCCGATGTCCCAAAGTCATCTACATTGTATTAGGACCACCGAACGGATCCGAAAACATGTAAATATCCTCCCGTGCAAAGAACACTCAAAGCACAACCCTTCCCAATCTGGTCTGATTCGTCGTCCGCTATCGTCGTCTCACCTCTACAAGGTCGTTATGGTATCGAACCTTCAATTTGGGATCATTGCATTGCAAAATAGATGTGCAATGATCTTTTTTTCCTCACCCCACGAAGAACGTGAATAACTCACAAAGAAAAGAAAAAGGGGAAGAAATCCAATAAAACAAATCGAGGAATGAACCTCCGCCATCGTTCGTCACGGCGTTGATCCACTCCCATTAGTAGGATCAAACAGAGGAGAATAAAAAACATTTTATCATAGATTAATCCCCCGAATCATCCCAATTAAACCCTCTCACAATAACTTATGAATACGCGGATCAACTTGTTCGTGGTTGATCCGCGTTTGTCATTTAAATCAAAAATGGGGAAAATAAAATTAAATCACAAACCCCCACCTCAACAAGCATCAATTGCTGACGAAAAGGTCATGCTGCCATCATAATTTAGAACCTTCAATTTTATTGGTGTAGTGATTCTCAACTTTGATTCGTTGTTATTCGTCGCCGAGAGTTCTCTCCAAAGCACCAGGGATACTTTAGAGTTTCTCTCCAGCTTCTGCCAATGAGAAATGTTTGATTAACCCATAAAAAGGGAAAAATATTTGACATCCCATTATGCTGTGGCCTTAATGAGTCTGTGTTTCTGTTTCTGAGTCATTATGACATAAAATTAATTAATGAAACAACTACCCACGTCGCCACGCTGTAGAAGATGTTTCCATATAAAATAAAATAAACATAGTGAATTTATTTTATTTTGTTTTACTAAAAACGTCTAAAAATTAACTTTTTCCCTTGACCTGCACTGGTCAAGGTTAGACTCATTCTTAGGTAAAGTCATCATCCCGGACACAAAGGTGCCCTCCTACATTTAATCCGGGACTCCATTTGGAAACTTCTACAATCGCACATATATGCCGACTCACTTAACATAAAAAGTTCAAACCACCATTCCGGGATCACTGGGCCTCAGAATGATGGACCTTTTTCACTCCTGGTCTTGAAATAATTCTATATAAGATTTAAAAATAATACACTAATAATCCGAGACATTACATGACTGGTAATGAAAGGGTTTCAATAGAACTAATGAGTATATTTCTTAGAAACATTCTCACCAATAGTTAAAAATTATACCATCTGAGTAGTGATAATGTTGTTTGCATCTGAAGATCTATTTCTAGAGTAGATGGATGTGAATATATATTTACTTTATAGTGATTTGGAGGAGTATATTTACATGGATTTACCAATAGGTTTACTAGAATTTGGGCATCCAAATTTGGTATGTAAATTTAGGAAAAATATCTAGAAGTTTAAGAAATCCATAGGATAATGGAATAAAAAATAATATTGATTCATGTTAAAGGGTTCAACAGGTAAATTCAATTAACTAATTTTACATGAAGCAATGGTAATATGTAACATTCATCATTTTACTTTTTCATGTGGATGAAATACTGATATTTGTACTGTATATTTAGAAAATACAAAAGTTAAAATGTGATTTTTCTAAAAAATTAATGATGAAAGATATTATAAGTTAGAGGAAGATTTTTGGGATGATTTTTGAGGGACATAGGCAAATCTGGACTTGGTTCCATCATGGAAAGATTATATTTATAAGATAATTGAAAGGTTTCATATAAATGGAAGGAATCCAACATCAACCCTTATGTTATCTAAGTCCTTGAATATAACAAAAGATGTTAATACCATATACTTGTAGAAAGTTCCATGTAAATCAGCAGTCATAAGTTTTATGTATATAATAATTTTCAGTAGACTAGAAATTTCCCATGTAGAAGGAGTTTTGAGTTAGTACAAAGAAAATCTAGGGAAAGGTCACTGGGAAGATGTGAAGTCTATCCTTTGAAATTTGAAAGGATCAGATGATAATGCTCTTTTATTTAGGGAATAATATCAATTAAAATAATTTTTGGACTTGGAATTCAATGGAAATCCAGATACTATAAAGAGTAAAATAGGTTTTGTGTTTATATACATACAATTGGTTGTTAGTTTTATGTCATGAATTTAGAATATCACTTGTTCGTGTACAATGAAATTAGAGTATACAACTATAATAAAATATGGGAGAGAAATGGTACGGTTACATAGATTACTATAGGTGCTTAGAAGGAGTCTAGAAGGGGAAGTGCATATCATGGTAGCCAAAGTGTTATTCAATTGGATATAAATATGGTGTTCCATGATAAGATAAATCATATTTATCTATTTTATAATTTCATCAGAAAATTTCTAGAGGAAAAGGAGGTAGATCTATAGAAGATAATATGAATCCATGATTGAGTAGACATATTCACCAAGGTGTAAGTTCATGGAAGCATGAGGTTTTATAGATCCCCAGTGGGAATTTTGTGAATGAAGGAATGAAGGAAAAGGGAATTTTTCTAGATGATATATATTGGAGCATTTGTGAGGTTTTCCCTCCAATAAGTATTCAAGTGGGATACTGTTGGGATATGAAGCCTTGTTCAGAGCATCAAATTTTTAGAGAACTAGAAGTTCAAACAATTAAATTACATTAAAAAAATCATTCAATGATAAGAAGATGGACTCATATATGAAGGTAGTGGAAATAGATATTCTCCCACTATAATAGGTCCATAGGATGTTTTAATCTACCAATGGTTCTATAATGAATCATGGGGACGTCTGGATGTTCAACGAAGATGATGGGTCACCAGGTTGGTAAATTTTCATAGGTGGTCATGTCTTTTGACTTGGGTTTTTAGTAGAGTTGGTTTAATTTATTTCATTGGTTGTGTCTAGTATTTAAGTATGTGGGACCTCTATTATAAAAAGAGGATTAACACAGAGTGATAATCCTACACATTTATTGGAGAGATAAGAAGTTTTTAAGGATTAAATGTTTTAGAAATCTATTTTTCAATAATACTCTTCTAGCCATAATAAAATTAAGCATCAGTTTGGTTTCCCCCATATACATAGAATAGAGTTTGAGTAACATTAAAAATTGTGTTCTTTCCATGATTTCATGAATTTTCATTTCATGTTTAACCATTGAATATATGTTTGGTACTTTGTTTTCTTGTACTGATGTGTGTGTTCATGGAATGCTCTATATTGTGAGTAGGGTTCAAAGAATACGTAATTTTGGTACACTTAATCAAGGGAGAAGTGTACTTTCATAGATTTTTTCCATCATACTATCACTACGTATGAATTTACAATGGATTCATCGATCATAATTATGATGTTCTATCAATAGTACAGGTGATCGGTTTTTCATTGCTTAGTTCATGGGTTTCTCCCAACACCAAACTCTTATCACTTTTTTTATAACCATGAATGAAAGGAAAGTGGTATAAACCATGACCATGCCTCATCAAAAAGAAACATGGTCTCCAACCATATGTTGGGAATAAATAGAGTGTAACCTAGGAACCCAAAACCGAGATAACTAACAATGGAAATCTCAATAAAAGAAAAACCAACACCATCTAGAGCATGAACCCAAATGGTTTAACGTCTGCCCTAGTACCCAAAAACAATAACCACATGTCCCCCATGTCTAGTCAATGAAAATTAAATCTCACCACAAGTCTCACCATATAAAACCCTCAAGAAACGTAAAAACCCCAAATAGTTAAAGACATAACCCAAATGTATCACAATCCACAAGAGAAAACTAAGAAGGAACATAACGAAACACACATGGACATGGAATAGCTCAAAAACCCATTTGATCAAAAACTCATAATAGATAGTCACCGAGGACCGGAAACATTTAAGGACTTTCTAAGAGGCATATTCAATCAACCCAAAATAGGAACCCAAATGAATTCTAATCCTAGTATTAAAAAACAAATGAAAAAAATCTCTTTTCAAAAACCCACAAACCCTAGATTTAAAACAAAATTTTTTCATAAGAATAATTTTTTTCCTTAAAATAAATTTTCAAATCCTCTATATGAATGGAAAAATATTTAAAACATAATAACTGATAATAATGCACATTTAAAAATAAAAAAACAAGTGATTATACTCCCAAAATAAATTTTAAAATATCAAAACATTTCTAAAATTCATTTTAAAACCCCTAAAACAAAATATCAAAGCATGAAATTCCTATCTAAAATATTTTTAAAAACATACATGTTTTCTTTTGAAATTATTTTATTGGTGTTAAATACTAAATCTATTCAAGTCCTTTTAATAGCACATCTTTATATATTTCCTCAAAAACTCTTTCACCATTATAATTCATGTTCCCTTATAATAATTCAACCAATCAAACCAAATCATATAAATACATATTCAAACCCCTTTATGATTTTGGGCCCACTCTCAAATTCCATTTTCATTGTACAAAAAACCCATTAAAAAGTTTTAGATCATGATATTTATTTTTTAAAAACCAATTTAAATTCCTAATCCTGATAGAATTTTAATCGAATAACACCAAGACACTAATAAGAATCCATTTGTTTCCACCAAATAGATTCAAAATAAAACCAAAAAAATAGAGGAACTTAATGGAATCCAAAATAAAATATTTCAAAGGGGACCAGTGATGGCATATGATTTGATCATAAGGATTAAAGGACCACACACCAACCATGATTCTTCTAGTTGGATATTCAGATGGCCATGGACACATCCCCACAATGTTTTTCAAGAAACGGGGAAAACTATGTGCCTCTAATCCTTTACCCCTATTAACCACTAATCAAGAAAATACATGAAATTAACTCATAAAACACATAAAAAAATAACATTGAGCTTAATTAAAATTGAAATAAATTAAAATTAAAACAATAATAAAGATCATAATCGAAATTCCAATAAATAAATCCCATTGTAACATTGGTTTCATCATGGGTGGTGGCGACCAATAACCTCCCAAGACCTACTTCCTGGCCTCTGATGATCTATCTCCCATCTACCGAACACCCCAAATAATAAGGGTAATTAAATAAAAAGTCCCTATTATGTACCTAGTCTGTGATACCATTGTTTCACTAACCTACCCAAGTTTTATATCTATTAAACCACCAAGTTTTCCCAAGGAAAGGCCCAAGTGAAATTCCCAGTCTCTTTAAGTTGTATTAAAGTAGTAGGGAATCATAAAAAACAATAGAAATTAAATTCTCAATAAAATAAATTAAACTGCTAGTGAAAGTTTTTACAAATATTTCATTATAACACAACCATATATTTGACACCTGTGAAAAATTAAATAAGAAAATATAAATTAAAATAAAGGACAAACGAAACTCACCCTCATCACCAACTCCCTCACAAGAAACAATCCAATTAATTCAAAATCCATAATTCCATATGCACAAACAACACCCATAAAATAAAAGAATAAAAACAAGGATGACTAATTAAGACAAACTAATAAATCAATAAAAGTTAAACTAATGTTCCTAACCAAGATTATCCATATGATTCAGGTTCACAGTCGATCCATGAACTCGAGACTTCCCTTGAAGTAGTAAGTAATAAGTGTCTATGAGGTGGAACTCATCATAATTAGTGTGTGAACCTATAAGATCCAATTGTTCTATAGACCCCAAGTGGTGTATGTATGGTGTCTTCTAAAAAATACAAAATAGGGGTTCACCGATTGTCCCATGCATTATATTTTAAAAAATAATCTAGAAATGTTAGTTTGAAAGACATTAATTTACAAATAGGTTTTTCTAAATATTGGGAAAATAAATCAACGAGATTTAACTTTTAAAACATCAATTTTACAAAAAAAATGTTTGAAAACTTATTTCAATGGAAAATTGTTTCTAAAAATATTATTAGTTAATTTTAAAAAGGGATATGTTTGAAACCAATAGCACTCAAATAAATCATCAATAATATAAGAATCACTAAACAGTAGAAGAGGTAAATGAGAGATAGTGAAAAAATTCCTAAGTAGTCATAAGTAGAATTGAGTATCGCTGAATAATCATGAAAACAAGGAATGCATTCAGTAAAATAATGGAAACAAAGATAAAGGGGTCCAATTCATAAAATATCAATTTTAAGAGAAACGAATATTAGAAAATCATAAATGTACTCAATTAATTCATGGTAACAAATCAAAATAATCATAGGGGTATAAAGCAAAGCAAGCGGGGGGAAATAATTAGATAATTAGTAATTTCAAATAGGATTAATTAGAGAAACACCCTAAGACCACTAAGGATATAACACTTAGAAATTATGCATCACCCTAGAGGTGGGTTTTGGGTTTATACTACATTAATAGCCAGATGGGGCACTATATAACTATGTCATTAACAGTTTTACTATTGGGAGAACCTATCCCATCCAGGTTAGCTAGCCGAAGTTCCCAGGGCTTTATAATAGGTTTAATATAAAAAGATAACCATTAAAAAACTACACATAATTAAGAAATAGATGAACAAGTTCATTTATAAAACATATTTCAAACCATTAACATGATCCATCTTAAAATAATTCCACAAACAACTCTTTCCTTATCAATCAAATCATGAGTAAAATAATTCAGTTTCTATAGATATCCAATTTATTTTTTAAAACATAACTATAATAATAATAATATCATTCATATATTCTTGTAAAAAATATATAATGGGACATTAATGTATACTTTAAAAACAAATGCTAAAAATACCCTTTGAAAACTTATTTTAAAAACATAATTCAAACAAAAAAATTTGAAAGATTAATTTAATAATTATACACATAAACACACACAGACACACACAAACACACACAGACACATATATATATCTATTCACATGACCATATATTATTATCTAAATATGTGAATATATATATATATATGTATGTATAAACACCTGACATATAAAAAGTCATTTGAAAAACCAATAACATTTAAAAATATCTTGAAATAAAGAATGATACTCACTTTAAAATAATAATTTTATAGAAACCACAAAATTACATGTTACAACATTTCTCAAAAAAATTAAAAAACAAAAATAATATGTAAATCCATCATGTAATATAAAAATAATCCAAAAAACACATAAAGGTCCGGTGAAAAAGAAATATGAAACCATCACCCATTTGGAAATTATTTTAAATGTTATAAATACCCATTATAAATACACATCCTTTGTAGAAATCCCTTTAATCCGTTTAAAGAATAAATATCATGAATAATTTCTATGGGAAATTATTTTATAAATCTCAAGCATAGTTTATATTTCTAGGAATAGAGAATTACAAGGACATGCCTACCTTGGCCATGTGTAGAAGAAAAACAATATTCATGAACAACTAGTGGAATGATCAAAATAAAATTTAAACACCCTAAAAACCAATGAAACATGAAACCAGGACAAAAACCCACCTAGGGTTTGGCATACTTAAAGTCTCTATGAGATGAAGAATAAAAAAAGAGGGAAGGGAATAGAGGAGATGGTGGAGGAGATGAAACCCTAACATGGATGGATTCCACTTGAAATCACAAGTTATAAGGGATCTATTTCATAGAGGTATCAAAGAGTAACATGAGTTGGAATCCCTAGGATGCATTGAACATGAAAAGTAAAAGGATATCTGATTGAGGGTTTAATTTAGGGTAGGGAAAAAAAATTTAAAAATCAATTCTTAATGCACTGGTTACATCCCATAGTTTGGTCCCATGGTTACCCAAACTCTCTTTCGACCATGAACCCCATTACTATATATTTAGGTCCCGCACATGATTTGGTCGCATTTTTGGGAAAACCATGATCCAACCATGTTAAATGATATTACTAAGTTGTATACCCTAACTGCACAGCTACCAAATTGTTTGGCCGATTGTGAGGATAAACCAAAATTTAAAAAATAAAATATTTGATCCTTGGTAATAATAAATAAAATAACTAAAAAAATAAGAATATGGGGGTTGGGTATGAAAATTATCCCCACCATAACCCTTTCTTTCCCCATAATCCATCAAATTCATGTAAAACAACATAAGTGACCTGATCAACAAATAATGTACCAACTATATCACGATATGCGACATAAATCATGAACAAAATATATGACACTATACACTAATATATTCCCAAATCACACTTACACCAAAAAAATTTCATTAAGTAGGAAAAGGAATGGAAGCCCATAGAGGGTTTCCGCTTTATGTAAGGGATCTACTAAAATGTTTTATTAATAAGGCCAGGTCACTCTAAAAGAATGAGTACAAATAATAGACCAAATTTCAACTTAAAGGAAATCAAACAGATCTAAGAATAAAAATATCATCCATAATTTCACTAAAATAATCACTAAACCCACTAATAATCAAAACATCTAAAGTTTTCCCAAACTATGACCACATGAAACTAAACCTATATCACAAACCATGGTGATCTCAGTGGAAGTCAAACCAACACCAACAAGAGCATGAACCTAAGTGGTGTAATCTCTATCCTAGTCACCCAAAACTCACACCATCGGTTTCATTTGTCTATTCAATAAAATTAATATCTCAATATAACCTTAACTACATAAAACTCTTAATAAATATAGCCACACCAAGAAGTTTAGGACATACCCAAAAAGTATCACAATACAAATGGAACAACCGAGGAGGGAACCAATAGAACAAACGCAGACAATAAATACCTCAAGAAACCGATTGTTCAAGAACCCATAATTGAAAACCACTAAATCCTGATAACAACAAAGACCTTTCTAGGAGGTATATTCAAACAACAAGAAACATGAACCAAAATGAAATCAAATTTATCAAGATAAAAAAAATTAAAAACTATCTTTACAACAACCCATAAACCTTATATTCAAAACTAAAATATTTCATAAGAATAATTTTTTACTTTAAATACACTTTTCACATTCTCAATATAAATAAAACAGAATTTAAAACACGCAAACCAAAAATAATAAACATTTCAAATAAAAAATCAAGGGATCAAACCACAATCAAATCCTATAAATATTATATTCCAAACAAATTTCATGAAATTATCCTTTAAGTAAATTTTGAACCATATAATGAATTTTAAAATCATAACACTTTAGAAAATATTTTTAAAAACCCTACACCTAAATACTAAATTCTCAAATATATATATATTTTTTAAAACCATGAATTTTCTCTTTTGAAATCATTTTCTAGATTTTAAGATTCCATATAAATTAAATTCATTTTAAAAATTCCACTTTATTAATTTATGAAAACATACTTTCATCATTTTAATTTATGCCCCCTTTTAAGACATCACCAAATAATATCAAAACCTCTTTAAACTACATTATTATTTTTTATCCACTTTCAAATTCCCTATTAAATTTATAAAACACCTCTTATAAATTTTTAGATTTAACTATTTCTAGTTTGAAAACAAATTTAAATTCCAAAAACTCATGAAAGATTTAACAAATAACACCAAGACACCAAGAAAATCCCCCTAGTTTCCCCCAAATAGCATCAAAAGATGACCTAAAAAAATTAAATAGCTAAAAGGAATACAAAAATTAAATCATTTAAAGTGTTTTAATGACTACAAATTATTTTCATGTGGGGATTGAAAGGCCATATTCCATCCATGAGTCAACCACCAGGAGATTCACAAGACCATGAATAGGACCCCACATAGGGTTTTAGGTCATGTAGAAGTCCACATACCTCAAGTATCACTCCCCTTTTCACCCTAAATACCACAAATTACTTAATAAAACTCCTAAACCCCACCATACAGAACAATAAAATCAATTCAAACCAAGATATGTAAAAATAAAAAAACATAAATAAATCTTTGAATCAAAATTTGAATCCTAAATCCCATTGTACATTAGGTTTCACTATTAGTGGTGGTGATCATGAATCCACCCATGACTTACCTTATGAGACCTGATGATCCTTTTTCCCATCTATCAGACTTCCCAAATGACAAGGTTACTTAAATAACCTAAGCAATATTATGAAACCAGGATATGACACAAATTTTTTAAAAACTAACCATGTTCGTGCATCCATCAGACACTCGAGCTGGACCCTATGAGTTGGTGACAAGTTCCAGGGTATTAGAAAAAATAGTTGTAAAAACGTTACCCATAAAATAAATTAAAATTAAATTAGAACGTTTTACTAAGATTATAGGATGAAGTACCCATATATTTGATTCCAATCCAAAATCAAATAAGAAAATATAGAAGAAACTAATGCATAAAAAAACTCACACTCACCTCTAACTCCCTCACAATAAATAACCCTATTTATTCAACATCCATAATTCCACATGTATAAAAACTATTAATAAACAAAAATAATGAAAAAGGGATAATTGATTTGGATGAGTTAGAAAAGAACTAAAAATAAAACTAACACACACGAATAAGCTTCATTATGTGACCTAATGTCACAATCTATCAAATAACTCAAGTCCTTCTCTAGGAGAAGTCTGGAAGAGGTTTCCAAGAGGAGGAACTCTTCATAATTAGAGTCTAAAACTACAAGTTCCAATGGGTTTACATACATTGAGTGGTGCGTAAAGGATGTAATATAATATTCCTAGTAGGGTTTCACCAATAGGTCCATGGATTATCTTTTCCAAAAAAACATGCAATTATAGTTTGAAATACATTAATTTAGAAATATTTATTTCTTGTCCTTTAGAAACAAATCAATTAGTTTTCCCTTTTAAGAATTCATTTGTATTAAAAAAAATTAAATATGCATCTCCCTAAAAAATAATTTCTAAAATCATTATTTATTTCATTTGATAAGGGAACTATATTGGAAACACAACACACTAAAATAAGTCACCAATCACATAAAAATCACTCAAGAATAGAAGAGGTAAATAATAGCATGTGAAACAATACTTATGCAATCATAATCAGAGACAAGTATTGTTTAGTAATGACTAAAATAAGGAATGAATTTAGTAAAATAATGGAAACAATGATTCACAGGTGTAATGCATGAAAGTTCTATAATAAGATAAATAAATGGAATCAATGTCTATAAGAACTTAATAAATCAAAGTAAAAAAGTATATATAATCATATATAGTATAAAGTAAATAAATTTAAAGAGAATATGAATATAATGAGTAATTTAAAATATGAATAATGGTTGAAACAACCTATGGACACTAAGGCTAGAGAATTAGGTAATTATACATCACCATACCTGTGTATTTCGGGATTCTACTATTTCTGTGGATAGAGGGGGAGTAAAATAATTTTTTCATTAATAGTTCTAGTGGTTGAAGAACATAATATCATCTAGAATATCCTACCCAAGAACGTGGGGTTTGGCATGTGGTTGAACACATAACAACAACCATTAAAAAATATTCTTTATTAATAAATAGATGAAAAAGTTACTTTATAATACATAATTGAAACCATTCCCACGTTCCATCTTAAAATAATTCAATGACCAAAACTTTCCTTATCAATCAAAACCCAACAAACATAATCACATTTCTATGAAATTCCCTTAGAAGCATATGATAATAATAATGTTGTTATTAATAATGATGACGATGAGGATGATAATAATATTATCAATTATATATTCCTTTATAAAATAAAAAATATGCTTCAATTTATACATAAAAAATGCTAAAAATACCCCTTGAAAACTTATTTGAAAATCTGAATTCCAAAAAATATATAATTTTTAAATCTTCCCTAAATAATTATACACACACACATAGATATATATATATATATATATTATTTGACATATTCATATATTCTCTTATGAATATGTCAATATATATATGTGTGTGTATATAAAAATTGGTGTATAAATAGAAGAAAGAGAAAAATACAATTGAAAATACAATAACATTTAAAAACATCATGAAATAAAAAAGGAAAAAACACTTTAAAACTATAAAATTCCATATGCCACACAAAAATTGGTTAAAATATTTATTAACCTTTATAGAAAACCACAAATATGTAAATCCATCTTGGAACATAAAAATCACCCCAAAACACAAATAAATGTATTGTACAATAGAAATCCTTAACCATTACTACTTTTGAGGTTATTTAAACGGTTATAAATACCCATTATAAATGCATATCCTTTTTTAAAATCACATTAAGTAGTTTAATAAACAAATATAATTCATAATGTTTATAGGATTTATTTTAGAAATCACAAGCTTTGTCAAGATTTCTAGAAAAAGATAAAAATACGGAAGCACCTACATAGGAGAGCATAGACTATAATAAATCTTTATGAACTAAGAGAGGAGGCTTGAGTGGGATTTTATAAGACATGAAAACCAAGTCCTATTGAAATAATGACCAAACCCCATATAGGGTTTGGTCTTTAGTGATCCTCCAAGAGGGGAAGAATAAACAAAATAAAGAGGTGGGAGGAGAAGAAGTCCGAGAGAAAACTCTAGACTAGAAAGATTAGGGGCATCAATTCTATATTGGGAGAAATGAGGATTCATGTGTTGGAATCTCTAATAAATGTCATGTGATATATAGGTGAGAGAAGAGGTGAATGATAGTTTAATTACATGACCCTCAGCCCGGTTGGTGAGGACTCGGTAGGTTCATCCAAGAGACTTGAGATCAAATCTGGGTGGAGGCGTATTTCCATGGGACTATAGTAGTACTCAATCATGAATTGTAGCATCTACTGTAGCAGCTAGAACTATTCATCTATCTGAGCATTTGGGCCACTGGTTTTATCTTCGGGTCCAATAAGGCTTTCAGGCCACCCAAGGCCTTCGGGTCAGTTGATTCTCAAGGCCTTCGGGCCACCTTAAGGACTTTGGGCCACCCCAAGGCCTTAAGGCCACATGAAATGCAGAATTACCAGTCAGAATACAAGGGACAATGCTTCAGAGGAGGATTCAGGGAAGACACATTCACTAGAGCCGATCTAACCTGAATTGGAAGAATGAGAGGTTATGGATTTTTCCATTGGTACCAGGCCGGTGCAGCTTTCCATTGGACAGATTTCCAATCATCCCTATGAAGGTGGAGTGCTAATATCATGAAATATGCTGGGGAGAATCAGTTCCAAGTTTTCTTGTCTGGGTGATTTCTCTAATACATGTGGGTCATGTAATTGTCTCTAAGCCTTCGGGCCTTGTAAGGGTTCCTCCTCACCCCTTGAAAGGTGGATTATAAAAAATACTACAAAATTAAGGCCTTCAGGCCAGTCAGACTGAATTATAGTTTAATTTAACTATGTAAAAAAATAAAAATTAAATTTTTAATGAAATTGGTTCATCACATAGTTTAGCTGCATGGTTGGCCAAACCCTACACCAATCATGACCTTATTACCTGGAAACTTAGGTAAATCTCATAGTTTGGATGCATAGTTAATAAAATCATTTTCCAACTATGTGAAATGGATCTACCAAGTTTCAAAACACTACTTCACTGTTGTTTTAGAGATTGTACAACTAGGTGGCCAAACTGTGCGACATAAAGAAACTCTTAAAATTTTAAAATTTTCCAAAATAAAAAACTCAATACATAAAATAATAAAATAAATAAATAAATAAACAAATAATTAAGAATATAAGGGTCAGTGTGAAATAATATATTGTATCATGTTTGTGGTTCCCTATAGAGTTGTGCTAAAACCCTAATCAAGAGGCCATGGAACTTGGACACCTAAGAAGACATCAATAGTTTAATGTTTATGTTTGAAAATGGCCCAAAGTATCTTGATCAAGAAGGATTCCTTAGATAGACCTAGATATTATGATAAGATTAGTCTTAGGGATTTTAGTAGAGCTTCCATATATTTCATATCATTTTTATAAGTGATTGACCATGTGGTAGATTAGTTGTTGTATGGTGGTAAGATCGTGAGTCTGTACGATTATTTAATTCACGTGATCATTTTTATATTTATGGATATGTTTATTGCATGGTTGAAATTTTATTTTTATTGTGTTTTGTTATGTTTAGTTATTTTTTTTATTTTTGACTCTGATATGGGTGTATATCCTCCCCACAATAACACCCTAGACCCCCACTTATAGTAAAAAACATATTGTTTGCAGAGAGGCATTCCATAGGTCACGTTGAGACCTGGTATGATTACTGTTAATTATTAATTGTGGCAGGTATCTTATAACCATTATCTCCTATATCCAGGAATGGCAATCTAGGCCCCTCAGAGTGTTTTCTAGGTTATATTCTTCAGGTTTTTGAGAAATTGAGGAGTTAAGGTAGAGTTAGAGACCTTTCTCTCAAATATCTTGAATCCATTAATCAGTAAGAACTAACCAGGAATGTCCATGCATCCATCATTGGCCATACCACTAATTGATGATTCCCCATTCTAGTGGTAACCATCTAGGATTATCATGAACTTGGACAATAGTATAAGAATATTATCCCATTCTCTACCATTCATAACTAAATAAATTCCTTTATAATGCATTAGTACTTATATGATGAGGGATCCTGATGCATCTACCCATATATCCTAGAGTATGAGCTTGTCTTCTAGTTCTAGTTTAGTCACTTTACCTATAAAAATTCATAGAATTAAAAGATAATTATTGATAAATCTATCATTCATCATTTTATATGGCGTAAACATATTTGGTCACATGCCTCATTGATCATAATTATCGTATGTATTTACCTATACAAAAAAAATTATACTTAACTGTATAATAGTTCTAAAATATGGACTTTAATTGATTATTCCTAAAATTAGAAACTAATTTCTTTATGTTTAAAAAATGATTTGAAATAATTTTAAAAAGTGATATTAGAATATTCAAAATTTATTTTATATTTTCACCGCAGGAAATTTTTTTATCTTGATATAATATAATGAAATGAATTTTTATAACAAAATTTCGGAAATATTACACACTTTTTGGTTTTCATATGGTAAAAAATTAATTTTGATTAAATTGAGTAATTATATTTTTAAAAATAAATACAAATATATTTTGAAAAAAATAATATTTTATTTTATTTTAAATTCTATTTTCGAATAAAAAATAAATAAATAAGAGATCTGAAATTTATTTTTAAATAAAACTATTCAATACACAAATGATTAAAATTTAAAAGAACAATTTTTAATTTCTATCATTTAATAAAATAATTATTGAGAGTTTATTGTTTTTTTTGTTTTTTTTCTTAATAATACAATTCCATATAATAATTCATGTTTCATGTTTTCAATAATTCACTATTTTGTTGAAGTGGTTCATTGGTCCACTTTTTTCAACCTATCACATGAAGATCATTTACCCTAAAACAAGATGATTTAGAACCTATTTCATGATGTTTTTTGAACTTATAGTAAGTTAATAATTGAACCTACAACATGGAGTAAAATAATGTGACCAAACATTGTATAATAAAGTGACTGAACATTATACTCAACCGACCACTCCTTACACTAACCAACCAGATGTTTGAAGATACAATATTTAAATTGAAAACAATTTATATACAACTTATTATCTTCAATACTTTTCATATTTCCCAAAAAAGATAAAATTATAATTATACTTTTTATGATTCTTTGATATTTTGAATGAAACACCCCATAAATTTTAAGGGTTAAAAAGGTTAAATGTTAATTACCAGGTTAAAAATGTAAACCTTTTTTATCTTCTGTGGTTAGGACTATATATTTAAGTGAATATTTTCTTGGAATACTGTCATGATTGGTGACCTCTTGGGATGTTTCCTAGGGTGGTTATAAGTTAGGAAAAAGAACAATGACAGAACATGTATTTTATTTTGGGGAAATCATTAGTTTGGATATCTGTTCATATAATGAACCATCCTTTTCATGCATAAATATCAAATATTTTTAAATGAATATTCAATAAATTTCATAAACACCTTCATGAGGACCATAATAGTTTAGTGTCTTTAGAGACATAAACTCAATCTTTTAATTTTTTGAAATATCATAAACATCCCCCAAAAAGATCTTCTCATACTTTACTCCTCTTATACATACCCTACCTAAAACTTTCTTCATAACCTAGGGATGTAAACAAAAGAAAGAGTGATATGATTTTCCATGTAAAGGTAATCATTGGATAAATCAATCAATGATAATATGAAAGCATAAGATAATAATAAGGGTTTTTGATAATGAATATAACTTATAAAATTCATACCCAACCTATCATGGATCATAAAACGAGTCTTGTAATAAAAAAATTATCATTTCAGAGAACATGGGATGTAAAAGTGATAAATCATCATAAATAAATCATAAACTATAAAATAATATTAGAAAAGTTTGTCACCATCATAAATATAGAAAAAAAATATATTGAAAGGTTAACTGCCAACAACATTGAAGGCCTTCATTTTTTATTGATTTTTGATAAATCACTTTTTAAGGGGAGAGGTGGAACCCTTACAAGGCCTGTAGGAATAAGTATTACATGGACCATAGTCCTTAGAGGAATTAATTTCTCGTAGTCTTCAAACGTTACATACTACGCAAAAAAACTACTTGGAACTCCTCCTCCCCAAAATATTCATCGTGAAATCAGATCTCCACCTTCACATGGCTATTCGGCTAGGCATTCTCGTGCATGCACGAGATTGTCCCGATGGCAGGTGACATACCCTCTCATTATTGAAATCCTTTTAGCTTCTACTATGGTGAAAGCTCTTTTCTACTCCTATTTCTGAAGTTTGTTCCTTTGTAGGTTTTCTGGGTTGCATCTACACTTAAGGTGGCCTGAAGGCCTTGAGGTGGCCTGATGGCCTTACTGACCCGAAGGCCTGGGTGGCCCGAAGGCCTTAAAGGACTTGGGGACCAAATCAATGGCCCGAAAGCCCAAATGGGGGAATATTTTCGGCTACTACAACACCAAAAAATGCCTGATACAGTTCCCGCTATAGTACCTGCTACAGTTCTGCACAGTTCCTGCTACAGTACCTGCTACAGTACTGCTATAGTACCCTGGAAATTAGCCTCCGCCTGGATTTGATCCCAAGTCTTCTAGATGAAATTAAGGAGTCCTCACTAACTGAGTTGGGGCTCATCTTCACCAACAACATACACACAATATATTAAGACTTATCACATGTTTCCCATTGTGAATTAGGATGCACTGATATCCCATAGTATATCAGAATGCACCTGTTTCTCACAACAGATCAAGAAGTTCCTATTTACCATAGTACATTAGGATGTAACTGATTAGGATGCACCTGTTTAATATAGAATATCAAGACACACCTGTTTCTTATAGTAGATAAATACACACTTATTTCCCATAGAGGATTAGGACACACCATTTTCAAACTATGGGATCAAGCCTATCGACTTGTTTCCCATAATTATCTCAGGAGATATTAAGCTTTACCCAATGAATTAGAGAGAGATATGGGTTAGACCCATCACTTAAATAAAATCATGCTTATGTGTGCCACTTACTTATAAAACATTCATCATTTCATAACTCATGTAATGAAATGGATTTCATAAACATTTCATCAAAGTGTAAACCATCAAAAATGGAATATTTTTCACCAACATTTTTTCATTATAAACATAAACCATCCAGAGGAAGAACAATGATGGTATCATTTGATCATATACCCATTAAATATTAAGATAAATTAAATTATGTCATCTTACATGGAAAATTATTTTTAAATATTAGTTGGAATAATTTTTGAGGAAAATAACTTTTCTATTTTAAAATAAATTATTTTTTTTACAAAATATTCTCACTTATAAATGATAATTTTTATTCAAAAATAATGTTTTAAACATGTAAAGTATTATTCAAATCATTAAGCTTTCATGATTTAGGTAAAATCCACTAATTCTATATAAGTTAAAAAATAACATTCCTTTCATATTTTTTTTCGAAAGAGTCATAGAGTACCTTGTTTGGAAAATAACAAAAATATTCCTTTCATAAAATTTAGTAATAATTAAAACATGAATAAAAATGAATTTAATGAATTGTAGGAGAATAATAAATATCTCTTTGAAAATATTTTTATAAAACATTGACATATAAGAGAAATATTCCCCTTCAAAGACTTAAATATAAAAAATCCAAAATAATATTGAGATTGTTAAATAAACCCTTACCTCAAGTCTCTCCTTTTATTGTTCAATTTAAATCGTACTATAAAAAATATGGATTTATTATAATATTGTTCTATAAAAATATTTCAATAATAAAATGTATGATTTATTTATAACATCTTTTTATTAACAACTTATTATTAAAATCATTATTTTGGATGATTACTGCTTTATTTTCCAAACATGTTTTGGTTTGGCAGTCTCGGTCCTTATACTTTGATCAAAATAAAGTCATTTAAATAATTTTAATCATGTAAAAAACAATATATATATTAATTATATAAATATTTATAGTAATTCATAAACATTAGAGACATAGAAATGAATTACACTGTTCATGGATATGGTAGACTGTACATATACATGAAAGATGTTTCCATTTTTTGATTGATGGAATGAAATAAAGGAAAATAATAAATTGCCTTTATAGAATTATTATATCATACATATATATATCATATATTTTAAAAAAAATTATCCTTATTACCATATATGTGAACTAAAAATGAAAAACTAATCACATCACATCATGAGGATGGTAGTCCAAACGTATGCACAAGTGACATTATCGTTCCCCAAAAGATTAGATGATAGGAAGGAAGGCATGATATTTTGATTCCAGAAGTATAATAATGTTATAAATATAATATATAAATATTTAATAAGAAATAATTCCCACCCATAAATTATGGTTGAGAAAAATGAATTGTATCGCTACGTTGAGACAGTAAGCCGTACATACACAAGAGCGATATTTTTTACTTCTTATTTGATGGTAAAGAGGACATGTAAGGGTGTTTTAATAATAGTAATGACATTTAATTATATTTAGGATACTAAATTTATTATTTTATAATAAATATCATTGATTTTGGGGAGTTAAAGAAGGGTTTAAAAATTAAGTGATCGGTTAGATCAATTACATCTTTTTTGAAATAACTCCTTTAAATATCCTTTAAAGGGACTCTAGGGTTGGTATTTTGGGATGACCAAAATCTATAAAAGTTGGATAAATAAATAGAGAAGATAATTTGGAATATTAATATTGAGGTATAAGGCTCAATATGGTTCAATGAAATGAGGAAGGAGATGTCCTTTTATAATTGAGGTGAGGGGCACTTTTGAAATTTCTCAAATGATTAAAATATATTAAGACTATTCTAGAAGAAAATACTTCAAAATGGACTATAAATCCACAATGAATAAAATTTTAGACCTTATATTATCACCTTCGTTCTTATTCAATATTTATATTATTTTTTAAAAATTTAATAATATATTAATCCCATAAAATATCATTATTATCAATTTTAATACTATTCATTTCATTGACTTTAAAAAATAAAGAAAACATGTAAAATTAGAAAAACACTATTTTATTATATCATAGATTTTTCATTTCCATATAGAGAATTTTTTTATTACCATAAATATCTTAAATTATTTTACTTTTAATATTTTTAATATTTTTAATATAATTTATTTTATTTTTCCTTAATTGAATAATTTCTGCATCAACATTGTGTAACCATTTATGGTAATTATTTATTTCTTAAAAAATAAAAAAAATAACCATGCTGAAGATAAATAATTTAAATTTTAAAAACATATTTTTAGTCAAACAAATCTTCTAGATATCCCTATATTAAAAAATTATTGTTATTAAAAATTAGAGTGGGACATGTTTAAATTTTCTTGAAATAAAATATTATAAAGGTCACAATCTCATCCAAATGGAAAAATGTCATAAATACAATAATTGGATTATTATGGAAGAAATTAACTCCTAAAATAAAATTTATTCAAGTATTATAGTAATTTAATAGTTCTTATTGTTATATTTTTAACATAAATTACATGACATACCCTTACCATGGTAATAAAATTATTATCGATGCTATTATTAATGAAAAAATAAAGGGGACCTACTTTACAAATTTTGACCAACTGATTCCAAATATGGAATCCAATTTTCAATATTCAACTCACAAAAGTGGAAGAATTTAATTTTAAATTAATTTTTCAAAATGTAATGAAAAATAGTTTTCTTGAAAAAATGTGTTTTAAACCCAAAAATAAACTTATAGAAAAAGAAGATATAATGATTACCAAAATTTAATTAATAATAATATATATAACTAAATAGTTCATAATTTACATTGAGATCAAATTCAAATCCTAAACGGTATTTTTAATTCAAATAAAATAACAGTTTTATAAAAATCATTATTTTTCACTATTCGCTGAAAAGTTATTCTTTCCCAAAAATTATTGAGAAAAATCATCTGAATATTATTTTGAAATTATGGATTAAAAAATTTATTTAATATTATCAAATAAATTTTTTAAAACTCTTATAAATTAATTATAATATTCACTCATAAGAATAACCATTTTTGTATAAAATAATTTTTTGAAGAGAAGAATGACTTTACAAAAAATTGAATAAATATTTAGTAATAATTAATCAATACATTTATATTGAGTATAACATTTTTATATTTTTCAAAAATTATTTAATCATATTCATACCCACCAAATTAACGATCGAATTATTGTTTTCAAATTAAAAATTAATTTTTAATAGTGTATCGTGTTTTATTTAAATTCGATGTTGTGTGAAACGTAGTCTACCAAAAAAATAAAATTATTTAAAGAAAAAATATTTGATAAAAATAACATGGTGTTACATTATACCACTTTTTACATGATTTTGAACCTCACAATTTTTCACTCAGATATATACATTTGAGGATACCTCTGCCTTATAACATCCTCAAGTTCCCATATAGATTCCTAAAATTTGTGGGTTTTCCATAAAACCTCAATCAAGAATGTGGTCTTGTTTCATATAACATTTTCTATATAATCTAGAATCTATACCAATTGTACTTCATAAGAAAGATCTTTCTCCAGTGTTATGACCTCTGAGTTTAGTACATTTGAAGTATCCAATATATACTTCATCTAGAGAGATATGTGTAATTAATCAAGAGCCTAAGAGAGGTTTAGTGGAAGTGATAAATGATAATATAATGTCATGATATGAACAATTATTTCAAAAGGATCAGAATACCTATGGATTAATATGAAATTATTTATTCCATAGAGAAATTCATATAATGAACTTCTCACTAACTTCAAATTCTAGGTCATGTTGATGATTTTCAGTATAACATTTATGTCAAATTTATGTTGTGATTGCATGTTTCTTAATCGATCTAACATTATCTTCCATCTCATTATCTTACATAGGCCCCAATATATTTCTTTCTGTAACCACATTCTAGTACGTTGGAGTTCTACACTTATTTTCATTAAGGGACTCATATAGATCCTTCTGAATTCTTGAGTTAAAGCTATTTTTTTAGTAAAACTCAACATGAGTAAGGTTTTGATCCCAAAAACCTTTGAGATACATAGAAAGAGATCTCAATAAAACGTTAGGGTTTGAGTTATTCTCTCAGTCTGGCCATCTATTTGATGATGATATGCAGTGCTAAAACTCAACTCTACATTAGGATCATTATGAAGACTTTTCTAAATCTTCAATCTAAATATTGGATCCCAATCAGATAAAATTTAATGTGGTACCCCATGGTTCCTTACCACTTCCTTAATGTATATTATAGAAGTAGGGTTAGAGAGAAGTCTTCCCTGATAGAAAAGAAGGGTGATGACTTCGTAATGTGACCAAATACAACCCATAATTACCTTAACATAAAAGATAAGATAAACCATAATTGTTACCAATAACATTAATCATATTTCTATAAAGTGTAAAGTAATTTATCCTTAAATAGAATTTTCAATAAAACATATACAAAAAAGGTTGTATTTACATAAATTTCTCTTGAAACAACCTTAATATTGATAAAATCCCATCACATAATACCTAAAAAGGGATTTCATTAACATTGAACTTATGATCAAACTTAAAATATTAATCTTATGATGGTATAAATAACTAATATTTTAATCATATAGGGAAACATATATTCTTCCAAAATTTACACATTTCCTAGATGTTTCTATATTATTATAACTGAAATACCATTACTGAAATACTTCCACAACATAATTAATGAACCCATATATATATAAAATTCAATCCTTTTACATCATTGGTTTGAATATAATATTTATTTAAATGGTATAGGAGATAAACCCTAGTTTAGAGCATTGAATCAGACAATTTCCATGTCCCCCACAAATAATTTATTGAACTCTTTGACAATTTGTCACTATATAACCCACATTATCCATAGATAACATCATCACCTCAATTTGGTGTATTCCTCACGGTTCTTCTTACCACCTTCTTGACATGTAGGAATATTATTCCTCTTTGTTCTATGTTTATTACCACATGAACTTTCATAAAATTTCATTTTCATCTTATTTTTCACATTAGAATTTTTTACCAATGTTCACGATTTTAATAATATATCATGATAACTGATTAAGAAAAATTACATTATCTATCTCTCCAGTCATCATAAAATTTAGTTTATCAAGGGGAAAATCATTTCACTATCCATCACATTCAGTATTAACAAGATCCCTCTCGGTTATATTCATTTAATTAAACTAGAAATCCTTGTGTAGGAAACACTAATAATTGTGGAAAACCACATAATCATGAAAAATCATTTATAGGATATCTAAATTATGACACCTTGTTTTCTATCTACAACATATTAGTCTTAACCAAGGCCATTAAAGGGAATTATTTAAATTTTTAACGATGGGTTTTATCCCCTATGAGTGTCCAACCAGGTCTGAAACAAGGCATATTCTCATTCACAAGGTGATGATCAAGTCGAGATAAATTCACCATTTTTTAGGTTTTTACCCCTATGTACCTCTATTCTAGAGCGACATCCACTTGTAAAATCTTGATAGAGATTTAATTTCATGGAAACCCCAATCTATATCCTCCAATAGAATTATAGGATATTTTTTTATACTTATTATTATTCAAAGAATTATCCTTAGAGATATCCCTAGATAATTCCTTATATATATACATAGGCATATCCCTAGGGATCTAAATAATGTTTTTCTAATTATAATATATAATGATTCACTAAACCATTTATCTGATACCAACTATAATGATCTAGTATTTTCATATTTAAATATCACAACTCTTTAGATGAATCTTCAATACATTATATAAACACACCCCATGATGACCATAATAGTTTAGTGTCTTTGGAGACTAGAAACACAATCATTTAATTTCATAAAATATCTTCTATATATACCATTAATACATTCTCACATTTTACTCCTCTTAAGTATACCTACCAAAACCATTCTTGATAACCTGGGGATGGTAACCTAAGAAAGGGTGATCTTAGATACTAATTAAGGGTAAATATATATGATATAAATCAATGATCATATGAATGAATAAGATAATAATAAGGGTATGTGATCATGAAAATAACTTAAAAAATTAATACCCATCCCATCATAGAAAATAACTAGAGTCATGTAATAAAATATAATTATTTCATAAAACACAAGCAATAATATTGGGAAATCATCATAAATTAATCAAGAATCAAAATATCATGTCATAAAAGTATAGATTCATCATAAATATTGAAACAATTTCATATTTTATGGTTGAATACCAATACCAAAAAAATAGTATACTGAGAATTTTCACCTATTTTCCATTTTGGACTAGGACGCACTAGTTTCCCGTAAAAGATCAGGATGCACATGTTTCTCATAGTAGATCAGTATACACTTATTTTTCGCAGTAGATCAGAGTGAACCAATTTTCCATAGTACATTAGGATGTAGCTGATAACCATAGCATAAAAGTACACACTTGTTTCCAATTGTAGATTAGGATTCACCTATTTCTAATAGTAGATCAGGATTCACTAGTTTACTATAATATATTAATACACACTTGTTTCCCGTAGTGGGGTAAAGCCCAAAGACTTGTTTCCTATTATTATCTCAGGAGATATTAAGATTTACCTATTTCATTGGAGGTAGATATAGGTACCAACTACCACATAATGAAAATAGTACATATGTGTTCCAAATATTCATAAAACATTCATCATCCTAGAGCTTATGAAATGATTCATATTTTATAAACATTTCATCATAGTATAATCCATGGAAAATGGAAAGGTTTTCACCAACATCTTGTCATTACAAACATAAAACATCCATAAAAAGAATAATAATCATATCTTTGGATCATATCCCTGTTATATCTTATGTAACATCAAATTAATTTATCTTATATGGAAAATAATTTCTAAATATCACTTGGAATAATTCTCACGGAAAATATATTTTCCATTTTGAAATAAAATATTTTTTTAAATAACGTATGTACTTTTAAATGAAATCATTTTATTTGAAAATAAACTTTTAAAAATTTAAAGTATTCGTCAAAAACATTAGGTGTCGTGATGGTGGGAAAATATTATCATTCCATAAGAGTTAAAAAAACATTACTTCCATATTTTTTTCGAGAAAAGTGACAGTGTACCTCATTTAGAAATTGAAAAAATATTCATTTCAAAAAGTTTAGTAAAAATTAAAACATGATTAAAAAATTAGATGAAAAATTTTAGGAGAATAATAAAAATCTTTTTGAAAACATTCTAAAAAAACATTTCCTTAGAAGAGAAATATTCCCTAGCAGAGAGTTAAACATAAACAATCCTGAATAATGATGATATTGTGAAATAAACCCTTAAACCAAGTCTCACCGTTTCCCATTAATTTTAAAACCGAAAGTATAATAAATATGGATTTATTATACTTTTATTACATAAAAATACATCAACCATAACATTTATGTTTTATTTATAACATCTTATCACCGGTTTATTAATAATTTATTATTAAAATTAATGTTCTGGGTGATAACTACTTCGTTTTCAATACATGTTTTGGTTTGGTAATCCTGATACTTATAATTTGATCACAATACCATAATTTACATAATTAAAATTAGATTATATGTAATTCTCCGACCCCAGTTACCCAAAGTCGTTTCATTATTACGTAACATTAGCATGATACAAGGAAATCATGTCTCAAAAGACAGATCAGTTTAGTATCCTTGGAAATAATAGATACATTCATATGGCCAACATTACAACTTGAAAAGAAAAACAACACTAAATTATTCCATTAGAAACATCCAAGATTTCTAGATTATTCATGAAAGTCACTCATAACTGACTTCTTCACATCCAGGGAAAAATAAAACATAGAAAGGGGTGAGCATAGATGCTTATTAAGGATAACAATATAGCGGAAACTTTCATAAATAAACTTAAATATTTAAGGTAGTGTATAAGAATAAAACAAAAGACTTTTAAACTTGAACTTCAGCATAATATAGAAAAGATAAAATCAAATAATTCCATTTACTTATTCAAGGGACATTCTACTAGTCGAATAATCACATGCAATATCAATAGACACTTTCATAATGATGGAATGCATAATGAAAGACTATCATAACCACATAGCCAAGGAATCATACCAAGACTACAAATACAATTTTTTCAAGGCCTTATTCCAAGACACTAGTTTTTATCATGAGACCTACTGATGCATCGAGGAGCTATAGTGGGCTCCACCCGTCACTTACTAAGTCCAACAAATTCACTATATGAAAAGTTTGAAACATAACATAAAAATTCGTATTAAAAATAGCATACAAAATGTCAATACTTTATCCACAAACCATGAATGGTATAAAAATAGCACATCCACAGTCAAAAATAACTCATTCTATAAAATATGAAAGATTATATTGTAACAGATTAACTTTAATCGAGAATAATGAAGGATATTGACATAAATGAAAATAATCATCAAAACTATCTGAGGGAAATATCCCCCTTTTTTTGAAAACATTTAAAAGTCACACTATTTGTCAAGAAGCCCCTTAAAATAGATTTTTGAATCAAAGTGTCCCATACCACTTAGAAATTTTTAAATGGAATGTTAATTTTAAAACTTTAATGTCCATATAAATAAAACCTTAAAACCATTTTTAAAACATGGACATTAATGCGAACGGTTTTGAATAATAAATATTTAAAATATATAAAATGATATTTTATTTAGTGTTCCTAAAAAAAATAGAGACACTTGAATACAAATAATTGAGGTAATAAAAACCTTATAATATCATGAAAATAAAGGGATTCATGATATACTATGTCAAAGTACATTATATATACCATATAAAAGAGAATTGGTTTATGAAAACAAATAAGTCTCAATGGAATGTAAATTGAGATGAAATATCTTATAAAGACCATATCCTTAGGTAAAGGATAAATAAATGACATAATTATGTGTGAAAAATATAAATACAATCAATATTATTGGATATTTAGTGTAAATAAATCAGAGGAAATTCACACATATTCTTGTAAAAACAACACCAATGAATTGGATATTTAACTCAACAAATGGAGATTGAGTTAAAATTACTCTTATCAAGTTCATATCGATGACTTGAGAATTTCTCAATGGATTGATTATGTGTATCAAAATTATATCCACATAAAGGGGAGTGTAAATTATGACATAAGAAAATGAATAGTGATTCCACACATAATCTTGGAGTAAAATAATCAATGAAGTATGCGTAAAGCCGAATGAGTGGAAATTGAAATTTCAAATTCCCTTATTGATTTGGTAACTTACAAAACATACACCCATGAAAGAAGGATCAGAAAATGTTGATGTAAATATCCATAAATTAAAGGATATTACACAATCAATACAATCATGGGTAGTATACACACCACATGAAATAAATAAGTGGTGAATAATGGAATTCTCACGGAATTAAAAGTGAGATAAGAAACCCCTTACTTTGTACTTTTTCCTTGGTCAAGGGAAGGTTAAACTCCTTTATAATGGTGAAATAATTTTTATTTAATTATAAAATAATAATATACATTAATATGATATAATATATGATCTTTTAACATTGATTTGTTAATAATATGTTAGTATTATCGTCAATTCGGGTGTTAACAGATTCTTTTTCCTTTATATTCATTGTTATTTGAGCCATATTTGTTATGGATGGGATTTATTTTATTCATATCCCGAATGATATCATGTCTCTAAACATTATTTTTAATCTTCAAATGAAATTTAATCTTGAATGGATATGATGGGGAATGAATCTCATCACGTTCGGGGAGATGGTAATCCGTACGTACACACGAGCGACAATATCAATCATTTTGATATTAAAATAATATATAATTGGATGGTATATCATAAATAAAGAATCATTATCATGTTATATTTTATTATTCACATTAATTACACATCATTATTATAACCATCTAAATAATAATGTATTAAATAATAATTACACCACGACGTGGATATTAACTGTTTCTCTTAGATTTTTAAAATTAAACTCATAGAAGTTGTAAAATTACATTTTATGTGAATTTACAAATTTTCCTAGGAGGTGGGTAAAAGACGGTGAAAAGTTCAATAAAATTTTATTTATCTAATATTATTAAAAATGAATCCAATGAATTACATTGAAATTATATGGGTATTATGTATCTATTTTTACCTAAAATAAATTTAAATAAAATAAATAATTATTTAAATAAAAATTTGGTTTTAAACTATAACTTAGTGTTTTTCACTATTCATCAAAAATTAATTGTTTTTGGAAACATACCAAAAATTAAACCTAAGATAATTTTGATATACTGAATTCAAAAATGAATCCTATTTTACAAAATTCAAAACATAGAAATTTAATTTATTAGTTTAAAATTAATTCCCATTGTCAAAACCAACAAACGTATTTTTAGGAAATAATAACTACAAAAAGATTGACATTTGTTTATGTCCAATTTCAAAATGAAAACAACATCCAATGAAAAACGTTGGATTAAATGGTAAAAATATAATCTAATTATACATACAAACCATTCATATATATTTTTGAACACTATAAATTATTTTGATTAAAACTTTGTTTTTAGTTAAAATATATTATTTTTCACTATTCGCCCAAATATAAAAGTTATCAGAAAAACAAAAAAAATTTATTGAAACTAAATTCTTATGTCCCGATCCCAAAGAATATGTTTATTTTGTCAAATTTAATATATAAAAGTTTCAAATATTGGATTTTAAAAGGGTTTTCCATTTAAAGGCGGTAGAATTGGATTTTTTGAAAAATACTTCTGTTATCTGAAAAAATGAATTTTTCCTCACATTATGTCTAAGAAACTAATAATATGGATTCAAAAATTATAAAGGTTATATAATGTTAAAAATTCTTTTAATACTATTTGTAACTGATTTTGAACGTCTAGATTGGTAAGTCGTGGTGCGCTTCAACTCGATGTTGCGTGTAGTGTAAGTTATTGAATTACTTTGAAGAACTAATGTACTATGAAATATTGGGGTGTTACATTATTCCCTCCTTTAATAAATTGCGTCCTCTCAATTTTTTAAATTGGGCTTGGGAATATAATGGAAAGTACCACATTAGAATTTTTTTTAATAAAACTATCACTTTAAAAGAAAGAAAGAGAAGTACAAAGGTCACACAAGATAACCCATACTAGGATTCCATGTAGGAAAACATGGATATGGAAGATAAACTAAGTGTAAAGTTCTGATGGAGAGGGGTAGAAAACATGATCATTATAAAGTTAACAATAAGAAAACCACAAACTTGTGATGGGACAAAAGGTCATTAGTTTCCCAGTAAGAAAAGTAAACAGACAACATTTTTTTTTGTTTTAAGTTGCATTTCATAAAGATGAGGAATTTATTTTTGATATTGACAAACAACATAAAGAGATGTACATAATTTTTAAGTAGAGTTTCATTCATTAAAAAATTTCTACCACTAACTCATTTTTTAAACGATGAATTTTCAAGAAGAATTGGTCACACCAGAAGAGTTAGAATAAACTTCTAGACAATCACATGATCCACAAAGGATAAACTATATATTTACCTTGTCTTTAGAGATTAATCAAAACCAAAACTGTTAGTACAAGATCAAATGATCCCCCAAAAGGATATTCCTTTAGAGAAAGAAACACTAATTATAATTTCTAAAATTAAACCAATAATACCCCAAAGTTAAATAAATACCATTAAATAAACAATTATCCTTAAAATCCTTCAATATAATCCAAACTAATATTGAAACACAAAACTTAGAAGAATTTGGTTATGTAGTATTCCATGTTAAATTGTATCTCAAAATGACATCAAATACTCTTAAAGTCACATACTTAAAAGTAATTAACCTAATCACATATTACCTATTATAGGTTAATCATTTCAACAAATAACCCAAATTAGTATAAATCCACAATAAAAACATAGATAAAAATCCACCATTACTACTCAAATGAAACCCCATAGTATTCTATTTTCCTTGGGAATAGTGTTCCCAACAAAGTGAACATCTTTCAAAATAACATTTACCACTTAATCACCAAATCATTTTCCTATACTAAGGGTATTTATTTTATAAGACATAAGATCCCAAATCAACTTATTATTTATCAATAAAATAATTTAACAAAAAATAATTAGTCACACTAACCAGGAACTTCACATAGTCTAGTGGGAGGCGATAAATCCTAATCGCACTCTGGTTGTGGGTTCGATTCCCACATCTTTGTCCGACGCGACGGGTTGTCACATAGTCTGTGTGATGTGATTTTTCAAAAACTATATTTTATAACATTTGCAAAATGAGATAAATTCCACAAAATTACCATAACGTAATTTAACCACAAATGTTATCTCATACCTTGCATTTTCATCCCAAAATATAATAACTTCTAATTGCCTAAAAACCAATGATCATATAAAACAAATGGTTATTTATAACTATATCCACAAGAGAAACGATAATTCTTCCTTAAATATCATTTTTAGATGACAACTGTAGGGTTAAAAATACAGGAGAAAATTATTCCAAAGTAATCCCATCATCAAGGAGCACTAATACTTTTAAACATTTCTCCAACCATTTATTTCCACATAGCTTCGTATTTGACCAAAAAAATATCCTACAGAACTGGGAATTCACTTGGGTAATGGCTAGGTCCCCTACATTTACATCAAATGACTATAAATGGATTCTTGGGACCATTTTTATATTCCTCCACAGTACTATACATTTTCACTCGGCAATTCTTCACTTTATGTGCTTCTTTCCCACACGTAAAGCATTTATTTGTACCATTAAGACACTTTCCTGGGTGTCTCATACCATATTTACTGCATGATGGAAATTGAGGATTATTTTCTCTATGTTCTCCACTGCTGGAGCTCTTATCATTCATCACCTTTCTCATCATTGTTGAGTCTGGGAGTTGGTTAATATATATGTTGCTGCTCATATTTTTGGAAAACTGATTTGGTATGAACACAATATCTTTTAAACCTATCAACATTCCATTTTGTTGCTCATTTCCACCACTGTTACCACATTATACATCATTCTCAAAGTTACTATGACTTCCTTGGAATCCATCCATTGACTAAAACCAGAAAGCATTGTGTGAGTAACAGTAGTCATAAAATCATCTAGAGAATATCATGAAACCATATTTTCAATTTTGAAACACCTTAGGATTAACCAAGGTCATTTATTCTCATTTTATATTAAAATACTTCGAATAGGTTTGTAAAGAAAATGTAAATTATCCTAAGCATGTCCCCCAAGAGTGTCGTAACCAAGAGTGCAGCAAGGCCCGTTGTCGTGAATCAGTTCCCACTCAAGTCTAGCTCAAACCGGTGTTTTTGGGTTTTACCCCTAGGTACATCTGTGCCAGAGCCGCCTCTACCTACTCATATCCAGATTGGGATGTATTTCTTGGAAAGCTAAAAAAATCCATACAATACCAAAATTCTCGGAAGTTTTTCTATACTAATCCTCAAATTCTATCTTAGGGCTATGTGCTCTAATCAGAGTTTATCTAAATCTAGCATCCAAGGTTTGTACTAAACTTTCTCTGATACCAACTATAACGCCCCGAACCCAGTTACCCAGAGTCGGTGCATTATTACATAACACTGGCATGATACAAAGAAATCAGGTCCCGAAAGACCGATCAGTTTAGTAGCCTTGTAAATACTAGATATATTCATAAGGTCAACATTACTACTTGAAAAGAAAAAACACTAAATTATTCCATTAGAAGCATAAAAACATTCTATATCATGCCTGCAAGTCACTCATAACTAACTTCTTCACATACTGGGAAAAACGAAACATAGAAAGGGGTGAACTTAGATGCTCAGTAAGGATAACAATATTGCGGAAACCTTCATAAATAAGCATAAACATTTAAGGCAGTGTATAAGACTAAAACAAAGGCATTTTAAACTTCATCTTTAGCATAATATAGAAAAGGTAAAATCAAATAATTCTATTTACTTATTCACATGGATATTCTACTAGTTGAATAATCACATGCAATTTCAATAACCACTTTCATAATGATGGAATGCATAATCCAGACTATCATAACCATATACTCAAGGCCTCGTGCCAAGACTACAAATAAGATTTTGTCAAGGCCTTGTTCCAAGACACTAGTTTGTCACATGAGACCTACCGATGCATCAAGGAGCTATAGAGGGCTCCACCTGTCACTTACTAAGTCCAATGCACTCATCATATGAAAAGTTTGAAACATAACATAAACATTCGTATTAAAACTAGCATACGAAATGTCAATACGTTATACACAAACCATGAATGGTATAAAAATAGCACATCCACAGTCACACATAACTCATTAAATACAATATGGAAGACTGTATTGTAACAGATTAACCTCAATCAAGAATAATGAAGTATATTTACATAAATGAAAATAATCATCAAAACTATCTGAGGGAAATATCATCCTTTTTCTTGAAAACATTTATAATTCACACTATTTTTCAAGAAGCCCCTTAAAATATGTTTTGAATCAAAGTGTCCCATACCACTTTGAAGCTTTAAAAATTAATTTTTATTTTAAAACTTTAATTTCCATATAAATAAAACCTTAAACCCATTTTTAAAACATGGACTTTAATGAGAAATACTTTGAATAATAAATCTTTAAAACATTTAAAATGGTATTTTAGTTAGGGTTCCTAACCAAAAGAGAGACATTTGAATACAAAAAATTGAGTTAATAAAAAAATTATAATATCATGAGAATAAAGGGATTCATGATATACTATGTCAAATTATATTATATACACCATATAAAAGAGAATCGGTTTATGACAACAAATAAGTCTCACTGTAATGTAAATTGAGATGAAATCTCTTATAAAGACCGTATCCTTAGGTTAAGGATAAATCAACAAAATAATTATCTATAACAAATATAAATACACTCAATATGATTGGACATTCAATGTAAATCAATCAGTGGGCATTCACATATATTCTTGTAAAAACAACACCAATGAATTGGATATTTAACTCAACAAATGGAGATTGAGTTAAAATTACTCTTACCAAGTTCATATCGATGACTTGAGAATTTATCAATGGAGTGATTATGTGTATCAAAAGTATATACACAGAAAGGGGAGTGGAAATTATGACATAAGAAAATGAATAGTGATTTTACACATAATATTGGTGTAAAATAATCAATGAAGTATGCGTAAAGCTGAATGAGTGGAAATTTAAATTTAAAATTCCCTTATCGTGTTGGTAACATACAAAACATACACCCATGATAGAAGGATCTTAAAGTTTTGATGTAAATATCCATAAATAAATTTATATTACACAATGAATACAATCATGGGCAGTACACACACCACATGCAATAAATAAGTGGTGAATAATGGAATTCTCACGGAATTAAAAGTGAGATAAGAAACCCATTACTTTGTACTTTTTACTTGGTCTATGGTAGGTTAAACTCCTGTATAATGGTTAAATAATTTTTATTGAATTATAAAAGAATCATATACATTAATATGATATCATATATGATCTTTTAACATTGATTTGTTAATAATATCTTAGTATTATCGTCGTTTCGGGTGTTAACATATTCATTTTACTTTATATTCTTTGTTATGTGAGCCATATTTGTTATGGATGAGATGCATATTATTCATATCCAGAATGATATCATGTCTATAAAAATTATTTTTAATCATAAAATAAAATTTAGTCTTGAATGGATACGATGGGGAATGAATCTCATCATGTTCATGGAGTCGGTAATTCGTACGTACGCACGAGCGATAATATCATTATTTTGATATTAAAATAATATATAATTCTATGGTATATCATATATACAGAATCATTATCATGTTATATTTTATTATTTACATGAATTACACATCATTATTATACCCATACAAATAATAATGCATTGAATAACAATTACACCATGACATGGAGACGGTAATCCGTACATACACACATATGATGACATGTCATTCAATGGATGGATAGAATAATGAATATGGATGTAAAAAATTTATAATAATATCACAGTATATATAAGATACTGAATTTATTATTTTATAATGGAAATAACAATGAAAAAAGAAGTGTAAGAAGAAAATAACTTGAAAGAGGGTGGTGAAATTATTACCTCTTCTTCGGGTTCTTCCTTTTGATTTGACAAAAAGGGATCATTAAGTAGGATTTCTGACCAAAGGAGTGCCTATAGGATGAATTTAGGGAAGTTGAGAGGATATTTGGTTAGGGTATGGCTGAGCCAAAAGGCTTTGAAGGTGTGAATTTGAGAGAAGGGGAAGTTCCCTTTTATAAGAGGGGTGAGGGGCACCTTAGAAAAAACCTAAAATATTATTTTATAATAAAATAATTTTCCGTTTCTAATGGATCCAAAGTAGATTATTTAATGGTTAAGGTGGTTATGAGTCTAAATCCACTAAACCAATAGGATTTAGATAGGTTTGGGTTACAATATTAACCTTAACTTTTAGATTTAACTCTTAGTTAAATAGTTTTACATTTACCATGTCTCTTTGTATTTTTTTATTATATGGTTAATAAACATAATATATACTTAAAAGGGACCCAAAAGTGGTTAATTAATGATACAAATATCCTTATATAAGTCATTTTTCTGAACCGTATATTTTTAGGAATATAATATCAATTAATAATATATTATTTTATTTAAAACCTCTTTTATGTCAATTTTGACACTATTTGTTATTTTGTTTTTTCTAAATTCATAACAACATTATTACTTCAAAAAAAATTAATCTAAGAATCCCTAATATGTAATATTAACCTATAAAATTAGTTTAATTCAAAAAAAGTTTCAAATTAAGTTTACTTGAATATTTATAATATCAATTAGTTTAATATTTCATTAATTAGGTAATTACTGCATCATCATTGTGTTATAAATAAATTAAATTATTTAATGTCTACAAAATAAAAATAAAATATCATAATTTAGGAAATCGTTTTATCTTTATAATGAATTTTTATATTAGAATTTATATTATGTTTTGACCTATATTAAAAATCGTTTAGTTATTAAACTTTGATTTTAACTCTTTTAACTCTTTTTTAAATTAAATAATAATAAGTGTCATAATCTAATACAAGTGGACCAAAGAGGTTCATATTTTATTCCTAAGGTTGTTTTTGGTCGAATTATACTTATCCAATTAAATTATGACATGTGTTAGGGTAATAATAATATCATTTTTACCCTAAATTACCCTATTTAATTTTAACCGTGGTAAATAAAAGAAAAAAGTTACTATTCACCAAAAATTATTTTTATCTTATTGAACCAAATTTTACCCTTTGATATTAACCGTGTCTCTTGTATTTTCAAAATTCACCTCTCAGAATCAGTAAAATTATGTTTTATGTGAATTTACAAATTTTCCAAGGAGGTGGGTAAAAGACGGTGAAAAGATCAATAAAAATTTATATATCTAATATTATTACAAAATGACACCAATGAATTACATTGAAATTATATGGGTATTATGTACCTATTTTGACCTAAAATAAATTTAAGTAAAATAAATAATTATTTTAATAAAAATTCAGTTTTAAGAGTGTTTTCACTATTCATCAAAAATTAACATTTTTCAGAAACATACCAAAAAATCACTTTAAGATAATTTTGATATTCTTAATTCGAAAATGAATTCTATTTTACAAAATTAAAAACAGATAAATTGCATTTATTAGTTTAAAATTAATTCCAGTTGTCAAAACCAAAAAGTGTATTTTTATGAAAAAATAACTACCAAAAGATTGACATTTGTTTATATACAATTTCAAAGTGAAATTACTTCCAATGAAAAACATTGTATGAAATGGTAAAAATATAATCTAATTATACATCCAAACCATTCATATGTATTTTTAAACACTATAAATTATTTTGATTAAAAAAGATGTTTTCAGTTAAAATATATTATTTTTCACTATTCACCCAAATATGAAAGTTATCAGAAAAACACCAAAAATTTATTGAAACTAAATTCTAATGTCCCGATCCCGAAAAGACATTTATTTTGTCAAATTGAATATATAAAAGTTTCAAATATTGGATTTAAAAAGGGCTCTCCATTAAAAGGTGGTAAAATTGCATTTTTTGAAAAATACTTCTTTTATTTGAAAAAAATGAATTTGTCCTTACATTATGTCTAAGAAACACATAATATGGATTCAAAAATTAGAATTGTTATATAAAATTCAAAATTTTGTTAATACAATTCATAACCGCTTTTGAATGTCTAGTTTAGTAGGTCATGGTGCGCTTGAACTCGATGTTGCGTGTAGTGTATGTTATTGAATTACTTTGAAGATCTAACGTAGTATGAAATCTTGGGGTGTTACATTATTACCTTCTTCAAAAAAGTGTGTCCTTGCAATTTTTGAAATTAGGCTTGGGAATATATTGGAAAGTCCAACATTGGAAAAAATGTCAATAAAACTATAACTTTAAGAGAAATAAAGAGAAGTACAAAGGTCCCCCAAGATAACCCATACTAGGATTCCATGTAGGAAAACATGGATATGGAAGATAAACTAAGTGTCAAGTTTTGATGGAGAAGGGTAGAAAACATGATCAGGAGAAAGTTAACAATAAGAAAACCACAAACTTGTGATGGGACAAATGGTCATTAGATTCCCAGTAGGAAAAGAAAACGGACAACATTTTTTTTTGTTTTAAGATACATTTCATAAAGATGAGGAATTTATTTATGAGATTGACTTAGAACATAATGATATATACTTACTTTTTAAGTAGAGTTTCATTCTTTATCAAATGTCTACCACAAACTCATTTTTTTAAACAATGAGTATTCCAGAAGACTTGGTCACACCATAAGAGTTTGAATAAGCTTCTAGAGAATCAAATGATCCACAAAGGGTAAACTATATATTTACCTTGTCTTTAGAGATTAATCAAAACCAAAACGGTTAGTACAAGATTAGATGATCCCCCAAAAGGTTATTCCTTTAGAGAAACAAACAATAATATTAATTTCTAAAATTAAACCAATAATAACCCAAATTTAAATAAATACCATTCAATAAACAATTATCCTTAAAACCCTTCAATATAATCCAAACTAATATTGAAACCCAAAACTTAGAAGAATTTGGTTATGTAGTCTTCCATGTTAAATTGTATCTACAAATGACATCAACTAATCTTAAAGTCACATACTTAAAAGTAATTAACCTAATCAGATATACCCAATTATAGGTTAATAATTTCCATAAATAACCCAAATCACTATAAATCCACAATAAAAACATGGATAAAAATCCACCATTACCCCTCAAATGAAATCCCATAGTATTCTATTTTCCTTGGGCATATAGTGTTCCCAACAAAGAGAACATCTTCCAAAATAACATTTATCACTTAATCACCAAATCATTTTCCAATACTAAGGGTATTCATTTGATAAGACATAATATCCCAAATCAACTTATTACTGATCAATTAAATCATTTACGAAAAATAATTAGTCACACTAACCAGGGACTTCACGTAGTCTAGTGGTAGGAGATAAATCTCAATCACACTCTGGATGTGGGTTTTATTCCCACAGCTTTATCTAACATGACGGGTTGTAACACGGTCTCTATGTTGTCCTTTTTCAAAATATATATTTTATAACATTACCAAAATGAGATAAATTCCTCAAAATAACTATAACATAATTTAACAACAAATGTTATCTCATACCATGAATTTTCATCCCAAAATATAATAACTTGTAATTTCCTCAAAACCAATGATCATATAAAACCAAATGTTTATTTATAACTATATATACAAGAGAAAAAATAATTATTCCTTAAATATCATTTTCAGATGACAAATATAGGGTTACAAATACAATAGAAAATTATTCCAATGTAATCACATCAACAAGGAGCACTAATAATTTTAAACATTTCTCTAACCATTTATTTCCACATATCTTCTTATTTGACCAATAAAATATCCTATAGAATAGTTCATTCACTCGGGTAATGGCTAGGTCCCCTACATTTACAGAAAATGACTGTAAATGTATTCTTGGGACCATTTTTATTTTCTTCCAGAGTAATATTTATTTTTCCTCGACAATTCTTCACTTGATGTCCTTCTTTCCCACATGTAAAGAATTTCTTTGTTCCATTGTGAAAATTTCTGGGGTTTCTCCTTCCACATTTCCTGTATGATGTAAATTGAGGATTCTTTTCTCCATGGTCTCCACTGTTGGAGCTCTTATCATTCGTCACCTTTCTCTTCTTTGTTGAGTCCTGGAGTTGGTTAATATATATGTTGTTGATCATATTTTTGAAAAACTAATTTGGCATGAACAAGATATCTTTAACACCTATCAATATTCCATTTTGTTGCTCATTTCCACCACCTTTTCTACCGTGTACATCATTCTCAAAGTTACTATGACTTCCTTAGAATCCATCCATTTACTAAAACCAGAAATCATTGTGTGAGTAACAGTACTCATAAAATCATTTAGAGAATATCACGACACTATATTTTCAATTTTGAAACACCTGAGGATTAACCAAAGTCATTTATTATCATCTTATATTAAAATATTTCAAATATTTTTGTAATGAAAATATAAATTATCCTAAGCATATCCCCCAAGAGTGTCGTAAACAAGAGTGCGGTAAGGCCCATTTTCATGCACCAGTTCCCGTTTGATTCTAGCTCAAAGCGGTGTTTTTAGGTTTTACCCCTAGGTACATCTGTGCTAGACCCACCTCTACCTGCTCATATGCAGAGAGGAATGCATTTCTCGGAAAACTCACAAAATCTCCACAATACCAAAATTCTGGGATGTTCTTCTATACTAATCCTCAAATTCTATCTTTGGGCTATGTGTTCTAATCAGATTTTATCTAAATCTAGCTTCCAAGTTTTGTACTAAACTTCCGTTGATACCAACTGTAACGCCCCGACCCTAGTTACCCAGAGTCGGTGCTTTATTACATAACATTGGAATGATATAAGGAAATCATGTCCCTAAAGACCGATCAGTTTATTAGCCTTGGAAATACTAGATACATTCATAAGTTCAACATGACAACTTGAAAAGAAAAACAACACTAAATTATTCCATTATAAACATCCATGATTTCTAGATTATGCCTGTAAGTCACTCAAAACTAAATTATTCACATCCTAGGAAAAATAAAACATAGAAAGGGGTGACCTAAGATGCTCAGTAAGGATAAAAATATAGCGGAAACTTTCATAAATAAGCATAAACATTTAAGGCAGTGTATAAGACTAAAACAAAAGCCTTTTAAACTTTAACTTCAGCCTAATATGGAAAAGATAAAATCAAATAATTACATTTACTTATTCACATGGATATTCTACTGGTCAAATAATCACATGAAATATCAATAGCCACTTTCATAATGATGAAATCCATAATTCCAGACTATCATAACAACATAGGCAAAGCCTCGTGCCAAGACTACAAATCATATTTTGTCAAGGCCTTGTGCCAAGACACAAGTTTATCTCATGAGACCTACCGATGCATCGAGGAGCTATAGAGGGCTCCACCCGTCACTTACTAGACCAATTCATTCATCATATGAGAAGTCTAAAACAAAACATATACATTTATATTAAAACTAGCATACGAAATGTCAATACTTTATCCAAAAACCATGATTGGTATAAAAATAGCACATCCACAGTCAAACATAACTCATTTAATACAATATGGAAGATTTTATTGTAACATATTAACTTAGATTGAGAATAATGAAGGATATTGGCATAAATGAGAAGAATCATAAAAAATATCTGAGGGAAATATCCCCCTTTATCTTGAAAACATTTAAAAGTAACACTATTTGTCATGAAGCCCTTTAAAATAGATTTTTTAATCAAAGTGCCCCATAGAACTTTGAAACTATTAAAAAGAATTTTAATTTTAAAACCTTAATGCCCATATAAATAAAACCTTAAAACCATTTTTAAAACATGGACATTAATGAGAAAGATTTTGAATAATAAATCTTTAAAACATTTAAAATGATATTTTAGTTAGAGTTCCAAACCAAAAGAGAGAAACTTGAATAAAAATAATTGAGGAAATCAAAACATTATAATATCATGAGAATAAAGGGATTCATGATATACTATGTCAAAGTACATTATATACACCATATAAAAGAGAATTGGTTTATGAAAACAAAGAAGTCTCAATGGGATATAAATTAAGAGAAAATCTCTTATAAAGATAGTATCCTTAGGTTAAGGATAAATCAATGACATAATTATGTGTGAAAAATATAAATACACTAAATATGATTGGACATTAAGTTTAAATAAATATGAGGACATAGACACATATTCATGTAAAAACAACACCAATGAATTGGATATTTAACTCATCAAATGGTGATTGAGTTAAAATTACTCTTATCATGTTCATATCGATGACTTGAGAATTTATCAATGGAGTTATTATGTGTATCAAAAGTATATCCATGGAAAGGGGAGTGGAAATTATGACATAAGAAAATGAATAATGATTCCACACATAATCTTGGAGTAAAATAATCAATGAAGTATGCGTAAAGACGAATGAGTGGGAATTGAAATTTAAAATTCCCTTATTGATTTGGTAACATAGAAAACATACACCCATGAAAGAAGGATCATTAAATTTCAATGTAAATATCTATAAATTAAAGTATATTACACAATTAATACAATCATGGGCAGTACACACACCACATGAAATAAATAAGTGGTGAATAATGTAATTCTCATGGAATTTAAAGTGAGATTAGAAACCCCTTAATTTGTACTTTTTCCTTGGTCGAGGGTGGTTTAAACTCCTGTATAATGGTGAAATAATTTCTATTAAATTATATTAGAATCCTATACATTAATATGATATCATATATGATCTTTTAACACTGATTTGTTAATAATATCTTAGTATTATCGTCGTTTCGGGTGTTAACGGATTCGATTTCCTTTATATTATTTGTTATGTGATCCATATTTGTTTTGGATGGGATATATATTATTCATATATAGAATTACATCATGTATCTAAACATTATTTTCAACCATCAAATTAAATTTAGCCTTTAATGGATAGGATGTGGAATGAATCTCATCGCGTTCGTGAAGACAATAATCCTTACAAACGCACGAGTGAAAATATCATTCTTTTGATATTAAAATAATATATAATTTGATGGTATATCATATATACAAAATCATTATCATGTTATATTTTATTATTTACCTAAATTACACATCATTATTATACCCATCCAAATAATAATGTATTGAATAACAATTACTCCACGACGTGGAGACGGTAATCCATACGTACGCAGGTTTGGTGACATGTCATTAAAATGATGGATAGAATAATGAATATGGTTGTACCATATTTATAATAACATCACAATATATATAAGAACATGAAAGTGGGTGGTGAAATTATTACCTCTTCTTTGGGTTATTCCTTTTGATTTGATCAAATGGGATCCTTAAGTTGGCTTTCTGACCAAAGGAGAATCTCTAGGATGAAGTGAGGGAAGTTCAGAGGATATTTGGGTAGGGGTTGGCTGAGACAAAAGGTTTTGAAGGTGTGAATTTGAGAGAAGGGGAGTTCCCTTTTATAAGAGGGGTGAGGGGCACCTTAGGAAAAACTTAAAATATCATTTTATAATAAAATAATTTTCAGTTTCTAATGGCTACAAAGTGAATTATTTATAGGATAAGGTGGAGAGATAACCCCTAAACCTATAGGTTTTTGACAGGTTTGGGTCACTATATTAACCTTAACGTTTAGATTTACTCTTAGTTAAATAGTTTGACATTTACCATGTCCTTGTATTTTTATATTATATGGTTAATAAACATACTATATACTTCCAAGAAAACCACAAGTTGTTCATTAATGATACAAATATCATTATATAATTCCTTTGGCCAAACCTTATATTTGTATGAATAGAATATAAATTAATAATATAATATTTTTTTAAACTCTTTTATGTCAATTTTGACACTATTTGGTATTTTGTTTTTCCTAAATTCATAACAGTATTATTACTCAGAAAATAATTCATCTAATTGACCCTAATATGTCATATTAACCTATAAAATTCGTGGAATTCATAAAAAGTCTGAAATTAAATTTATTTGGATATTTATAATATCAATTAGTTTAATATTTCATTAATTAGGTAATTACTACATCATCATTGTGTCATAAATAAATTAAATTATTTAATGTCTAAAAAATATAAATAAAATACCATTACGTAGGAAATATTTTTAGATTTATAATTAATATTTATAGTTGAATTTATCTTATGTTTATCCCTATATTAAAAATGTTTTATTTATTAAACTTTGATTTTAACTCTTTTAACTCTTCTTTGAATTAAATAATAATAAGTGTCATAATCTAATCCAAGCAGAACAAATAGGTTCATATTTTATTACTAAGGTTGTTTTTGGTCGAATTATACTTAGCCAATAGAATTAGGACATGTGTTAGGGTAATAATAATATCATGTTTACCTTTAATTACCCTATTTACTTTTAACCGTGGTAAATAAAAGTAAAAAGTTACTATTCACAAAAAAATTATTTTTGTCTTATTGAACGAAATTTTACTCCTTGATATTAACCGTGTCTCTTGGATTTTAAAAATTCAACTCACGGAAACGGTAAAATTAAGTTTTATCTGAATTTACAAATTATCCTAGGAGGTTGGTAAAATACGATGAAAAGTTCAATAAAATTTTATATATCTAATATTATTACAAAATGACTCTAATGAATTACATTGAAATTATATGGGTACTATGTATCTATTTTGACTTAAATAAATTTAAATAAAATAAAAAATTATTTAAATAAAAATTCGGCTTTAAACTATAACTCAGTGTTTTTCACTATTCATAAAAAATTAACAGTTTTTAGAAACATACCAAAAATTCACCCTAAGCTAATTTTGATATTCTGAAGTCAAAAATGAAGTCTGTTTTACCAAATTAAAAACATAGAAATTTCATTTATTAGTTTAAAATTAATTCCCACTGTCAAAACCGAAATGCGTATTTTTATAAAATAATAACTACCAAAAGATTGACATTTGTTTATGTCCAATTTCATAGTAAAATTACTTCCAATAAAAAATATTGGATTAAATGTTAAAAATATAATCTAATTATACATCTAAACCATTAATATGTATTGTTTAACACTATAAATTATTTTGATTAAAAAAGTTGTTTTCAGTTAAAATATATTATTTTTCACTATTCACCCAAATATGAAAGTTATCAGAAAAACACCAAAAATTTATTGAAACTAAATTCTTAAGTCCCGATCCCAAAGATGATGTTTATTTTGTGAAATTGAATATATAAAAGTTTCAAATATTGGATTTAAAAAGGGTTCACCATTAAAAGGAGGTAAAATTGCATTTTTTGAAAAATACTTATTTTATCTGAAAAAATGAATTTTTCCTTACATTATTTCTAAGAAACTCATAATATGGATTAAAAAATTATAAGGGTTATATAAAGCTCAAACTTCCATTCATAATATTTATAATAGCTTTTGAACGTCTAGTTTGGTAAGTCGTGGTGCGCTTGAACTCGATGTTGTGTGTAGTGTAAGTTATTGAATTACTTTGAAAAACTAACGTACGATGAAATCTTGGGGTGTTAAATTATAAAAAATTGTTTATTAACTAATTATAAAAATAAATATATTCATTAAAAAAATTATATATAGAAAAATGAGTTACACTAATCATGGAGAAGGTAGGCCGCACGTACGCATGAACTTTGTTTCCATTTTTCAATTGATGGAATGAAAGAAAGGTAAAAAATAACTAATCTTTATAGAATTATGATATCCTATATATTTCATATATATTCATCAAATTCATCCTTATTACTCTCTATGTGAAAAATAAATGAAAAAATATTCACATCACATCATGGCGATGGTTGTCCACACATTCACACAAGCAAAGTTATTGTTTCACAAAAGATCAGATCATAAGAAGGTAGATGTGATATTATTATTAAATAAGTATAATAATTTTATAAATACCATATATAAACATTATACCCATAATAATTGCCATACATAAAATAGGATGATGAACAATGATTTGTATCGCTATGTGGAGATGGTAAGTCGTACGTCCACACGTGGGATAATTTCACATTTTATTTGATGGTAAAGAGGGTGCATAATGGTTTCTTCATAATAATAATAAAATTTAATAATAATTATTATGATGAAGTTATTATTTTATGATGAATATCATATATTTATAAGAGGTAAAAAAGAGTAGAAAAATACTGGTATTAGTTAGAGAAATTACCTCTTCTTCAAAACAACTCCTTTAGACCACATTTAAAGGGGACCGAGGGTTGGTGTTTTGGGAACACACGAACCTCTATAACATGTATAAGTATTTGAATAAGATAATATGTTAGATTATGGTGCATATAAAATTCACAAAGTGCTGCAATGAAGCTCTGAGGGGATGTGTCCTATTATAATTAAGGTGAGGGGAACTTTTGTAATTTTCTCAAAAGATTAAAATATATTAAGGCCATTCTTGGGATAAATGATTTCAAATGGTATATAAATTTATAGGGGATGAGATTTTAAACCAAAAATTATCCCCTTAGTTCTTATTTAATAAATTATTATTTTTAAATAATTTAATAAAATATTAATCCCATAAAATATCATTATTGTCAATTTGGATACTATTCAATACCTTGACTTTAAAAACATAAAGAAAACAAGTAAAATTCAAACCAACTATTTTATTTTATCCTAATAATGTCATTAAATTATTTATAATTCCTGGATCACCTTAAAATATCTCAAATTATTTTACTTTTAATATTTATAATATCATTTATTTGATTTTCCATTAATTGAATAATTACTACTTCATTGTTGTGTAATAATTTGTTGTGATAATTTCTTCCATAGAAATTACAAATAAATTACCATGAGGAATATAAATATTTTAGCTTTAAAAATACAATTTATAGTTAAACATATTGTTTGGATAACCCCATATTAAAACATTTAAATTATTAAAAACTAGAGTGTCACAAGTTTTAATTTTCTTTAAATAAAAAAACAATAAAGGTAATAATCCCATAAAAATGGCCTTAAAACCGAGATTTTATGATTATGAACTAAATTAACTCATCCAGTAAAATTTAGTCAAGTTTTGGGGTTATTTAATAGTCTTTTAATGTAAATCACCTGATTTACCCTTATCGCAGTAATAGAATTACTATCGTTACTATTCTTAATGAAAAAAATAAAAGGGAATTATTTACTAAATTTGAATACACTGATTTAAAATAAGGAATAAATTAATTAATATTCAACTCAACGAAGTGAAATAATTAAAATAAAAATAAATTTCTCAAAACGCAACGAAAAGTAGTTTTCTTGAAAAAATTTATTTTAAGCTGAAAATTGTAGTTATAAAAAAAGGTACAAAGATGATTAAAATTTTAGTAATTAGGCTATATATTAATAAATATTAATTACATTACTTTTATATCAAATTTAAATCATAAATGGAAATTATAATAGAATGGAAATTATAGTTTTATAAAAATTTGTATTTTAACTATTCACTACAAAATTAATATTTTCAAAAAATTACCAAAAAAATCATCCTAAGATCATTTTTACATGATGAATTCATAAATATATTTAATTTTTTTGAATAAAATTTCCAAAACACTCATAAATTAATTATAATATTCACTCACAATAAAAACTATTTTTGGAGAAAACGTATTTTTGTAGAATATAATGACTTTCCTAAAAATTTGAATGATTATTTATTAAGATTTAATAAATAAATTTATAATGAGTAGGATATATATATATATATATATATATTTAATAAATTAGTTAATAATAATCATACCCATCAAATTAACAGCTAGTTTTATATTGTCCCATTTAATAATAATGTTTTAATAGTGTATCATGGCTTGTTTAATCTCGGTGTTGCATGCAACAGAAGCAATCTGATAAATAAAATTATTTAAAGAGAAATAGATCATAAAAATATTAAGGTGTTATAGTTCATTGACCTGGGTGGGCATTAGGGGAAAACACGTGTCTTTAGGGAAACTGGTAGCGCTTGGAAGGCTAGGACCCAACAACCATATTAAAAATTTGTGGTGTTCAGGTATTTAGTGAGACCCAATTATTACAGTGGTATTAGAGGCAATACCCAACCATAACTGTAGTCTTACTACATATGATGAAATTTTGGTTCCGTAATAGGGATTTTTTGGGGGTGGGAGGGTAAATGCAACACCCTATAAAGTTTATGGGTTGAATGTGGATGAATGTCACAAACCATGTAAATAAGGTACACCATGGTTTTCAGGAGTTTACATGATTAAAACAAACAATTTAAGAGAGTATTTTCTAGGAGTGGTGTTAGGATGTTTCACCTCCTACAAATTATTTCAATGTGTGTGCGGGTGAGTAAAAATCACACTAAAATAAATGTGTAAGCCTATAGGGATGATCATTATTCAGATGATCCATTCAGGAATGTTAGTTGGACTCAAGGTGAAATAACATGTGTCTTTGGGGAAACTGGTGTCATTTGGTAGGCCAAGACCAAATTACCATATTAAAAGTTTTGGGTGCCCTTTTTATCAAGATGAAACATTTTTTTCATTGAAATACTGCATTCATATACTAATAGGATTTTCTAATTTTTTATTTAAAAATTCCAATTAATATTATACCAGCTATGAAAATATCATTTAGAATATTTTAATCAGTTCTAAATAATGATTTTAGGTATTCTTTATTTATGCATATACATAAAACTTAAATTTCAAATATTTAAATTTATAAATTTTGAGATGAATTCATTAGTTTATTCTATTTGAAATTAAAATTTAGTGAAATAAAACTTATTCAAACTTGTTTCATAATATTTAATACAATGTTATCAATTTTTAATATTTAAGTATCTTCTTTAATATGAAAAGTGTTTTCATAATTCAACTTTGAATATTACAGAACTAAACTATTTGATATTTGTTGGGTTTATTTGACCTATTATTATGGAAATATTTTTGGAATGTTTAATAATGAGTTAAAAATGATTTTAATTACTCTATAAGTTTTGGAATTCAAATTATTTTTGTTATGATAATTTTGGAATGATATTTTCACTTCAATAACAAATATTTGAATTTGAATTGTTTGAACCAGTTAAATATTGGATTATTAGTGGATTACAAATCACATTTAAAGGGATTCAAAACTCTTTTAAAAACACAACATTAATTATGATATGTGAATTGCTTTGATGATAACTTTCAACTTTCTTATTTTCATGTGTTCTGAAAATTTTTAAAATCATATGAGATCATAGTTTCATATACTAGAATGACTTTCAAGGAACATAATATATTTTTTTGAATTATAATACCTTAGCATGATATTCTAATAAACTAATCAAATACCAATGTCTACACTTTATCATTCTTCTACTACTTCAACTTTACAATTTCGTTTGAGTATTATGATATTCTTTATATCTATCTCACTTGTACTTTAATCTTTGGTTTATATTTTTCCCAAAAAAATAATTTTCTATTTTCAGGTTGTGACTCTTGAATTCTAATTTTAGGACTATTTGGGTTGTGACTCCTTTTGTATAAAGTCAAAATTTAAGGGTTATGATTCCCCCACACAAAATTCTGGTTTCTTGGTTTTACATTCACTAGAAAAATTAGGTTTTAATTGGGTTATTATCCCCCTCAATAAAAAGGCAGTGTATAACATATATCTAAAATAGTAGAGAGATGTAAGGTTATAGTAGACCCACTTTATACTGAACAACTATATTTTTTTTAATTTTTTATTTTCCACTGTATTATCATCAATTGTGTGTGATTATAAAATTTAATAAATAAATTTTATAATCATATAATATAATTTAATCCAACTCATTAAAATTTTAATTTAGTCTATTTATCACCTCTAGACCATCAATCATCGGTATTTATGACTTAACAATTAGTATCAAAGTATGAATCTTATTAAGGATAGACTAGAACTACTGTTTATTTTATTAAAATCATACACCTAGTATCAATAACCTATTCCTATTGGATATATAGTATGCAATTTATATTTTATTATGATAACTTATTTATCATAGACCTCAAAATCTAGGAAAACAATACCAATATAAGATGGTAATAATGAACATAAATGGTTCATTTATTCCTCATAAACCACCTCACATTGATAGACTTGACAAAATTTACTGTAAATCTAGAATGGTGGCATACCATAAGAATTTAAGCGTAGATCAAGGGTTAATCATGTTCAAAACAAACAAACTACCAAAAACGGACTCAGATACTCTTACTGGAAGTGATGCTACTTAATATATTTTTAATTACTATGTAATAAATATTCTATAACGTGATAATAATATAATTGTGTTTAGTTATGTGTCTTTGTTTAAGAAAACTCATTATATCTGGAAGATTCTATATTTTACTCACTATGGCTCAGATAATCTGATTATAATCAAACATGGAATACTATGTGTTTAGAACCAAGACTTGAAAATGGGTGAAGATGAACGCATCAACCAAATATTCCACCGATTAATGAGTCTCCCTTATAGAAAAATTGGAGAACCATTTTCTTGTTAAATGGTTACTAATATATCAATCCAATAAGTTGCATAAAAATAATGTAGCAACATAGAAAAGTAAAAACTTTAAGGAATACACATTGGATGACATCATCTATTCATTACTTAAAAACAAACTAGAGTTGAGTAATATAAAAGAAGAGGAGACTTCAGATAACAAATGTGTTTCATTTTAGTCAAATAAAACTATTTATACTAACACTTCTGATTTTTAATCATATTAAATCAAGGAAGAGATATCACATCTCACTAAATGTATTTATGAAATTATGAATAGAAATAAAGGATTCAAGAAATGATTTTAGAAGTATAATCACAAGGATGATTGAAATAATATTGGTAAAACTGATTATAATGATGCCTCCAAAATCAGATGTTATGATTGTAGAAAGAAGGGACACATAAATATAAATTTTCTGAAGATATTTTATTTGAGAAAAGATATGAAATATAAGAAATAGGTGAAAATAGAATTGAATACTAGATGGAGTTTTACCGAATAATCCAATTCATTTGATGAAACCAGATCTGAAAAAGAAACTATTAACCTTTAATTTGATTGCTCAATGTTCTAATGAGGTTAGTAAATATTATTATTATTGTTTGTATTATTATAAATCTAAACAATATAATATGGAACAATTGATTGAGAAAAATGAAAAATTTCAAAATTATGTTTTTGTAAGAATCTAGATATTCTTTTCATGAATGTCTTTCATTTCTAGATATTTTCAAGAAAAAGATGAGTTTCTAGAAATTTTAGGAGTACACGCCATGTACTTATAAGTAGACACCGTGTACTCAGTTTCCGCAGGTAACTATGTGATGGCTGTGTAATGGATGAACACATGGCCATGTGGGGTGACCTGGAGACCACCTAAAGTGGAGGCCGGTCAATGCAAGTACACACCATGTACCATTGAAGAACACACCATGTACTTTATATTTTTTCATTCAACGGACTGGGTTCGCATCTAATCGGAAGAATGCACTACTTCTTCGTTTGTCTCATCCAGTAGAGAATGAGCCTGCCAATTCTTCTCTGAGCCCTCGACTAAATGTCCATTCCTTGAATCGACCGCCTTTAATTGTGTTGGAATTGCCATGGTAAGCTATTCCTTCTTCTATAGCCTCATTTCCTGATTTCTCTAATTTTATGAGATATCACCGGTTGAATGTTTTTAGTGTTTTTGTATATCTACAGTGTTATAGAGAGATTCAGATCCCTAGGTTCACTTACATCGATCGTACAACGTCGAGGTAGGTGGTTGGGGCCTTTCCTTAGTTAGTCCTTGAGTTATATGTGCAAAAGTTCCCAATACCCTTGTTTAGGGTATTGCGTGTTTTTTATTTTTAGCCCTTTTATTTCCATCTATGACTTATTTATTTGGATAGAGGATAACTATTTGTGAATAGGGTTATCTTTTCCAAGCTATGTATGTGTTTCCCATGTTTTCTTGTATTGACTATTTGGTCTATCTTTTCCTGTTAGGTTGTGGCTTTACATTCCATGCCTAGTATTGTAGGATGGAGTGATTTTGTCTAATATTCTCTAGACTATTTATCCAAGTAGTTATGGATGTTTAATTTGGCTTCCACATATCATTTGTGTACGATTGACTGACACAAGGTTGTAGGAACCTGGTGTAGAAGACCATAGGGAGAATGGACGTTGAGGTCCTCTACATAGTGTTTGTTTACTTTTCACATTGCGAGACCATAGGGGAGGATGAACTTGAGTGATCCCTCAGTGTGTTTTTAGTTTCTAATTATGATATCATATGGGGAATTGGACGTTTAGTGCTTTCCAGAGTGGCTATAGTTACCGATACGAGACCACGTGGGGAATTGACAGTGAGTTCTTCCTCTAAGAGTCATTACTAAAGATGAAACAGAGGGGTTAGACTGTGTGAACTTCCCAAAGGGTTGCTTGTGTTGATTGGTTGAAACATATGGGTTAGGCTATGATTACTTCCCAGAGGGTTACTTATGATTGTTTATTTCTTAACTAAAAAATGAAAATGGATGTAATTATAACTATATGATTGTTTACTTTTGAGTACTTCCTTGTTTATTATTTCATTTTTTATATTGCCTGCCATATATATTCACTAAATATTAGGCACATATATTTGGGTGGTTTCCTGTTGGGATTCATCTCACACCCTATTTAACTCATGATTTTGGGCCCAAATAGATTATATTTGTGCAGGTCTAGATAAGGGAAAGCACCCTTCTACTTCAGGTACTTGATTGCTAAGGAGATGGGGATAATGAGACCAAGATTAGGCTTGCGATGCTCTTGGAGTTTATCTATTTTTATTTTTTTACTTTGGTTTAGTTCTGTATTTTCTCATTGTGACTTGTTTGGATGTTTTCCTAGAGTTATGTATCAAGCACCATTTATATGCTAAGATCTCAAAACTCCACTTTAGGTTGGACCAAATTCACTTCTTGGGTCATGTTATCTTAGATACAAGAGTATTAGTTGACCCATAGAAAGTGATGGTAGTAGTTTCCTAGGAATAGTAGAAGAACGTCTTTGAGGTATGAAGTTTTCTAGGGCTGGAAAGTTACTAAAGACGTTTCATACAAGACCTCTGACATTTAGCAGTGCCAGTGACATGCCGGACTGAGAAGGGTGTGAATTACTTGTGGTTAGATTCTTGCGAGTCAGCCTTTTAGGAGCTGAAAGAGAGGCCGACTTCAACCCGATACTTGTATTTCCTGAGCTAGGAAAGAACTATACTGTTTACTGTGATGCATCAGGTATCAGGATGGGAGCATTTCTTATACAGGGAGAAGGAGTCATTGCATACGGGTCTCAGTAGTTGAGGCCACATGAGAGGAATTACCCGACGCATGATCTAGAGTTGGATACAATTGTTCATGCTTTATGTTGTGGGATAAACTACCTGTTGGGATAGCATTTTGTGGTTTTCACCAACCACAAGAGTCTCAAGTTTGTCTTCACTCAACATGATATGAATCCGAGACAACGAAGGTGGGTCGAGTAACTTCAGTCCATTGCCTTTGAGCTTGCCTACACATCTATGAAAGGCAATACAGTGGCTGATGCATTGAGTATATGGACTCAGAAACAAGGATTTCAGGAGGCTACTAGTGATTGGAAGCCTATGGTTCAGTTCTCTTTGATGCATTTGTAGGTGCACGATAGGCTGGGGAAAATATTTCTTTATTCTATTGATGTTAACTCTAATCTTCTTAATTGAGTGTGAATGAGGTAGTTATTAGATTCTGAAGGCCTATTCGTATGGGAGAGTATTTCAAGAGAATACCCTATTCCTGGATGGACCATAGGCAAGTATGAGATCCTGCGTTTTCATGGGCATGTGTGGGTGTTAGAAGACATACACGAGGAGATGATGTAGGGGTTTCATTCCTTAGTTTGGGCAGTTCATCCTGGTGTCACCAAGATGTATCATGATCTAAACCATCAGTATTGGTGGCTAGGTATGAATAGATATGTTATTGGTATTTTCATGAGGTGTTCCACCAGTCAGCAGGTAAAGGTGGAGCATCAGCGACTAGTAGGACTTTTACAGCAATTACCCATTCCTGAGTGGAAGTGGAATGATGTCGTGATGGATATCATGATAGGTTTGCTGAGGTTGGCTTGATGGAATTATGTGGTATGGTTCATCATTGATAGACTCACAATGGTTTCTCACTTATTACGGATCAAGGAGACCTTCCGTGTTGATGAGTTTGGAAGTCTGTACATTCTGGAGATTGTACGTATACATGGGGTTCCACACTCCATTATTTCAGATCAGGATAAACCTTTTACTTCTCAGGTCTGGTAGGGGTTATAGAGGGATTTGGGTACACATGTACTTTTGAGTACATCTTACCATCCCCAGACGGATGGCCAGTCCGAGCATACGATTCTGGTGCTTTAGGACAAGCTGAGAGCATGTGTCCTCAATTTTGGAGGTTCATGAGAGAAACACATACCTCTTGTGGTGTTTTCCTACAATAATAGTTTCCAAGAAACTATTCATAGGGAACCTTATGAGACCATGTATGGTAGGCCATGCCGATTAACTTCATGCTGGATGGTGGCAGGAGAGGCAGCTATGCTAGGACCTCATCTTGTCTAGGAGACCATAGAGCTGAGGGAGTTGATTCGGAAGAGGATGACTACTATACAGTCAAGACAGAAGTATTATGTTGATTACAGAGACGACCTTTAGATTTTGAGGTTGGAGATTAGGTTTTCCTACATGTCACACCATGGTTGGGACACAGGAGGATTAGGAGACATGGAAAGCTTTCACCTAGGTACGTCGGGCCGTTCCAGGTTTTGGAGAGAGTTGGGCCGATTGCCTATCGGATTCAGTTACCTTAGAGGTACCAGGCTAAGGATGATGTCTTCCATGTTCCTCAACACCAATGTTACTTCTTAGACCCATCTCATGTTTTCAAAATAGAGGAGGTTGAATTAGTGGTGGACACCTCGTTCTAGGAGTATCTTATCCAGATTGTTGATCGAAGTACGAGGGTTCTCTGTGGCCGGTCTGTTCCTCTGGTGCGAGTGCTATGGTAGCATGAGCGATTATAGGATGAGACCTAGGAGATTGAAGCCAATGTACGATCACAATGGCCAGAGCTGTTCGAGGATTCTTCTTCTACACCACCTAGCTAGGGAAATTTGGGGACAAATTTCTTCAAGGAGGGAAGTTTGTAAGAACCCAGATCTTATTTTTAGGTATGTCTTTTATTTAAGTTTGTTTTCATGAAAAAGAGGAGTTTCCTGAAATTGATGGAGTACATGTCATGTACTTATAAGTACACTCCATGTACTCGGTTACCGCAGGTAGGTGAGTATTATCCATTTAATGGCCGAACACATGGTCGTGTGGGGTGACCTGAAGACTGCTTAAAGAGGAGGCTAGTTGAAGCAGGTACACACCATGTACCATTGAAGAAAACATTGTGTACTTTTTTTTTCATTAAATAGACTGGGGTCATGTCTAATTGGTAGAACACATTTCTTCTTCGTCCATATTTTCCAGGAGAAAACTAGACCATCGATTCTTCTCTAAGCCCCTAACTCGCCGTCTGTTCTCCAAATCGGCCACCTTCGATTGCATTGGAATCACAACGGTAATCTCTTCCTTATTTTAGAGCCTCGTTTCCCAATTTCTCTTCTTTTGTGAGATATCCGTAGTTGAAACTTTTTAGAATTTTTTGTAGATCTACGGTGTTATATGGAGATTCTAGGCCTGAGGTTCATGTATATTAATCGTAAAACACCGAGGTAGGTGGTTTGTGCCTTTCTATAGTTATTCCTTGAGTTATATGTGCAATGGTGCCCAATACCCTTGTTCAGGGTATTTCGGGTTTATGGTCTTTTTCACATTATTGTATGTTATGACTTGTTTGTTTGGATAGAGGTTTATTTTTTGTGAGTAGGGTTATCATTTCAAAGCTATGGATGTTTTTCCCATGTTTTTTTGACCATTTGGTCTAGCTTTTACTATTAGGCCGCTACTTTACTTTCCATGCCTAGTATTGTAGGATGGAGTAATTTTGCCTAATATGCAGTAGACTATTTAGCCAAGTAGTTATTGAGGTTTAATTTGGCTACCACATATCATTTGTGTAGGATTGACTTACATAGGGATATGGGAACCTGGTGTAGTAGACCATAGAGAGAATGGACGTTGAGGGCTTCTCCAGAGTGTCTGTTTACTTTTCACATTACGAGACCATAGGGGGGATGGATGTGAGTTCTCTCTCAGAGTGTCTATAGTTCCTCGTTATGGTACCACATGGGGAATTGGACATTGAATGCATCCCCATAGTGTCTATAGTTACCCATATTAGACCACAAGGGGAATTGACGATGAGTGCTTCCTCAGAGAGTCTTTGATAAAGCTAAACCAGAGGGGTTATACTGTGAGTACTTCCTAGAGGGTTTCTTGTGTTGATTGGTTGAACCAGAGGGGTTTGGGTTTGAGTACTTCCTATAGGGTTACTTATTATTGTTGATTTCTTAACTAATAAATGAAAATAGATGTAATGGGAACTGTAGGATTATTTACTTTTGAGTAATTCCTTGTTTATTACTTCATTTAGCATATTGCCTGCCACATATATTCACTGACTGTTAGGCACAGATCTTTGGGTGGTTGCCTACTAGGATTCATCTCACACCCTGTTTGGGTCATGATTTTTGTCCCAATCAGATTATATTGTTGCATTTAAAGATATGGGAAACCACCCTTGTACATCAGGTACATGATTTCTGAGGAGTTGGAGAGCATGAGACTAAGATGATCCTTGAAATGCTATTGGTGTTTATCTGTTTTCCTTGTTTTTACTTTGGTTTAGTATTGTATTTCAGTATTGTGACTTGCATGTATGTTTTCCTAGACATATGTATCATGAATAATTTATATATGTGTTCTCTAATTGTTTATTACTCATGTTTTTTACGTCCGGAATGTTATTACTGCTTCCTCTATTGTTATCTGTTATTTTTGCTGTGTTACTCTTCCAATGAGGGCATTGTTTACCCAGTATCACACCAAGGCCCTCACTGCTAGTCGGAATCCTCTGTGGTTTGGGGAAATGTGCTTGAGGCCATGTGACTAACTGGGTATGGGTAACCGCTAGGTGGATCATGGAATCGGGAAATTACAGCTTTAGTCATTTTTGATTAAAAAAAATAAACTAAGAATATAAGGAGCTTCAGAAAAAAATAAAACAACTCATGAAACTGAATTTTATAAAATACATCTTCATTATCAAATGAATTTTTTAGTGATTTATATTTTTTTAAAAAATAGAATGATAATTTGAAGAAGAAAATTATGGGATTAAAAGAAAATTTATGTACTTTCCAAGGAAAGGATGAGTATGATATAATTATGTCAATGATTAAACCAAATAATGGGAAAGTTTTATTTAGATATAATAAAAAATACCTAAGATATATAAGATTATTTTTTATAATATTTTTAAATGAAATATATCAAATGTTACATGATTTACATGTTGTATGAAAGGTAATTATGGTAATGAATGTTATTTAAGATTTACTAAATCTATTGGATATACTAAAACATTTATTTATAAGAATTTAACTTCAATATTACTTAATAATAAATTTTAAAAAAATTTATGGGTTCCTAATAATTCTTATACTAACTCATTTAGACCCAAGATAAAATGGGGAAAAAAATTTGTTTTTACTTAAATAATATTAATATGAAAAATTCGTAAGGAGTATAAAATATATATGGTATATTGAAAAGAATTTCTCTAAAAAAATTATTTGAGACCCATAAACTTTTTTATCATATAATCAATATTATAGAGGCTTTGTGACATTAAATGACTACTCAAAAGGAAAGTTTAAGGGATTTTGTAAAGTAGGTATATCTAATATTATTTTAATTTCCAAAGTGTTATATGTTTAATTAATTAAAAAATAACTTAAAAAGAATTTCACAATCATGAGATGATAGAATGAGTGTTAAATTTGAAGATAACTAGAGTGACACCAACCTTTTACACATATTATTACATGATTTTAAGTATAATTATCCATCAAATACAAACCAAGGAATGTATGGTCTAGTATATTTAGAATATTAGGTACATAAATATAAAAACATTGAACTAGAATAAAAAAAAATTATATTAATCATACATAATGATCTCTTAACTTCATTTGTGCTCCTAAAGCTTCATCGGAAAACCTGGTTAATACATAGACAAAAGGGATGATCTAAAATGTAGAGTAACAGAGTAAACAAAAGAATAAATCATAACACATGGGTTAGAAGGAATAACATGATGATAAAAAAATAATAGAACATGAATAAATATATGTATGAATTATATGTAGAAAATGTTATCATATAATCATGGAAACATAGGAATATGCAAGAAAGATACAACATGACATTAATATGAGTGAAGACTTACTACAAATACTATATCCCATGGTAGACAAAGTCCCATAATGTATTATGTTTACCACCTAATCGCATGCACGACACATCATGAGACTAAATATTACCAAATTCAATGGAGTGCTATCTCATAATTCCCATCATAAAAGTTTCATGCATATGTGTTCCACATAAATAATCAAACATAAGGAATAGACACAATGATTTCCTATAGAAATAAATGGGTATCATAATCATGTCATAAGGCACAACCAAATGTTTTATCATAATGGTGTACAAAAAAGAATGGATTTAAATCATACATGAAAATACATAAGGGAGAATTGGCATATATCATGATAAATTAATTCCAACTTAAGTGAAAAAGTGTAAAAAGAGTGTTTAATAATATTTAGAAATGATCCACTTTAGTGCGGTTTAAGAGAAAATATTAAAGAGAATTTAAAGAAGACAAAGGGATTTTTTTGTATAAAAAAAAGAAATGAACTAAGTTAGTTATTCATGGAAAAATAATAGATTTTTGAAAAAATAATGGCATCTTAAAATAGATTACATAGTATACTTGAAATTGGGTAAGAAATTTAGAAGTTCCGTTTAATCAGGTTTTCTATTTAAGAGAAATTTGAAAATGGAACCTTCTAAAATATGTATTTCCACATAAATTAAATATTAATTGATTTTTATGAATATTTTTGAAATATACACACAATATTTATAATGAGTAAATAAGAATAATTAAGAATCACATTGTTGAAAAGAAAGAGAAAGCGTAACCCAAATGTAATTTAGAGGTTTGAAGAGATCCCTTACCTTATGTATGAAAGTGTTTTTTTTCATGAAATTAATGTCTTGGATAATCAGATTATATTAATTAATAATTTATGTCATAACATATTCAACATATATTAAATTTATAATAATTTTATTAAATTAATTTATGATCATTTTGATGAATTATAATGTTCATATTCATTGTTCTAGGTGTGTTTGTTCCCAGACTTTACGATCTGTTCCTTTTCATTAAATTATGGGAGTTATTGTAAAATGGAAGAACAAATATAAAAAATGATATAAATAGTATTAATATACATTTTTAATTTTAAATGGTCCCATAAATAATTTTTTATATATATGAGGATGCTTCATTCGATAAAATGTTAATGATGAAAGCCAGTTTGTTTTGTTGGTTTCCCGATCATCACAAATTAGTTTTGTTTTGTTGTTTAATGTCATGTATATATATCAATTAAAAAATATAAAACAAGTTTTAATATAAATTTTAAAATATTTTTTATCTATTATAATGGTTTTATGACCATACTTGATGGTGGAAATAGAAAACGAAAAATCGTCGTCCACTAAGGTTGTGATTCGCCACATCACAGACGATGTATTAATTTATATGTTAAAAAGAGAAGAGAATATATTTTAGGATGGATATAACAATAAAATATTAAAATTATAGTATATTTATGATAATATATTTATAATTTCACTTTGGATATTGGGGGAAATAATGAGGTTTCAGAAATAAATAATTTAAAAGATAAGGGTGGAGGATTTTACCTCTAGAATATTGTTTCATTGAGAACCTCCTTAAGGAACTTGGAAATGGTATTTTGGTGAGAAACATAACAACAAGATGTGGGGAAGAGGCTTGGTAGGGTAATTGGGTAGAATATTAGCAAGATCCAATGCTTATAATGTGTGAGGAGAAGAGGTGGTGAGGGGTGGTATTTATAAGGGAGGAGAGCGGTGTTTTGATTATTTTGTTCATTTGTTTATTATTTTCTCTCAATACAATCAACAGTGTTGATCATTATCAATAAACACATTAATTAATGAATTAAATTTCTATATAATTGTTCTTACATCATCAATACATCAGAAATGACTAAAAAATTCAGGTATTTAGCTTATACCGTAAATTACTGTGTTTCACAATTTACAAAAAATTCAAATATTTTAAAAAAATCCCATAAATTCACCCTAACCATTTTTGGATGTTTAAAAATAAAAAATGGAATCTGTTTTATGAAAATAATTTTATAAATATTATATATTAAAATTTTAATTTAAATCATTATTTATTAATAAAATATCGATTTAATTATTATAACTGATTTTATGACCCTTTGAAAAATTAATTAAGGTCTCATTAAATTAAATTATAATTATTAGAAAAAATATATTAATTTATGAATAAAAATAATGAAAATATTTTTTAAAATAATTATAATAATTATAAAATTATAAATAAACATTTACCTTTCACAAAAATACAAACACTTAATTTACGTTTGTAAAACTATTATTTACTTATTCCATGATATAAATATATCACATATTCATTTATAATATGTATAAATTTTATTTATACCTTTATAGGAGAGGTTACTATTCTAATGGCTAGATTACTATTCTTAATAGCCACATTACTATTCTGACGGTATAAATTCCTTGATTTATAGAAATACATTTAATTTTATTCATTCATTGTTTATGAGAATAATATTGGGTGGCTTATCTTGGTGATATTTTGTAAATTATTCTATATTAAATAATTATATGTAGGGAAATTTCATTGATAATATTATAGGTCATTATAATAATAAATGTTTAGCTTTCAAAAATAATTTTTTTTGGGCTAATAGAAATAAAAATATTAATTCTAATGATTTTTCATAATTAACATGCCAGAATGTCAAGTTTTGTAATTATATAGAAACATATCATATCTTATGACATTATACACTTGGATATGTGAACTTTCAAATATTATACAAACTATCAAATAAAGGGAATGTACAGTAGCTACCCGATTTGAGAATTAATAAAATATTTACGTATACTTATTATGTAAAATGGAAAAAAGAAAAGAATAGTTTTAAAATTAATTTAGAATAGCGAGACCATTAGTAATTATTAATTTAGTATAATTAAATCCTATGAATTTTTCTAATTTAGTATGTAAGAAATTTGTTTTTGTGATAGTTGATGATTTTAGTGGATTTACATGGATTTATTTTATGTCCCATAAACACTACTGGAAATCTGATCTATACCAATGGTTTTGGGCAAACTGATGGTATAGGTCACTAATTTGGAGCTATACCAATTTTTTTGGGCAATTCGTTGGTATAGTTAACAAATTTGGACCTATACCAACGGTTTTGGGAAAACCATTGGTATAGGTCCATTATAAAGACCCTATACCTACAGTTTCAGCCAAACCGTTGGTATATGCCAACCCTATGCCAACGGTTTGTCCAAAAGCATTGGTATAGGTCCCAAAATAAAATAACCTACACCAACGGTTCTCAAAACCGCTGGTATAGGTCTATACCAACGGTTTTGAGAACCATTGGGGTAAGTACATGTATTTTTAATGGAATCTTCTTACAGAGGACATTAAATAAATGAAAATTTAAAATAATTATGATAATAAATATATATATATATATATATGAAATTATGTTCAAAAAAGTATGTTAGGTTAGTGGTTAGGTCATTTAATCACCAACGGGAGGTGCTTGGATCAAAACCCATCGAATGATTTTTTTTTGAATTACATATACCAACGGTTTTAGGAAACCATTGGTATAGATTTTCATATTACTTATACCATCAGTTTTAAAAACCGTTGGTATAGATCTATTCTCATGGCTTACTTTCCCACAGTTCTCCAAACCGTTGGTATATGCTATACCAATGGTTTGGAGGCCTATACCAACAGTTCCAAACCGTTGGTAGAGGGTATTATTCCAGTAGAGAAAACTAAACTTTTATCTATATTTATTGACTTTTATAAGTAAGTTTATATTGTAATGGTATTAAATAATTTCCATTTGAATTGATAATGCTGTTGATTTTTTTAATTTTCAATTTGAAAAAAAATTGTGAAGAAAATGGTTATTTTCATAAATTTCCTGCTCATAGAACACCACATTAAAATGGTGAAATGGAATGAAAAAATAGAACAATTATTTTAATAGGGAAAAACTATGTTAAATGAATATAATATACCTAAATATTTTTGGGTTGAATATTTTAATAATTTTTTTATTTTAAATAGAGTTTTAATTTGACTATTTTTAATGAAAACACCTTATCAGGTAAAAAACTAAATGTTTATTATTTTAAAGTCTTTCGGTGTAGAGTTATTAGTTTAAATAATAATGATAAGTTGGATAAATTCGATTTTAAAAGTGATGAAATTATTATTTTTAGCTATTATAATAAAATTAAATATTGTCATGTTTATAATAAATGATCTATGGTTATAGAAGAATCTATTCATGTAAATTTTGTTGAATATGTTTTGAAAAATGATTCTATTTTTGATGATTTTGATGACAATTTTAATTATTTTATATTTGGTGAAGAAAACCCTCAAGATAATTGAGGGGGATCTTACTCAATATCATTATGTACCTACGTATTATAATGTTTATAAATCCCACCCTGTTGATAATGTTGTTGTTAATATTGATTCTGGAACTAAAACTAGAATTAGTTCATTGATTTTTTATATAAATCATGATTTTTGTTTCAAATTATGTACCAAATGATATTGTTGATGCTTTTAATGATATTAATTGGATTATTTTCATGAAATATAAAATTTATCAATTTAATATAAAAATATTTTGAATTTAGTTAAACCCCCTATAGATAAGAATGTTATTTGAACTAAGTGGTTTTTTTTAGAAATACAATGGAAGAATCTAGTCAAATTGTTAAGAATAAGATAGGGTTGAAGCTCAAGGTTATTATTAAGAAGAAGTTATATATTTTGATGAATATTATGCATCCGTTTCTAGGATTTAATATATTTTAATTTTATTAGTTTTCTCTATATTTTATGATTTTAAATTATTTCAAATGGATTCTAAAATTTTATTTTTAAATTGTTTTTTTGAAGAAGTTTATTTTTCTCTATCACCTGATTCTAAAAATGTGAAATCTCATAATCATGTTTTTCAAAAAAAAAAAAATTTATATTGTATTAAACAAGAACCTCATTCATGGTATAATATACTAACCTGGTTTCTCTTGAAATTTTATTTTAATAATTTTAAAGTGGATCTTAATTTTTTTATTAAAACTATTTAAAATTAGATTTTAATTGTTCAAATATATAATGATGACAATGTTTTTAGATGCTCGGGTGAATAAATTTGAAAATAATTTTCTAATATAAGGAATAATTTTTTTGATATTAGTTAAGGTCTTGAAATTAATCAAATAAATGGTCGTATATTTATGAATCCATCTAAATATTCTAAATATTTAGTTATGTATCATTGTTTATATTTTTGTGAAACATTTAAGACCCCTTTGAGTAGTAATTATAAATTATATTTAGATAAATCTATAAAATCATTAGATGCAAAATATATTAGAGGCATGATTGGAAGTTTATTATATTTGACTTCTAATTGACCAGATATTAAGTCTAGGGTTTGTTTTTGTGCATGCTTTCAACATGATCCTAAGGAATATCACATAAGATCTATTATGTGGATTATTAGATATGTTAAAGGGAATATTAACTGTGAGTTATTTTATTCTAAAAAAGGTATTGATATAATTAGTTATTATAGTTTTATGATTTCTAAAAGTGGGGGTTTGTTGGAAGTTTGTTGGTTTTTTTGTTTGTTTATATTTTTAATATTACAATACCTCATAGTAATTCATTTTTCCAGTTTTAATAATTCATGGTTTTGTAGTAATGGATCCATGATCCAATTTTTTTAACCTACAACATGATGAGTTTTGATCATACCACAAGATGATTTTTTAACCGACCACGTTATGATATTTACACCAACCCTATTATGATTTTTGAACCAATCCCATGATGATTTTTAAACCTATAATATTTTTGATTATTGAACCTACACATGAATAATTTTGAACCTACCACATAATGAACTTTGAACCTACAACATAAATAAAAAAATAAGTGATTGTATATTGTCAAATCAAGTGTCCATAGCATATACACAAGACAAGACACCATATACAAACTGACCACATGTTAGGAAAATGTGGTCAGTCAATCAACCCTAATGTATATACCTCATGGTCAATTCAACATATTAATTAATTGCTAAAAATCTATAAATTTAAATTATATACTACTTTATGATTATTTTGATATTTTGAATTACTACATTCATATACTAAGTATTTTTACTTATTTATATATCTTATTAGTTCATATTAATATAATAGATTCTATTAAAAGTATTTTTAGAATATTTTAATCAGTTATATTTAATTTTTTATATATTTACATATATACATAAAACAAATTTATCAAATAGTTAAATTTATATATTTTCAGATGATTTAATTATTTTATTCTTTTCTAAATTAACATTTATTGACATTAAACTTATTTAAACTTATTTCATACTATTTAATATATTTTTATTAATTTTTTAATATTTCATATCTGATTTAATTTGGAACATGTTTTTAAATTTTGATTTTAAATTTTCCTGAAATAAACTTGGATATGTTTTTTGAGATTTATTTTGATATATTATCGTGGATATATTTTTGAATGTTTAAAAATAAATTAAATATTATTTAAATTATTCCTTATGACCTTGAATTCAAAATATTTTATCTATTATAAATATTGAATTATCTTTTCTCTTTTTTTGTTAATTGTTATTTGAATTTGAATTGTTTTACCCACTTGGATATTGGGTTGTTAGTGTTTTCAGATTCTATTTAAAGGTCCTCAAGATTCTTTTAGATACATGACATCAATTATGAGATTCAAATTCCTTTAAGAATAACATTTTACTTTTGTATTTTCAGGTGTTGTGAAAATATGTAAAGTACTTTATGATCATAGTTTCATAGTCTAAAATATCTCTCAAGTAAGGTAATATACTTGGACTAATACTACATAGAAGAGAAAATTTACTTAACTATTAAATGACCATTTCTTGTACTTTATTAATCTTTTTGGACATCATCTGTCTTGTTGTGTTTGATTATACTGTAATTATTTCTATCTATCTTACTATTACTCTAATATTTAGTTTATGATTTTCCCAAAAAAGTAATTATCTCGCATCTGGATTGGCCTCTCATATTATAAATTCAGGACCATTCGGGTTGTGACTCCAACTGTCTAAAGTCAGATTGTAAGGGATGTGACTCCACATAGAAAAGACACGAGTCTTAGTTATACTTCTATAATAAAAAGTATATAGTAATTGGTTTATGATCCCACCTTAAGAAAATAAAGCAGTGCATATTGATTCTCTCAAATAGGTGATATGTGTTAGAGTATAGTTTGTTCACTTTAGATAAAATTAAAATAAAAATCCCCTGTGTTCATTATTTAATTTCCACTATATTTTCATATTTTTTGCATGATAATTAAATTTAATAATTATATTTGATAATTTTAATAGATAATTTAATTCAACACTTAAAAATTTTAATCAGGTCTATTCACCCCCACCTTAAGACCATTTTCATTTCCATCCAAAAAATAACATTAATAACATACTTCAAAATACTTTTTTTAAAATGTTAAAATATAAAATTTTCTATATTCTAATTTAAAGAACATACACAAGTTATCTAAATTTCAGAATTGATTTTAATTTAAAATATATGATTATTCTGAAAAATTTAACAGGATCTAATAATAATTAAACAAACAAAATATGAATCAGTTTTGAAAAGATGGAAAGTGATTTTTTATTATAATTTTGTAAAAACGTTATGCATTTTGAAAAAATATATTTTCTTTATCCTTTTCTTGAAAGTGATTTTTTTTGTAATAAAAAGGTGCTTTTGGACCCATAAATCAAATACTTAATGGAAAATAATAAAAAATCACTTTTAAAATTTAAAAACATGAATCCATTTTTAAAAATTTATTCAAGAAAACTTATCAAAAAAAGGTGATTGATCATTTATTTTTAAATAATAATATTTAATATTAATTTTTTCTTAATAAGAATCCAAAAAAATAGTACACATGTAAACATAAGAAAAAATTACAAATAAATAAATTTTTTAGATTTAGTCACTAGAATATCCAACAAAAGGTAAAAAATCATTGAAACTAGAAGTAAATTAGTTTTAATATAAAAAACATAGTTTATTTTCAATCACAAAACCATATCTTAAAGAGATATATAATTTTTTTTTAAAAAAACTAAAAAATAATTTCGTTTTAGATTCTTATTTTTGAAAAAATGAGATTATATTTTAGATGTTTTTTTAGAAAATGAATTTAGTCTTAGAAAAACATAAACAAACATGACCTAAAATAAATTGTTTCATCATTGTGACCATCTGGACCCAAGATGTTAACTAACATTGATATAGAGTAAAGAGATTTAGTTACTCTACTTCCAACCCTTGAACATGTTCATCACCTCAATTATAGGATCCTTATTTTCAAAGAGGCCCCTCTAGGCCTTCAATATGCGCATCCATCCTGGGAAAACTCTCCACACTCCTCCAATCCATATAAATCAAGTCCATACCTATGATATTCACATAAAAAACATCCCATGTGTTCTCTTTAGAGGAGAAATATCTTTTTATATATTATATAATGAATCTCTTCAAAGAAATTCACATTCAAAAAATTAATGCCTCGCAAAGAAAGATATTGATGAATAATAAACAAATCCAAAAAATGATAAAATAGGTGTAATGATATGTCAGATGATTTTCAGAGTTCTTAACCAGTAATATTGAAATTTTTAATTAGTGGAATATTTCAATAAAAAACATGATTTATAGTAATCATGCATGGTTGGATTTTACAGTTAGTAAGAAATAGTAAAAACTTATGTATAAACAAGTTATGAAGATACTAGTGTTGAATAAAGGTGGAAATTCAGGTTCTTCTGTTTGATTTAAGTTAGGTAGGACATCTTGTAAAGCCATTTAGTCTTAACCATAACATATTCATTTCAATAAAAATTTTAGCCCATCCCATATTCTTTATGAGGTGGAAATACCTAACTTGGCTTCCCAACCCATTTATCTTTAAATATAAATAATAAACTATATAATAACTTTTCCTACTAGTAAATATCAAATAAACTCAATAACCTAGATTATTTTTATTATCCAATTTATACTAAAAATAATAATTAATAGGAAATATATGTTATCCATTTTTCAAAACATTCATCTTAAATCATTTAAAATAAAAAATTTGGTATAAATATGTTCAATTATTGTAAATTAGGTTGATTATGAGAATATAATATTTAAAAAAAAATAAGTATTAATAAGTTTTAAATATTTTAAATAATAATTATATTTTTATTCATATTACACTGATCTAAAATGGTCATTTTAAAACCAATATAATCCTTATTCATGTTAGATTACTCGTCTTGTTTATAACCCAACCTCATTTATTCCCAACTGAATGAAACCAATTCAAATTATGACAAGCTATCAGGGTGAGTTCAAAATTTCCACATTTATTGGTTTCAGTTAACACACATGAACTAAATAAGCTAAATATTAGTGAGAAATGAAAATTATATTCCATCAAGCTGATGAATCCAACATTGAATTAATAAAAACAATACAAACTCATGAATAAATAAGGTAGAGAGAGATCACCAGTTAATACAAAAATGGTAATCACTGGCCCATTATCATTGGGGAATACAATTTTTAATTGAAAAGGAAACAATACAAACCCCATGTGTAGACATGTGGTAGGAAACTTAAATGGAAATAATGGTATGGATTCATTTTGATAGATCATCTATTTTTTGAATAAATTATTTTTTAAAATACTAAATCTTTTTTATTACTTGAATATGAAGAATGTGGGGCCTAGTAAATACCTTGGAGTAGCCACCCTATAAAAATTTCACAACACATCTAGAAGGAAGTGATCTAATGGTGGTGGAAGTGTTATCATCAGAAGGGTCTTGGGCTGCTTTGAGAGACACATCAACCACAACCCACACGCCATCAGTATGATTCTTGTAGAACTAGAGGAACTTCCCTTGCTGTGATTCAACCAGTGGGGTCAAGAATCAGAACTCGTAATGAATCTAAGGTATGATCATACAAGTATAGAATTTTAAAAATATATGTAAATAAATTATAGTATCGTATCAAGATATAATAAAATATACAAGTTACAAGGCATCATTTATACTCCCACAAATATCACTAAAAAATAATTTAATAATGTAAGATCCTATTAAAAAGTAAGGAAAAAAATTTTCCAACTATTTCTACCAATAAACACTAGTTTAAGACAAGTAATACTATAAAGTTTAAAACTTTATGCTTTAATTTTGAATTTAAATTAAATAATTGCAGGCATCAATGAAGATAAGTGTAATGACTTAACACATCAGGGCTCACCTCACCATTGGAAGGATAATAAATCACAACTCCATGTATACATCCAATAGGCTAGGGGATAGTGAAAATATTCGGGAATGCATAACTATAATAGGATTCATTTTCCTAATGAACCTATATGTATTCACCCAACACTCTCTATGAAATAGTATAGTGAAATATATGTAAAGACTATAATATCTATCTCTAAAAAATTCCGGAAATAAACTCTAGTAAATAAAACATATCTAAACCAAAGTGTAAAGGGAAAAAACATATCTATCCAGAAATGAAGTCCTAAACTAACAGAAATTATAAATATAGAAAGAAGAGAGATTCCTGCTCCCGATTTCAATGCCCAACCACCATATATAATCAATACACCTAGGAATTACTATGACCCACCAAAATCACCCTTGATATGTTTTTTGTTTATATAATGTAGGAAATGTGTGGTAAAATACCATAAAAGGGTGAATATATACATTCCCAGTTGGATTCCCTAAAACTAAAAGTTAGGAATAGAGAGATATTACAATTGTTAGCTCAACCCAAAGTAAGAGGGACACAAAACCCAATTGATACATAGTTATACGATCATATAGAAACCTGAATGATAGAGAATGGGAATCACTATCTCATAGCCCCCCAAAAGTTATAGATTAATCCTATAGTTCCAAAATTTTATCACCATTTCCTTGAATCAAACACAACCTCCAAAAAATATGAGTGGAGGGGCCTACAATCACAACTACACTCCACAGTCAAGGGAGCACACATCTTCTGTAGAGAAACCCACCCAAATAGAGCTCTAAGATAAGGGAGTAACAGTTAATAGGTAGAGAACATGTTCCCTGTAGTAAGGGGATTACAGACCCTATTTATGTAAATAAATCGGAAACTCACTCCCTGGTGCGATAGGGGAGTACTGGCCCTGATATCACTCTGATAGCCTGAGAAACCCATGACCTGGTGTGACAACTGATTAATGACCATGAAATATCCCAAATAGCATGAAGAACCTGATCCATAGTGTTATAGGGGAGTACTGACACCAACATCTCTATGATGATCCTTCATGATCACCACCATAAGAAAACTTAGGCTGAATAAGCATATTTTTTGTAACATCTCACATCATATCTCAAAAGAGACTATGAAGGCCACCATTATGTGATACATGAAAAACACTATGGATAGGATACTCATGGGAAAAAAATCCATGTGCAAAAAAATGGGATATGAGGGGTATAATATTCACATAGGAGTACAAAGTGTTTATGAGGTTTACGTGGTGTGTGTCCCCACTCCGCTTCCTGGTCGTGTTCTCCATTGGAATAGTTCTAAAATCTATGGCTCAATAAATGGTATGCCCTTTAGGACATAGTGTATATGACCACATGGGGTCCTAGTCCTCCATATGAACCTATTCAAGTGTATTTCTACCTGTTCATGTGTCATTTGGTACATGGTGTATCCTTCCACATGGGGCCCTGGGCATGTGTGGTTAGAACACTACTTGGCCACCTAGGTAGGTTCACAAGGTATAAAGTTCCACCTACATGGAGTGTGATATTTAATTTCACCCAAAACTATAGCATTGTGTCTAGGGGGCTACAAGCTTTGTGTTGTACCATGATACACTATGTGTAGTTGGGATTTCCACAGAAATTGGAGAATGTTTCATGCATCTTCAAAATCTAATCTTACTTCATTGGATCTCACCTTTTGACAACCTAGGATCAAGGGAACATGATAGAATCCATCGATTTTAATACTTAAATGGTTGGAAATCACCTTCCAATGAGCTTCTCAAAGACTATGTTGCCTCCTATCTCGTTTATAAGCTCACATCACCACCATACACCACTCATAATATGATATCTATGAAGAAACACCCATAGTCCATCTTAATATGTATAAAAATAATATATTAGTTCATCATGCACACATCCACAAAAATCTGGGGGTGTGATGAAACTAGGTCTGATCTAAAAATTTCAAATCATGGCCTGTAGTTCAAGGAAAAAGAATGGAAATAATAGGTTGGGGAGAGGAACAAAAAAAAGGTAAAAACATAATTTTACTTGTGCTCTTTAATAAAGATCATAGATTGGAAATGTTAGGGTGAGAATATGGAATAAATAAATAAATAAATAAACAAACAATTTAATTCGTTATACATGATCTTGAAAATGGTTCAAAAACATAGATCAAGAGTAGAAAATACAATAAATGCTCCATATTTTAATAAAAGTGTTATAAATCGACAATTTATGAACCCTAACCCAAATAAAGATCAATCATTGGTAAGGAACACATTTTCTTGTGAAGGTGTAGACCTGTTGTATCTATTGCCTCTTGATACACATCAAACCGATCAACCATCATCCTTTGTTCTCGATATTCCAATGAAGAATATCAGTGATCCGCTCAATTCTCCCAGAGATAAACAAATAAAAATTGATAATTTTTATAATGATTTACAAATAGAGGATTTAAGGAATGGGTGTCCTAAAATAAATTAAATAAATTTAGTCATTTATTTTTATTAAATGCATCACAAACAACTGCATCAATTGAAGATTAAATACCAAACAACCTTAGGTAATGCCTAGATTAAGCCTTAAATTTTGGAATTTGTAATGGTATCAGATTTAAAATACAAGGATCTATTCAAGATATATTCCATTGGAAGTAAAAAACATCATGCATGTGATATTAATATATAATTTTTTTTTAATTTCAATTATGGGTTCACTGGGCCACGAAATCTCACAATATTTCAATGCTTGAATCCAAAAATATTCCTTAAAATATTTAAAAGTCTTATAATAAAAAATAGATTCACTACATTATTCCCCCATTTAGGTTTTTTCATCCCCTAAAAGAAAAAACTAAACTAAAAGGTGGGGATACTGGGCCCTCATCTGGCTCTTCCGCTCCTAGGATCTCTCCTTCATGCTCCCATGCTACCACAACACATGAACCAAGGTAATGTTCTATCATCATTGGATTTTATCATGTCAACACTCAATTACCAATGGGTACTCTATGAAGGTGGATCCAATCTTGATGTTTATCTCTCCACAATCAATTACATGCATGGGATCATTAATGTATCTCCTTAGCCATGATATATAGAAGATATCATGAAACCGATATACCTATGGGGGTATGTCTAGGTGGAAAGAAACCCCACCAACCCTCCATGGGATCTCGAACAACCCGATGAACCTTAGGGATATCTTGTCTCCCCATACGAACCTCCTGAATCCTTATCTTGGGTAGAATCTTAGGAAATTATGGTATCCATACTTAAAATAAAAGGTCATAAAATATTGATCTTCATAACATTTCTATCAGATATGGGATATCCTCTGATACTTGTGGATCACTTAAACATTCTTTGTCATCGCCTACACCATATCTGGCCCAAAAAGAGATGTCTCACCAATCTTAGTCCAGAATATGGGTGACCTTTAGGGTGTCCTGCATATGGACTTAAAAGGTTCCATGTAGATCGTAGATTATTATTCGTTATTATAAGAAACAAATACCAATGAAATTTTATCCTCCCAACTACGGATGGAGTTCAAAACACATGATCTTGGTATAACTTACAACACCTAGACAATGTACTTAGTCTTCTCATCCGTCTAGGGGTGAAGTGTCATACTCATCCACAACTGGGTCCTGAATTCCTATTTGACGCCTCTCTACAACTATGATTTAAACCATGAGTCTCAATCATAACAAATCACTGAGGGTACACCATGGAGAATATGATCTCTCAGATGTACAACTGTCCCAGACTCTCCACAAAACTCTTCTCCCTAATGGAAAGGATGTGTGTCAACTTTGTAAGTCAGTCAACTATCACCCAGATGAAATCTTGGAATCACACTATCCATATATCCATTTTCATAAATTCCATGTATATTTCAAAAAATTTATACTATAGGATCTCAATAGGTTGTGTTAAACCTGTAGGAACCTATGCTCATCCTTTACCTTCTCACATGTGAGATACCGAGAGACCAAATTGGAAACACTTCACCTCATTATATCCAACATAAATAGTCGTTGAAGGAACCAATATATATTCCCTACATCAGTATGTATATCCAAAGGAGAATCATTAAACTCCATCATCACCTCCTCTCCCATCACGAGCGTAACCACCTTCCATCCCAAAAAAGGATGATGTGTTACCATCCTTCAGAAAATCCATTTGGTGAATATTCTAAAGATATATGGTCATGGAGAACCTCATAGTTGATGTCTCAAAATTGAGCCTCCTCACACACTATATAGGAATATTCAACACCATTAACAAAATATAAGCTACACCTCTCTCATCCACCAAGGTCAGTAGTATGGAAGTTTTCTACACAGACGCCTCCTCTACTAAATGATAATGACACTTCCTTTTAAGGGAGTCAGCCACCATTCTACCCTTCCTAGGTTTATAGACTATCAGAAATTAATATTATCATATGAAATACATCAAGTTCATTTGTTTTAGGTTTATATCTCTCTTGATGATGATATACATGAGCCTTTTATGTTCTGAGTAAACAAAAAAGCACTCTCCTAGAAGATAGTGCCTCCACATCTTCAGAGTGAAGACTATCACTACCAACTCCAGGATATGATTCTCATAGTTCTGATCATGGGTTCTCAATTTCCTTGACCCATATGTGATCACTGCCTGCCTCTACATCAACACATTTCCAAGCCTAGTTCTACAGGAATCACAATATTGTATGTACTTCATTCCTTTATCAGGTAGTCTCAAAAAATGATCACCAGTTAGCCTCAGCCTCAACTCCTAAAAGAGTCTATGACACTACTCAGTCTAGGTAAACTACTGACCATTCCATGTCAGGGTAGTCAAAGTGTCCTACAATCTTTTAGATTTCCTCCATGAACCTCCTATAGTACCCCACCAACAAAAGAAAACTCTAAACCAATGATAAGCTATTGGGTGCCTCCCAAGAAAATATTCCATCAATCTTCTTGGGGTCTATAGTAATTCCATGATCATAAGGACATACCCTAGGAATTGAACCTTGTTGATTCATAACTAGTACTTTGATAGATTACCATAATGATGGTGCACCCAGATCAAATCTCTACCTATCCAAGAGTGATTTAATTATAGTTCCTCTGACATGGTGTAGATGAGCAAGTCATCAATGAAGAAAAAAATATATCCATGTATGGCCTGTAGAACCATCTTATAAAATCCATAAACATAATAAGCTAATTCATCAAATTGAAAGGAATCACCAATAACTCAAATTATCTATAGTAGCATCATAATTACAGATTCAAAATTTTATCCTCACGAACCCTCAACAAGTGGTAGTCAGATCCATGATCGATCTTCAAGAACCATTTCATGGATCACAACTGATAAAATATGTTCTAAATACTCAAAAGAGAAAGTTTTCATTATAATTGCTTTGTGAGGTCAATGATAATCAATAAAAAACTGTAATATCACAGTCACCTTTTCCATGAACCAAACCGGAGCTGATGAGGGGACACACTAGTTCTGATAAAACCCTTCTCTGGAGGGTATTGAAGCTACACCCTTAGATCCCAGAGATCGATAGGGTCCATTTGATATGATGTAGAAGAGATCAATATAGTACCCATGTAAAATTAAATTAAAAATTACATTTCCCACCTCATAGGTAGTCCCATTACTTTATCAAGTAATACACCCATAAATTAATCTAATACTGAATGAATCTAGATGCTTGAGGATCCTGATACACCAAGGGATAAAATTTAAAATTAATTTGTGATGGGTTTTTGATTCATGTTCATGAGATCCACTCATTATTCAATAAGATATCTCTCACACACAAATAAGAATATTTTCCCATCTATTTGATGGAATTTGACTTATCTATAATGAAAATAATTTTAGGATAACACTGTGAAAAAACAACCCATACCCAAGATGTCATCATAAGGTTTAATTAGGATGACTAGGAGGTTCCACATGAAAATCTATCCACTAAGAAATAAATCTCACTATAGGTAGATGCGTGATATTAAAGAACCACTACCTATAGAAACCTATAGCCATTGTTACTGAGCTAATGTCTAAACTGAAATCTACTTCTCTCACACAAAGAATATGTAGGTGAAGGGATGACACACCCTTGTGTATATTAATACTTAGGAAAGAGTATAATCAAACCATGTCATACCTTAGATCATCTCATGTGTGGAATATTCATATCCCTTCATAGCCTATAACTTCCCATAGTCTGAACCACTAATTCCCCAAGCCTGAGGTGGACCACCTAGTGGTGGTGGTGGTAGGTCTTCATAACGTTGCCCCCCAAAAATTACCTCTCCCTCAGGAGACTCTTCTACTCCTTTTCTAGCACTGCCTCTCTGAGGGCCACCCTAGCCAAGTCTGGGGGATCCCTTATCATGAAATTACTTCCTCCAGGGAGGTCTTTCCACTCTCTTTATATCCTGATCAACACGATTGGTAGGGAAATCACAAGCCATGTGACCACACTTATCACTAGAATAACATTTCCCCTATCAGGTATGATTGGATCCTCTACGTGATCACTGAGATATATAATCATGGTTCTATGTATTATAATTCCTACTTAGATGAGATCTCAATGTATGATTCATGAAACTTGTTGCAGATGACTAACCCATCTGTTTAATACTTATGGCTCCAACTATCTTATGTTCCTCGGCTAAGAATCTCTCAGTCACTAGATCCTTCCCTAGAACTAAAACTTATGTGGTTAGATATAATGAGTCACAGTAGCCTGAATGTATCTATGAATACCTTGCTCATACTTTATCACCTAGAAGAATCCATGTTAATTCAAATCAAGGGATTACCATGTAAGGCTACTAAGCCTCACGAGATAACTAGAAACTATCTTGATTCCATGTTATAGCTCAAGAATATCATGGATATAAACAAATTACAATAAATATGGGTAATAATATTCTAGAAATAGATTTTGGAAGCCATAGCAGGAGGGAATCATCTCATCATGGGTTAGTGTAACTAAACACCACCAGCACCCTACTTCTCAATGGAAAAGACTAGTTTAAAGTGAAACCATCCCATTTTTCGAGGACTATCCCAACCTAAAGACTTAAAAAACTGAATAAATCCCATTGTATACTACCTAGGGATCTGAATCACTATAGATATTCCATGGTATTTGATGATAGAACTCATAGAGTACTCTAAGACTATACATATCCTCGACCTTAACTTTTGGTACTAACTATTTCTTGATAGGTGGGGGTGATTATACCTACCCATCTAGATAAAAAACATTTTGGTATGTCCCTTGAACTAAGGCCTCATCACTTATCATATTATCATCACGATTCTGAATTGGTAACCTAGATGCCTATATTTTTTGAGGCATCATGAAAGCAATCAATACCCACCAAGGTTAGATGAGTATATATATATTGGATGATAAATCAAGAAGAAAAGAAATGGAATAAAACACATATGATGCATGTACCATTGTTCTATATAATACATTTCTCAATATGTTGAGTAAAAAATAATGTTTTTTGAGTACTATTTCATAGATACATTGGATGCCGCACCCAAACTAGGATCCCTAGATTGAAGTATTCACTCAAGACACTTTGACAAAATTTCCCTATGTCCTGACCAATATGCATAAGGGGAAAACTATGAGCATCTCCCCATCAAATGAATTACTATGATAAAACTCTCTAATGAACCAACTCCATAGGGTCTGCCTTGCCTATGGAAGGTCAAGCCTTCACAATCCCAAGACCGCATATAAGAGGCCAGTAGAAGATGACAAGCATTAAGAAGGAATAACTATAACGAGAGTAATTTTCCTAATGAACCTTTACATACACACCCCACATTATCCTTGCAATAGTAGAGAGCAATATAAGTAAATACTTTAAAATTTTGATATAAACCATTCATGAAAAAAATATAGGGAATATAGTAGAATAAAAGAAAAGTGTAAAGTGTAAAAATACATGCCCAAAAAGAAATAAAGTCCCAAGCTGAAAACAACTAGAAATAAAGAAAGATAAGCATGGAACTCCTGATCTATAATCCTGGCCAATTTACATTGTCAATTCCCCTATGTATCACTATTATTCATCATAATCATCACCAATTTGTTCATTTTCAACATAAGACATGACATGTGTAGACATAGATTATACATGGGTGATTATATACTTACCCACCAAAACGCCCCAAAACCTAAAATTAGTGATAGAGAGATACAATAATATTCAGGTAAACTCAAATAAAGAGGGAATAAAAACATAACAGATATAGATATATATGATCATAAAGAAAACCGAACAGGATAGAAAGGGGATCTTCATCTCACAGCGCAAAAAAAGTTTATGTGAAAGAATATGGTTCCAAAATTCTATCACTGATGCTCAATATCAAATTAAACCTCACCCGAATATGAGTGGATGGTCCCAAACCTTGAAACTATGCTCAATTGTCAAGGGAGAACACATCTTATGTGGAGGACCTTCACCTCATCAAAGCATGGAGATGAGGGAGTTCCACTCCACATGTAGAGAATCTAGGCCTTGTAGTAAGGTGAGTACTGACCCAACCTGTATAAAGATTTAGAGTAATTTCACCCTAATGTGACAGGGGAGTAATAACCCTAATATATCTCTTATATCATAAGGAACCCATACACTAGTGTGTTAGAGAATTACTAACCTCAACATATCTTTGATATCTTAGAGAACCTACATCCTTGTTTAATAAGGGAGTACGAATCCAAATCTCTATCTGATGATCCTTTTTGATCACAACCATCATTAAGCACTTCCTAAATAAGAATCATAATTTGAATACCACCCATCATTCTCAAAATCCACTATGAAGTCTAACATAATGTTCTATGTAGAATAAAATATAATATATGATAATTATTGGCCAAAATATGTGTCTAAATAAAGAATATATGAGAGGTAGAAAATTAATATAGGAGTACACAATGTGTATGGGGTCCACATGATGCGTGGACCTGATCCACATCATATTTTTGTTCTCCATGTACATGGATTAGGAAGCCATGTCTCAGTACATGTCTTGTCCTCTAGGATACATGATGTGTATGACCACCCGGGGTTTTAAAAATACATCTCAACCAGTACCTGTGTATTTCATCCCATGCATATGTACTGTGGTACATGATGTGACTGTCAACATGGGCCCCCAGTTTTGTGGAGATTGCACATGGATTTTCCACCTGGATAGAGTCACATGATGTGTAGACCCACCAACATGGTGTGTGATATTAAACTTGACTTGAGACCCTAGCACCAGAGTTAGTGGCCTACATGCTATGAGTTATTTAATGATACAAAGTGTATTGTCAAGATTTTCCTAGAAACTGAAGAAGGTTTCATGCGTATTTCAGATTTGATCCCACCATCATGGATCTCAATTTTTGACCAATCGGGATTGAGGGAACACACCACAGACTATCAATTACTAGCCTCTGGTGGCTAGTAATCGGATTCCCATGAGCCTCTCAAAGACCATGTCTCCTCCCTGTCGACCATAGCGCCTCATGTCACCACTCCCAAATTGAAAAACATAAATAAACACCCATAATCTATCTTGATCTATCCATAATCACCAATTTGATCATCATTCACACGTCCAAAACAAATCCAGGGGTCCAATCATGTGGTCCCTCCCGACAATGTCGAACCATATCCCCCTAGGCCAATGACGAAGAACGAGAAGAGTAGGAGGGGGAAAGGCACAATTATAAAGGTGATTTTTTTAATAATTTTTGACCAATGATAAATTTTTTGGAAAATAGGTAGATAAAATAGAATAAATCATGAAATAAATGAATAAAAAATTTAATCTCTTAGACAAGATCATGTGAAGGGTTTTAAAATTCAGATCAGGAATAGAACATACACTCAATGTTCAATATTTTAATAAAAAGGGGAATAAATCCAAAATATTGAAGATGTATATTGAAAATAGTATTGATTGTTGGTGAATATCATGTTCCCAAGAGAACGTGAGGACCCACTGCATCCACTACCACTCGATCCACCATGAACTGATTAATTATTGTCCTCCTTTCTTGATTTACCAATGGAGAACGTTATAGTTCCTCTCAATTATCTCAGGTTTTAAGTGGATATACTTGTACAAATTTTAAAATAAGGTATAAATATAGGATTTTATGTTGTGGGTGTTTTAAAATAAAAAAAATAAATTTAATCATTTATTTTAATTAAACACGCCGCCAAGGATTGTCTCACCCGGATATCTAGCACCGACCAACATTAAGTCAATTCTAGGGTAAACCCCAGGTTCTAGACTCAACTATGTCCTCATATTTATAATATGATTCATTATTCAGGATTTATTCCATTAAACCTAAAAAACTACACACATGTTATTTTAATATCTTTAATATTTTTTATAATATATATTTTGGGCTCACCGAGACTCAAAATATCACGTTGTTTTAGCACGTCGCTCTAGAAAAATATTCAAAATATTTAAAAGTCTTATAAGTCCAAAATGAGTTCACTGCAATAAGTTTGTGGTTTATTTTGTAAAAATTGTTTTTATTTCATATTTATGTATTTGAATGTATAATACAAAATTTATTGTATAGTCTAGGGAGGGAATAGAAAAATTGGAATTTCTATTTTTCATAAAGATGTGAAATTATTATGACTGGTTTTTGGAAAAAAATTATGATTTCATTTTCAACATTTTATAGAATGTATTTTTAAATATTTTTTGTAAAATGGGTAAAAAATAATCACTTGAGTTACCTCTCAAAGCATGAACACTATTTATATGTGAAAAAGTGACACAATTCTATTTTTTGAAATTGTCTACCATTTACATAATCTAATGAAATAAATAATAATTTTTTATAAAATAAAATTATTTTTTATAAAACAAAACATAATCTATGTTTTTCTTTGTTTTATAATAATCTATGTTTTAATTTTTCAAAAAAAAATATCATTGCATAATCTACTATAATTTTTATTTTATTTTAAAAAATATAAAAATGGTATGTTTTTTTGAAAAACGAAATAGGTCACTAAAAAATTAAATCCCAAAATGATATTAAGAAAAAACATAAATTTATTGACCAAACATCAATTTTTCAAAACAAAGTATAATTCATTAATATTATCCCCATATTTTTGATAGGTTCTAGGATTTAATTTATTTTTTTCTAATTTTTTTCATTTGGGTGTAATTTTTAAATATGTGATATTTTCTTTGACTTTAGATAAAAAATATCTTCTTTTTTTAAATGAAATTTTATGTTTTATTATGATGTTTTATTTGAAATTGGTAAATCATATTTTGAAATATAATTTCATATTAATATGTAATTTTAATTTTATTTTGGATTTCTTACTACCTAATGGAGTTTTAAATGAAAATTATTGGATGGGCTATCGCAGTCCAAAGTGATGGATATTTTCAAGGTACTATTCATAAACTCCAACATGAAGAAAATACATTCACTCGATTGATCATGTCACTATTGAAGTTCTCTTTCACTAAACTTACCACAAAATTCCTGGATAACTTCTAACATATTCCACAAGAAGGAAACACATCCACTTGAATGATCATGTGAAGATTCAACTTATCCTTCACTCAACTGACTATATATGGCATGGACAACATGTTTTTCCTCTATGACTGACTAGGAATACTTGTCTCCCAAAGTCCATCACTCATATACTATGCCTCTAACTTCAAACCAACCAATCACATTTATTTCAACCTATGTAGTCACCTACCAGAATACTGGACTAAACTGAATGTTTTCCCCATTACTTGACTTGAAACTAAAGACAAATATATTATTCAAATTGGTTTTATAAAAATGTTCAAGAACTTAGTAAAGCATTATGATAATAACATATGAAGTTAAGAATTAGAGTGAGGTAGAGTGATTAAATTTCATGGAACCATGTGATCATGAAATCTAAGTCAAATCTCATAGAATTTGAGAATTAAGATTTGATCCTCTAAGATGAACTAACATTTGGAACTAGAATATCGTATAAAGATTCGAAAAATCTTAGAAGCTTGATGAATATAATGATGTCTAATCAATATGAGTAATTAAGTCGATGAATTTTGTAATGCCTCATGTATATACAGGTGGTTTGATATTCATGTAAAATTTGATTTCCAATTAGTGTATTGAAAATGTTTTGAACAAGGGTTCAAAATAATATTTTGAGAATTTAGGTAGCTCAAGAAGGGTTTTTTGGTCATGAAATATATCTTAGGACCTATATTAGGATGTTCAGGAAGTTATGAGAGATTTTTGGGGTGGCTGGGATGCATGGTAGTTACAACATATAGCCACATGATTGACACTATCTAGCTAGTGGGTTGGACAGTGTCTAGGATCAACCCTTGGTCTCACCAGCTAGCTGATGGGATTTTAAATTGCGTAAAATCCATATCCACTCATCAGCTTTTTATGAGGGTTAGGCCCCCTCTCCTCATTTTTTCCCTCTTACAGCTAAGGGACTTCTCCCCTTTCTTATCCCATTCAATACCCTTCAAGTGGGATGTTTTGAGTTTGTTTTATTTTTGATCTGTGGTATGTCTTTGACTTAAGTAGCGTACATTGTTCTTCTCTTACTCATTTTATATATATTTCCATTGACTCGGTTTTAATCATATATTCAACCAAATCATGACGGAATCACTCAATGTGAAGGGGTTTTTAGGTATTAAAGGATGATTGAATCCCAAGACTCCATCATCACTGAGTTTGTCATAGATTTGACAAGGGCTTTTCCTTGGAATGTGGTAAGGGGTACTGTAACACCTCGAGATTTTATGAAAAATATTCTTTTCATTAATGTCTTGTGTTGTAAGTTACACCAAAAGGAGCTTGCAAAACACACATCCTTGACTTTCCTTGCATTACACGCAATCACGACCTTCCTCGATAGCGTGTGTAGTACGCAATACCGGGTTTTACTAAACAACGATATATTATTATAATATTATTATGAACTAGCCATTATGAATAATATTAACTAAAATTTTGAATCTTATAACATTATTATTCATCTTTCACATTTTCTAAAACATGATACAAGAACAAAATAATTTTTTTGGGTAAAATAAGTATTTTTCAAAAAATGCAGTTTTGCCGCCTTTTGATGGTGAACCCACTTTAAATATAGTTTTTGACATGTTTATAAGTTCAATTTGACAAAATAAAATTCTTATTTGGAATCATGAAATAAAAATTTAATTTGGATAAATTTTCATATCATTCTGGTAACTATCATATTATGATGAATAGTAAAAACACGCTATATTTTAATTAAAAACAACTTTTTTCATCGCAATAATTTATATGGTTAAATTAAAAAATTTAATGGTTTTAAATTATAAATAGAATAGATTTTTACCATTTAATATAATTTATGTCATTAGCATTGATTCTACCTGGAATTCGTAGGATAAATCAATTCAATCTTTTGTAATGTTTTAAAGAAAAACCTGTTTTCTTTCGACAATGGGATTAATTTTAATTTAATTTCTGAAACTTTTGTGTATTGAATTTGGAAAAATGGATTCCATATTTGGAATCAGTGGGTCCAAATTATGCTAATAAGCTACTTTTTATTTTTGGGCATTGTGAATAGTAACTACGGTAAATTTTATTTACCATAGTTAAAGGTAAATCGAGTAATTAAGGGTAAATATAAGATTATAAAATTACCCTAACACTTGGAAAAATCCTATTGGATGACTAAAAGTAGACCCATATCACATAAGGGTCGTATTAGATTCATTTAATGGACTTTTGTCCATGAAAATAATTTAATTATTATTAAAACCAAACAATGTGACAACATGTCACTTTCTTAAAACTTATAAGTATAATAATTTTAATTTAGTGAAAAACATCATGAAACTTCGAAATTTAATAGTCTCCAGAAATATAATAAAATTATCTACATCATAGAAGTTTATTTTGAATATTTAGGGATTAAATAATTATCATTTGTTATGACAAAAATATGATGCAGTAATTGTCTTATTAATGAAATATTGACATAATTGATGCTATAAATGCCCAAATAAATGTAATTTGAGACTTTTAAGGACATAAATTAATTTTATAGGTTAATATGACATGGTATTGTTTATATAAGTAACTTGGTTTGAACTTATCATTCTATTATGAATTTCATAAAAACCATGTACCAAATAGTGTCAAAATTGACATAAATTAGTTTTTAAAAAAAATATTATATTATTAATTTTTATTTAACTCCTAAAAATCTAAGGTTCGGCCAAATGAATTAGATAAGGTTATATATATTAATAATAAACAACTTTGGGTTCGTTTGGCTTGATATGGTAAGTTAATTAACCATATAGTGTAAGAAAACAAAAAGACATGGTAAACGTTAAATTATTTAACTTAGAGTTAAATCTAATTGATATGGTTACAATAATAACCTAAACTTGTATAAATCCTATTGTATGAGATGATTTCGACCCATCCCCACTTTATCTTCGAAATAAGACCCTTTGGAACCATTATAAACCGAATTTGACCTTAATATAAAATAATATTTTGAGATTTTCCTAAGGTGCCCCTCTCCTCCCCTATAAAAGGGCACCTCCTCCCTCTCCTCCTCACACAAATTTGAGCATTCAAGCTCGGCCAAACCCTTCCAAAATCTCTTATCCACTTCCATAGTATCATTCTAGAGGTCCTGGTATTCTTAAAAGACCATCATTAGTTCTTTAAGTGGAGGTTAAGTGAAAGCGCGTCAAAAAGAGGTAATATCCATTACCGATCTTTTTCAATTTATTTCTTCTTCAACTTATTCTTCATTAGTTGTTTCATGATAAAGTAATAACATAATTATTTCTTATATACTGATATGTTATTATAAATATTAAACAACTCTAATTAACCTTCTATCCATCCTACGGAAAAAGGAAATCACCGCGCGTGCGTACGTACGGAATACCGTCTCCACACCGTGGTGTAATCTATTTTCCGCCACCACCTTAATTGGATGGGTATAATGGTGTAATGAGTAACTATATATGATTTTTATAAAGTGATATTGATACTGAAATAGTATACATACACTTCAACACAATTCCACGACCATGAGAACGATATCATCGCTCGTGCGTACGTACGGAATACCGTCTCCACGACGCGATGAGATTCATTCTCCACATTAACCATTCATGAATGATTATAAAGTATATATAATGAATAATAATGAAATATATGAAATGTTAAATCTACTGGATTTATATATATATATATATATATGTGTATTTCATCTACTTACTTCCATTCAAGACAATAAGGAAAGGAAAAGAACGTTCATGCGTACGTACGGACTACCGTCTCCATGAATGGTGTGTTTCATTTCATTTATCTATCTATTATATATATATATATATACTGAATATATATGATATATAAATCATGTTTTATATTCTGGAAGTAAGTAAATCATGATATAAGTAATAATAATGTCAAGAACAACAAGTCCAAACACCTACGATAAATGAAACAATTTTACCCAAAACGCTTCTTTAACATGGAATTTACAAAAGAATGGGTAATATAAAGTCATAAGTGAACCATATATGATATCATAACAGTGAATATGATTCTGTAATAAGTTAATGACATTATTTAAATCATTATACAGGAGGTTCAGATACGTACAAAGCATATCGGACATAAGGTAAGGGAAATATCCCAATCTCATTTTTATCCGAGATTGTTTATACTTTGGAATTTACTGGGGTGTATTTTATCATCCACATCCATGTTTCCTAAATATGTAATATTATTTCCATCCACCTAAAATTGTTTAAATCCAATTTTACCCTTCGGTGAGTTTTTAGTAAAAGATATGAAAGGAATCTTTTGTCGTTTTCCGTACGAGGTACTTTTTGACTTTACCGACAAAAGTACAAGAAGAATGTTTTTTAAATTATACGACATGAAAGAATTTTTTAAAAAATTCCGTTACAAGTTTTCAAGTTTATTTTTAATCAACTTATTTTAGTTTAAAATTCTATGAAATGTTAGGAAAAGAAAAATGTTTTTGAAGTAGAAAGGATATTTTCCTCAATAATGGAGTTCAAGTGTTTTATCAAAATTATTTTCCATATAAGATAATAAAAGGGTTCTGTTTTTATCCCTATTATTACATTGATTTGATTATGTTGTGATGGAATTATTTTTATTAATTACTTTATCTTATATGAATTTTTTTATGATGTCACGATGTTTAAGATTCCCATTTTTATTACATGGGTTATTCTATGATGTATGATTTATGATTTTGTGGCACACATAAGAATGGTATAATTATGAGATGGGTGGGAACTATATCTCCCTCCAATGCATTGGGTAAAGATTTTATATCTCATGAGATAGACATGGCTGAAATGGTAGGTTATACCGGTTCAGTGAAACAGGACTGAAACGAGGGTGACTCGGTTCAGAAATGGACTTTGTCCACCAAGATAGTCTTGGCAATGAGTCTTGACTAATAAGAAATGATTCGCTATGATTATGTGTGTATGCCACAAAGTTTCATGTTTTAAGTTATGATTATTGGGATTATATTTAACTTCTATGATTTATCCCATGTTATGAAATTATGCTCTCTTTTGCAGGTTAAGATTTCCAAAATGTTATGTTATTATTAATATGATGTGATTGATATTTTTTTTACCCTTACTGAGCATTTGAGCTCACCCTTTTATGTTTTCTTTTCCCCAGGATATAAAGAAAGGTTTTAGGTAAAAAAAGGAAGATCTTTGTGGGAGATGTTGAAGATCTTTCACCACTATTAGAAGATTATATTCCGAGTTTCCAAAGACACTAAACTATTACGATCCTTGTGTGTGTGTTTTTGTTATGTAATAAGTATTACGCAAAAGTAATGTAATGTCCTTGTATGTTAAGCTTCGGGTCTCTACAGCTACACTGTGGGTTTTTAGCATATGTTTGGTTGTAAGTCTAGTGTAATGATTCCACCGAAGACTAGGGTATTGTGATAAACTTTATGCATCATAAGAGAGGTTAGTCATGTTTATAAATCCTTTGATGTTTTTTTGTCCTTAAAATCAAATGATAAAGCTTTAAAATTGATGTAGGTGGTCCCTTTTATTAAACTCATAGTGTTTCCTTATTTTTCGAGTGCGTTCATAGGGCGGTTATACCTATATTTCAATTAATTGACCTAATTTGTATTCACTTATTGATATTAAAAAAGTATTAATCACTTTCTATTTGGTTAAAGAGGGAAAATGGTTGAATCAATGGATGTAAAATGAAATTTTACAACCATCGATAATTTGAAATGGATTTTCCCCATTTAATTGAATAAAACCCAATATAATAATAATGGTGAATGTTAAATCTTTGGTTTGAGTAATGTATTGGAATTAAATATGTGGATTTATGAAAGGGTAATTTTCTTTTGGTATTTAAAAATAGTTTACCTTTTAAAAAGGTATTTTAAGAAAGGGAAGGAAATATAAATGTTGTTGGTTTGAAATGGAAATAGGAAATGGTAATTGATTTTACGTGTTATCTATTTTGGAAATATGTTGTAAATGTTTTTGGACATGAAATTTAAAGGGTTTATGGATTGTATTTGAGTAATGAAAATTTTATTTTTTTTAAAATATTTATGTATAATGATCTTTATGCCCTGTTCTTGTTTTTTTCATAGTAATGGTGCATGTTTTTTTCCTTATAGATGTGTTGATTAAACCTAGGGTTAACATGACCCTTATGTGGGTGAGGGTTTAAAGTTAATATTAAGATGAAAATAGACCTCTAGTGGATGTATGTTTATTGATAATTTCAGTGTGAACAAGGTCCTTGGGTGGACATAGGTTTATGGATAAACATGGGGTGAAAGAAACTACTCTGTGGATACTGGGGCCCCATGGATAGGTATATTACCCTCGAGTGTTGCTTATTTGGACTAGGGATGTGTATATTACCCCTAGAAAAGGGATGGATGGACAAATCATTATGACATGGTCAGAGACACCCTGGAACTATCTGAAGTAGGTATATACTATTCTAGGGGTAAACTCAAACACCAAGTTCATCGATTAGTTTCTGATTTCAATTTTAAAATTTTTAATTGTTGTAATTTTAATTATTTACATTGAGAAGTCTTTTATGTACTTTATATCAGATTATTTATGTTTAATTAAATTATTTTTGTTGTGTTTCTAAATTATACTCACACCCTAGTAGCGATTATAGGGCACCTGGGTACCCTAGAATACATTCACTCAATGTATTCAAAGGTTTGTATAAGTCCCGAGATTGGATTTATTATGGTTGGGTGGAATTGATATATTTATTTAAGTGTTTTTAGACGATTCATGGCTCAAAGTTTCAGGGTAGCCTAAAATTTTATCATTCTTTTATTATCATATCTACTTGTGATTGGCCTAGTAGGTCGCATGTTTTCAAACCTTATATCTTCATTTTACTTATTTTATTTATTATTTATATATAATTTTATGTCTATGATTTTTATTTATCTAACCTATTATTTTCACTCTGATACAGGGGGAATATCCCCACAATAATACCTCCTTATTCCCCTACTAATAGTCGGCTACCTCTAGTATTTAGGGAGGTGCAGTTGAAGTCATGTAGAGACTGCTGGTCCAGACACCGGTAAGTGGTTCAAGAAGGTGAGACATTACAAAGAGGAATCAGATGGTTATTTAATATTTGTATTATTGTTTCAGTATTAGGTAGACAGAATACATAGGAATGTGTCAGATCTTATTATGGAGCTCAGATTGGTGCATTGCGAAGACCTTTTCCAGTGGAAGTCTTGGTTTCCATTGGCATGAGATTACTCCTCTTATTTTGTGATGTTTCAGTTGATTGTTTTTTTACCGAGCATGATGTTCAATATGTTTGGAATTTATTGTTTATGAGTTATTGGATAATTGCTCTTGGACCATTGGTGAGAGTTTAGTTAATGGAATCTATCTATTAGTCGGCTAGAAAGAGACCGACGATTGGATTTGGATTTGGTCCTATAGAGGTAAGTGGCATCCCATGAATCAGATCATGCATGTATAGATGACAAGATATAATCCTGATAGTGGATTTTTTTCACTGTAAAATGAAGCTCAGTTGTTTAAGGTGTAAAAAACTACTCATACCGTCTTTTACCATATAAGTACTTTGGGGAATTATATATAGTTGGTAGAATTTTTATACAAACGATTTATTATAGTGGTAGGTCTTATAGATTCTATGGTGATATGGTATTTTTTCTATCATCAAGGGACAAGTGGATACCCATAAAGGTCAATAAAAGAATTAAATACCTTACAGGTGAACCCCTCTAGGGTGAGTTTTTTAGGAATGGTTATTTAATGTGCTAGTAACAACATATTTCATTTTCCATTTTATCATGGAATATAATTCTATATAACTGATCGTCAAGGTTATATTTCTATAGTATTGATCATCTAGGATTATATTGTTGGTCGAAGAAGTGGTGATCTATGAGGGGTAATTCTCCAGGGGGTAGTTCTATGTGTAGAAACTTGTGAGAATTGATACCTTTTGGGATGTTTGTCATGTTGATATCAGGTGGTTTTGGGATGGGAAGGATATAAAGTTTTCTTTGATTTATGACCCTATTAAGAACCTAAATTATTTTCTTTTTTAGTATACCTATATTCCATTATATATGAATTAGTGTTTAGTGATTTAGTGAGTTTTGTTTAATGTGAGGAAGCCCCACGAGAGGCGTTGTATGGGTTTATGGGTGACACTAAGGCAAGAAGAATAGATGGGTGCTTTGGGGTGTTAGATTAATGTGTGGAGGTGAAATTTAATAAATGGTTTTGGAATTTTTATTACTTAGTTTTCTTAGGTAAGTAACCGTAGGTACTAGTACTTTGGATTCACTGTTGAGTGTATTGAAATCATAGGTAGGTGCCTCGGTGTTTTGAGAGAAGTGAAAATAATGTGAAACCTTGTTTAAAACATAGGAATAGTGATTAATTAACGGTTATCGAACATAAATACACATTGAGGATGCACCTTGAGATATTCTATTTGGGATGGCTTGGGAATGATCGTTCGAGAATGATGGGAATGTGTAAAGAGTTTTGGATCACCTGTAGGGTTTTCAGTGTATGAAAACACCCTTATATGAGATTGAGAAAAGATATAGAGAATTAATTATGACTTGGAGAGGTAAATCACTTATGGTTTTGGTGCTTATTAGAAAAGAATAAATGCAAGGGTAGGACATATTAGGTTCTTAACCCAGTTGATTTTTGGTGATCTTTAGAAGCATGGGGTGAGGATGATTAGAATCCTTATGTTTTTTCTAGATATAGGGTGGTATCTGAGGATGTAGTTGAGATTTGTAACACCACAATATTTTATAATATTACTCATGTTTTAAATAATTTCAATATCTTCAATTGCTTTCTTTTCATAGAACACTGAGATTAAACAAACTTTAGAATATTATTATTTTAACAAGACCATTATAAACTAGCTGTTAAATTAGAAGGTTTGAATACAATTAACCATATTATGAAATATATACTAATTTGAAATTAAATTAAAATTTATTTATTCTTACATAATGAACACATAATTTTTAGCAAAGTCATTTTATTATTCAAACAATTTTTTTTTCAAAAAGTGATTTGTATTTCTTTCTATAAGAAAATAAATATAATTAATTTTTTAAAATTTTATAAAATTTATTATATAAAATTAATATAATTTTTATATTCATAATTTCAATATTATATTATCCTTAATTTTTAATAATTTCCTAAAAAGATTAATTTTTCAATGAATTGGTAAAAAATACTGATTTTTATATAACCCTCTTTTTCTTTACATTTATGAGTAAATTTATGAATTTAAATGGATCTGAATGTAACATAAGTAATTTTTCTTATATTATCTAATTAATTAAATTTAATCCATATTTATACCTTCTTTTGGTATAAGTACATTTTTGGGCTTGAAAACATATTTTTCTAAAAAAACTGTTTTTCATTGCTTTTTGAAGGTTTAATGTTAAATGTAATTTTTAAAATTATATATTTTGAATTTTTAAGGATTTATTACTTATTTAGAACTAATAGGTACAAATTATGTTATAAGGAAATTTTTTTTTGCATAAAAATTTTCCGTTGTAGAAAACGATTAAAGCATTATAGGTAAAATAATGTTTCAGGTTAAAGTTAAATGATAAAAGTGTAAAATACCTAAAAAATAAATACTTAAATGGGTGTTTGATTTTTATATTGTACATAACTAGAATTTAAAAAATTAGTTATTAAACTAATTTTCTTTAATTAATTACCCCAAAATGTGGTCGGCTTTAAATATAAAATAATCATTATTTAATTACTTAAAACCTCCCCTTATCGAGTATAAATACCACTCATGACCACCGCCTTTCTCCACACAAGACTTGTATAATTATAAATAACAGAAAAAGCATATCCTACCCAATCTATCCAAATCCAGGTGCTTTTTTCACACCCAAATACCAATTCTATGTTTCTTAAGGGGTTATTCAATGAGCTGATATTCAAGAGGTAACTTTCTCAAACAACCTCTATTAATTTCATTTCATTTTCTACCTTCTATTCGCCTCATCCACCCATAAAATAATATTAACTAAAACACCATGTATATACTATAATTTTATTTTTCTATTGTAATTTCTTATATCCACCCCTTTTCTCATCTTGTCTTATACAAGGAAACACAACCATTTTTCATATTATGGCGGTTAACCATCTCTATGGATAATGATTTTTCATTTTCTATTACCACATTAAAGGATCGTCATAAAAGTATTATTATATTTAAATAAGATTTTAATTGGTATACTATAACCTATTTCTTGTCCTGGAACTAATAAAAATATACATAATATTAAATAAAATGAAACTAGTTTGTGATTTTTGGAAAAACCGCCAAAATAATCTAAACATTTATCATTAAAATTTTATCAAATGAATAATCCTCAGGTAATAAAGAAAAATGATATAAAATTCAATTTAAACATATTTAAGTGAATTATTAGTATATCCTTTCAATTATGGAGTTTTATTTCCATTTTATAAGAAAATCCAATGTTATACAGAAGTGAACTGACCATAAATCCATCAAATGATCACACCCGAAACAATGAAAATAATGAAATATTAGTATTGACTAGGTGGTAAGATGTGATAAACATATCATATAAGGTTTTATAAATATAAATATGGTTCCATAATAAATTAAAAACATTCTTTAATCCTTTATATCAGAGGATTAAGTACACAAAACTAAAGGCAAGAGTGATGTAATGGATTCTCGTCTCACTTTTACTTCTATGAGATATATACCCTATTCATCAATTATTTCTTTTTTGTGGTGTATATAAAAAAATCTTATATTTTTTTTCAAGAATATCATTATATTTATGGTTTCCAATGTTTCATTTGATAATTATTAATATTATGGGAAGTATTATTTGACTGATTATAAAGTGATAATAGATTTCTTAACTAAATTTTCTTTCATTTGGTTAAACTTATAATTCATTGATTAGTCCATGTTAAGATTATGTGTGAGATAAATTTTTATTATCTTATTTTTTATTTACAATTTTTTATTTGGATTTATAGCTTATACACATAATTTATTCATTTAATTAATTCCCACTTCAGTGACATAACATTTAAAGGGAATTTCTATTGAAAAATATATTTTTAAAGTTTTCCTTAAAAATCTATTTTTTCTTCCATGTCTATGTCTTCTATTTTTTTTGAAAATGTTTTTAATATTATCATATGAACTTTTAATGACATTTTAAATCATGTTTTAGTTATGATTTTTTTGGAAAGGACATGATTTTCCATTTTTTAAATGAGATTATTTGTGTTTTTTTATTAAAAAATATAGAAGGAATGGTTTTTAACTTATTCAGCTTGAGTGTATTTTCCCACCGCCATAATGAATTATTTCTCTTATGTTTAATTTACAATATTAAAATTTAATTTTTAAATAAATGTTTCCCTTCATAATTTAATGGAGCTCTAAAATGAAATTATTTTAAAATGGGAATTTTATTATTATTTTTCAAGAATTATTTCAAGTGATCAATAAAAAATATTTTTCATCCAAGATAACATTAGTTGATGTCACTTATTCTTTATTGGGGATATTATTCAAGAATACTACCCTAATTATTTTTTATGGTTGGTTTATGTTTATGATTTCATGGTATTTATAACACCAGTTCCTTTTACATGGATTATGATATGATGAAATGTTTAAAAAACATAATTTCTTTTCATCAGTTCTAATATGATTTATGTTATTAGGGAACATATATGTAGGTGGTAGTGGGACCTATATATCCCTCTAATTAAATGTGTAATCATTTATATATCAGGATATGGAAAGTACTATAATGGGGAGTGAACCCAGTTTAGTAAGACAGGACAGTAACACAAAGTGAATCTGATTTTGTAAGACAAGAATAGAATAGGGATTAAACTTGGTTATGTAATACAAGACATGAAAACGGATTGAACTTGGTTTAGTAATACTGGAATGGAATGGGAAGTAAACTCTGTTTAGTAAGGGAATTTTCCATTATCATGGTATTGGGAGTCAATCTTGACTTCCATGATGGTTTGGAGAGTGAACCCATTGAAATATGAGTAAAGGGTTTCCACTAGTGAAGGTGGTGTTTACCACCCCATATGTGTATCCACAAAAATATTTTCTATATTTATGTGTATTCCACACTTTCATATTATTCTCTTATGTGTTATATTATTATATTATATTATGATTCATGTCTTATAAATTTATAAGACTTATTACATGAATCAAGATTATGATTTTTTATATACACGGTAAGATTTTCAATTATTATTTTTATATTTTATACCCTTATACTCATGTTATTATTAAGAAATATTTTATATCTTCTAAAATTACCCTTATTGAGCATTTTAGCTCATTGTTTATTAATCTTCCTTTTCCCCAGGTTACGAAGAAAGGGTTAAAGTAAGATATTCCCTAGAAGGTTTCTGTAGGTGAAGCAATCTTGGGTGATGATATTAATTTTTGTGAACTAGTTGTTTATGTTTCCAAGTCTCTAAATAAAATAAACCCATATGGTTCAAGCATAGTTTTTATATGTTATGTATGGAATATTAATCTATTTAAATGTAATATCTAAACATGAAAATGGTGGGCCAATATAGTTAGCATTAGAGAATGGTTTAGTTAACCTTTAGAAACTAGGATGAGGAAACCATAAGTAATATCCCTAAGGAAGAGTCTAAGTATATGTTAAAATCCTATAATTTTTGTAAAAATTGTAAATAACCTAGGATTAAAACTAAGGTATCATAGATTGAAATTTTATAAGAAATTTCTCTAGATTATGTGGTTTCTCACTATCATTATTGTTGATCACACTATGATTTTTGGTTTTAGACAATACCTAGAACCAAGAGAATTTATGTAAACTGTGAATGTTACAAACAAAGGAATGATATTCCTCATGAGACACCATATGAAATAGGATTCAGATGATGAAAACATGTTATTATTCCAAACCATAAATCTCATAAAATGATCAATAATCTCAACTTGGATGAGTTTCATGACCCATATAATAGGAGATAAATGTAGTTTCATGGTGACCATAGAGGACAAAAAGTTCAATTTTCCTCATGTAAATCATGTGGAAGAGGCATCAAGGATACTGTTTCAAAGGGGAAGGTAGATGCTTTGGGTATGGAAAATAAGGACATAGAGAAATTAATTTGAAAGGAAAATTGAAAGGTTTAGTTAATGTAATGGATATGAATAATGGCATTCCTAAGGAATCATCAACAGATAAATGTTTTAAATGTATAATATGTTGTCATTATACAAATTCATACCCTAAGGGTAAAGCTCATGAAGAGAATCGTCAAGGTTTTATGAGTAATTGTTATATTTTTAATGATGAAGAGAATATGAATGAAATATGAGATGGAAGAAGAGGTAATTAATACAATTATAAATATTAAAAATTGGTTTAAAAAGGAATTGGAATGATTGAGTATTTATGTATTGGAATCCAAGAATATTGTTATAGAATTAGGTTTATGGTATTATGGAATAATAAAGCTTCTAATGATTTTTCCTATATAGTTTTTCCTTAAGTATTTGAAAGTATATGTTGAATGGTAATCATAACCCTAAAAAGTGGTTGAGGTTGTAAGGTGGTATTATTTAAGAAAACATGATTAAGGGAAAGGTAACCATTAAAATGTGCATAATGTTGGGATAATAATTGGATAAAGACTTGTTTGATAGTATTTATGAACTTGGAACTGATTAGTAATATTACAACAAGGTGGTTTATGGATTGGTCTTATAGAAGTTTTTGATTTATGGTATGAGGAAATAGTTACTTTTGGAAAGAATACATGTTTTTACTAAGGTTTTATGGGTTTTCAGGTCATTAAAATGTATAAAGAGAATACATGATAATGATCTCCACATGTTTGATGTGAGATAATTAATATCTATATCAACTTTGTTTGGGGATTAATGATAAGTTTATTTTGAAACATTATTGAAATTATTTCATTTTTTTTATTTTTAACTTTTGGAAGGTTCATAAGGGTAAAAATTTATGAAATTTTTTAAGTTTAACTATTTATGATGTTTGATAGATTAATTTATTACTTAACCATATAATGATTTTTTTGTATTGGATAACTTGTTCCAAACATTTTGTTATGATGATAACCAGAGATAGAAGGAATGACTTGTCATCCCATTGTGGATCTTATGATCCACAAGTTATTTAGAAATTAAAATTTCTACTTTATTTCTTGGAGTGAAAGATGAAGTATAAATTTTTTAAGGGAAAAAAAGAGTGATATTGTATGTATGAAATTAAATCAAATAAATATATCTTCATAAAGGATTTTGAAATTAAATTTTATCCTATTATCACCATTTCTGATGATATCAATGACATTTTTCATACCTATTTGGTCTATGGTTTTTGTGGTCATTAACCTTGTATTGCACATATTATCCATCATTATCCATTAGAACCTGATAGTTAGAACTCTCTTCCATGTCCATATTTTCACATTCCATAAATGTACTCATAATAATAATCCTAGTTTTGTGGTGACCTTCTCCTTATACTTTCCCTATCTTTAAGAGGATGTTTTATTAACCCTTTTTATGATGTGGGTTTCCAAAAAATAAATTTTCAAATATCAACCTTTAATTTTAAAACTGAAATTTCAGATTGGTATTATGTAATATTTTTAAACTCTTGATCATATCAGGATTATATCTTATCGATTTGATCCCCCACCGAATCTCTCGCAAGTATATGATATGTTCCATGTATCTCTATCAAGGAATTACACACCTAATCATTTATATTTACTAAACTCAGAGTTCAGAGCACCAGAATAATATGTTCCTTATAAGGAACAACTAGTAGAGATTATGGATCGAATAGATAATGTTCTATGAAATAAGACCACTCACATGGTTAATGTTTTGGGGGAAAGCCTCTAACTTGAGGAAGCTATACGGGAACCTGAGGATGTGATAAGGCAGAGGAATCCTAACTTGTTTCATTAAGAGTTATGAATTTTAAGGTTGATATAAATTTTAATGGGGTAGAATTTAAAACACCATGATTTTATGTTGTGTATATTTTTTTCAAATAAATTTTATATCTTTGATAGCTTACTTTTCATAGAACACTGAGCTTAAATGAACTCCAAAATATTATTATTTTGACATGGATATTATAAATTATCCATTAAAATTGAGGTCGTAAATAGTATTAAATATATTCTGAAATATATATTAATTTCATATTCAATAGAAATATATTATTTCATTGAAAAAAACAAATTTTTTAGTAAATTCATTTTATTCTCTAAATATATGTTTTCTTTGAAAGGATATTTGTATTAATTTCTATGATAAAATAAATATAATTAATTTTTGACAATTTTAGAAAGTTTATTTCATAAATTTAACATCAATTTTTAATTCTTCATTTCAAAATTATCTTTGGATTATTTTTTTATAATTTTCTCAAAAGATTAGTATTTCAGTAAATGGTAAAATAATACTGATTTTTACAAAATGCACATTTTTTATATTTAAAATTAATTTTATGATTTAAAATTGATCTCAAATTAACTTAATTACTTTTTCATTATATATAATATAGTTATTTAAATTTAAAAAATCATTATACATTATTTTGGTATAAGTACATATTTTTTCTTACAAACACATTTTTCTAAAAATAATGTTTTTCGTTGCATTTTTATGGTTTAATTTTAAATGTAGTTCTAAATATTAGAAATTTTAAATTTTGAAAAATGGATTCCATTTTTTTAATCAAGAGGTTATAATTATTTTATATTTTCATTTTCATATTTATGCATAAAGAATTTACCATGGTAAAAAAAGAGATTTACCGTAGTATAAGTAAAATAGTTTAGCGAGTTAATGCTAAATGGAAAAGGTTTAAAATAAATAAAAACCAAAATATTAAATGGTTGGTTTATGTATTTTTATACCATAATCATCCTTTAAAACCTTAATTATCTACCAAATTATTATCAATTAATTCCACCTTAATTTAGTTGGCTTTAAATATAAAATAATTATTAGTTAATCACATAAAATAACGCCTCCTCATGTATAAATATTAGCCCTCCCCACCACTTGTCACCACATAATACATAAAGATTTGAAGATATATTCTAAAAAATCTAATCCACACTATCCTAATTTCCAAGTTCTTTTGTTATTATAAAAATACCAATTCCAAGTTCCTTAAGGGGTCCTTCAATAGGTGATATTCAAGAGGTAAATTTCTTAAAAAACCTATCTTAATTTCTTTTATTTTTTATAACTTTTCTTCACCTACATAAACCATAGAATCATTAAAACTCTAGTATCATGTATATTCTATAATTTTATATTTCTAATATAATATCTTCTATCCACCCCTTTTCTCATATCCTCTTATTCTATGAAACTAAACCATTGTCTAAATTATGGTCATTTACTATCTTTGTGGACAATAATTTTTCATTTTCTATTATTGACTTCAAGACATGTCATAAAATAATTATTATGGTTAAATAATATATTAATATGTATATTTTCACTAATTTAATTTTCTATAAAAATATATAGACATAATATTAAATTAAACAAAACTAGTTCGTGATGGTTAGAAAAACTGCCAAAATAAACTAAACATTTATCATTAACATTTTATCAAATGAATCATCCCCTTATCTGAAAGTAAAATTATATATGGGACCATTTAAACTTATTTAAGATTATGAGTTCCATATCATTTCAATTCCATATATTTATTCAAACTTTAAAATAAAATCTATATTTATACCCAAGTGAGCTGACCATGAAACTATTAAATAAACGCACCCAAAACAATGAAAATATTTAAATATTAGTAATGAATGGGTAGTAATTAGTTATAAAAGTCTCATATAATATATTATAAATATGAATATGGGTTTTTGATTAATTAATAACATTATTTAATCCTTTACACATATGGTTAAAGTATGAAAAACTAAAAAGAATCACGAGGTAAGGGTTTCTTGTATCACTTTTATTTTTGTGTAATATATGCCTTATTAACAACTTATTTCTTTGTTATAGTGTATATAATTACTTTTTATATATCATATCATGGATTTCATTATCTATATGGTATCCAATGTTTCATTTTATAATTATTAATTTTATATAGAATAGGATTCGACTGATTACAAAGTGGTAAGGGATTTCTTAACTCAATTTACATTCATTTGGTTAAACTTCTACATCATTGATTATACCAAGAAAAGATTATTTGTGAGATTAATTTTTATTTTATTATGTTTTATTTCCAATTTTTTAATTTTATTTATAGCTGATACACATAATCAATTCATTTTATTAATGCTCACTTACATGATGTGGTATTTATAAGGGAATTTATTTTGAAAATTATTATTTTAAATATCCCTTATAAATATCTTTTTCTTCAATGTTTGTGTTTTCTAATTTTTTTAGAAAATGTTTTAATCCGAAATTATGATTTTTTAACGTCATTTTCACCCATTTCTTTATTTTTTAAAAATGGATTTAAAATATTACTGTTTTTCATTTTCTTTACTGTGGTTCTTTGTGACTTATCTCGAAAAAAGTACCGAAGTAATGTTTTTTATCTTATACATTATGAGTGGGTTTTACCATTATCAAGATTTATTAATTATTATAAGTTTCATTAACAATATTATAAGTTTGTTTTTAAATAAAATGGTTTTATATATAATTTTGGACTGTGTAAAAAGAAATAATTTAAAAATAGAATTAATATTTTATTCAAGTATTATTACATGTGATCTATCAAAATTATTTTCCATCTAAGATAACATTATTTGATGTTACTTATGATTTTTTGGGGATATTATTCATGTATAATATCCTTATTATTATTTTTGGTTTATGTTTATAATAGCATGATATTTATGAAACCAATTTATTTTCCATGGGTTATGCTATGATGAAATTTTTCTCAAAACCAATTTTTTTCGTGGGTTCTTGTTATGATTTCTGCTCTTCTAGCTCACATACGTATGGTTTTCATTATATGATTAGTGGTACCTATATCACCCTTCAATGTATTATTATTTATTTATATCTCATGAAACATATAGGAATGGAATGAGGATTGAACCTGATTCAGTAAGACAGGACTAGAATGTTGAGTGAACCAGGTTCCGTAAGACATGGATAAGATGGGGATTTAACTTAGATTAATAAGACATGACATGAATGGGGATTAAACCTATTTTTAAAAAAATGTACTGGAATTGGAAGTGAAGATAGTTCAATGAAGGAATTTATCCAATATGATTTTTTAGGGAGTTAACCTTGACTACTATGATGTGCTGGATAGTGAACCAATTACACTGTGAGGAAAGGGCTTCCATTGGGGAGGGTGGTGGGTCCCTCCCAGGAGGTGTAGCAGCCCATAGATTTTTTATCATTATTTGTATTCTATAATTTCATGTTATGATATTATGTCTTTTGTTTATTTTTTTATTATTCATGTCTTATGAATTATGAATATTTATTCCATGAGTCAAGATTATAATTTTTGATATGTAGGGTATACTTTTCAATTGTAATTTTTATGTTCTATACCCATATTCTCATGTTATGCTTAAATAATCTTTAATATCTAATATAGTTTTTATTACTAAGAATATGATCTCACTATTTATTATATTTCTTATTCCTCAGGTTATGATGAAAGGATTTAAGTAGGATATGTCTAAAAAGGTTTCTAGATGTGAATAAATTTTAGGAGATGATAAATAATTTTATGAACCGGTTGTTTATGATTCAATGTTTCCAAATACAATAAATCTATATAGTTATTGAATTATTTTAATATTTTATGTAACATATACTAATCCATTTATATGTAATATAAATTCTAGAAAATAGTGTTTAGTTATAAGGTTGACATTCCATGGGTTCTAGAAGGATGCCTGAGGGAATATATAAATATTTTTTTTGAAGAGGGGGGTAAAGTGTGATATAAGATGGATGGGAATGAAATTATTGGAAATAATAATCCATATTTTGGAACATGATTATATTTTTTTATAATTTGAGTCTCATGGTGGTTTGAGTTAGTTTTTTTGTTTGACATAGTACATGAGAGTACACCCACTAACCTTGGGTGAGATCAGGAATGACATGTTGAATATGTGTGGATCCATGGAGATTCGAATTAGTGAAAAACATGACTGGGTGGAGAAATTATGGGAATTTCATGAGATTATTTTGAGTGTTGTGACCTAGAGATTTAGATGAAATGGAGGAAGCACCCTTATGATGAGGGAAATTGTTGAAGTGGATCAGGTGCAGTGACATAGTCAATCCCAAAATGGATGAAGATAAGAATTGCCTTGGGTGATGGGAATGTATCCAAAGGATCAACAAACATGTTATGGAATTTTACCTGAATTAACTTTATGGTCAAGTAGTGGTTTAATTAAATCCATGTGGTGGTGATTTCACTAGTGTCTAGTTGAGGGTGGTGACTCACAGTTTGGATTGAAATTGAGTGGGTGTCATGGATGACATTCCCATAATCTAGGGATGAGAATTGGATTGATTTTTCATACCACCACTCTTGTATGAGTGGGTTTAGACTCATCTAGTCACTATGTTTTTTAATGTAGATGACTTGGGATATGGCGTTTTCATTTTGATTATGTGAGGTGATGATACGGTAACTACTATAGTGGGGAGTGTAATGACAGTCATGGGTTATGTTGCCCCGTGTAGTATCATCATGGTATTTGGAAACTGGGCGGTGGTTGGTTCTAATGGAAATTGGATTACAATGACCAGGTGAGTGCTTTATTTAATATTTGATTCCTTGATGGGTGGAGTCTAAAAGTTAGTGTATCACTTGGGATAAAATAGGTTTGATACGATGTGGTTAGACCACAAAAAGTCAATTGCGTGTGGAAAGAACTATGTTGTTTCAAACAATTGATTAGATAATTGGGAATATCATAATGATAGTCAGGTACTATTTTTGATGTGGGTTCTTGGATGATCAAGGGGTGTATCCAAGAGTAGGGGAACCTAGATATGGAGTTTTGGAAAGGTTTCAATGAATGCAGTCTAAGAATCAACATTAGGCTTTGGATAAACTAAATTTGACTGAGTTAGGGGTTTTCTGTGCCTGTGGTAGAGCACAATGACGTGTGTAGAATGTTAATAATTTAACTCTAGAATTATGTTGAGAGTTTGGAATAGAATTCAATAGGAATATTTTCATTATTACATAATGTATTTGGTCATATAGGCATCGTTATTGGGTAATTTTGTTGATAGGTTAGCGGTGGAAACTGATGATATTAATAAAGATTTAGCTCGAGGGGGTCCGGATGATGATCTGGAATTTAATTAGATCTCATGAGTTTAAAATAACCTCATGAGAATTGTTTTGGGTATGATGTGTTGTTTCAATATTTGGTCAGGGGTTTTTAAGGAAAACCCAACTTGTATGGGATTCTCAATGGGTGGTAAGTGTGCATCTGTTTTGCTTCAAAATCATGAACAAGGAGTTATATTGGTGTTAGATTGGTGTTCTCACTTTTTATCAAAAATGAAAAGTTATATAATGTGTTATGTAAATCATTATATTTTGGTGATGGAAATATAATAGGAAATTCTAATGATAGAGCCTATAAAGCAATGGAATTGGTCGTTATTAGATATTCCCTGTGGTGGGGGTGTTGTAATATTTTTGATCAATTTGATAATAAAAATGTTTGGTATTGGGTTTTATGGGATTGGAAAAGTTTTGTACTTATGTTTTGATAATAGTTAAGGGTTTTGGATCATGGTTCAGTGGTTTGAGCACCACAATTTGTAGTTTTCACTTTAGAAGTGCATTTGGCATGTTGAGTTGAAACACTCTTATTTTAATGAGAATAAAAAATCAGGACAGGTTAGGATGTTTTGTAGGATGACCACTTTGGATTATGGGGGATGAGATTTGTTATATTTTGGATTTTTTAATTTCTTATGTCCATACATATGTTTTGGAATTCAAGGAATGTTGAATTTTCCATTAGTGGATGGGTCATGTCTTGAAACATTGTTAGAATTTAAATTATGAGTGTTTGGATATATCAAAATGGTGTTTTGGGCATGGAATGAGGGTCAATACCTAATATTAGAGGTCCAAGAAGTATCTAGATGAGGATAATGTTACTAGGTTGTGTGGTGGTTACAGCCTACGTCTACTGGCTTGCAGGTAGCTAGGATCACCAGCTAGCTGGTGGTGTTAAAATGTGGTAAAATCATCATTTTACCCCTTGAGTTTTTAGAGGGGTAGCCCCTCATACTTTGTTCCCACATGTGGCTATTGGCCTTCTCTCATTTCCTTTCTTCTTAAATCCCCTTTGTAACACTGTAATATTTTAAAATAACAATATGTTCAATAGTGTATACAACACACAACACTGATCGTAAACAAACAATGAAATACAATTATTCCAATATTAATGTTATAAACTATCCATTTAATTGGATGTTTTAAATAATAATAAACTCATGATAAAATTTATATGAAGTTTATACTGAAGAAAAATATATTTATTAATTATTAGGAAATAAACACTTGATTTTATATTCTTTTGAAATATGCTTTCCTAAAAAATTATTTTTATTGGTCTTTGGGAAGAAATAATATAATTAAAATTTTCTAATTTTATAAAATTTATTTGAAAAAATAAAATTCATTTTTCAAATAAGAATATGAAAATTATCTCAAGGGGAATTTTTAAGATTTTTCTAAGAATTATGATTTTTCAATGAAAAGTGAAAAACACTACTTTTTATTTAAAACATTATTTTTGTGTCAAACAATTACAATATCCCATGTTCTTCTAATATTATTTAAAATTAAAATTATTAATAATATGTTATCAATAATACAATTAATTTCATTGGGATGAATTTAATGATTTAATTTGGAATAAAAATATTTTCATTCAAAAAATGATTTTTTTTCTATAAAACTGTTTTCATTGCACTTTACATTTTGATTTTAAATTAAAGAATTGAACTTATAGAAATTGGGTTTTGAAAATATATTAAATATTTTAATAATAATATCCAATTTTTTTTAAATATACCTCTTTTATATTTAGTTATTTTGAATAGTGACCATAGTAAATAATTGTCACCACGGTAAGTGTAAATCGTATAATTAAGGTCATATATAGTATGAAACGAATTATAAAATGAACCTTACACATATCTTAATTTCATTGGATAAAACCATCTCATCAATAGTCATCCAATATTTTAATTTATGATTTTTTTCTATTTGGATATTACATTGACCTTGAAATTATATTATTTAATGAAAAGTAAAAAACTTTATTCTCTTTATTTTATTAACTTTAACTTTTCAATATAAGGATAAACAAATGATATGTTGAGTTAAAATATTTTGTCTGAAATATAAATAAATTTTTTTCTTATTAATTGTTTTCTTAATTTTAGTGAAGAAATAATTAACTTAAATTCTTATGCAATATTAACAGGATATTTATCTAATTAATAGAAAAATAAAATAAATGATTTATGAAATATTAAAAGTGATATAATTTGAATGAATTATTATGTTCCATTAATATTTGAAATATATATGATATATTAGGTATGTTTTAATGTAGTATATTATATTTATCACCTTGTCTCAATGTATTTAAAGAAAAATTTAATAAATAGTGTAAAATTGACAATAATGATATTTTATAATAAATAAAACTTTATTTAATGATTTAAAATTATTATAAATATTTTATTTAGAAACATTAATGGAATATGGTTTGAAACAACATAAATTTTCTATTTATGGGTATTTTTTTCATTTCAAAATAACATTATTGACACTTAATGGTTAGAAAACACTAATACTTTGGAAATTGTCAAAATGATTAATGTGGGGTAAAACTAAACGATAAGGGAACAAACATTACCAAGACATGAAAAAATTATATTTTATGTTATTATTTATAGGACTAATCATAATATATTTTATTATATAAGTTTTGAGACATTTTAATATGATAATTATTTGATATTAATTTAATACTTTATGAACTCCAAAAGTGGTCATCCCCTAACTAATAAAAGAAAACCTCCTCTCCTCTTTTCAACTGACTTAAACGCCTTTTGTTTTGAAAAATCCATACCAAAATCCATTTATTACATCAATTACAACATATAAATGATTTTTTATTGTAATCCAAATCTTTTAAAGCTTTAGGTTTAATCATAAAGAGGTTGTTTAAAGAAGATTTATCGTTCTTAACCATGTGTTTTTGTTTTATTTATCATTCCACCTCTTTCAAATATTGTTAAACCATTAAAAAAATAATATAATTATTATATCACATATAAAAATATGTTATTATTTTAATGGAATAACCTAAAACCATCTTCTCTTCCATAAAATGTTGAATGAATCCATCGTTTATTTGTACGGCGGACTACCGCCTCGCAAACTTGATGTAATTCATTTTACATCACCTGCTCTAATGGATGGTTATAATGGTTGATTCAATATATATATATTAATGATTTATTTAAAATTATATAAAATTAACACATCATTTATTTTCTTACCTAACCATTATTTAAAAATGATAATGTAGTTCGTGCGTACATGTGGACTACCACCTCCACGAAGCGATGTGATTCGTTTTTCACCATCGCATCACATGACTCATATATATAAGTTTATTTAAAAAATATATATTCTATTTATGATATATTTATAATATTTGGAATGTTAAAACAATAGATACCATCTTCCCATCATGATCGTTGAAAAATAGAGAACGTTTCTCATGTGTATGTATGGCTTACTGACTCCATGATTGTAACATAGTCCATTTTTCTTAAATATATATATTGATTGGTTTTAAAATTATAACTAATGTATAAAAATGATAATTACTTCATTATTATATTTCTTTAAATATGGAATAAGGAACACTTTTACCATATTAAACTTACCATTTCCATTTTGGATATATGAACTGAATATTATCAAAATGTAGAACATGAATTTAATTAATAAAGCAATTAAATATAACATTTCAATAAATAAAATAAATAAATAATAAATGTGAAAATTTTCTTACGAAATTAAACAATTAAATAATTTTATTATTTAGTAATATAAATAACATACATTATGATTTGGACCTGAGGTAATGAATTTCATCTCCATTTCCCATCATTAAGGAATATTTTAATGGTATGCACCTAATTTATTTTATATAGTGTATATTATTACCTTTTACATATTATAACATTAATCCCCCGTACTTCATGTTTTGTTAAGTTTCAATTAAAATTATTTTATTTAAAATTACTTTACTCAAAAATTACAAAGTGGTAAGGGGTTTCATAACTCAATTTATTTTCATTGAGTATTATTTTTTATTAATTATATTTGATATTATAAAATTACATGTTTAATGAATTTTGATTATTTTAATTTTTATTTATTCATTTTTTTGTGGATATACATTTTTACACATAATCACTCCATTTATTAATTACCACTCCAATAGTATGATCCCTATAAGGGATTTCATCTCAATTTCCCCTCCATTATTACATATTTGGTAATTTGTACATATTTCATATTAGGTTGTGTATATATTATACCTTTGAGTTACTTAACATGAATATCTATTTATTAATTATTAATAATGTTTCTATTCAAGTTACTCTTTTAATATTACTTTTTAAAAGAAAATATGACCCTATTTCTCTTCTTGATCAGGTATATTTGTCTTCTAAATCCAAAATGTTTATCAAAAAAATATTAAAATAGGTTTTATTTATAATGTATATTTTAAATTATCCTTAAATTTTTTTATGTTAGGAACGTAATAATTCTAATGTTTTCCTAAAAGAAATTTTATTCAACTCTATTTAGAAAATTTCACAAGGGATATTTTTTAACATATAAAACATTAATGAAATGTCTTACCACCACGACTGTTTTTCACCAATTAGCTTCTTATATAAGTATTTAATAGTTTTAAAAAGAAAAATATTAAATTAAATCTTTTTTTAATACATCAATTTCATTTTATTTATTCCAAAAAGGTATATGGTTTTATTTCAAAACATATTTTTTGATGAATCAATGTACATCTTTTATCTCTTATTAATTTTATGGTCATTAACATTATTTTAAAATTTTTACTTTATTGTGATAATTGGAAATTGAATTTATATTAAATATACATATTCTTTGTATCAACGATATTATTATGACCTAAAATGTATATAATTTATACATATGGTATTTTACCATTAATGTTTTTTTATTTACTAGTGAAAACAAGATAAATATGTATCCTTTACTTAATACAAATATTTATGGACAAGACATATTTGTTATAAACTGAATTGATCATTCAATATCTGAGGAATGCGTTAGAAATGCAGTTATGGGTGGGAACCTGAATTATATATCCCATCAATGAATTAATAGTTCTAATGGGATAAATAAGTAAGCTAGCATTAAATAGGTATCTGGTGTATTCCTACCCATTGATTAAACTATATTAGAAAAATTATTTTATGTAATAGATATCATGATGTTTGAAATAATTCCATCTTATATTAAAAAATTTCATTATTGTTAATGTAGTCATTATTATCCATGATATTAATAAATTGAAATTATCTATGGATTCAATTTTTCCCATGTTACTAATTAAATGAAATCTGTCTTCAGTAATTTACCTATACATATTGATTTTGATTTTTTTAATCATGACTGATTCCATTGTTTTTAACCCATACTGAGCATCTGAGATCACTATTTCATTTGTTTTATTTTCTTCAGGATATGAAGGAAAATATTATTTTTAATATCAGATTATATAATTCTTCTTATGATATGTATTTTATATTTCCAATACAATATAAGAATCATGTATATATTTGGTTCTTAAAGACTAATAAACTAATTGATCCTTCAGAATCATATCCTTTTTATCTTTGGTAATATAATAAAGCATACATCTACTCTAGGTTATTAGATTTGGTGTTTTTAGAATTGGTAACAAATCAATTTTAGTAGAAACTTTGGGAACAATATTATAGGCAATATATATTAGAGAACATAATAACATGAATGACTATGAGGATATGTTTAAGTATAGCATAACATCATAATGTTTTGGTATGGTAGGAATTATTTATTTTTTATAACAGTACATCCCTATCTAGATACTACAAGTTGACTTGGTTTTGGAACAAAGGATTATTTGGGTAATAAATTCAAAAAGATTTGATCAGATATATATCATCCATCATTCTAGTATATAGTGATTTATCCCTTTTTGTGCACCTAATTTGACACTCATGGGGGATATGCTATTGTTAATTCAAATTTTATTTATGAACTATTATGATGAGTGGGAGAATAGAACCTATAGAAACATATGATAAGAAATAATGATATAGGATAAAACAAAATTGTTTTGGGTTCACAAGTCTGAGGTTGATCATTAGTTTAAAAGAATATGTACCCCTTTTGAGGTTTTATATGATGGGATTTTTAAAGGAATTAGGATATTTTTTAATAAATTTATTTGAAAGAAACCCTTTGGTTTAGTATATGTTTTAGTGAGAATTTTATTTGAGGAATAAGGATTTTATAATTTTTTATACATAAGCTTAATGTTATTAATAACCTTTAGGTCTAATATGATCATTTAATTTATGGAAATAATAGTCAATTATGAATATTTTTTTTATGGAAAGAATAGGCATTATACAAAACCTTTGTGGTTAAAATTGATTTTATGGGTAATGTTATTTTTTGGGAATGTTCATCATATTTTTGGTAATGTTATATGGATTATATTCATATAGTTTTTGAAAAAGGATTACCTGTAAGCATAGTGACATCCTGTTGCATCCAGAAATGTTGTGGGGCTTGAACCCATAATCGAAGGGTGAAAAGGATGAAACTAGTACCACTAGCATATATAATATACCTGTTAGAATGAATTTTTTTAAAATTATTTGACTGATAAATATTATTATTTTTTGGGGAAACATATTATAGGATGAAATATTTTGTGAATGTTTTGGATTTTGAGGAGATTAAAGAAATTTCAGGAGATTTTTTATTGGGTTAAGGTATATATAACATTTAGTTTTAACATATAATATTATTTTAGAAGAATGAAGTTATATTTTTGGAGGTAAAATATGATTGGCATGGGAAAAATATTATGGTTAAAACTTTCTTTAATGTTGGGGTCATTGATTTTATTGGGGATGTGTGGTTATTTCTTTGGGAAATTATATATATTGAACCCTTGATGTTATTGTGAAAATTTTGAAGTAAAATATATTATCTATGAAAGATTATACATTTTAGGAATTATATTACCTTATTGTAACCATTTTAGTTTTGGTTAATTTCTAAATGTTGGAGAAATAAAATTTTATCCTTTTGTGGATTATGTGATCCATTGGAATTTAATTTTAGTCCTTTATGAAGAACAAATTCATATTGAATACTCATCGTATGTAAAAAAAATATGATATTGGGGTGGAAATTGATTAAAATATGAAATTATAAATGTTATGTAAGTATATTTTCTTATTATATTAGTCTATTTGGTATATGAATTATTCAAATCTTGGAAAAATGAATTTAGTTTTTTTCTTATTACCTTCAATTCTGATGAACTGATGGTCTTTTTCATACCTCAAATATTTACAATTTTATGGTCATTGAATTTCTACCTACAATGTTTTTTATCACCTTATATTAATTATTGGGTGTTAGTTTTCCCATTCATGTCAATATTTTCACTTTCCACTAATTTTATCCTCTTTGGAAACATCATAGTGTTTCATTCTAGATGACCATCATATTTACCTTTCCCTCTTATCAAGAGAATTTTTTAGTAGCACTTTTGATGATGTGGGTTTTCCACAATGAATTTTTCCAATGTCAAAATGAGTTTAGGTTCAAGTTTGGATGATGAAATTTATTGAACGAGGGGTGAGAATATAACACCCTAGGATTTTAAAAGAACATCATGTTTGATAGTGTATACAACACACAACAATGAGATTAAACAAACATAATATTATTATTTAAATATGACTATTATAATATAGATGTTTAATTGGTGGGTAAAGATAGGATAAAACATAATTTGAAATAAATATTATGGTCAAACTAAATAAACATTTATTGATTAAATCTTAAGAAATAAACACTCAATATTTCATTCTTCAAAAAGGTTTTTTATTTCTTTTTGGGAAAAATAATATACTTATTTTTTACCAATTTAATAAATTTTCAATTAAATTAAATTAATTTGTTAATTAATCATATAAAAATTAGTTAAGTCTTATTTTTTGGGATTTTTCTGAAAAATATTATTTTTCAACAAATACTGAAAAATACTGCGTTTTATTGAAAACTATATTTTTTTCAAAAATGTATGAAGTTACATTTTGTTTTAAAATTATATAAAAATAAAATTAGTTCTCTTATATTATGAATAATCCAATTATGTTAATTAGAATCAATTTTATGAGTAAATTTGGTGTACAATTTTTATACATAAGACATTTTTCTGGAAAACAGTTTTTCATTGTATTTTATATATATATTTTAAATCAATTACTAAATATTACTAAAATTTAATCATGAAAATTTTATTCCATATTTGAAATTATGTGGTCCACATTTTGTAAATAGGACCCATTTTTTTCCTTAGGAATATTAACCATAATAAATAATTATCACCATAGTAAGGGTAAATTAGTTAATTAAGCTTCAAAATAATATGATAAGGACTAGAAAATGACCCTTAATCTTAAATAAATGTTATTGGAAAAAACTATTTATGAAATATTAATAAAATATTCTAATATATAATTATTTTCCAATGTATTGTTATTTTGAACATTATATTATTTTATTTAAGGAAAAGTCAAAAATTTCCTTCTCATTGTTTTATTAACATTAAATTTTTTATATAAGATTAAACGTAGGATATGTTCAGTTATAAATATTTATTTTAAGGATAAATAATTTATTTTTATCAGTTTAATTTATTAATGATTTTTTTGGGATGAAATAATTACCTTAAATGCTTACAAACACTGACATAGTATTTATTCTATTAATAGAAAAATAAAATAAATAATTGAAAAATATTAAAAGTGATAAAATTTTAATGCATTAAAGTTTTCCAATAATTTTATAGATCTAATTGGTTTTTTTTACAAATGTTTAATAGGATTATATTATATTTCACTCTTTGTCTTGATGTATTTAAAGTCAAATTAAATGAATAGTGTCTAAAATGGCATTAATTATATTTTATAATAAATAATATTATATTAAATAATTTAAAATTTAAAAAAATATTATATTAATAGACATGAATGTTATATAGTGGAAAACATAAAAATCATACATTTTTTTAGTATTTTTCCATTTTATAGTACCGTTATTGACCCTTAATGGGTAGAAAACATTAAAAATGTGGTAATTAACAAAAGGATTAATGGAGTTTAAAACTAAACGATAAGGGTAAAAACATAACAAAAAATTTTAAAAATTTAGTTTTATGATAATATATCATTTCATATTCATCTTATATTCTAATTTTACTAGTTTGGACTAATTTTAACTTGAAAATTATTTTATATTAATTTAATACTTTAAGAAATTCAAAAAGTGCCGCTCCGCTCATTTATAAAAGGGAACCTCATCTCTTCTTTTATTCCCACATAAGAAACCTTTTGTTTTAGATAAATTACTACCAATATACCTTACTTACATCCCTTCCCACATAATGAGCTCTTGGTTTTAGGATAATTCCAATCCAGCATGGCTTTAGGTATAATCCTAAAGAGGTTGTCCAAATAAGAGGTATCGTTCTTAACTACGAGTTTTTGTTTTGTTTCTTATTCCAAATCCTTAAAATATTATTCAACCATTTCAATTTAATAACATCATTGTCTTACATATACTGATATTTTAATATTTTAATGTAATAACAAACATGCTTCTCCTCTTTCATCAAATTGGAAACAAAATAATCAATCGTGTGTATGGCGGACCACCACCTCGTGAACCAATGAAATTAATTTTCCATCAATGCCTCCTATGGATGGTTATAATGATATATTTAATATATATATATATATATGATATTAATGAAATATTTATCATTATATAAAATTAGTATATTATATATTTTCTCGTCTTCCCATTCATTGAAAAATGATAATGTCATTCCTCCATATGTGTGGACTACCACCTCCATGAAGCAATGTGATTTTTTTTTCAACACTACATCACATGAATGGTATATATGAGTTTTTTTAAATAAATAATATGGTATTTATGATGTATGTTTTATTATGTAAATATAAAATAACACTTACCTTGTTTCTATCATGGTCATTGAAAAATAGAAAAAGTTACTCATGTGTATGTAAAACCTACCATCTCCATGATTATAATATTGTTAATTTTTACTAACTATACTTATTGTTAGGTTTTAAAATAATAAGTTATTAGTAGAAATTATAAATATGTCATGATTATTTTTATTTATATGTTTTAATAATGAACTCTTTGATGATAGTGGACTTACAGTAGTCATTTTGGACAAATGAACTGAATGACATCAAAACGCCCAATATAAACTTAATTGATAAGTTCATTAAATATAAAATGGTATTAAATAATATAAAAGGAATAATAAAAATGAAAAAGGTCCTTAAGAAATATAATTATTAAAATAATTTTTTTATTCAGGAAGATAGAAAACTTATGTGACGAGCTCGACTTGTGGTACAAGATTTCAACTCAATTTCCCTTCATTGAGGAATATTTTAATGTTATGCATATAATTTATTTTATATAGTGTATATAATGAAATTTTACATATTATATGATGAATAATTAATAAATAAAGGTACTTTATGTTAAAATTTAAATTATTTTATCTAAAGGGATTTTACTTAAATGTTACCAACTGGTAATGGGTTTTATAACTATATTAATTTTCTTTGAGTAATATTAATTATTCATTGAAATTACAAGATTATGTGTGTAATGGATTTTGATTATTTTATTTTCTATTTACAATTTTTTATGTGGATTTAAATTTTTTATATATAATCACGTCATTGGTTAATTCTCACTTTAATGGTATGATATTTGAAAGGGATTTCGTCTCAATTGACACTCTATTAAGACATATTTGGTAATACACACCAATTTTCTATTATTTTTGGTATATACTTCCCCTTTGATTTATTTAACATCAATATCTATCTATTCATGAAGATTAATGATTCAATTCAAGTTACTATTTCATGATTAATGTTTAAAATAAAATCTGATCTTATATCTCTTCTTTTTCGGGTATATTTTTCTTCTATATCAATATTTTTCAAATTTATTTTAAAAAATAATTTTCATTTATAAAGGATATTTTAAATTATACATAAATTTATTCATGGTATGAGTGAAATTTATCTAATTTTTTTATGAATGTTGTGATTTTCATATTTCTTTAAAAAAGTCAAAAGGAATATTTATTTAACTTATACAATGATAACAAAACTTCCCTCTACCATATCAATTTATCACCCTTTAGCTTGTTCAACATGTTTTCAATGGTTTTACATATTAAAATCAAATGAAATATTATTTTAATATTTAAATTTCATTTTTCTTATTCCTACAAGGGAAATTATTTTATTCCAAAACCAATATTTTCAATGAATCAATTGTAATATCTTATCTCTAATTAATTTTACTATCATAACTATCTATTTATACATTCAATTTCTTATGATCATTAGAAATTAATATTTTCTTAAATATCCTTATTTTTTGTACCATAGATATGATTATTACCTACACTATATTCCATATCTATATATAGTTTTTTACTATGAAAATTATTTAATTTAATATGAAAAACTTAATAAATTTGTATTATTTAATCAATATAAATAGTTGCGGATAAGGAATATTGTTTATGAATTGAATTTATCATTAAATATATGAGAAATGAATTGGAGATGCAGTGATGGTTGGGCCCTAAAATTATATATCCCCTTGATGAATCAATAGGTCTCATGAGAAAAATTAGCAAGCTAGTATTTAATGGGTTTCTGGTGTATACCTACCCATCGATTGAATAGTCCTAGTATAACGATTAGATATTATATATTTCATGATTTATAAAATCATGATATAGAATATTAATCAATTCCTACATTGATAATTTAATTATTATTATCCATGATATTTCTATATTGATATTATCCAAGAATTCGTTTCCTTCTCAAGTTATTGATTAAATGTAATGTTTTTTCATTTACTTACATTGCTATATTTATTATGATTTATTTACTGATGCTTTATTCCATTTTATATAACACTTATTGAGAATATGACATCACCCTTTCATTTTCTCCTTTCCCCATGATATAAATTAGGATATTATTATTCATATCATGGATGAAATAATTATTCTTAGGCTATATATTTAATATTTAAAATGTAATATAGGAATAATGTATGTATATGGTTCTTAAATACTACTAAAATGGATAGTCCTTTGGGATTGGATACCTTCAATCTATTCTAATGTAATAAAGTTGACACAAGATCTATTTTACAGGAGTTGGGATCTTCACACCCATCAATGGGTTATTCGTAGTGTTTTTGTCCTCTTCCTAAGGTATTTCTATGATCTCAAAGGTCCTTTTTGTTCTTCTATTCCTCTTTAATTAATTTCCATTTCTATGGACTAGGTTTTCATTGGTGATTACATTAGAGAATAGTGGAATAACCTGATTCTCAAGGGTATTTTCATACATCCTAGGTTGAGGGAATCCCGAAATTCCACCTATACTCAGTTGATCGATGATTTGACAAGGGATTTACCATAGATGAGGTCGAGGCACATTGAAGGGTATTAGAATTTATTTGGTTACTAGTTTGGTGTGATGAGGCTACTCGATCTAGTAGAATTGTGATGATATTAGTGGATCATGGGTGAGGTTGGTTGGGTTTGTATAGGCCTTGGTAGTTTTTTACAGTTTGTGCAATCAAATGAGAAATCTTAAAATTTGTGATATGTGGTCCCTTTAATTTAATCCAAAATATTTCCTAATTTTCCGAGTACATGCATGGTGTGGTCAAGCCGACCTAGCCACACATTTTCCCAATTAAAATGAAATTCGTGATGTGAATAAATCCCTAACCATATTTTATTCTATTTAAGAGGAAAAATAGTTGAATTAATGGTAGTTAAATATAATTTTATATCCATAAATAATTGGAAATTGATTTTCTATCATTATATGAGTCGAACCTAATGTAATAGTAAAGGTTAATTGTAATGTGTGTGTTTGGTAATGTCTTGAAATTAAAGAAGTGGAAGTATTCATGGCTAATATTGTTTCTTTTTTTGAAATATATTTGTATTTTGTAATGGTATTTGATAAATGTAAAGGAAATATTGATGGTTTTTTTTGAAATGTAAATAGGTTATAGAATTTGATCACATGAATTTGGTATTTTGGAAATATATTGGAAATGGTTTTTTCCAGGAAATCATAATTGTTTTTTTAGTGTATTTGAGTAATAGAATTTGTAATTTTTTAAATGGATAGGTTAAATGATCTTTATGTATTGTTCAAATTTGTTTTTGTGTTATAGTAATGACGTATGTTTTTTACTTAATGGATGTGATGGTTAAACCTAAGGTGAAAATGGACCTCAAGTGGATGTAGGTTAATAGTTAAAACTTGGGAGAACATTAACATTATTGGGATGAAAGTTTTTGGTTAAAATAGAGGTGAATATGACCCTCGGGTGGGAAAAAGTTTATATTTGAACCAGGGGTAAACGTGCCCCCCCCCCCCCGAGTGGATGTGGGGGCCCCAAGGATGGGTATATTACCTCCAGGAGATTAATTTTTGGACTTGGGATGGTTATATTACCACTAGTCATAATATTTTTGGAACATTCATTAAAACATTCTTAGAGACACCCTATCACTGTACAAAGCATGTATGTACCATTCCTAGGGTGAGCCCCCCCCCCCCTGAGTTCATTATTTGTTTTATACTTTCAATTTTAAAATTTTTAACTGTTATAATTATATTTGTTTGGTTTGACCACTCTAACATGAACTTTATTTCAGACTGGTGTTATCCAGGGATGTCTTTGGTGGGGGACAACTGAGTTATACCCACACACTTATTGGGCCACTATGTTACATGGGTACCTAAGAAGATATTCATTTGATGCAGATATAGGTTGGACCGAGGTCCGAGATTAGGTTTCACATGGTCAAGAGGGGTAGCTTAGATGATTTCAGGAGATAGGGATGAGGTAGGGGAATATTTACATAGGAGCCTTGTATTTTATTTTTCTTTTATTATGGTTTTTACATGTGACCAGCCATGTGGGTGGCATGTTTGTATGCCTTATATCAACATTTTATTTTGTTTATCATGTATAGTTTATTTATTTGTTTCATGTACTCAGATGTGTATGATGTTTATTTATTTACTCTATTATTTATCAATCTTTTATAGGGGGTATACCCACCCCATGTTACCTCCTTAGGCCACAACTACTAGTCGACATCCTTTGGCATTCAGGGAAGTGATACTGAGGTCACATGGTGACCACCGGTCTAGGAACATATTAGTGGTTTGAGATGGTGGGATATTACACATTCAATCAATATTTTTATTTTTTTATATAATTAAATACTGATAATTAATGGTCCATCAAGTTCACCAATGTTGTGACCCTAGAGTTATAGTTTGATGTATGTGAGGCGCTTGATGAAATTCCACTTTAGAGTTCTGTGTAATTGATTTTTTGAGATGTTTTTTAGTTTTTCATAGCGATATGATGAAGAATGGAAGCCAAAACAGTTAAAAAAATTTCAATCATGATTTCACCAAATAAACCTGAAGTCTAATCTAAAATTCAAAAAAATAGAGTCTTTCCTTTTATGTGTAAGTAAAACGATGTCAATCTAAGAACTTTTTATTGATCCGAACCAATAATGACCGTGCCCATGTCAAACATTCAAGGACCATTATTATCTTATCTTTACATAATCCCATTACTCTACCCATGCCTAAAATTGAAACCTATCACTCGAATATATGTTTAGTAATCCTCAAAAGTCTCCACTTCCTCCACATTCTCTCTAGTTACTCATGCGAGTATGGTGATTATAACAATTATTTTACCATACCACAAATTAGTGAAGCACATATCCTTTGATTCATCTCTAAGTAGTACAAAATTCAATCTTGGGAGATCAACTAGATATGATTCTTCTTTCAATTATGTTACCTAATAAGGGATAATTATTGGGTTATTTAATCGTTCGGGGTATTCAATAAAAGAATTCCCCCTTGGAAGGATAATTTTTTTAATGTTTTTTCTACTTATTCTATTTTTTTAATGTCTTATTTGGTGAAACCCCATTATTCTCTATTCTGATTTACATTTTTGATCTTCCTTGGTGTTGTTCTGTGATCTATTAAACTTCATGATTGAGGTGAACCAATAATTATATACATAAATATTACAACATTTTAGATGATAATTTAATACATCTTACAGTAATATGTTCCCAATAACAATAATGGTAATGTTTCCTGGGAGACTATATACATAATAAACATATTTCCTGAATGATATTTTATAGGTTCCAAGCATAGAGGAAGCATGGAAAGGTTGGTTCCCAACTTTTCTTTTCCCCATAATCAATGACCAATCCAAAATCCATGGATGATTAATTCCATGATTACTGGAATTGAATAAAAGAAATATGTCAAGGGTAATCATGCCGGAACCAAAGAGAGGAGATCAACACATATTGTTTATGACTAATTTAATTAGATAAAGAACTACCTCTAACAAATTCTTTATTTTTTGATGAGTCTTCCAACGGATCTATGGTGCACCATCATCATGCTGTAGAAACCATGTGAATATTTCCTCTAGTGATGATCCACACATGTTATTGTAATATCCCAACATCACTGAAGGAGTCTCTGGGTGCTATCATGGAAGATCATTATTCTTTCCCCGTCCCCATTAATCACCTCTATAACCACTTCCAAAGTTTTCTTGTTGATCTGGTATAGGATGACTTCTTTCTATTATTGGGAGTGTTCTTAGAGAGGGTAACTCTCTAGGATTTAGAGGAATATATAAGAATTGTTGTGTAAAATTGAATTGGATTATGAGAAAAAAATGACATAATTGTATATTTATATTGATAGAGTTAAGATAAAATAATTAAACAAGTGACCATATTACTTATCTGATATTAGAAATACACCAAGACAAATAATAATAGAAATATTATTATTTTACTACATGTGAATAACTTGTGAAGGATAATTAAATTTTATTTAATTAAATAATATCCAAAGTTAACATTTCACACTAGACCATTAAAATCAGTCCACCATTCCTCCACAATATTTATTGGGCCTTGAATATAGTTTATTTATTTGTTAAATATATATCACATCATTATTCTATAAAAAATAAATAAAGATTGTATTCACTAAATAGAAAATAAATATTTATTAAATATTATGTTCATAATATATTCTCTCAAATAACAACTGATGGAATGAATGCTATCGAGAATACATAAATAATTACTAAACCCTATATGGGTATAATATTTATTCATCTTGTTAAGTAATAAATATTAATACATTATTTAACTGAAATTTTCGATGTCGTTAGTGTCTGGCCCTCTAGGCCTCTTTCGTTGTGGCATTAGGTGAAGCAGCTTAAAGTCCAAGGTTAGTGTCTAGAAAAAATCCAAGAAACCCATATAGAAAGAAGTTAATTTTTCCACAACATGTCACCAATTATGGATGCTTACCATGTAATATAATCCCTTTATCATAATATCTCTAATCAAGTAGGTTGCAAGCTAGTTCGATCAAACTATGTACTTGATATATCTTTCCCTGACTTTTTAAAAATACAAATTTCCTATTAAACACTATGGACATTGATTTATTAAGGATATATCATTTCAATCAGAGGGGACTGAAATATTAATTTCCATTAAAGAACAAAATGGATAAATCCTTTATTGCATTTTTCATTAATGTAATATTACTTGTGATGCACCCAACATATTCTGTCTCATCGTGAACATCTGGCATCATGGTTTTCATCAATACATCAAAGTACACGAATTATAATATCCGTTAATAATAATATTAATGTATAAGGACAAATAAACTTTTCCAAAAATTGGAATATCCAATGACACACATAAATGTGGATTTCCTACTGGTGGGCCTCATTCTCATAATGTCCAACTGGATATTACCAAGGGGAACACCATTATAAAATGATTCAAAGTCCTTTTAGTATCGACCCATGATAGAATATATCATTTGTGTCACTAAAATGACATCATCTGGGTATAGAACATATATTCAACAATAGTATCACAACACTTTTGGGTTCTCATCATAGTGGGGAACTGCAATGAACTTTTAGTGTGATAGCTACTATTAAAAAATTACCACATAATATGTCTTACAGAAAAAAAAATCTTGATGTGATGTGTAGTTTATTAATATTCAAAACAATGAATACATGTTTATCATAAAGTACATAGATGTTTTTTCTAGGGAACTGACTCCAATATAGTCCCACTTCCACTATATCCAACTACTAATAACTATTAGTCTGCTAGCTCTCACATGATACTCATGGTTCTTTTGAGATATGCCTTTAGTCAAGGGTTCTTCCATGTTCTCTTACATGGGTTTTATTTCCAGTACAACTTCACCCCTATGATAGAAATCCCTCAAGAGGTGATACTTCTAGAGTATATGATTTGTTTTGGTGTGACCTTGTCTTTTTTGAAAGATCCACTACTATAGTATTTTCACAATACAATGTGATAGGGCCATAACTTCTAGGTACCACATCAAGATCCTTGATAAAGTTCCAAATCCAAATTGCTTCCTTCGTACATCATAATCTTCTATATACTCATACTTCACTGTAAAATCAGTGAAAACTAGTTATGTTGAAATATTCCAGATCACAAATCCTCCATTGAGACAGACAACATATCCTAATTGTGACATTATATCATTTTGATATTTTTGAAAACTAGAATCAGTATAACCCATATTGATCAGCTCCTCATCTTCTACATACTCCAGTAACATATTCTATGTTCTTCTAAGATACTTGATGATAGCCTTAACAACAGTCCAATGTTATTATCATAGATTTTATTAATATATTCCTACCATGATAAGTGAATAGGCAACATAAATTATAGTATACAACTTGACATACATGATTGATCCTATCACTGAATCATACGGTATCTTACTTATTCTATATTTCTCTTATTGTGTTTCAGGACACATTTTTATAGAATGGTTTAAACCATGTGACACTAGAACCAATCCTCTCTTGGATTGTTCCATAATAAATATCTTTAGTATATGGTCAATTTATGTAATTTGACTTAGTCCAAGCAGCCTCATAGATCTATCATGAAGGATCTTGATCCCTAAAATATATGATGATTCACCTAATTCCTTCATGGAGAAGTACTTATATACCAAGTCCTTAAATAACTATAATACTGGTATGTCTTTTCTAATAAGTAATATTCCATCAAAATATATTACTAGGATAAGGAAAACACTCCATTTAAACTTTTTGTTAACACATGGCACACATTAATTCATAATTAAACAAAATTATTTTATGGATTCATTGAATCGAATGTACCATGAACTAGATGCTTCATTCAATCTATAAATAGATCTTTGAAATTTGAAAATCCTTTTGGCATCACCTGGAGTCACAAACCCTTATGGTTGTTTCATATAGACATCTTCCTAAATGTTCCCGTTAGGGAATACAAATTTGACATCCATCTTACAAATATCATTGTCATGGTAAGATCTAATAGAAAGTGTGATTCTGATGGATTTAAACATGGAAGATGGAGAAAAAGGTTTTATTATAGTAAATTCTTTGACATTGTTTAAACCATTTTTCGACTATCCTTGATTTATATTTACTTACATTACCTCAATGTCCTGTTTCTTCTTGAATACCCATTTTCATCCAATAGGATTTACATCAAATGGAACATTAATCATAACCCATACCTGGTTCTGATACATGGAATCCATCATTGAATTCATAACTTCTAGCCATCTAGAAGCTTCTGAGCTTTCTACTTCCTCCTTATAGGAGAGATCTTCATCATCGTATACCAATAATGGGGCACCATCCTCAGTTAATATAAAACCATATCTCTATGGTTCTCTTACCTCTCCTTCACTCGTATGCAATATTTGTGTTTCAAGAACTACTTCTTCCATAGGGACCTATGGAATATATTCTTGTACCAACTCTTGTGTATCATTACTATCAACTTCATCAAAGTAAATCTTACTTCTACTATCATTTTTGAGGATGTTCTACTTCCCAAGAAGGATGTCTTATCATGCGATTATCACTTTATTGTTTGAGGGGTTATATTTTTTTTACCCCTTTTTTCCTTGGGATACCCCAAAGATGAACTTTCTGCCCCTGGGTGCTAGTTTTTTCCCTAAGAAATCCTTAACAAATTCATCACAATCCCATACCCATGTATATGATAAAATGGTTTTATTTATATTCCATATCTCGAAGGTAATTCCATTTTACACTTTAGTTAGTACGTGGTTTAATGTGTATGACATTATTTGCAATGCATATCCTCAAAATGATAATGGAAGATCTACATGACTCATCATCGACCTTACCATGTCAAGGTACAGTTCATCCTTTCAGTAACACCATTCCACTGTGGTGTGTATGGCGGAGTGATTTGATATAGAATCCCAAAATCCTATAGAATTTTGATGAACTCTTGGGTAAGATATTCACTATCTAGATATAATAAAATCTTATTTATCTTATTACCAAGTTGAATCTATACTTAATTATTTAATTCATTGAATTTATCAAAGGACATAGACTTATACCTCATTAAGTTTAAATATCCATATTTACTAAAGTCATTAGTAAAATTTATGAAGTTAGAATATCCACCTAAATCTTCTACTCAAAATGGTCCACACACATCATTGGGCCAATCCTAGAATCTCTGTGCCCCTTTCACCCTATCCACTGAATGGTGGATTGGTTATTTTCCCTTGTAAACAAGCATGATATCTATTAAGTGTTTTTAGCTTATAAGAGTCTAAATAGCCATCTTGATAGAGCTTTGTAAAATTATTCTCATTTACATGACCAAGAAAGTGATGCCATAGATGGGTGTTATATGAGTCATTTGAAAATGGTTCCTTATCAATTTCCAACACTTGGTTTTCATAATTTAATACATAAAATCTGTTATTTAAATGTATCATACCATAACATATGATGTCCTTATAAAAGAAACACCATTTATTTATAAATCTGAAAATAAACCCATCTATATCTAAACATGACACAAAAATTATATTCTAGGTAACTGTAGACATATAATAAAAATTTCTTGAAACCAAAATCATTATCATTGGAAATAAAAGGTGGTATTCACCAATGGCTAGGGAAGACAATCTCGCTCTATTTGTAGCTCTCAAATCCACCTATCCTTGGGAAATATTTTGAAATATACTTGGTTCATATATTTTGACACAGATGTGAGAACCATAAGATATATCTAATACCCAATGAGTATAAATGGAAAGATTTTACTTTATAACAAATGCAACATTATCTTATCCTTTCCTCTTAGTGTAGTTCCTCTTCTAGTGGCTTGACTTTCCACATGAAAAACAAAATGACTCCTTTCCTTTACCCTACATTTGGATCTTTTTCTTCTTGGTAGGATGGTGATCAGGAGCATTAGATTTTTTATAAGACTTGGGGCCCTATTCCTTTTCCTTCCTCTTCTTATTCACCATAAGGAATGTGGGTTCGTCATGAACCATGTTCTTATCCACTTGGATTATCAGGGCTAGAAGTTCTAAAATACAGTTCTCACTATTTCTCATATTGGAATTAAAATTGTTTTTGATATGGTCTTGGGAAGTGATGAAAGTATGATATCTATATGCAAATTATATAGTAATTTAGTACCTAATATTTCCAAGCATCCAATATAGATAACGATCTTGACTATATGAGGACCAGCTACCACAGACTCTCCAAGATTAGTTGTGAACAAATCATTGGAAATCTCATACCTCTCTTGTCTCACCTTACCTTGATATATATCTTAAAGGTGTAACATCATGCTATAGGCTTCCATATCCTCATTTTTCTTCAAAAGATTATTGGAAATAGATGATATTATAAAAAACCGAACATCTGTATCATCATTCAAATTTTTCTTAGAGAGAGAAAGATCTTCATCACTTTCCTCATTCCTAGGAGAAACTGGTAAAGGTTCTTCCAACATATAAAATTTCCTTTAATGGTGAAGGATGAACTGTATGAGCCTTTTCCACTACTAGAAATTAGTTCTTCTAAGTAGGGTTTCCATCTCAAGAATAGATCACAATGATTTGTTTTATGTCATTTTATTGTTTTTTCTACAAAATAAGATGAGTGGGATTTTAGTAATTTATTTGATAAATTTATAAAAATAAATAAATATTATGTTTTTTCACACTATGTTATCAAAACCCAATAGTCCTCACCATTGGTTTTTGAATATCATGTTTCTTGTACATTATAGTGGAATGAATCCACATTCCCCTTCTCATTACCTTTTGTTTGGTCGGTTAAGAACTGGAATGGTTATAGGTAGGCATTGCAAATAAGAAATGCATTAACTCACAGTCCCTTGATCCGTTGAGTGCACTCCATATTACTGAAATCATTTAATTGGATTTCTTCAACCTTTGCCTCTCTGTTTCACCAAGTCCTACTTTGGTAGTCAATACTTTATTTCAACTAAGTTACATCAACCCAAAAATTGAAGTTATTATTCCCCAAAAATTGAATTTACCCAACTTTGGATGGCCAAGAACTCTAAACTATGGTTTGATTATAACTGAAGTAATGTAAGGCTATACCAACTTAATATTTTATTGAGGGATTTGATACTTTATGTGTAAATTTCCAATTATTTTCTTTATCAAATGTTTGTTAATATTTTTTGGTATTTCTTAAGTGGTTAACCATGTACTAGATAATATTTATGCATAAGCTAGTTTATTTTGGTTCTATCATGTATGCTTATTAATTCATTAATTATGTAGTCATGAAAAGTCATCCATAATGAAATAACCATGAAACTAAATAAAATAAAATAAATGGTATGTTCCTAAGCTTATAATAATTTTCAGTTTATCTAGTAGTTGATAAACTAATCATTGACCTAAGGTAGAAACACCTTGAACCAGTTGAGGATTGTGTTTACCACTTTCCACCTTCCCACCTATGTATCTCCTTGGATTGGTTTCTCCTCAGATCCAAATTGAACCACCTCCATTGTCTTGGGGGGCCCATATGTTAAACATGCCTTTTTCTCACACACATGTGAGGGGAAAAGGGGGATTCAATAAAAGAAACCATGGGTGTGTAGGCCCTATATAATAATGACAAGAGAAGGCATGCATGGAAATAATTTAATTTAATAATAAATTAAATTAAACCTATCACATACAAAATGTATGGTCTATATCATGATCATTCCCATGCATGAAAAAAATTACACATTAAATAAAACTAGCATTATATTCTTAATTGTTCTTATTTAAGATAGATCATGCTCAAATAGATTAACTATTATCTTTAATAAATCAATTCCTTTATCTTAATCCTTATCTAAATTTCCAGGAGATTATCATCCATTATAATTTTAAACAAATTAAATAAATTCATTTGAAATTATCTTTGTACATAAATGTACCTTGGAGGAAACACGGTGAATACCTATCCAATTCTGCACAACATGTATTGTACTCGTATAAAATTTTACTATTGTGACACATGGAATATGGGACTTGTCACATACTTTAGAAACATGTAATCATGAATGATTACATGAATTTCAAGATTTGTTTGTCACGTGTTATACCTAAATGCACATAGAGTAACAACTAGTAATACAACTCATATATGATATGTAGATATGAACATTACACATATATTAATTAAAAAATTAACTATCTATATATATTAAAACCTATCACACATTGTATCTTATCTTTATGACCACACACAAGTATATGCCTTATGGTTTTCATAGTGAAATAAATAAATTTCAAGTATGTATAACTTGGTATAAGTACACAACATGTAGAACTATTTTACATGGTGTGTACATCTTTCACCCTCTATCTGAGGTAAATTCCTTGAGACTCAGCATGTGAAGCGTACGTCAGAAATTTTCAGAGTACACGATGTGTCCAATGGGATACACACCATGTTGACACCTTGTTACATAGCCATCGGTCATGTAGGTCATTTATGGAATACATTACCTATATCGGACCCAAAGGTACTACATATCATGTCTAATATGAAACATGGCATATAGTCTGGATGGACATGTATCATTTTATATAGGTCTACCCATAGTGAATTAATGGAGTAATTAATTCCATAATCAATGCATCATCTCGAATTGATATCTGATTCAAATATGATGAGTTGAACACGACTACATGACGTGTAACTCTGGTTACATGGCATGTAGTCTGGTATTGTCCGACCAGATTCCTTGGAAACTCTGGATGAGTTCCTCGATTATATTTTAATCATAAAATTAATTATTTCCATTAGATATGTGATTAAATATAAACGAAGAAGTAGATTTCGCAATTCATATTAAAATAATGATTAAACATTAATTGATAAACTAAATTAAAAATGCATAAATCACAAATTATTTTAAATAATTATAAATAATTATGAACCTCCCTATGATACCACGTGTTGGTTTTGGGCATGTCAGAAGCATAAAAAGGGTGGTTTCCAAATTTTCCTTTTTCCATAATCATTGATCAGTCCAAGATCTCTACGATAATGAATGAAACAATCAATAGAACCGAATAAAAGAAATAGGACAAGGGTAATCACAGTAGAACCAAAGAGATAAGATCAACACATATTGTTTATAATTAATTTAATTAGATATAGAATTTTCTCTAAAGAATTATTTCATCATTGATGAGTCTGGAGACAAATCTACGATGCATAGTCATTTTGTTGTTGAAACATAATGTAGATTTCTTATAGAAGTGATCTAAACATATTCCAGGAATCTCTAATCATCGCCGAAGGAGTCTTATGGTGATAGCAGTGAAGATCCTTGCGCTTGCGTCATCCACCTTGATCGCCTAGAGAATCACTTTGAAAGTGTTCACCTTCATCCAGTGGAAAAGGATTGATTACAGTTGTTAAGAGCATTCTTAGAGAAGGGAGCTCTCTAGGTTTGAAAGGATTCTCCATGAATCGTAGACCACAACTGAATTGGGTTTTGAGAAAAATGATATAATTGGGTATTTATATTGCTATGGTTAAAATAAAATAATTTCCCAAGTTACCTTATGATTTATTAAATCTTGTAAATACCCCATGTCTAACAATAATAGTAATATTATAATTTATCAATTTTCATTGAACTTGGGAATTATAATTAAATATTAATTAATTAAATAAAATTCAATATTAACATTTCTCACCAGACCATTACAATTAGTCCACCATTATTCAAAAATATTTATCAGGCCTTAAACAAATTATATTAATTTATTAATTAAATATCACTACATTATTTTCCAATAAATAAATAAATATTATATTCACTAAATAGAAAATAAATATTTATTAAATAATCTTCTCATAATATATTCTCTCGAATAACTAGAGATGAAATAAATTCGATCAAGCATACATGAATTATTATTAAACCAAAAGAGATAATAATATTTATTCAACCTGTTATATAATAAAAAACAACATATTATGTAACTGTGATTTTGGATACACAAATTTTGTGACCCTCTAGGACTCTTTCTCAGTGGAATTAGGTGAAGAATCCTAAAGTCCAAAGTTAGTATCTAACAGCTTTCCATGACTCCCCTTGAGAAATAAGTTAATACCACAATGATATGTCACCTTATATGCATGCTTTCCTTGTAATCAAATCCCTTTATCACAATATCTATAATCGAGCAGGTTGCATGCTAGTGCCAACAACCTATGTGATCTATATCTCTTTCTTTGAGTTTCCAGAAATAGAACTTACCTATATAACACCATCGCCATGGATTTATTTAGGCTATATCATTTCCATCAAAGGGCCTGAGATATTTAATACCATTAACGAATAGAATGTATAAATCCTTTATTGCATTATTAAATAATGCAATATTACTCATCACACACCCTACATATACTACATCACCACAAATATATGTCACCATGGCTTTCATCAATACATAAAAGTATGCAGTTCATAATATCCATTAATATTAATCCTAATGTCTAAGGACTAATACACATGTCCACATATAAGAACATCCAATGACACATATAAATGTGGATTTCTTACTGGTAGGTCCTATTATCATAATATCCTACTATACATTAGCAAGGTAAAACACCATGGGAAGGTTCCTCAAAGTCCTATGAGTCTCCACCACTAATATCCTATATCATTTGTGTCCCATAAATTATATCATTCGGTTATAGAAAATATATTCTAGAATATATTTGTATCACATTTGTTTTCTTATCATTGAAGGGAACAACTATGAACTTTTATTATGAAAAATACTCTTATAACATTATCACATGCTATTTCACATAGAAGAAAAATCATGATTTGATAAGTAGTTTATTAATATTAAAAACAATGAATAATTTTTTTTCATAAAGTACATAGAAGATGGGTTTAGGGCACCAAATCCAACATATTTAACATCTCAAAAAATATTATTCTCATATGGTACCATTATAGAATCATATTACTTAATACCCCTCATTATATTTTTTTGGAAATGGAAACAGAAGAATTGGTGAGCTAAAATGACCAGTAAGGGTACACATATAAGACATAAATTCCTAGATCATAAGTTTAAATAATATTTTCATAATGGTATGAGAACATATCCATGGTTTATAAGGATTATACCAAATTGATAAATAAGAAAACCTGACTTATGGAATAAAGATTTGTTATAAAATAAGACATAAGTCATAAGAGTGTGAAATCATCAATAATCCATCATGATCTAAGAGAGTATATCATAAGAATAAAATAAAAGGTATTGAGATACACATAAGAATAGAAAATAATTTCCTTAATCAATGATCACTTCCAAAACTATCATAGTGGATAGTGTCCTATATCAGATTTGGTTCACTCCCCATTCCCATTATTCCCTTATTCCCTACTCACTGCCAAGACTATCATTGTGGATAGAGTCCCTTACTAGACTTGGTTCACTACCCATTCTAGTTTATATTTTCTCATGATACTTAAATTTTTACCCAATTCATTAGAGGGATATATAGTTTTTGGTCCATCCATCACATAATAAAAACCATACATACGTTTTCCACAATATCAAAAAAAATTGATCATTTCATAATGGCGTAATTACCTTGTGGAAAAGAAAACAGTTCTTTTTGAAATCATCCTTAAAACATCATCATCATAATCTATAAAACAAAATAAACTAGATGGAATGATAAGATAATAATCTTAGTAAATCATAAAAATCCTTAAAAAATATATAAATATATGATAAATCTCTATTTTAATGTCATTTAATATATTATTTAAAAATAAATCAAAACATTCCTTTTCTTTTGGTAACTTTTAGAAACAAAAATTTCCATAAAAATAAGTATAAATTTTTATTTTTAAAAACATTGAAACCCATAAAGGTATATTCATGAGTAAGGAAGGACATAATGGTGGTAAAATATATTCATGTTGTATATGTTAAAAAAGGACATCATTTTCATGAATTTTAAAAAATTAAAATGTTATTCATATGATAAAACAATAAAAATATTAATTGAAATAATAACTAAAGATATTCAGAGGCTAAGAAAATAAATTTTTTAAAAAATTTATGTATAAGAATATACTTACATAAAACAATTATATGAACATGGATATGGAAGTGAAATATTCTAGATCAAATATAAGAAATAAGGTTAAATTTTCTTAAACAAAATTCTCAATAATTTTAATTACCAAATAGAGGAGAATAAATGGAAAACATTAAAACCCCAGAAATAAATAAAAGATAATAAAATAGATGGGGTTTAAAAAATTGATCATATAATTCCCCTCATTGTAAATTTAATATATACAATCATGAAAAGAAATGATATTGTAACATTAACCCTTACTACATTGGTAACTTTTTAATCATAAACCTCTTAAAATAAATAACATAAAATGGAAATTTAAATAACATTAATAGGAATATATTAATGATATAATATATAAAATGTTCAATATATGCACTCTATAAACCCAAATAGGTGTATAACATGAATCATTCCACAATGAAACAATATTGAGAGAGAGAACTCGTACTTCAAGTACTGACATTCTTTGTATGCAATAATAAATTATTTTAGAATAAAATTATATTTATTATACATATATACAAAAAAATATCCATACTTATCTTAAAATACAAAATTCCCTTATAATTTATAATTACCCACTTGTTAATAATTTTCACTTAAAATCAATATGTGGGTGTTAACTGATCTGTTTCCCATGCATGTTTCAACTCAACCATTCTAGTGCTTGAACCATGGTCATGGTTTAATCATATATATAATGTTAATAATTTAATAATTATACTATTTATTCTTTATATAATCTTTAATAACCCTTCATATAAATCAAGGATGAAAGAATAATTACATCACTTTGTGGAGATGGTAGTCTGTATGTACACATGAGTGATATTTTCATTTTACAATGAATTGGAAGAAATAAATTTATAAAATAATATATATTTATATAGTCATAATAATATCATATATATAATATATATTTATTAAATATATCCTTACTATCCATGTTAAGTATAAGTGAAAAATGAGTCACATCTCTTCATGGAGGTTGTAGTCTATATGTACACACGAACGATGTTATCATTTACAGAGGATGAGAAAGGAATAAGTTATATAATATACTATCTTTAGAGAATCATAATTATTTTTAAAAAAATATATACATCCCCTAAATAAATATATATAACCATCCATGAGATATAGTAGTGAAAAATAAAATGCATTACTTTATGGAGATTGTAGTTTGTAGGTATGAATGAACTATGTTTATATTTTTCATTTGATATAAATGAGATATATAATGGATGTAAAATTAAAATAAAAAATTTAATTATAGTAAATATACTAATTCAGTCATGTTAATTTTTTTATAGAGTATTCTGATGAGGTTAATGAATAAAGAACTCAAAATAGAATAGTAATGACAATTACCTTTTCTTCGATTATCTCTCTTTATATTAAGCCTTATTCCTTCTTAAGATGGAATTTTGGTGATACCATGACCTATATGTACTAGGGAGGAATATTTGGAAGGGATTTTGGTATGTATTAGACAAACTATATTAAGGGGGTGTGAAAAAGTGTGAAGAGGAGGTTCCCCTTTATATGTGAGGTGGGTAGAAAACTTGTAAATACTTAAAAATTTATTTTATAATATATTTCTTACTCAAGTTAAGTGGATCAAAAAATTCATAGTTTATAAGATAATTTGGTTAAGGTTGAAATATAATCAACTAATCATATTTATGTAAGTTTTTAGTTTTATCTAAAACTTTATCTCTTAGGTTAACCCATCTTTTAACCCTTTTAACTATTAACATGGTAATAAGAATTTTAACCATGGTAATTATTAATTATGATGAAAAATTAAGTTGAAATTATTAAATAATATTAATTTTTTGGATTATAAATATCAAATATATTTTACATGATTTAATTCCATCAAGTGGCATAAATTAATTCTAATATCAGAGCATAAAATGAGTAAAAACGTTTTTAGAGAAAATGTATTTTTAGCCATAAAAATGTTTTCCTTATCATTATGTGGATAGTAAAATCCACTAGATGAATTTTAATATATTTTATTGAATATATTATCAAAAAATTTCATTTGAACAATCCATAAATCGTGATTAATTCTATTTATTAGAAAAAAATACATTTCAAGCAATAAAAATAGTTTTTTAAGAACAATATCTCGTTTTAGCTTAAAATTATTTTATCATCATTTATAACCAATTATTAATCAATTTATAAATGATTATTCCTTATATTTCATGAATTATGAATATATTTAATCATTTATTAGTAGTAATCAATATATTTTATTTAGAAAAAATTTCATAATATGTAGATAATACAATTCATAAAAAATTGGGTCTTATATAATTTTATTCTTATCATAAAAACTTGATTACTTATATCTTAAAATTTAATCAACACATTTTACATATGGAAAACTTATATATATTATTTTCATAACAAATTTAATAATATTTTTACCCGTTAATCTAATGGATATGTGATAAAATTAAAATTTAATAACAATATTTCAATTGTATAACATGGTTTATGTAAGCTCGATGTTTCGTGCAAATAAAGATACCGAAAACATAATTCTTTTATATAGAAGTATATATTATAAAATATTAGGGAGTTAAATTCTACCCCCACTATAATATTTTTTCCCATGAAATTTTTTTACACTGATTCAAACAAATGAGGGGACCTCTACCCCATTTTATCCTCAAGTTCCCATATAGTTTCCTCAAACTAATGGTTTGATCACATAACATTCACCAGATGATTGATCTTGTTTTATATCACTTTATCTCTTTGATAAAGAATATATATTGGTTTATACACATAAAAAATATCATAATCAGGTGGTGTAACTTCTTAGTTTAGAAAATGTGATGGACTTGGTATGTACTTCTGCAAAAGAGATACAATGAACACATCAATAACTTGAGAGAGGTTTGGTGGAAGTGATAAGTGATAAGATACCACCCCTACATGATCAAGAATCTTTAAGGGACATATTTATCTATAAAAAACATTACATTCCTTTTAAATATGATAATATTATTCCATGGATATATTAAAAGGAATACCTTATCAAAAACTATGAACTATAAATATCACCAATGATTGTGATAATAAATACTATATATACTTTTCTAACATGATGTGATTCTAAATTGAACTAAATTTATCTTCTATTTCCTCAGGTATCTGAATTATTAATACTTTTGATTCTCTAACTTCAACTACCATGTTATAGTTCTACAATATCTTCTATAGAGGGCTTTATAAGGATCCATTTTCTTGAGTGAAAGACATTATTTTATGAAAATTCAAATTGAAGAAGGTGTCGATACCATCCTCCTTTGAAATTAATATATAAATATATAACAATGTATTCTAGGGTTTGAGTGGTCCTCTCATGTTAACCATTAATTTGAGGATGATGTGTAGTTTTAATGATTAACTCTGTATTCAACAACCACTAAATGCTTCTCTAGAAAATTGAGGTAAACATAGGATATAGATTAGATACAATAGAATATGGTACTCTCGGAATCCGTACAACATCCTTAATTTATATCATGGAAATAAGATCAAGATATAAAACTTCTTTGATAGTAATAAAATGAGACGACTTTGTTAGGTGTTGAGTAAATCTGAAATGGTTTTATAGACATTAAATGTATTGGGGAGTCCTTCAAAAAAGTCCATAATAACTGTTTCTTATTTAAATTCAATTATAGGTAATGGTTATAATATCCCCATAGAATTATGTATCTTAGGATTAACTTTGTGGTATATCATTCATCAAGATACAAACTCTGCAATATCCCTTTTTATGTTTCCTCACCAGAAACACTCCTCTAATAACTGTTTACATATTCATTCTTCAATAATGAATGATGAGCAATCTGATTTATAAAAAATATCCTTATTTAATTATAGTATTAAATAGAAACATGCCTGGTTTCTTAATACGTTCATTCGATAATGGACATGGTTGAACCATGTAATAATACTTACCTTCTTATGCAACCCTACATCTTATTTATGCGCCTCCTTAATATTTACACGACAAGAATATTAAATATCCTTCTGAGAAATATATGATCTTTCCTATTTCTTTTTTTAAGTTATATTCTTTGTAAATCTTTAAGTATTTGATCACTATTAATTCTTATTATGCATAATCTATAATCGTCCTTCCGAGTCTGAGAACTAACCACCATTTTCCCCTTCATAGGGTGGTGATGTATTGAGAAGTCCTAATCTTTAATCAACTCCAACCATCTCCTATGGAAAATATTAATGTCTTTATGTGTTAATATATACTTAAATATTTTATAATCATCATATATGTCACACATTTCAAAATATATATAATGAAAATATTATCACTGCTAACTCCAAATCAAAAGTCAGGTAATTTCTTTCTTGAACCTTTAATTGTTATGAGTTTTATTCCACTATAATTTCATTCTATATAAGAACATTTCCCGGTCCCTTATTAAATGCATTATAATATATCATAGACCCTTATCATCTAATGTGTAGCGTATGTACATGTGCGCTATGCAATCTTCTCATAAATTTCATAAAATGTTATTCACATTAATCTGTCTAAAGTAACTTGGATCCCTTCAACATATACTTGGTTATTGGATTTGATATCCGTGTTAAATTTCTCAAAAAGCATCATAATTATCCATCCAACCAAATAAAACTATATATTTAGATCATCATGGATGGTTTGGTCCATTTTTCAATAACACCCATATTAAAAGGATCCACAAATATACCTTCCCATATGATCACATGACACAAGAATGATACTTTATATATTTAAAATTCACAATTTCTAAATTTAGAATACATTATATCTTTGCTTGCGGTCTTCGGCACAGTCCTCAAATGATATTTATTAATATACTTACTCTTTGAATAAATAATAATATAATATATAAAAACTAATAAAAATTGATTCAGGTAATCACTAAATACTATATTTATTAGACCCATAAAGATAACAGGGGAATTGGTAGGTCAAAATAGAATCACCATAAATTTATAATGATCATACCGTATATGTAAGGATTTCTTGGGTATATCCTCATTATTGACCCTCAATTTATGATATCTAGAATAAAGGTTAGTATTTGAAAAGTATTGAGACCTATACAGTTGATTGAACAATTCATATTTGTAGGGAATATGATACTTTTTGTTGATAGTGATCTTGTTAATTTGTTGATAATAAATAGAAATATACATTTACCCATATTCCATCTTAAAAAAATAATAGGTGTACCCCATGGTGAAGAAATCAAGTTTATGAATTGCATTTCTAGATTATTCGAATGTTTCCTTTTCTATTCCTATAAGTCAATTAGAGTGATTTCATTAGGAGTCTTGAAAATTAGAATATAATCAGGTGTGATTTCTATTGAAAAATCAATTGCATGATTTAGAAGAATACTTAGATACTCTTTAAGAAATACATAAAAATATTTATAATCAAAATATTGACTTTTCCCCCACCATATTAGATAAATACCCGTCATGAATAGGTAGAAATAACCATATAATGGATGTAAATGTCCAAGGAAGTTCATGTTTATCCTTTCTCATGTATATGATTATCAGTAATTTTAGAATTTAAAATGGCACTTAATTTAATAAAAAATTTATTTTGAATATATATAAATATAGACAACTCAAGCCCAAAATCACATCAAATTTGACTATAGGGAAAATAACATGAATTTAAGGAATTGAATTCCCACAAACCTCTATTGGAAATCATCTAAAGAATTGATATGAAATCATCATACCATTAAAAGTTTTTATTAATAACTAAATATCTAAAAATTGAGGTGTTGATGTGATACTCTTAGATAGTTATTAATATTTAAAATATTGGTTAGAAACTGAATCAGATAATAAATTTTCAGTTCTAGAGTTGATGATAAGTGTATCTTTCAACATTTCATTCTCACGGACAAATCCAGTAGTTATGATAACATAATACTTTTATTTAAACTTTGTATTAGTAGGATTTTGACATGAATTGAAATCATTAAACCTTGGTTTCAATCACTTGTCAGAAAAATTTACATACTCCTTATATTTGAATCATTATTGTGTGTGTAATAAATTTTATTCAGATTTCTCTCTATTTATTTCATTGGATGACCTCTTCACATCAATATGGTACTCAAGTTATTAATAACCATCTCTTATAAACCTTAATTATTTACCAATCCCTTCGATATAATTTTCCCTAATATTATTCCCACCTTTCTAGTATTCATAATGATAAATTTTCTTTCCACCATGGGTTTTAATCTTGAAAATTCTTAAAAACTCCATCTTTCACTTTTTATCCCCAAAATCATGAGAAATGTAAAAGTATTTACTCTGTATTTTAACCTAGAGTTAACATTGAAATATATATTCATAGATATCAATGTCTCTTACTTCTAATTCCTTTGAGAGACTTGGTCTTAAACTAGTGAGGAATCAATAAATGGTTGATGATAAAATAAGAAGAGTCCCTTGAATATCTGGTGAATTATTCCTCCTAATTACTAATGGATTCATAATCCTTTATTTTTAGTTACAATAATTCCCTTTCCATTCTCAAGTGAATATTTTAGGTCATATACTTATTGAAAACTACCTTCTTAATATCTTCCCACGTCACACTGTTAATTTCATTCTATTTCCTCGTATTCTTAATAAGGTTCCACCATTAATTAGCTTCACCTTTGTAACAATACACCAAAAAAAACCTTCTCACGGTCTAAGAAATGGTTAATGGATAATATATTTCTATATAATTGATTCATTACTCAAAAATAAGTGGATAGGTGGAACCACCGAAGGAAATTTTATGTTGCCTCATAAAAGACTCATTAGTGAATTTCACCTTATTCTGGTCATTTGTAAGTTCATCATTATTAATAGATTATGAGATTTCTATGATCACAACAACAATATATTAAATTATATATCCCATTAAATTATTTTTTTCATGAGGATAGTCATTTTGTTTTTCTTCACATTAAATAAAAACAAGATTCATTATGGTTCAAGCCATTGAATAAAACCAAAAAGCATAGTGTTAGAATCAAGTATTGTTAATCATATTGGTTAATAATATGACATTGATAATATTTCCAATATATCTTAAATTATAATTTTTTTAAACAACCTATGACACTTTATGTTTATCCAATATCCCTTTATTTTATCATGGGTTTTCATAGGTGATATCCTCTCATTATTTATAATTGTTCATAATGATAATGTGAATTAATAAAAGAATATCCCCCAGGTGTGTCAAATCAGGTGTGTAGTCAGACCTTTGGTCACGCACTAGGAATAGATCATGTTAATACCTAAATGACCTTTTCAGTATTATTATCCCTAGGTGCATCTGTTTCAAATAATATATCTACTTGTTTTATCTCGATATATATGTCATTTCTAGGGAACCAAACAATATCCACCTTTCCAATATTACTGTATATTATCCTATACTTATAGTTATCCACTACATTTTCAATAATTTTTTATAATCCTAATAACTAAAAATTAAAAAAAATCATACAAACTTATGTGTCCCAATAATTACATTCATAAATATGACATACTTTTAGATGAATATTTGATGTCTATCACGATAACATATTCACTATAACTTTAAATGTTTAGTGTGTTTAGAGACTATATACATAATAAAATTATTTTATAAATTATTTCAAATATGTCTCAAAATTCTTCACATATGATATCCTTTTAGTATCATCTCACTTAATACCCTTCATCATAACATGGGGAAATTGAAACAGAAGAAGGCGTAAGCACAAATGATCATTAAGGGTAGACATAGGATACATAAAGTCAAATATCATAAGTGAATATAATATGTTCATAAGGGTATCAGAACATATTCATCGTATATAAGTATCATACCCAAACACATAAATCTAGAATCATGATTCTGGGAATAAATAGTTTTCATAACATCAGATAGGAGTCATAAGAGTGTAGAATCATCGAATATAAATCATATGCCATGAGAGAATATCATAAGTATAAAACATAGGTTCTTGGAAGATAAATAACTATAGAAAATAATTTCCATAGTCAAGCCTCTCTGATAAGAATATAATAGTGTATATAGACCATTAGATTGGGTTTACTCACCACCACTATCATTTCCTTGGTTAAGGCTAGCTATCTAGACTTTCATAGTTGAAAAATTCCCTTATTATAATGGGTTCACTCCCCCTTTTAATACATATTATATCATGACTCATAAATATTTACGCCAATTAATTAAAGAGATATATGATTTTGGGCCCACTCGTCACATAATGTGAACCATTCATAAGTGTGCCACAAATCATAAAAATGTTCATCATATCATTGTATAATAATTAAACTTTATGAAAAAATTAATTTCCAAAAAATCCTCCTCAAACAATTATCAGCATAAGTTATAAAAATAAATAAACTGGATGGTGTCATCTGACTATATCCCCAATTATGTATAAAAATACATAAAATATATTGACACAGATAAAAAATCTATTCAATAAAAGAATTTATAATATGCTTCGAAAATCAAGAGAAAATGTTCCTTTTCATTTTGAATCATTTAAAAAATAAATTTATAAAAAAAACCAGAATAATAACTTATTTTTAAAAACATAATTACTTTTAAAGGAATATTTATTATAAATTAAGGACGTGATGATGGGAAAATCGGTTCGATCCGTATATGTTAAAATAAGAAATTCTTTCCACATTTTTGTAAAAATACAAAATCGATTCATAAAAAAATCCATTGAAATGATTATTTTTAATAAATTTAAAAGAAATTAAAAGATAGTGAAAATAAAAATTTTATAACATTTAAGTGTAGATAAAAAGATGAATAAAAAATTGAAGAATGAGGACATAAAAGAAAAAGATTGATTAATGGATTGGGAAAATGGTCGTATTTTCATAAATGTAATTATTGATAATTTTATATACCAAAGAGAGTATCATGAATGGAACACATGAAAAAAATAGAAATAAACATAGTATAATAATATATATTTCGATTAAAATAAAAGTATTATATAATTTCCCTTATTGTAAATTTTACATAGACAATCCCATAAAAATGAGATTGTAACATAAACCCTTACCAGTTTGGTATCTTTTGAATCATAAACTACTTGAAATAAATAACTACAAATAAAACTTTAAATACCATTAATATTAAAATAATAGTGATATAATATGTCAAAGTGAATTATATACACTATATAAACTCAAATAGGTTCATAACATGAAACATGTTTCGATGAAACAATATTGTGGTGAAGAATCATTACCTCAGTCCTTGAATTTATTCATATGTGCTCTTAAATCCCTGAATAAAAATTTTATATTCATTATAAATATATAAAAGACCATATTTATACTTATATTACAATATATTATTCCCTTATAATTTTTAATCTCCCATTTACTAAAACTTCTTCATTAAAAGCAAATTTTGGGTGTTAACTATTCAATTCCCCATTCATGTTTCAGTTCGATGTTTCTGGTCCTTGCACCCTAGTCCCAATTTCATAATATCTAGAATCCTAATCAGATCATAATTATTTTATTTATTAATTATAATAAATTTTATAACCAATCATATAAAGTTGCGATGAAAAATGAATTACATCAATTCATGGAGATGATAGTGTATACATATGTGAGTGTGATTCTTTCATTTTATTATGAATGGAAAGAAAAAAAATATAATAACCTATATTTTAAGATTCACAATAATATCATAAATATAATATATAATCTTAAAATGTATCCTTATTACCATCCATGTTAATCCTAAATGAAAAAAGAGTCACCTTGCTTCATAGAGGTGGTAGTCAACACATATACAACATGGTTGTTATAGTTATCCAACTGATGGGAATGTAAGAAGGTAGATAATATTTTACCTCACAAAAATCATAAACATGTTATAAATATCATATATATCCATTATATTCAAGTATATAACCATAAATAATATATTATGATGAAAATAAAATACATCACTTCATGGAGACGGTAATCTATACATCACTATGAGGGATGTTTTTATATTGAATTAGATATAAAGGGGATAAAACACAGTTTTAAAACTAATATAAAAAAATAATTATAGTAATGATAATTACTTCATAATTTTAAAAAGGTTATCGAATATTTGGTTTATTTTATGTAATAATGAATCTCAGAATAGATCTGTAAAGATAATTACATCTTCTTCGGGTATGATTCTTTAGCATACACCTTAAGCCTTATTGAGATGGTATTTTGGTGATAATATGATCTCCTGGACTTGGAAATGAATATTGGTAATGTAATTTTTTACATAATTTCTTTAATATATTTCTCATTTAATACCGGGATATTTTAAAAGAATAATATGTTCGGTAATGTATATGACACAGAACACCAAGCATAAATGAACCATGAAATAATAATATTTCAAATATGACCATTATAAGTTAATAATTGAATTAAAGGGTATGAACAAGATCAAACACATTTTAAAATATATTTATAATGGTCCTTCTCAATACAAATTTATTTAATAATTCTTTGGGAAAAAGTACACAATTTTTAGTGAAGTCATTTTAAGCATCGAATATAATTTTCTTTAAAAATGGGTTTTATTTCTTTTTGTGAGAAATTATTGCACTTAATTTATTATAATTATGGATATTTTATTTTATAAAAATTAAACCATTTTTACATCCTTATATAAAAATTATTTTAGGGTGGAATTTTTGGGATTTGTCTGAAATGATTAATTATTTAGTGAATAGTGAAAATATACCGATTTTATAAAAAACAGTCTTTTCCATTTAAGAATTTACAAAGTATAATTTTATTTTAAATTGATTTTAAAATTTAATTTTTTCCTTTTTATTAAAAACAATCCAATTAATATCATTATAATCTATATTTTGGTTAATTTGGGTATCGAAACAATTCTTTACTTAAAATGCATTTATCGGGAAAACTATTTTTTGTTGCGCTTTGCGAGTTTATTTAAAAAATGCTTTCAATCAATTATAGGGATTGAATTTTATAAAATTTATTAAATGTTTTGAATAAATATGTACATATTTTTAAAATATATCAACTTTATTTTTGTTAACAATGAATGGTAACATTCGTAAAAATGTTGTCACAATGGTAAGGGTAAAATAGGTAGAACAAGGTTAAAATTATTAGATAAGTATTTAAAATCATCATAGAAATTAAATAAATTTCATTGTATTAGTTTTATTCTACCACCACTTAATATATTAAAAAATATATAATTTTGTTTCTATTTTTATTTGATAAAGAGCATAATATTATTTAAAGTAAATAAAAATTCCAAAATATCATTATGTTGCTTTTAATATCTATAATATTTTGTGATAGGGATAAAAATAAGTTATGAATTGATATAAATTTTTATTTAATATATTAATTAAATTATTTTTTGTGATATCAATTTATTTTAAATTTGTTGTGATGAAATAATTGTCTTTAATTCTTATGCAATACTAACATAGTGATTGTACAAGTAATAGAGAAATCAAGTAACTGATTTTAAAAACTATAAAAGTTATATTTTATGGGTAAGTTATTATTTTAAAAAAAGTTTTTATATAACTATAATTTATTATTGTTTTTTTATGTTTATGTTGAAATTAAATTACTTTATAGATATTTTTTAAATTCAAATTGTTTGAATAGTCCATAAAATAACATCAATGGTATTTTATGTTAAATAATATTTTATTAAATGATTTAAAATTAATTAAAATATTATCATTGTTAAATTAAATGATATATTGTTGATAATAAAAACCATTTTCCATTTAAATCTCACTTTTCCTTATACAGTAACTTTATTTTCCCCTAAAGAGTAATACAATATTATTATCACAGTAATCATTTAAAGGGTTAACAAGGGGTTAAAACTAAGAGATAAGGGTTAAAACATCACATAAAATTTTATAAGTTTTATCATAATAAGGTATTTAGAATGATATATATCCTAGATTCTAAATATATCAATTTTGTGCCACTTGAAAATAGAAATTAATTTATATTAATTTAATACATTGTGTTATTACAAGGGTTCCCCTCCCCTCTCTCATATAAGGGTACAACCTATCCTCACTTCCTCGTAATTTTTGTGCCATGTAACTCAACCAACCCATACCAAAATATATTATTAACTTCCTTATATACATTATAGATGCTTTTGTATTCTTAAAAGACCATTCATAGGGTCCATAAGGAGATATCAAACGGAGGTTCTTAAAAGAGAAGGTAATAGTCTCAATAGAGATTTCTCATTTCACATCTTCTACCTATTTCAATTATATCATAACCATTATAGTATAATAATATCATTATATATCATATATACATATATAGATTTTATTATGTTAACGTAATGACCTTATTGGTCTTCTTTTTTCATAAAACGATAAACAAAATAATCATTCATGCGTATGTGCAGACTACTTCCTCGTGAATTGATGAATTTCATTTCTCATCGCTTCAATTCATTGCTAAAACTTATGATAGATTTAATATATATATATATATGGAATTAGTTATCAATGAAAATATATACTGGGGTGGAAATAGTATTTTAAAAAAAACTAAGATTAATTAAAAAATTATCATAGTATTATTTATGAAAACACAATAGTAGATGAATGTGATTGTGCTATTCAAATAAATAAGAGATTGAATAAAAATAATGATAAATAAAACTATGATTTTTAAAGTAGTATAATTCATAGTGAAACTTCATCTAATCTTAATTCCCCTCTAACTTATCAATAGGATCGGTGCTCACTAAAACAAACATGTAATTTATAGGTGCATACTAAACCTAGTCTATTAACGAACCGAACAATCCTTTTCCGTTCTTAAGTTCAGGTAAAACTTATTATTTTTTATTTAGAAACCCTAATATATCATTCAAACTTTTCTAAGTGTATACAAAACCTAGTATATTCTATAGGATAGACCAAACATACGTGACTACCTTTTTATTATGTGATTATAACTGAACACTAAATTTTGAATAGAGGTATAGGATAATGTGAACTAAGAATTATAAATATTTCGATGGATAAAGAAACTATCTAAACTACTATAAGATTTCATTGATGAAATATGTTGTAAACAAGTGATCTTCAACCCATCAAAAATTGATTCAAAATAATGTAATCACAATGAACCAACAATGTATCATAACTTCAACATAGTAAAATTGTATAACATCATGTCTCAATGATCCATAGATTCAATACGTCAACCTGATTGTTATCACATAATGTTTTTCTAAGAGTTTATTTATATACAAAACTCTAATGGAAAATATGATTCAAAAGAAATCCCATGAATCTTTTCTGCATGAATATTTCTTAACTCGTCAAGATCAATGGTTATTTCTGCTCAGATGTTTCATAATTTCTCAACAAAATAGAACTTCACATTTTAATGGTTATAAAAAATAAATATAGAAATACACCATTTACCAATATATTTAATATCATGCATTCCATTTGAAATATTTCTCGTCCTCTTTTAATTATTATAAAATACTTTGAATTAAATTTTAATATAATCGTTATAATTTCATAGAATTTTCAGAAAGGGGAAATATTTTAAACAAATTATGACAAAATTACATTTTTTGGGAATATAAACATACCGTTAATAAAATATTATTTATAATTTCATTAAGATTGTGTGAAAATGAATAACAATCTGAAAGTTCATTAAAAACATATTTCCATATATGACATATGATTTATAACTTATTTAGTACAAATAATTATGATTACTTTTCAAAATGTATAAGTCTTTTTTATTGATAAAAAGTAAGGTTATTAAAGTATAAAATGTGATCTTTTAACGAAATCTCTTCATATGAAAGAAAATAAATCATTAGGTAAATCATGGGACCAAATCACATCTCTAGAAATCACCACATTATTTTCCAGACCACTAGCCAAAAAATCAAAAATAGCAGAAACAAATAAAATGGAAAAATACTTAAAAATTCATATAGATTAATAAACATTGAAAACATATGAAAATAGATCATGTTAAAAAATATACTACGATGAAGAATATGCTTCCGTGAAGTGGTGTTCTACCGTGTGGTCTTGTGCTACTTTTAATGTTAATATTTTTTTCATACTTAAATAGAAGTTGGATTATATATATTTATGGAAATAATATATTCATTTATATATATATATATATATGTACATAAATGTGTTCGGTTGAATGCAGTGATATGCATAAGCTAAAATAGCCAAGATTAATAAAAAATATGATTCAAACCCATTTACATGGTCGAGTAGTGTAGAACATATCATGTTCGAGAAATTCATGAGAATATAGAGTAGTGAATGAGGAAAAATTTTATTGTTTCTATGAAATTGAAACATTATACTACAATGGAGGAGTACGTAGTCAAAACCACACACATACTTGGATGAGTCGGGCGATTCTTGGAGTGCTTTCTTGGAAAATTTGAAATAGTAAAGTTGATACCATGGAACTAATGAATTCAAACTACTATTTAATAGAGAGGTTCTTATGTCACGATGGTGAACTATTCTACAATGATATCATGTAGAGAAGACAATGATTAGTACGAGTGAAGTTCTTGACTTTTTGGGGATGATATCATCAATCAAAAATCGAGGAGATCATGTGGTGAAACAATATATATATATATATGCTCAAATTCATGGACGAAGCTCACTCATGGTCAAGCCATTCATGTAGAGGAAGATGATGTCACAACGAATATATCATCATTGTGAAGATGGTGATACTGAAATAGAGAAGTGGATTCTAACAATCTTGAAGATGAATATACACAGGGTATATTTAAACTATACATATACATTCCCAATATATATATATAATATTATTAATAAAAAAACAAATATTTCCATCAAAATAAAACTATTACACTTAAAACACACACTATCATAACAATTGAATCTATCATAATATATATGTGTGAGTTATATAGAAAACATTTACTTTTCACATGTAATAATAAAACACAAAAATTTAATATATAAAAAACTTTAAAATATTATTAACAAAAATTGGATTATTTTAAGTTAAATGAGAAAAATATTTAATTTGGAAATTATTATTATTAGGGGAAAAATATATTTTCAATAAATAAATAGATAATAGGATTTTCAATTTATAATTAAATAAACGGATTTTCAATTTATAAAAATACAAAAACTTTTCCCAAAAACTCCAAATATCTCAATAATAATATATATGTATGTATGTATATATGTATGTATTTTTATGATTTTAATGACATAATTATTATTATGTAAATATAATATATCATCTATCTTCATACCATTCCAATCGTAAAAAATAAAATTATCACACATATGTTTGTATGAACTATTATCTCCATGTTGCGATGTACTTTTTTTAAAAACTGTCTCCCAATGGGTGGTCATTGGGATAGATTTAATGAAGGTATTTTTTGTTTATAAAATTATAATTATTCTATAAGGATAATATCTTATTTTGTTTATTTATTTTCCATATAATAAAAAGTAAAAACATCCCTCATGTGTACATCCAGACTACCACCTCGTGAGCTGGAGTATTCTTGTAGAGACCCGAAGCTTGACGTACATGGACATTAAATTACTTTAGCGGAATACTTAATACATAACAAAAAAACACACAAGGACCGTAATAGTTTAGTGTCTTTGGAAACTTGGAACGTAATCTTCTAATCCTGGTGAAAGATCTTCAACATCTCCCATAAAGATCTTGCACTTTTTGTTTCCTGACCTAAAACCTTTCTTTTGATCCTGGGGGAAAATAAAACATAAAAAGGGTGAGCTCAAATGCTCAGTAAGGGTAAGCATGGATAAAATAAAACATACCATATACATTGGAACTTAAAAACATGAACATAATGTTTAAACATTAAAATCTTGAGAAACGACATAAAACATGGAAGTACGTAAGGCATAGATCATAATGGAACATAAACCATGATAAAATAGCCTGGGAATAAAACATGTAATTGTGGCATCCATTAATCACATGTAATGATTTCCATTGTATCCAAGGCATTGCTACCAAGACCATCTTAGTGAACAAAGTCCCATTCTGAATCGAGTTCACTCCTCGTTTCAGTCCTCTAACACTGAACCAGATTAACTTACCGTTCCAGCCATGTCTATCTCATGAGATATAAAATCTTTACCCAATGAATTGGAGGGAGATATAGGTCACACCCATCTCATAATTAAATCATTCTTACTTGTGCCATAGAATAAACATACATCATTCATAATAACCCAATGAATAAAGTGGGTTTCATAAACATCATCCCATCATCACATAATCCATATAAAAGAAATGGATATCATTTCATAATAAGAAAAGTGAAACCATGAAAATCATAGAGACATTACACTTGAAATATACACATATGAAATAATTTAAACTTAGATGGAAAATGGTTTTGATAAAACACTTGAAATGAATTCTTGAGGAAAATATCCTTTATTCTTCAAAATCATGTTCTTTTTACAAAACATCATTAAATTTTAAAATAAAGAGATTTTTTTGAAAATAGTCATGAAATCGTTTTGAGGAAGCTTCATGAAAATAAGGCTTTATAAAACCGTAAAAATCCATTCGTGCCGTAGAAGTTAAAAAAACATTCTTTTCGTACTTTTGCCGGAAAAGTCAAAAAGTACCCCGTAATGTAAACAAAAGAATGATTCCTTACATACCATGTAGTAAAAGTTAAAAATGGGTAAAAAGGAAATTAAGCATACATGAAACCATTTTTAGGAAACATGGACATGGATGATAACAATAACCCCAGTAAATAATTACGAATAAGCAATCTCGAATAAAAATGAGATTTGCAAAATTATCCCTTACCTTATGTCCGATATGCTTCGTATGAATCCAAACCTCCTGTATAATGATTTATATAATGTCATTGACTTATTACAGAATCATATTCATTGTTATAATATCATATATGGTTCACTTATGACTTTATATTACCCATTCTTTTGTAAATTCCATGTTAAAGAGTGTTTTGGGTAAAATCGTTTCATTTGTCGTCCGTGTTTTGACTTGTAATTATTCATATGATTACCCAGATCACGATTACATAATTATAGAATATAAAACATGATTTATATATAATATATATTCATAATGTACATATATATAATAGATCGATAAATGGAAAGAAATACACCGTTCATGGAGACGGTAGGTCGTACGTACGCATGAACGCTGTTTTCGTTTCCTTATTGAGTTGAATGGAATTAAGTAGATGACATACATATATACATAAATCAAGTAGCTTTATAATGTCATATATTTCATTATTATTGCTTATATATACTTTATAATCATTCTTAAATGGTTAACATAGAGAATGAATCTCATCGCGTCGTGGAGACGGTAGTCCGTACGTACACACAAGCGATGATATCGTTTCCATAATTATTGAATTGAATTGGAATGGATGATACAATAAATCAGAATCAGTATGATGTTATAATAACTATGTATAGTTATTCTTTACACCATTATACCCATCCATGTAAGGGGTTGGTGGAAAACAGATTACACCACGTCGTGGAGACGGTATTCCGTACGTACGCACGCGCGGTGATTTTGTTTTCCGTAGGATAGATAGAAGGTTAAATGGGGTTGTTTCATATTTATAATAACAAATAATTATATTAGTGATACTGATGTTATTAATTTATAATTAAACAACTAAAGAAGAAGAAGTTGAAGAAGAAAGAAGCTTGAAAGAATCGGGAGAAGAAATTACCTCTTCTTCGATACGCCTCTTTGAAACCTCCTCTTAGGGCACTAATATTGGTCTTTAAAGTAGAACAAAACCTCTAGGATGTCTCTAGGGAAGTGGAGAAGATAATTGGGCAGGGTTTGGCCGAGCATGATGGCTCAAATTGGTGTGATGAGGAGAGGGAGGAGGTGGCCTTTTATAAGGGAGGAGAGGGGCACCTTTGGAATTCTTAAAAATATTAATTTATAATAAATCTAACCCCACTTAAAAACCTCAAAAAATGTCTCATATTATAATATTAGATGATATAGGGTTTTAATCTCATCAACCAATAAAATTTATAAATTTTTGGATCTTATTTTAAACCTTATCATTTCGACTTATCCTTATTTAATCTATTTAGGTTTATTTGTGGTAAAAAAATTCTAAATTTTAAATTATAACAAATAATTAATTATTTGTTGTGAATTTTCCATAATTGTTTAATTTATAACATTATAGACCATATAAATTTAAATTAATAATTTTTAAATATTTTTGTGATTTTTAAAAAATTTTATAATATGTTATTTAATAAAATAACAATATTGTCAATTTTGACACTATTCATTTATTTGAATTTAAATAACATATATACAGAATATATGTTCGAACTAAAAGATTTAATAGATTCATAAAAGGTCATATATATCTATAAAATTAGTGGATCACATTAAATAGTTCATATAAAATTTATTTTAATATTTTTAAAACCATTTATTTGGCTTATCTCTTAATAAAATAATTACTACAACATTTTTTGTGTAATTATTTAATATACTGATTTGCTGCATAAGAATTTAAAATAAAATCCTATGATGAAGATAAATCTATTACCTTTCACAATACTACTTTTACATTAATTTATCATCTTAAAATCACAATATTTAAATTGTTATATTTATTAAATTATGAATGTGACAACTTTGGCATCATTTAAAATAAAATAATATAAGTGTCATAATCAATTTTATAAGGATCCAAACGGTTATATATTAGGTTATTGGATGATTAAGGTGTATATATACACTACCAATATGTTTTGGTCAGGTTTGTGGGTCTTTTAATGTGTATTATTATTTCAAAAAAAAACTATATTACTTATTTTCCACTTAATAAATAATTTCTGTATCATTAATGTATCACCATTAATAACAATTATTTAATCCCTAAAAATTCTAAATAAATAATCATGATATAGATAATTTTATTATATTTCTGGAGACTATTCATGTTCGAAGTTTTATGATGTTTATCACTAAATTAAAATTATTATACTTATAAGATTTAAGAGAGTGACATGTTGTCACTTTCTTTGGTTTTAATAATAATTAAATTATTTTCATGGTCAAAAGTCCATAAAATGAATCTAATCGGACCCTTAGTTGATATGTGTTTACTTTTACCCATCCAATAGAATTTTGGCATGTGTTAGGGTATTTTTATAATATTATATTTATCCTTAATTACCTGATTAACCTTTAACTAAGGTAAATAAAATTTACCGTAGTTACTATTCAAAATTCCCAAAAATAAAAAGTAGTCTATTAACATAATTTGGACCCACTGATTCCAAATATGGAATACATTGTTTCAAATTCAATACACAGAAGTTGCAGAAATTAAATTAAAATTAATCCCGTTGTCGAATGAAAACGGGTTTTTGTTTAAAACATTGTAAAAGATTGAATTGATTTAACATACGAATTCAATGTAAAATAAACGATAATGACATACATTATATTAAATGGTAAAAATATATTCTATTTATACTTTTAAACCATTAAATATTATAATTTAACCATATAAATTATTATGATGAAAATAGTTGTTTTTCATTAAAATATAGTGTGTTATTACTATTCATCAAAATATGAAAGTTACCAGAATAATATGAAAAATTTATCCAAAGTAACTTTTTATTTCTTAATTCCAAATAAGAATTTTATTTTGTAAAATTGAACTTATAAACATTTCAAAAACTATATTTAATGTGGGTGCTCCATCAAAAGGCGGCAAAACTGCATTTTTTTAAAAATACTTATTTTACCCGAAAAAATTATTTTGTTCTTATACCATGTTCTAGAAAATGTGTAAGATGAATAATAATGTTATAAAATTAAAATTTTAGTTAATACTATTCATAAAGGCTAGTTCATAATAATATTATAATAATATATCGTTGTTTAGTAAAACCCGGTATTGCGTAAAACACACTCTATCGAGGAAGGCCGCGATTGCGTGTAATGCAAACCAAGTCAGGGTTGCATGTTGTGAAAGAATCCTTCGTTGTTTCATATAACAGAATCCAACCATATTTCATTTATATATTAAATATATATATATATATATATATATATATATACACTCAATGTTGCGTAGAATAACTATTATCAAAATTGTGTGCAACACGATCCAAGAATAGTGTTGCGTATACTGCAAGCTAATACGGTGTTGCGTATAGTGCAAGGTAATCTTGGTGTAGCATACAACACAAGACATTAATGAAATTAAAAGAATATTTTTCGTAAAATCTTGGGGTGTTACATTCTACCCCCCTTAAAATGAATTTCACCCTCAAAATTCGTTGGGGTTATAAATGGTTTACTACTCAAAAGTTTCTTTAATAGAAACCCACATCGTAAAAAGGAATACCATAACCAATCTTTAAAAACAAAAGTATGAAACGTAATGGTTACCCAAATAAACTAATCATTGGGTTTCCACATAGATGAAAATATGGATATGGAAGATAAATCTAACCATCATGTTCTGATGGAGAGTGGTAGAGAACATGGCTATGGAAAAGCCAGCAATCACAAATCTATAGATTTGTGATGATCTAAGGTACCATTTGATTCATCGGATATAAGGGCATTAGGACAAATTTTTTTTTTCAAGATTATTTCCCTAAAGTTGATGAATTAAAAGAAATACTTACATGATTTTGGTACAATCTCACTGTTGTTCGTTAATTGAACAATTTCCACTTCATCCCTTAATGAAATGAATTTGAATTTGTTATTCGTGATGTGTTAGCAGGTCATCTGATAGAATGATTGGTCATTCCATCTGTCTCAAACAAAAGGTTATAAAAGTTATAAAAAATACATAAGTCCATCTATAGTGAGATTAAACATATATGGTTCCTAAAATGAACTTATACTTCATATATCATACTGCTTAATATAATAAAACTAGTTTCTACAAAATAGGGACTTCATGTAGGCCAGTGGTATGCGATAAAGGCCAGTCGCACTTCGTTTGTGGCTTTAATTCCCACAACCTTGTCCGACGCGATGTGTTGTCGCCCGTCCTGCAGGTTGTCCTTTTTCTAGAAATACATTACTATAACATCCCATAAATAATATCAAAAAAAAGTTCTATCCTTAAACAATACTAACTTATGTCCAACATAATCCATTCCAATCTTTAGGCTTATCTAAAATACTTCGGTCCAAGCTCATAGTATAAAGAAAACGATTACTTGAAATGTGATCAACCAAGCATGTGAATACCATCATTTATCCCCCATATATCTTGTTGGTCACATTCCAATCCCGTGAATACCTTAATCATGTATTCTCTTGAAAAATGAATACCCATTAAACCTTAGTGAAAACATGAATGTTGTCAAAAGTTTAGCTCTTTCCTCATACCAAAATCCAAAAATTCTATATACTCAAACCATGATATAACCTTCTCCTTATATCACTCATGAGATCATGAATACTATCAAACATTTAATTTTCTCCTTATCCCTTCATTATGCACAAATCATCTACATTCCAAAAATATCTGAATAACCTTTCATGGATACTAGTACCATTAATCATACACTTTCAAAACTCAAGGAAAGACAACTGTGTAACAATCCTTAGATGTCTCTTTATTCCACAGTACCATGAGATTACTTATACAACATTACACATGATAAGCATGTAATCATTCCACTACATTCTTAAACCATTGACCGAGCTTCAAAAATTCTTTTATCTCACATATCATTTGTAGTCTCTTCATCATCATGAACATAAATACTACCCATACAACCATACTAATTCTCTTCACGAGACTTTCCCTTAGGGAATTGGTTTGCATAATGCCCGTACATTCCTCATTTAAAACATGTAACCATTGTTGATGTCGTAGCAATACCATTATCCTCATCCCTGGTGTTAACTGAACCTTTTCTTTTGCACTTACTGGATTTGTGTCCTTCTTTTCCACACCCAAAGAATCTTCCAGTTCCTTTGAAACATTCTCCTTGATGCCTCTTCCCACATGATTTACATAGGGGAAATTGAACTTTCTTTCCTCTATGATTTTCATGAAACTCCATCTTTCTCTTATTAGATGAGTCAGGAAACTTACCAAATTTTACTTTATTGATCATATTATGAGATTTCTGATTCGGCATAATAATGATGTTTGTACTTCCAAATCCCATTTCATTTGGTTGCTCATGAAGAATATCATTCCATTGTCCAGCATATCCTCCATTATCGTGAATCATCTTTTTTCCATCCATTTTCTAAAACCCAAAAAGAATAGTGTGAGAGGCAAAAATCATGCTAGGGAAAATAACATAGTAAAGGGGAAGAACCCTGAATATCTAACATCTTAGGTTAAATTCTAAGATAGTTACCGTAGTTCTAGGACTATATCCTATACGTATACTTATCCTTAGGGACATTCCTAGACATACCTTAGAAATATCTCTAGGGATATCACTAACGTTTTCGCATTCTAGTTTCCAAAGGTTGACTAAACCATTCCTCTGATACCAAATGTAGAGACCCGAATATTGACATACATGGACATAACATTACTTTAGACGAAGACTTAATACATAACAAAAACAGACCCACAAGGACCGTAATAGTTTAGTGTCTTTGGAAACTTGGAACGTAATCTTCTAATCGTGGTGAAAGATCTTCAACATCTCCCATAAAGATCTTCCACTTTTTGTTTCCTGACCTAAAACCTTTATTTTAATCCTGGGGGAAAATAAAACATAAAAAGAGTGAGCTCAAATGCTCAGTAAGGGTAAGCATGGATAAAATAAAACATAACATATACATTGGAACTTAAAAACATTAACATAATGTTTAAACATTAAAATCTTGAGCAACGACATAAAACATGGAAGTACGTAAGGCATAGATCATAATGGAACATAAACCATGATAAAATAGCATGGGAATAAAACATGTAATTGTGGCATCCATTAATCACATGTAATGATTTCCATAGTATCCAAGGCATTGCTGCCAAGACCATCTTAGTGGACAAAGTCCCATTCTGAATCGATTTCACTCCTCGTTTCAGTCCTGTAACACTGAACCGGATTAACTTACCATTCCAGCCATGTCTATCTCATGAAATATAAAATCTTCACCCAATACATTGGAGGGAGATATAGGTCCCACCCATCTCATAATGAAATTATTCTTATTTGTGCCACAAAAAAAATATACATCATTCATAATAACCCAACGAATAAAATGGGTTTCACAAACATCTTCCCATCATCACATAATCAATATAAAAGAAATGTATATCATTTCATAATAAGAAAAGTGAAACCATGTAAATCATAGAGACATTACACTTCAAACAAAGACATATTAAATAATTTCATCTTATATGGAAAATGGTTTTGATAAAACACTTGAAATGAATTCTTGAAGAAAATATCCTTTCTTCTTCAAAATAAATTATTTTTCACAAAACGTCATTCAATTTTAAAAGAAAGAATTTTTTTTGAAAATAGTCATGAAATATTTTGGAGGAAGCTTCATGAAATTAAGGCTTTATAAAACCGTAAAAATCCATTCGTGCCGTATAAGTTAAAAAAACATTCTTTTTGTACTTTTGCTGGAAAAGTCAAAAAGTACCCCATAACGTAAACAAAAGAAAGATTCCTTACATACCATGTAGTAAAAGTCAAAAATGGGTAAAAAGGACATTAAACATACATGAAACCATTTTTAGGAAACATGGACATGGATGATAACAATAACCCCAGTAAATAATTTCGAATAAGCAATCTCTGATAAAAATGAGATTTGGAAAATTATCCCTTACCTTATGTTCGATATGCTTCGTTTGTATCCGAACCTCATGTATAATGATTAAAATAATGTCATTGACTTATTACAGAATCATATTCATTGTTATGATATCATATATGGTTCACTTATGACTTTATATTACCCATTCTTTTGTAAATTCCATGTTAAAGAGTGTTTTGGGTAAAATCGTTTCATTTATCGTCCTTTTTTTGACTTGTAATTATTCATATGATTACTTAGATCAGGATTACATAATTACAGAATATAAAACATGATTTATATATATTATATATTCATAATATACATATATATAATAGATCGATAAATGGAAAGAAATACACTGTTCATGGAGACGATAGGTCGTACGTACGCATGAACGCTGTTTTCATTTCCTTATTACATTGAATGGAATTAAGTAGATGATATAAATGTATAAATAAATACAGTAGCTTTATAATGTCATATATTTCATTATTATTGCGTATATATACTTTATAATCATTCTTAAATGGTTAACATGGAGAATGAATATCATCGCGTCGTGGAGACGGTAGTCCGTACGTACGCACAAGTGATGATATCATTTCCATAATTATTGAATTGAATTGGAGTGGATGATAGAATATATCAGAATCAGTATGATGTTATAATAACTATGTATAGTTATTCTTTACACCATTATACCCATCCATGTAAGGTGTTGGTGGAAAACAGATTACACCACGGCATGGAGACGGTATTCCGTACGTACGCACGCGCGTTGATTTTGTTTTCCGTAGGATGGATAGAAGGTGAAATGGGGTTGTTTCATATTTATAATAAAAAATCATTATATTAGTGATACTGATGTTATTACTTTATAATGAAACAACTAAAGAAGAAGAAGTTGAAGAAGAAAGAAGCTTGAAAGAATCGGGAGAAGAAATTACCTCTTCTTCGATACGCCTCTTTGAAACCTCCACTTAGGGCACTAAGATTGGTCTTTAAAGTAGAACAGAACCTCTAGGATGTTTCTAGGGAAGTGGAGAAGATAATTTGGCAGGGTTTGGCCGAGCTTGAAGGCTCAAATTGGTGTGATGAGGAGAGGTAGGAGGTGGCCTTTTATAAGGGAGGAGAGGGGCACCTTTGGAATTCTTAAAAATATTAATTTATAATAAATCTAACCCCACTTAAAAACCTCCAAAAATGACTCATATTCTAAGCTTAGATGATATAGGGTTTTAATATCATCAACCAATCAAATTTAGACATTTTTGGATCTTATTTTAAACCTTATCATTTTGACTTATCCTTATTTAATCTATTTAGGTTTATTTGTGGTAATAAAATTATAAATTTTAAATTATAACAAATAATTACTTATTTGTTGTGAATTTTACATAATTGTTTACTTTATAACATTATAGACCATATAAATTTAAATTTATAATTTTTAAATATTTTTGTGATTTTTAAACAATTTTATAAGATGTTATTTTTATAAAATAACAATAGTGTCAATTTTGACACTATTCATTTATTTGAATTTAAATAACCTATATACAAAATATATGTTCGAACTAAAAGCTTTAATAGATTTATAAAAGGTCATATGTATCTATAAAATTAGTCGATCACATTAAATAGTTCATATAATATTTATTTTATTATTTTTAAAACCATTTATTTGGTTTATCTCTTAATAAAATAATTACTACAACATTTTTGTATAATTATTTAATATACTGATTTGTTGCATAAGAAATTAAAATAAATTCCTATGATGAAGATAAATCTATTAAATTTCACAATAATACTTTTAATCTAATTTATCTTCTTAAAATCACAATATTTAAATGGTTAAATTTATTAAATTATGAAGGTGACAACTTCAGCATCATTTAAAATAAAATAATATAAGTGTCATAATCACTTTTATAAGGATCCAAACGGTTATATATTAGGTTATTGGATGAATAAGGTGTATATATACACTACCAATAAGTTCTGGTCAGGTTTTTGGGTCTTTTATTGTGTATTATTATTTCAATAAAAGCTATATTACTTATTTTCCACTAAATAAATAATTTCTGTATCATTAATGTATCAACATTAATGACAATTATTTAATCCCTAAAAATTCTAAATAAATTATCATGATGTAGATAATTTTACTAGCTTTCTGGAGACTATTCATGTTTCCAGTTTTATGATGTTTATCTCTAAATTAAAATTATTATACTTATAAGATTTAAGAGAGTGACATGTTGTCACTTTCTTTGGTTTTAATAATAATTAAATTATTTTCAGGGTCAAAAGTCCATAAAATGAATCTAATCCGACCTTTAGTTGATATGGGTTTACTTTTAGCCATCCAATAGAATTTTGGAATGTGTTAGGGTAATTTTATAATATTATATTTACCCTTAATTACCCGATTTACCTTTAACTAAGGTAAATAAAAATTACCGTAGTAACTATTCATATTTTCCAAAATAAAAAGTAGACTATTAACATAATTTGGACCCACTGATTCCAAATATGGAATCCATTTTTTCAAATTCAATACACAGAAGTTGCATAAATTAAATTAAAATTAATCCCGTTGTCGAATGAAAACGGGGTTTTGTTTAAAACATTGCAAAAGATTGAATTGATTTAACATACGAATTCAATGTAAAATCAATGATAATGACATACATTATATTAAATGGTAAAAATATATTCTATTTATACTTTAAAACCATTCAATATTATAATTTAACCATATAAATTTTTACGATGAAAAAAGTTGTTTTTCATTAAAATATAGCATGTTTTTACTATTCATCAAAATATGAATGTTACCAGAATAATAAAAAAAAATTATCCAAAGTAACTTTTTTTTCTTGATTCCAAATAAGAATTTTATTTTGTCAAATTTAACTTATAAAAATATCAAAAACTATATTTAATGTGGGTGCGCCATCAAAAGGCGGAAAAACTGCATTTTTTGAAATATAATTATTTTACCTGAAAAAATTATTTTGTTCTTATACCATGTTCTAGAAAATGTGTAAGATGAATAATAATGTTATAAAATTCAAAATTTAGTTAATACTATTCATAACGGCTAGTTCATAATAATATTATAATAATATATCGTTGTTTAGTAAAACCCGGTATTGCATACAACAGACGCTATCGAGGAAGGTCGTGATTGCGTGTAATGCAAGCAAAGTCAGGGTTGCGTGTTGTGAAAGAATCCTTCGTTGTTTCGTATAACATAATCCAACCATATTTCATTTATACATTGAATATATATATATATATACTCAATGTTGCGTAGAATAACTATTATCAAAATTGTGTGTAACATGATCCAAGAATAGTGTTGCGTATACTGCAAGCTAATACAGTGTTGCGTATAGCGCAAGGTAATCTTGTTGTAGCATACAACACAAGACATTAATGAAATTAAAAGAATATTTTTCGTAAAATATCGGGGTGTTACATTCTATCCCCCTTAAAATGAATTTCACCCTCAAAATTCGTTGGGGTTATAAATGTTTTACTACTCGAAAGTTTATTTAATAGAAAACCCAAATCGTAAAAAGGAATACCAAAACCAATCTTTAAAAACAAATGTATGAAACGTAATGGTTACCCAAATAAACTAATCACTGGGTTTCCACATAGATGAAAATATGGATATGGAAGAGAAATCTAACCATCATGTTCTGATGGAGAGTGGTAGAGAACCTGGCTATGGAAAAGCCAGAAATCACAAATCTATAGATTTGTGATGATCTAAGGTATCATCTGATTCATCGGATATAAGGGCACTAGGACAACATTTTTTTGTTTTTCAAGATCATTTCCCTAAAGTTGATGAATTAAAAGAAATACTTACATGATTTTGGTACAATCTCACTGTTGTTCGTTAATTGAACAATTTCCACTTCATCCCTTAATGAAATGAAGTTGAATTTGTTATTCGTGATGTGTTAGCAGATCATGTGATAGAATGATGAGTCATTCCATCTCTCTCAAACAAAAGGTTAAAAATGTTATAAAAAATACATAAGTCCATCTATAGTGAGATTAATCATATATGGTTCCTAAAATGGACTTATACCTCATATATCATACTGCTTAATATAATAAAACTAGTTTCTACTAAATAGGGACTTCCTGTAGGCCAGTAATAGGCGATAAAGGCCAGTCGCACTTCGGTTGTGGGTACGATTCCCACAGCCTTGTCCGACGCGATGGGTTGTCACCCGTCCTGCTGGTTTTCCTTTTCCTAAAAATACATTACTATAACATCCCATAAATAATATCAAAAGAAAAGGTCTATCCTTAAACAATACTAACTTATGTCCAACATAATCCATTCCAATCTTTAGGCTTATCAAAAATACTTCGGTCCAAGCTCATAGTATAAAGAAAATGATTACTTGAAATGTGATCAACCAAGCATGTGAATACCATCATTTATCCCCCATATATCCTGTTGGTCACATTCCAATCCTGTGAATACCTTAATCATGTATTCTCTTGAAAAATGAATACCCATTAAACCTTAGTGAAAACATGTATGCTGTCAAAAGTTAACTCTTTCCTCATACCAAAATCCAAAAATCCTATATACTTAAACCATGATATAAGCTTCTCCTTATATCAGTCATGAGCTCATGAATACTATAAAAACATTTAATTTTCTCCTTATCCCTTCATTATGCGCATATCATCTACATTCCAAAAATATCTGAATAACCTTTTATGGATACTAGTACCATTTATCATACACTTTCAAAACTCAAGGAAAGGCAACAGTGTGACAATCCTTAGATGTCTCTTTATTCCACAGTACCATGAGATTACTTATACAAAATTACACATGATAAGCATGTAATCATTCCACTACATTCTTAAACCATTGACCGAGCTTCAACAATTCTTTTATCTCACATATCATTTGTAGTCTCTTCATCATCATCAATATAAATACTACCCATACGACCATACTGATTCTCTTCATGAGACTTTCCCTTAGGGAATTGGTTTGCATAACGCCCGTACATTCCACATTTAAAACATTTAACCATTGTTGATGTCGTAGAAATACCATTATCCTCATCCCTGGTGTTAACTGAACCTTTTCTTTTGCACTTACTGGATTTGTGTCCTTCTTTTCCACACCCAAAGTATCTTCCAGTTCCTTTGAAACATTCTCCTTGATGCCTCTTCCCACATGATTTACATAGGGGAAATTGAACTTTCTTTCCTCTATGATTTTCATGAAACTCCATCTTTCTCTTATTAGAAGAGTCAGGAAACTTACCAAATTTTACTTTATTGATTATATTATGAGATTGCTGATTCGGCATAATAATGATGTTTGGACTTCCAAATCCCATTTCATTTGGTTGCTCATGAAGAATATCATTCCATTGTCCAGCATATCCTCCATTATCGTGAATCATCTTGTTTCCATCCATTTTCTAAAACCCAAAAAGAATAGAGTGAGAGGCAAAAATCATGCTAGGGAAAATAACATAGTAAAGGGGAAGCACCCTGAATATCTAACATCTTAGGTTAAATTCTAAGATCGTTACCATAGTTCTAGGACTATATCCTATACGTATACTTATCCTTAGGGACATCCCTAGACATAAGTTAGAAATATCTCTACGAATCTCACTAACATTTTCGCATCCTTGTTTCCATAGGTTGATTAAACGTTTCCTCTAATACCAACTGTAGAGACCCAAATCTTGACGTACATGGACATTACATTATTTTAGCGGAATACTTAATACATAACAAAAAAAACACATAAGGACCGTAATAGTTTAGTGTCTTTGAAAACATGGAACGTAATCTTCTAATCGTGGTGAAAGATCTTCAACATCTCCCATAAAGATCTTCCACTTTTTGTTTCCTGACCTAAAACCTTTCTTTTGATCCTGGGGGAAAATAAAACATAAAAAGGGTGAGATCAAATGCTCAGTAAGGGTAAGCATGGATAAAATAAAACATACCATATACATTAGAACTTAAAAACATTTACATAATGTTTAAACATTAAAATATTGAGAAACGACATAAAACATGGAAGTACGTAAGGCATAGATCATAATGGAACATAAACCATGATAAAATAGCATGGGAATAAAACAGGTAATTGTGGCATCCATTAATCACATGTAATGATTTCCATAGTAGCCAAGACATTGCTACCAAGACCATCTTAGTGGACAAAGTCTCATTCTGAATCGAGTTCACTCCTCATTTCGGTCCTGTAACACTGAACCAGATTAACTTACCATTCCAGCCATGTCTATCTCATGAAATATAAAATCTTTACCCAATGCATTGGAGGGAGATATAGGTCCCACCCATCTCATAATGAAATTATTCTTACTTGTGCCACAAAATAAACATACATCATTCATAATAACCCAATGAATAAAATGGGTTTCATAAACATCATCCCATCATCAAATAATCCATATAAAAGAAATGGATATCATTTCATAATAAGAAAAGTGAAACCATGTAAATCATTGAGACATTACACTTGAAACATACACATATGAAATAATTTTATCTTAGATGGAAAATGGTTTTGATAAAACACTTGAAATGAATTTTTGAGGAAAATATCCTTTCTTCTTCAAAATCAATTTCTTTTCACAAAACGTCATTCAATTTTAAAATAAAGATATATTTTTTTAAATATTCATGAAATATTTTGGAGGTAGCTTCATGAAAATAAGGATTTATAAAACCGTAAAAATCAGTTCGTGCCGTATTAGTTAAAAAAACATTCTTTTCGTACTTTTGCCGGAAAAGTCAAAAAGTACACCATAACATAAACAAAAGAAATATTCCTTACATACCATGTAGTAAAAGTAAAAAATGGGTAAAAAGGACATTAAACATACATGAAACCATTTTTAGGAAATATGGACATGGATGATAACAATAACCCCAGTAAATAATTACGAATAAGCAATCTCGGATAAAAATGAGATTTGAAAAATTATCCCTTACCTTATGTCCGATATGATTCATATGTATCTGAACCTCCGGTATAATGATTCAAATAATGTCATTTACTTATTACAGAATCATATTCATTGTTATGATATCATATATGGTTCACTTATGACTTTATATTACCCGTTCTTTTGTAAATTCCATGTTAAAAGTGTTTTGGGTAAAATCGTTTCATTTGTCGTCTGTGTTTTGACTAGTAATTATTCATATGATTACTTAGATCACGATTAAATAATTCCATAATATAAAACATGATTTATATATAATATATATTCATAATATACATATATATAATATATCGATAAATGGAAAGAAATACACTGTTCATGGAGACGGTAGGTCGTACGTACGCATGAACGCTGTTTTCGTTTCCTTATTGAGTTGAATGGAATTAAGTAGATGACATACATAAATACATAAATCCAGTAGATTTATAATTTCATATATTTCATTATTATTGCTTATATATACTTTATAATCATTCTTAAATGGTTAACATGGAGAATGAATCTCATCGCGTCGTGGAGAAGGTAGTCCGTACGTACGCACGAGCGATGATATCGTTTCCATAATTATTGAATTGAATTGGAGTATAAGATACAATATATCAGAATCAGTATGATTTTATAATAACTATGTATAGTTATTCTTTAGACCATTATACCCATCCATGTAAGGTGTTGGTGGAAAATAGATTACACCACGGTGTGGAGACGGTATTCCGTACGTACGCACGCGCGGTGATTTTTTTTCCGTTGGATGGATAAAAGGTGAAATGGGGTTGTTTCATATTTATAATAACAAATCAGTATATTAGTGATACTGATTTTATTACTTTATAATGAAACAAATAAATAATAAGAAGTTGAATAAGAAAGAAGCTTGAAAGAATCGGGAAATGAAATTACCTCTTCTTCGATACGCCTCTTTGAAACCTCCTCTTAGGGCACTAAGATTGGTCTTTAAAGTAGAACAGAACCTCTAGGATGTTTCTAGGTAAGTGGAGAAGATAATTTGGTAGGGGTTGGCCGAGCTTGAAGGCTCAAATTTGTGTGATGAGGAGAGGGAGGATGTGCCCTTTTATAAGGAAGGAGAGGGGTACCTTTGGAATTCTTAAAAATATTAATTTATAATAAATATAACCCCACTTAAAAACCACCAAAAATGACTCATATTAGAAGAATTTATGAGATAGGGTTTTAATCTTATCAACCAATCAAATTTAGACATTTTTGGATCTTATTTTAAACCTTATCATTTTGATTTATCCTTATTTAATCTATTTATGTTTATTTGTGGTAATAAAATTATAAATTTTAAATTATAACAAATAATTACTTATTTGTTGTGAATTTTCCATAATTGTTTACTTAATAACATTATAGACCATAAAAATTTAAATTTATAATTTTTAAATATTTTTGTGATTTATAAAATTTTTTATAATATGTTATTTTTATAAAATAACAATAGTGTCAATTTTGACACTATTAATTTATTTGAATTTAAATAAAATATATACAGAAGATATGTTCTAACTAAAAGATTTAATAGATTCATAAAAGGTCATATGTATCTATAAAATTATTGGATCACATTAAATACTTCATATAATTTTTATTTTATTATTTTTAAAACCATTTATTTGGTTTATCTCTTAATAAAATAATTACTACAACATTTTTGTATAATTATTTAATATACTGATTTTTCGCATAAAAATTTAAAATAAAATCCTATGATGACGATAAGTCTATTAACTTTCACAATAATACTTTTACTCTAATATATCATCTTAAAATCACAATATTTAAATTGTTATATTTATTAAATTATGAAGGTGACAACTTTGGCATCATTTAAAATTAAATAATATAAGTGTTATAATCACTTTTTTAAGGATCCAAACGGTTATATATTAGGTCATTGGGTTATTAAGGTGTATATATACACTACCAATAAGTTTTGGTCTGGTTTTTGGGTTATCTAATGGGTATTATTATTTCAATAAAAACAATATTACTTATTTTCCACTTAATAAATAATTTCTGTATCATTAATGTATCACCATTAATGACAATTATTTAATCCCAAAAAATTCTAAATAAATTCCCATTAAGTAGATAATTTTATTAGCTTTCTGGAAACTATTCAGTTTCGAAGTTTTATGATGTTTATCACTAAATTAAAATTATTATACTTATAGGATTTAAGAGAGTGACATGTTGTCACTTTCTTTGGTTTTAATAATAATTACATTATTTTCATGAGAAAAAGACCATAAAATGAATCTAATCCAACCCTTAGTTGATATGAGTTTACGTTTAGCCATCCAATAGAATTTTGGCATGTGTTAGGGTAATTTTATAATATAGTATTTACCCTTAATTACCTGATTTACCTTTAACTAAGGTAAATAAAATTTACCGTAGATACTATTCATAATTCCCAAAAATAAAAAGTAGCCTATTAACATAATTTGGACCCATTGATTCCAAATATGGAGTCTATTTTTTCAAATTCAATACATAGAAGTTGCAGAAATTAAATTAAAATTAATCCCGTTGTCAAATGAAAATGGGTTTTTGTTTAAAACATTGCAAAAGATTGAATTGATTTAACCTACGAATTCAATGTAAAATCAATGATAATGACATAAGTTATATTCAATAGTAAAAATATATTCTATTTATACTTTAAAAACATTCAAATTTATAATTTAACCATATAAATTATTATGATGAAAAAAGTTGTTTTTCATTAAAATATAGCGTGTTTTTAATATTCATCAAAATATGAAAGTTACCAGAATAATACAAAAAATTTATCCAAAGTAACTTTTTATTTCTTTAATCCAAATAAGATTTTTATTTTGTCAAATTGAACTTATAAACATGTCAAAAACTAGATTTAATTTGGGTGCGCCATCAAAAGGTGGCAAAACTGCATTTTTTGAAAAATACTTATTTTACCCGAAAAAATTATTTTGTTCTTATACCATGTTCTAGAAAATGTGTAAGATGAATAATAATGTTATAAAATTCCAAATTTATTTAATACTATTCATAAAGGATAGTTCATAATAATATTATAATAATATATCATTGTTTAGTAAAACCCGGTATTGCGTACAACACATGCTATCGAGGAAGGTCGCGATTGCGTGTAATGCAAGCCAAGTCAGGGTTGCATGTTGTGAAAGAATCATTCATTGTTTCGTATAACAGAATCCAACCATATTTCATTTATACATTGAATATATATATATATATATACTCAATGTTGCGTAGAATAACTATTATCAAAATTGTGTGTAACACGATCCAAGAATAGTGTTGCGTATACTGCAAGCTAATACGGTGTTGCGTATAGTGCAAGGTAATATTTGTGTAGCATACAACACAAGACATTAATGAAATTAAAAGAATATTTTTCATAAAATCTCGGGGTGTTACAATTCTGTTCTTCATTACCATTTTTCATGGATTATCTAAAATTTTATTTGATATATAATAAATGATAATTATTTCATGATTATTATTATTGAGATGATGTAACAATGACCCCTTTTATTATGATCAACCAACCAATGTAATTTTTCAATTTTGAAACAAATGTCCTCAAAACACCTGATGTGGACTTAACCACTTAAGTAATTAAATATATCATTGAAATAGATGAAATAAATGGTATAATTATAATTTAAGAAACTGGTAAAAAGTTATTAAATAGGTAAATAATTAATATAATTTTATTCTATAGGTGTTAAAATACATGCATAGAAAATTTGGACTCAAGCCAACCGGGTTTCTTAACTCAATTTCCTTTCATTAGTTAATAAGACTTCTTCATTGACATTTTTATTCCAATATTTTTTTTGAATTGGTAACTAAATTATTTTTTGATTTATTTAAAATTAATTTATGTGGATATCAATTTGTGCACATAATCAATTCATGGAATAATTATCACTTTAAAAGTTATGATCATTGTATGGGGTTTCTTTGTCTCAATCTCATTTTCTCAATCCATGTTTCATGTCATACCCCATAGTTGCTTTGTATGGTGTAATTAATACCATGTGAATAAATTTTTGATATATTAATTCATTTAATTAATGTTTTTTATAGATCTATAACATATTATTTATTTCAATGACACTTTATTTTAACGTTACCGAAGTGGTAAATGCTCTATGTTCGAATCTCATTTCTTTTCAGGATTTATTATGTTCAATATTTATTTGGGGGAAATTATATGATATTAATTTCATTATTCCAACCTTCACACCTATAATTTGGTTATTTTTTATATTTAAATGATCTATTTTAATTTTCCTCTATTTTTTACATAATTATATATAAAAAATGTTTTAAGGGGAAACCAACCTTATTTTTATTTTTGGTCAGGAATTTCTACATGATCATTAATTTGTTTTCTATAATATTATTTTCTATGAATAAATAATTGTTTTAATTCATTTTAAATAATATTTTTCTTTACTTAAAATTTTTTAAAATAAATATTTTTATCATTTTCCAAACACAGTACTTTTGGTTTTTACTAGAAGTGTTAAAGAGAACTTTGTTTTAACATTTACCAAATGAATAAATTCTACCACTGTTATAACTAATATTCTATTTAAATTTTTCTTTACTATTTCCTATGGTTATTTTAAAATAAAATATTTTTCTAATTATTCTTTTAATTTTTTACTTGAAAATTTATCAAAACTAAATGGTATTTTATATGTTTTCAAAAAAATTTATTAAATGTTCTTTTTAATGCGTTTTTTATCTATAGAAATATAATTTATTTTTTTCAATGCTTAAATGGGGATATATTCTAATGAAACCATACTTTAACTTTATCTATATGGATTATGATTGTTTTAAATTATTTTCATGTAACATGTTTCTTTTCTATGGGTTAGTTAAGCTATAAATGAACAATTATTGTTATTATGAATGTTGTGTTGAAAAGTGAAATCTTATAAATGTTTTATTTATTATGTGGTACTTGGAAATACGTATAGATGATTTAAGGGTAGTTTTTATAGAGTAGAATGTATGGTCATGTTATAAAACAAATATGAGTGGTTACAATATAAACGAATGAGGGGTGGGCCCGTTTTAGCTCTTCAATGCTTTGGGTAATGTAATGAATTTCTCTTATTTTAAGTTATTCATATGATAAAATGATGTTTTTTGGTTATAGGTTACTTTTAAGAGATATATTAATTAGATATTTAGATGATTCTATAATGATTGTTTGATGTTACAAGACACTTACAAATTTTTTCAATACTTGATATCAGTTCTAATGGATCTTTTCCTCCAAGATTATTTTCACATGCATCATGATTTTTGACTTATATGACTCCTATCATATGTTAAATATTTGTTTCCATGTATCATTTTTCATGATTCAAATATTTTGGGGCATGGATTATATTATGTGTTGCTTATCCTCTTTTATTATTTCATTATACCCTTATTACCATCTTATGCTCACTGATTAAATTTAATTGTTAATGCTTATGTTTACCCTTACAGAGTGTTTTAGCTCATCCTTCTAATGGTTTAAATTCCCATAGGTTATGAAGAATGATGTTAGATGAATTATTTCTATAATGGATTCTGGTGTGGATAATTTTATGGGAGATGTTTAATTATTATTTTGAACTAAAAAAAATATATGTATATTAGGAAAACTGATCACTTGATGACATGGGTATAGTTATGTAAGAGTTTTACCCAATTCTATAAAACTATAAACCTAAAATTTAATTGGGTATAAAAGTGATTCAATATTTTTTTTGTATGTTTTTATGGGTAAAACTGTGTTATGTTTATCAGTATCACATCAATAAATGTAATGATTATTATTTTTTGAATCGGACATAGGAGTGCGGGTTTAGTGATGTTATAGTTGGAATCAGAGCAGAGTTTAGATAACAATGGAGATTATAATGTTTTCATGTGAGGCTAACATAACAGTTATGAATGAAATCATGGGTTTATATTTTTAAGGATGACCATAAGTTAAAATTCAAAGATACCACTTTTTAGATTTTAAGTGATGGGATTTTATAGAGATTAATGATATATTGGGAGATGTTTATTCGGTTGAGGTACAAGTAAAGCTTAGGTGTATTGTGTAATTTAACATGAAGGATTATTTTGGAATAATTTAATTACATTTTTTGGGTTTCCAGAGAAACGGTATGAGATAAAATTCTTTGTTAAAAAATTATTTAATGTTGAGGTTTTTGAGGATTATTGAGATATAGGGTTTATTAAATATATAATAATCTATGATAAACATTTGGTGTTATTAAGGAAATTTTTGTGCTAAATGTATTATTTTTTTAATATAAATGTTTATTAATCATTCGTATAATCTTATTTTGTGCTAACCATTTTAGATTTAGTAAATACTGGAGGATTTTATTTTTATTATTGTCTATGTCCTATGATCAATTAAAAGTAGATTCTTTAGGCATAAGAAAAATTCATCATGGATACTCATCGCTAGGAATATAGGTTGAGATACAAGATGAAACTTGTTAAAACATTAAGAAAATGATGAAATTGAATTTATGGATTTTTCTAAAAGTGAATAATTATATTTTTCAGTGTTATTGGTATGGATAATAAAAAATTCTTCATAAATTTAAATTTTTATCTTTTTTCAATCATTTCTAATGAATTGATGGTATTTCTTCTCTATTATTAATTCTTGATTTTGTAGTCACTAAATTTCACATGATTTCATTCTATATTACTTCCCATCATTATTTGGACATTAGTTTCCCCTCTATGTTCATATTTTCACCTCCCACTAATATTATTTTATTTTGAAACTGAGTTATGTTTTATTCTATATGACCTTCATATTTCCCTTTCCCTCTTTCTAGAAAAAAATTCAATTAAACCTTTTTACCATATGAATTTTTAGCAAAGGTATTCTAAAATATTAATCCCTTAATTGCAAAGATTATGTTAAAATTTCAAGGATTAAATTTATTTATAGATATCATAATATTTTAAAGTAAGTCTATGTTCTATAGAATATATGACACAAAACATAGAGCTTAAATGATCCTTAAAAAAAATTATTTAAAATATGACTGTTATAGAATTTCTGTTAAATTGGATGGTATAAATTGAAGTAAACACAGTATGAAATTTTTTTATAATAACCCTACTCAATAAAATTTTACTGATTAATTATTAGGAAATAAAAAATGAATTTTTAGTTAAGTCTTTTTGCTTCCAAAATACTTTTCCTTCAAAAATGGTTTTATTTCATTTTATAAGAAAATATTATAATTAATTTATAATAGTTTCAAAAAAATTATTTTATAAAAAAATCATAATTTTTTAAATCAAAATATCAAAATCATTTATGTTAAATTTTTTGGATTTTATGAAAGGCTAAATTTTTAGTGAATAGGGAAAAATAGTAATTTTATAGAAAATTGATTTCTTTTTTTAAGTATCTACAAATTCCCATTTTTTAATTGATTTGAAAATATAATTTTTTCCTTTGATTAAAACTAATCCAATTAATATCATTTGAATTTAAATTTTTCTTAATTTTGGTATGAATTTTTTTTATAATTAATAATGCATTTTTATAGAAAAATATTTTTCATCACGTTTTGTGGGTTAATTTTAAAAGAAATTTATACCAATTATAGAAATTTAATTTGATAAAATGGATTCAATATTTATTATTAGAATTTTAATTTTTTTATATATTTCGTCTTTATTTTTTTTCATAATGACTAGTAACCATAATAAAATTTTTTTCACCACTATAAGGGTAAAATGGGTATAACAAGGTTAAAACATCGAAATAAGACATAAAAATCATCCATATAATTTCCTATAATCCATTGGATGATTTTAATCCTACCAATCCATTAATATAATAAAAAATATAGATTTTTTGTTTCTTTTTTTATTGATAAATACCATTTTATTGTTTTTAATAAAAAAAATTTCCCAAATGTCCCTTTCTATATTATAATATACAAGTTTCAGGAAATGAGAATAGACCATTACATTTTTTTAAAGATAAATAGAGAGTATTATTATATAGGGGTTTATATAAATGAGAGTGAAAAACACCAAAAGTATCCAAATAAACAAACTCATAGAAAAAATTCAGAATAATGAATTACCATCTTGAGCATTTCTCCTCAATTGACCTTTTTGGAAAAACATCTGCAACATTATTTTCTTCCCTGAAAACATGGGTGACGTCCAGTTCAACATGATCAATTATATAAATAAATTTTATCCACAATTATAGCATTCTCAATGGAAGACATCAGGATTAAGTCATTAAAAAGTGAACAGATGGATTAAAATCAGATTCCATGCAAATAAAAAACTACTTATACTAAAATAAATATTTAATAGACATAATAATTTCCCATAATTTATATGTGATAGTTGATCCAACACTGATAAAGTTATAGAAACAACTTCTAACAAGGCCCCGATGGGTACGAAATACACCACCACAACCCAAGGTCCCTAGTGCACCTAAAGCTGCCCCATCCACTTTCACCTTCAACCATGCCAAAATTAGAGGTATCCATCCAATTGATTTTAACACCAGTGGTTTGTTGACCAAGATAGTGACACAATGTGTTTTCAGTATAATAAGATTAGAAAGATAATTATTCATCGAACCTTTTTGGACCTTAATGACTTCAATGACCTCCCTATAAATTTATGTTATTCCAGAATTAAATCATTGTTCTTGATTCTATAATGTAAGATCATTTATTTCCATAATAACATATGAAATGATAGAAGATTATATTGTGTACAACATTCCTTGTATCTGTAGGATATAATAAAATTGATAGATGAAAATCATTATGTCTTCAAATTTTTCCATCCTGAAGATAATACCAAACACAAAATGAATATGCTTCCAATTTTGGCATGAGAAACTTCATGAAATGAAGAAATTATTAATATATTCATCAGAATTTAGGAAAAGGTAACAGATAAGTAGAATATGAAGTCCAACCCACTATAATTTCACCTAAAGAGGCTATCAGAATCTCTAGATTCTCTATATAAGTATAATGTTATATGGGGAGATGAAATCCTACCTAAAATCTTACAACCATAATGGAAAAATGTGGCTGGATGTGCATTTGACCACATAAAACCCTCGGCTGTGAAACATCCAATAGAAATCAGAACACCCTTAAATATATCTCTATGAACATAAAAATTCTTCTTGATTTTCATAATCATAATAGGAGTCAGAATTCCTTGTATAATTTCATTACACTGGGAATCATAAATGGAATGTTTCTTCATGTGAGTCGAAATATTAATACAATTGCAAATTGGAATATCTAAGCATGTGGTTTGAAAAAACATGAGGATAGAGGTCCTATAAACAATCCATTTTAAAGTCAGCATGAACTCCATATAAGAAGATTTAATGGTTGTACAAATCTATGAGGGAATTTACATAGCATAACCATTATATAATTTTGTTGTAAACCTATTGGAGAGAAATTACAATGAGCTTTTAGTAGATTTCATGAGATTACTTGTAAGTTTACTAATAAGAGCCTCATTGAAAAGGTTCAGATCTTTAATACCCGATTCTCTAATATCATCAGGCTTAACACATTCCTTCCAAGACAATATTATGATTTTCATTTCTATATTTAACTATTACAAACATATTTTTTTGACCAAGGGTAGATTATCTTTGATGATATATTTATGTCATTTATAAACTGTGAAATCATAAACAAACATTGAGGTTATCACTGAATTTATAAAACAAATCGTCCCCGTTTGAGAGATAGACTTCCCCTTCCAGGTTTCAATCTGACTAATAATTATACAGAAAATTATTTCATGATAACACCTTTTGAATTTTCCATAGAAAAGAGGCCCCAAGATAGGTGAACCAAAGAGTTCCTTTTTTCCACTCAATGCATTCTAGATTTCATTTTTTTTTTGGAGAAAATAATTCCATCACTAGACACCACAAAGGACTTGTTCCATCTAATGACTTGTACGTAGACTTCTTCATAGTGAGAAAAGATCTTTTGAATACAAGAAAATATTTTCCTATTTTTTCTATCCCAATAAAAGAATGTCAGAATCACATAATAGGTGAAAATGGGTAAAAAAATACCATAAAAACATAATTGTTATGTTTATAATAGGTTGAAAAAGTTCATTAATATAAAGAATCAAATAATCCTCAACCATAGAAAAAAGAAGACCAGAAAGTGGATCCCCTTTCTTGATTCCTCTAGAACGCTGAAATAATCCTCAGGGAGATTCATTAACAAGAATGTACGACCAAACACTTTTAATAATAGTGATGATTAAGTTGATGAATGAACTAGAAAACTGATACATATTTAACATTTTATAAATAAGATTCCATTTAATGGTATAAAAATCTTTTGAGATGTCTTTATTGAAAGAAAAGTTCCCTTTTCAAACATTTTTATTCATGATGTTGACATATTCTGAGGTAGTGAAAAGGAAATTTTGGATTCTTTTTTAGGTATAAATCTATATTTATTTGATGAAATTAAACCACTAGCAATAGATCCTAGGATCAAAGCATTGATTTTGGTGATAATTTTTGGAACTGTGTTCCCAAGGGAAATATACCAGAAATCTTTAATATCTACTATGCTATATTTTTTTGGAATCAAAGAAATAAATTTTTCATTGATACCATAAGGCATTTATGCATGATTAAAAAACTCCCACTCAACATTAAAGACCTAAATATATACAATTTCATAGTCAAGAATAAAAAAGTTGTTTGTAAAACTATCTGGCCCTCCAAGAATATCAAGATTTAAGGAGAAGAGGTAATTATTTAAATCTTTTTCATTAGGAGATTCAGATAAAGACTTGTTTTTATGGTTATCTACAATAAAAGTACTATTATCCCTCATCCTGTAGGTGAAATATTCTCCTTTTTATAAATATAGTCTTTAAAATTAGTCAACCATAACATTATAAATTTCATTTTCATAATTGTATAGAGACCCGTCAACTCGAAGTACAGTGACCCATTTTCCAATATTCTTGTCCCTATGTAGAAACTTGAAATAAAATATATTTTTATTTCCCTCTTACAACCATCTTATATCATATTGGTTCTGGGCCAATATTTATTTGATGATCATAATTTCATCAAGCCTATAAAAAGATTTGATGTCATCACTTGATGTATCATTCTGAGTTTGATTAAAATTTAGATAGTATAGTAATAATTTTACAGTCCCATTTATTTCATTATCAAAATTATAAAATGATTATTTTCTCTAATCACAAATCATCTTTTAAACATTTTTCAACTTCTCGGTGAGGATTTGAAGAGGACATCAATAAGTTCCCATAATCCAAGTATTAAGGATAATATCCCTCTAACCAGGAAAAACAAGCCAAGAATTTTAGAATTTAAACATAATAGATGTTGACCCTAATTTACTTGTGAAAATATACAATACAATAGGATTATAATCAGAGTGACATTATGGGAGAGTCTGACCCAACATATCAACTACATCATTCCTGTCATCAATCTGAATAAAGAATCTATCCAATTTGTTGGCTTGTAATTCATTAAAGGTATATCTATTCGAGGTGTAGTCACCACCCACAATTGGTACCTTAAATACGATACATATATTAATACGAGATAAAAATTTATAATCTTCCATCCTACTAAATCAAGGACCAATTTTTTCATCAGGCCTTAAAGCCGTGTTAAAATACCTTGGAATCACCCAACAATGTGACCTATGAGAAGATATAGATTGAAAAATTCAAGAATGGTTATAAAATATAAGTTTGAATAGGAATAAAATTATTTTATATTTTTAATTTAATATTAATTTTTAGTGATGAAATTATAACATTAAAATCTTACATAGCACTGACATTGTGCTTGTGACAGTAATAGAAAAATCTAGTATATGTATTTAAGAAATCTAAAAGAAATAATTTTTGTGTAATTTATGGTGTTACAATAATATTTTTGACAAATATAATGTATTATTTAATTTTTAAAAGTTTACATTCGAGTTTCATTACTATCTTGATATTTTTAAAGATAATCTATGTGAATTGTCCTAAAATGAATTTAATGGTATTTTATGTTCAATAATATTTTATGAAATTATTTAAAATCCATAAAAATAACATATTTGGACAAGTGGAAGTTATATTATTAGTAATATAAACCATTTTAAATTTTTTGGTCACTTTTCCTTATATATTATCTTTCTTAACACGTAATATGTAAAAAAACATTTATATCGTCATAACTATTAAAAAGGTTAGATAGGGTTAAAACTAAGTGATAAGGGTTAAAAAATAACATAAAATTGTATGAATTGTTTTGGATGAAATTATTTTTAGTATCAATAATATATAGTAGATAAATATCAATTTTTTCACATTAAAATGAAATTAATTTATATTAATTTAATACTTTAAGTAATTACATGGGTTCCCCCTCATCTTATATATAAAGAAACCACCTCTATTCTATTTTTCACAATTATAAAGCCACTTATCATTATAAGAAACATATGAAAAAGATTCTTAAATTCCATAAATAAATTATATGGTGTAATTTGTTCTTAAAATACTACCCCTAATGTCTTTAAGGAAATATAAAACAGTGGTTCTTCATAGAAGAGGTAATCGTCTCAATCGGGTGTTTTCATTTTACTTCTTCTTCTACCACCATAAATTATGTCCTAAAAATTCTGGTATAATAAATTAATTATATCCCATATAATTAGACATTATTATTTTAATTATAAACCCTTATTCATCTCCTTTTTCCATCAAATGGGAAATGAAACCATCATTCATGAAGACTAATGACTTACAAACTGATGAATTTTGTTTCTCATCACCGCCTTTCATAGATGGTTATTGTGAAGGATTTAATGAAGATATATATTATTTTAATTTCATAATTATTATTATTTAAATTTAATAGATCATCTATCTTTATTTAATTCAAATCATTAAAAATAGAATCATCATTCATGCGTATATACATACCACCATCTTGATGTAGCGATATACTTTGTTTTTCAAAAATAACCTCTCATGGATGGTCATGGGGATGAATTAAATGAATATATTAAATTTTATTAACTTTATTATTATTCTTGAAATATAATATAAAATTTTATTTATTTATTTTCCATCCAATAAGAGTTAAAAACTTCTCTTGTTTTTACGTGCACATTACTACCTCGCATGACGATCTATTTTGTTTTTCATAACCAAATTTCATAGATGATTATAAATTGGGGTTTATGTATTAAAATAATAATAATTTAAATATATTTATTATATATATGATTTGAAAATGACCCCCTGGACCATTAATAACCTACCAAATTCATTTTTCAACTATGAAATGACGGTCCTCAAAAACACATGACATCGACTTAACCAATTATATAACTAAATATGTCCTCAAAATAAATAAAATAAATGGTTTAATGATAAATTTATAAACTAGAAAAAGTTTATTACATGAGTAAATAATTAATATATGATTATTATAAAAGATTTAAAGGACATACAAAGTGATTCTAGATTCATGTTAATAAGTTCCTTAACTCAATTTCCATTAATTGGGTTATAACACTTCTTTATTGACTTTATTCGGCCGTGATTATGTGTGAATTTACCTATAATTTTATTTATGATTTATTTAAACATGTTTTATATGGATTTAAATCTGTTCATATCGTCACATCATGGGTTAATTATCTCTTCTAATGTTATGATCATTCCTATGAGTTTATTTGTCTCAATATTATTTTTTGACACATGTTTTATGTAATTCACATTTATTTATTTATATGGTGTACTTAATACACCATGATAAATTTTTTAATTATTAAGTCATGTAGATAATGGTATTTATAGAGACAATTCAAATTCTTTCGTTTAATGACTTTTAATTCGAAACATACCAATACAGTAAAGGCTTTTTGTTGCAATCCCATTTCTTTTTGTGATTTTTTATATCCAATGCTTCTTTGGGGAAAATTTTATGATATAAATTTAGAGAAACACATAGTAATTATAATATTAATATTTTTTTTATCAATTTTACTTGAATTTATTTCATTTTACTCTTTTTAATAGTTAAGGATATCAAAAAAATTTAAGGAAAATCTTACCTTATTTCTCTTTTTAGTCGGGAATATTTTCTATTACATATTAATGATCTTTAAGAAAAATTATAGAATGTTATTTTATATAATTAAATGATTGTTTAATGTTATTTTCAACAATATATTTCATGACTAGACCCATGTAAAGGCTTGAACAAAAACAAACCCAAGACTGCCTCCATGTGTTAGGGATGACAACAAGTGCCAAAGGAATAACTATATTTAGGAGGCCTTTTCCTAAGTACCTATACACACACACACAATGAAATCTTAATGAAAAAGTGTATATGGATGGAAGAAAAGATGCAACAATGTAATAAAATAAAATAAGCATGCATGAACCTCTACATAGTACAAGAGTATGGTACTGTAAGCATAAAGAAAAAGTTAAAAAAATACACACCCAACCAGAAATATGTCCCAAACTGAAAAAACATCAAAATTAAAAAGATGAAAGAGATCCCCACTACTGAATACCAAGCTACGACCACTGTACGTGGTCTAATTTACTAGTATCCCTATTATCATTTAAAGTCACATTCAACCAGTCTGTTGTCTACATAAGACACGACACGTACGGGAAAATCCCATGCATGGCTGAGTATATACATACCTAGTAGGAAACCCTAAATTTGGTGAAGATGGATCAGTAAGAGATACAATAAAATAGATTATAATAGATACAGAAGGTACAATGAAATAATAATTCTCAACCTGACAAAGAGTGAACACAAGATTGACAAAGCACAAGTGGCTAAACATTGTGAGTATATGAACTATCCATCAAGCCTTAACCACCTATAGTAGGATATTAGACTCATCCAACCATGAGAAGCTAGAACCGAAAAGCATATAAAAGACCCTAAAAGTATTTTCCTCTCCTAGAAAGAGAGTAACTATACCTAAGGAGTTGGTGAAGAAGAAGGATAAATACAAACATAAATATATACATACATACATACATATATATATTCTCATCTAAATAAGACGAAATGAGAGAGTAAGGGGATCTACATCTCACAGTTTACCCCAAAAGGATATTATCTAACAATTCAAAAATAAATCCATTAATGAGTCCCAACATCCCACATGTCTTCTTGGAAATCACAAATAAAAGGAATACACTCACCACAACTTGATATTATCTGCTTTGGGTGACACTATATTGACCTCATGGTTTTAAGCCGCATCACAAAAAACATGTCTCATTGGGGAAAGCATCCCTCTTCCCCATGAGTTTAAAGATACATCTAACCATGTCTCTCCATTAAGATTCAAACTGAGGTCCACAAAATCTAGCTAAGGATCCCATACCCCAGCATGATACGAGGTTCCTACTCTGATAGTCACTAAGGAACTCCACTACCCATCCCCAATGGAGGGTAATTCTCAGGAATTTCATCGGGGAACTCCACTTCCAATCTACACAAGAGGGTAATTCCTAGAAGAAGATGTTGGGGAACTCCACTACCGAAACCTGTTGAAGGGTAATGCTTGGAAAAAGTATTTAGGGAACTGAACTTCCCACCCCTGCTGGAGGGTAATGCCTGAAATGGTCCTCAGGGGAACTCCACTGGCCATCCCTGCTAGAGGGTAATGCTCGAAAAGGTCCTAATGAAAATCTACTTACCATCCCAAGTATAGGGTAACACCCGTAAATCTCTGGTGATCGTTCATGGTCACTTCCACCATGGGGGTTTCCTTAGCGTGTTCCAATCCAAAAACATTTCACACCATAAACCAAAATATGCCACCAAAGAAACTATAATGTTTTACATGGGAAAAAACGCAGGAAAGTATACTCATGGTCCAAAATATAAGTTCAAACAAATGATATATGAACTTTCAAAAACATCTAAAAGGATCTCAAGGGGTGCACAACATGTTAGGGGGCCTACACGGTGTGTGGAATCACTTCATAGCATGTTAGTGTCCTTGGTCGGGACCCAACTCCAAACCGTGTAGGGTTAAATGCCGTGTATGTGTACTACATGGTGTGTTTGACCAATTTGGGGACAAGGACATGTGTTATAAGCCATGTCCATGTAATATGGTACACAACATGCTCTAGGATATGTAATTTCAGATGGATTATCATCTGTGTGACCCATGACATATGTTTTTCATCTAGGTAAGGTTACATAGAATGTAAGAGAGAGTTACACACTATTCCCCCTAAAATTTCCCAAAACAATAGAATTTACAGTAAGGGAGATACATGTTGTGTGTTCTTACTACTACACGGCGTGTAGTCAATTTTTCTGCAAAAACTTCCTATCTGATTCTGCACTTCAAATCTTCTCCAACCACCATATATTCCTCCTTTAATGTGTTTGAAGGATTTTGATCGAACTAGATCATATTCGTTTCAGCTATTGTTGACTAGAAATAGGCCACCTGATGTTTATGATGGTTTCTTTGTTTGAATCACATGCTACCACACCTTCTTTGGTTCTTGATTTATTCTCTAAAAAATGAATCTAACATCAAACCATATCTATGCTCAGATCATCAAACCATTAAAAAAGAAGGAAAAAATTTCAAATCATACCATATCTTTCCTCGGATCATCAAACCATTATCATTTCATCAATTCTTCTTGAATATGGGGGTCTAACCGAGCTTGATACCTTCATTAAAAGTCAACCTAGGACCGTGGGGATGCAACCAGTGAAGGATACAAATAAATGAGGGATAAAAGAAAAAAAACATGGGTTAGACATTTTTGTTCATGAATTGTTGGCCAAAGATCAATAATGGGTGTACCGAGGTAAGAAAATTTATATAAAATTTTAAATCCATTACGTAGACTCATGAAAAGTCTATAACAGGGCACATATTAAAGAAAGAGTAACGATCTGCTCAATCATTTTGTTGTATAGTCGAAAAGACATATTATGACTCCTACCTCTATTTTGGATCAATTGGTGATGAATAATGTGATCACGTAATGATTGGAAGGATCATTTTTGTTCTTTGTGTCCTAATCTACTGGATCCTAGATTTTTTTATCCTTCCTCAAAGGATTCATCAACAAAAGAGGGAGAGAGATTCACCAGTGATCATAGGATTAATGAGCCAACCCTAGAAAATTCTCTTTATCAATATATTTATAACATATCAATAGGTCAAAAAATAAAGGAATTAATTAAATTAATTAATATACTTAAACACATCACCAATGAGTGAGGGGTCCCAACATCCAACACCAAATCATTTTATGTCGCACATAACGTTCAGACCCATCACCCATTGGCGATTAATTTATGTGAATCAAATAATTTAATTAGTTAATTCTTTTTCGTACATGGTGATATGTTATAAATATACCAAAAGAGACAATTTTCTAGGTTTGGATAACAAATTCTATGATCACTTACAAAGCTCTCCCCCTCCTAATTTGAAGAATCCTTTGATGAATGATGATGAAACTATTGGATCAAATAGACCAGGACACAACAAACGCATTAGCTTATTCCAATAATTGAACAAGAAATTTCTTTATCATCTATCAATAAAAAATATATATAACACTCATTGTATGTGGTTTTCACACTTATAATTAAATGATTGGGAATATTGTTACTATTTCTTCAATTTGTGCCATGTTAGGGCCTGTATATGAGCCTATGTATCAGATTTCAATTTATTTAATCAATGTTCTGACCTTAGTACACTCTTTATTGATCGTTGGACAAGAACAGTTGGCCAATGATGTCTAAACCTTTGTTTTTTGTGCCTTTATTCCTCAGTTCTTTGCGTTCTTCATCAGTTGGATCCTCGTGCTCATAGATAGACTTTTTTGGGAGGTATCGAGCATGATCGGACCCCCCAGATTCATGGAGAGTCGATGAAATGACAATGGTTTGATGATTAGAGCATAGATATAGAAATATTTAGGGATGGGGATGTTTGATTCATTTTTTATAAAACATATCTAAAAAAATGAAGGTGTGGTGGCATTCATTTTAAATGGATAAACCCTCGTCAACTTCCAGTGGCCAATTTTTGGAAAATAATAGCCGAAAATACTGATATCTAGTTAGATCAAAAGCTTTCAAATAGATTCAAGGTAGAATCTATGGCAGTTAGAGTAGAATTTAAGCACGTGATAAAATATGGAGTTTTGTAGAAAAATTGACTACAATCCATATTGTAGGAAGAACACACAGCATTTGGCTCCCCCAAAGACAGCGCTTGGGTTTTGGGAAATTTAAGGGGAAAACATCAGGTAGCCCTCTCTTACAAATCGTGTACCCTTCTCTATATGGACAACCAATTTTATGGGTCACACGGATGGAAATCCATGTGAAAATACATAACCTAGAGCACATCTTGTACCAGAGTACACTGACATGGTGAGAAACTCACAGCCTGATCCCGAAATAGGTCATACACGCCATGTTTTCCACCTACACAGCATGTACCCCTACATAGTTGGGTTCCATGTATCGACTTGGGACACAACAAAGTTTTGAAGTGAGGCCACATGCCGTGTAAGCCCCATAATATGTTTTGTACACCTTGATCTCCTTTCATGAGTTTCAAATGATTATATATCCTTCATTTGAACTCAGATTTTAGCCTATGAGTATTTTATCATATGTTTTTTTCTATGTATAACATGATGGTTCACTCAGTGAACGATTTTGATATATTATTTGGAATTTTCCAGCCTTTGAATGCACTAAGTCAACACCCAATGATGGTATTGATCATACTGGATCACTATTATTTCTAGGTGTTACCCTCCAATAGGGCTGGGTAGTGGATTTACCTAAGGATAATTTTAGGAATTACCCTCTAATAGAGATGGGAATTGGAGTTACATAAGGATCATTCTAGGAATTACCCTCCCATAGGGTGGGGTAATGGAGTTCTTTCAAGACCTTTATGGGCATTACCCTCCAGTGCTTGGCAGTGGAGTTCCCCAAGGACCTTTCAATGTGTTACCCTCTAATAGATATAGGAAATAGTGTTCCCCAAATACTTATTCCATACATTGACCACTAGTATCACTGGGTTGTGGATTTACCCCATAGCTTCTTTCGGGCATTACCCTCCAACAGGGTAAGACAGTGGAGTTCCCCAATGAAATTCCTAGGTGTTACCCTCCAACAGGACTGGGTAGTGGATTTCCTCAGCAACTATCAGAGCAGGACCCTCCTATCGTACCAGGGCATGGGATCCTTACCTGGTGGTTGTGGCCCTCAATTGTGTTTCACAGTGAAGAGATGTGGTTTGACATTTCTTTGAAATCAATAGGATGATGGATGATTTCTCTGCTATGATTCATTTTTGTAACATGACCTAAAACTGTGCGGGTGAGACAGTTCCACCCAAAGAAGATAGTATAAAGGTATGGTAAATGAGTTCCATAGAAATTCATGTTCAAGGAACACAAGTGGGATGTTGGGCATTTTCAACAGATTTCTTTTGGAACTATTGGCTACTCTTATTCTTGGGTTGGGCTATAAGATAGAGATCCCATTACTCTCTCGTTTGTGCTTCTTATACTGAGAATATATATATATATCCTTCATCTATACCCCTCATTGGGTTTGGTTACACTTGTTCTGGGAGAGGAGAAGACACATGAGGTATTCCATGTACTTTCCATGTCTAGCTTCTCATGGTCAGATGATTCTACTTTCCTACTATTTTTGGCTAAGGCTTAATGGTAGTTTATCTAGTCACCGTATTAATCCCCTTGTTCTTGGATGAGCTTACTTTCACTCTTTTTGGGGTTGATCTATACTCTTTCACTATAATTTGTGTATCTACTATATTTCCCTTCTGTTGTATCTCTTATTGGCCCCCCTTCACCCCATTAGGGGAGTCATGCTTGGTATGTATATACTCACCCCTGAATGGGTTTTTCCCGGACATTCCGTCTATTATACAGATGACAGAAGAGTTGAAAGTGACTTTATAGTTGCTTAGGGATACTATGCACTTAGACTACACATTGTGGTCATATCTTGGGATTTAGGAGGAGGAATTGATCTCAATAGTTTTGTTTTCTAGTTTTTCTTTGTTTGGGACTTATTTCTGGTTGGGAATATATTTTTCCCCTTTTTATTTCGCCTTACACTATCGTACTCTTTTATTGTCTAGAGGTTCATGTATGTTTGGTTTATTTTATAACAGTGTCGAATATTTGTTTTTCATTCCCTTGAAACTATTGCATTGAGTTGGATATGTGTGTGTGTAGAAGTATTTAGGAAAAGGGATCCTCGAGTAAGTTATTTCTTTGGTGCTTGTCGCCACCCCTGGCCCATAGAGGCATGCTTGGGGTAGTTACAGATCAATTCCTAACTTAGGTCTGGTCGTGAAAGATTGGTATTAGATCAATTTTATTCCAATGTATGTTTTTTGTACATATACCCTTAATTGGATTGGTTGGGTTTATGGAAATAATGTCAATGTGTCATGAGTTATACTCTCTATCCAAGAAATCTAGTGATGGTGCGGTGATTGATGTAGTCATTCACTAGGACATGGACTACCTTCTTTTCAACTCAGTATATTGAGACATTTGTTGCAGGGATAATGATACACACATCATATATGATTGAGTCATTTAATGTACTTTTTGATTCAGTTCTCTAATTGTTATTGATGTATATATATATATATATTATCATCTTATCGTGATACTCTTGATAACTTTCATGATGTATCCACGATGATAGCCAACCAAGATACTATCTAAAGTTTGTGACTTTAGAGGAGCTTGGAGACACTAGGTACTTGGACCATGTATGGTGGTTGTAGCTTGAGATTCATGAGAGAGGATCTCTTTAAGCTATTTTTCTTTTCGATTTATGTCAGTTTGGGACATATTTATGCTTGGAATGTATCTTTACCCTTTTTATTTTAGCTTACACTGCTGTACTATTGTAATTTCTAGAGGATCATGCATGGTTACTTTATTATATAGTGTTGTTTTATCTTTTCTTCTTTCCCTCAAGATTTTTTCATTTAATTGGTTGTGTTCATATATACAAGTACTTAGGCAATGTCCTCTCCAAGTTAGTTATGCCTTTGACACTTGTCTCCACCCCCGTCCTATGGAGGCGGGCATGGGGTAGTTGCGGCTTGATCCCTGGCTTGGATCAGGTAATGAAAATATTCAAATTTATTTATAATGTTTTAAAACGAATCCTTTTATTATTTTACATACAAGGTAATTTTGGTTATTACGGGAAATTTGGAAGGGATATTTATTTTAACATTTTCCAAATGATGGATTTTCCTACCATTAATACTATTATTTTATTTGAAGTTTCCATTACATGTTTTAGTGGTAAATTTCAATGAAAATAGTTTTCTTGATATTAATTCAATTTTTACTTAATATGTGATAAAAAAAACTTTATTTTTCCTATTTTTTAAGAAACAACCTAAATGTTTCTTTAAAAGTATTTTCCATATATGGAAATATCCTTTATTTTTTTCCTATGATATAATTGGAATATGTTCTTATAAAACAATCATTATTATTTATTTGGATGGATTGTTATTATTTTGAATATATTTCAAAGAAAAACCATTTATTTTCAATGGGTTAATCAAGTTAGAAAATAATGATGGAAATTTTCAAGGGTATTATATTTAAAAGTGCATGTTTCTATTTTTTTGTTCCATATTACTTGGACATAAGTACATATAATTAATGGGTGGTTTTATTATAAAACAATGATGGGTGGTAACATTATAAACCAATAGAGGGTGGTTATGTTATAAAATAAGGATGGGTTATTCTGTTATAGACCTCCAATGCATTGGGTAATGTGAAATAGTTAGCTGATTATAAGTTACTCCTAAGAGACGATGGAGTTTATGGTTATAGTTTACTCTTAAGTGATATGGAAATTATCTGGTTAGGTGATTCCATGAGGAATGATACCTATATAGTTTTTTAAAATTTTAATGAGTTTTTATAGATAATATACTCTGACTATTTTCACATGGATGATTATTTTGGACATAAATGATGCTTGTATTATTTTAAAATGGCATTCACTGTCTCATGATTTATGATACAAATTTTGATATGTATCAATTCTCTTTTTTAATGATCATTTACTTTGATTATCTAATCACACCCTTATTCTCATATTGTGCTAATTGATGACATTAATTTGTTAAGGAAAATATTTACCCATACTAAGCATTTAATCAAACACATATTATGTTTTCCATTTACCTAGTTTATGAAGAATGATGTTAAATGAATTATTTCTAGAAATGTTTCATGTTAGAATAATTTTATAGGATATTTTGAAGACTAATTGTGAAATAATAAAATTTGGTTATGGTATAAATAATGATCGCTTGAAGAAATGGGTATTGTTATGAAAGAGTTTGTCCAAATTCCCTAAAACTATAATCCTAAATGACTCTTGGGTAAGTAAGTGATCTAATATTTCCATTTGATGTTGTAGGATGGCCAAATCGGGTAATTTCTTTTACTATCAAATCAAAAACTGTAAAGATTATTTTTTTATCACCAAATCCATGAGTGCGGTCTCAGAGCTCTTATAGCTCAATAGGCATGGAAAAGCTAGAAGTGTCAGTTACCTTTTTTAGGTAAGGTGCATAGAAAATACAAAAAAAATACATGAAACTATATTATATAATATATGACTTACTCAAGTAAAGTGGATCTAAATTGTGAAAGTTTTAAATATAAGAAGTGTATGATAAAAATACAATCAACCAATGATATTTAATCAAGTGTTTTATGTTATCATAAAACTTATCTCTTAGTATAACCACTATTTTAACCATTTGAACCCTTAGCATGGTAAGAATATTTTTACCATGGTGAAAATTAATTATGGACAAAAATTAAGTTGGAATTATTACCTAAAATTAAATATGATGATTTCAAATATCAAATAAATTTTTTACTTTTTAATATCTAATAGTGGTTGATATTAATTTTAATATCTGCACAATTTTTTTTTAAAAAACCAGTATTAGATAAAAATGTATTTTTAAGCATAAAAATGATTTTATTCTTATTACTTGCCTAATTATATCCACTAGATGAAGGCTAACATTATTGATTGAATATATTATCAAAACAATTCTACAAAATCATTCAAAATATTAAATAATTAAATTTATTAACATAAATTACATTGCACTCAATAAAAATAGTTTTTTTAAAAAATATATACCTTTACCTTCAAATGATTAAATCTTCATTGATAACCAATTAATAATAAATGTATAAATGATAATGATTTTGGTTATATGAATTATCAATATATTTCATCATTTATTAGTATGGATTAATGTCACATTCCGACCCACCGAGCTCTGGACTTTGACAACACGAAGAAGTCATCCAATAGGCTTCTGGATTACGACCAGCATTGAGTAGGCATGTAAAAAAAATTAGAGGCATTATCTTAAAGTAAATACACACACAAACATATCTCCAAACCCAAAACATTGATGAAATAAAAAATTACTGAACCAATGAAAGTATACTTCTAGGATCTCACAATAGAGTATGAGAGTAAAGTATTTAAAGAGATAAAAGGGGCCAAATATAAGACAAACCAAAAACAATAAAGAGTCCAAGATTCTACAAGGAAAATAAATATGTCAAATTCAATATCCCAGTAAATAACTGGGTCTATCACACTCCAACTATACTACACCAACTCCTTATCATCCTAGGAAACTATCAAAAGGGTCAGCGTCTTCATAATTCATGCCATGTGAAAAAAAATTCCATGCATGGGTGAGTATAAAAATACTCAATTGGACACCATGAAAACACTAAATTTGAAGAACTATGTATATTCATCTCAATATAATTAATTAGAATAAATTTATAACAAAAACACCCTGATATACTCAGGAAATACACCACACCACCAGGCGGTCAAAACAAATTATTAACAAAATAATAATACTCAAAGCAATGCTCATTCTGGGAGAGTCTAGTCCATGTTCCCTACTATCCTCAAAGACATTCAACGAAGAAGTCAAGATCATTGGGTCCCACCAAATAAGGTGGAATGGTTTAAGAACCTAATACTCAGATAGGGTTCTTGCCTAGAACTACTAGGGGATACCACGAACCGAATCTAGATCAACTCCCTATGTAGAGGAACATATGTCAATGATACCAAAAACCATATCGATATGACCTGCTATACAAAGGATCAACACCTTTCTCAAGGAGGTCATGCTAATTTCATAAACCCCATTTAGGGAATAAAGATGACAGGAGATCACACTCCAGTCTCATTGAGCGACCCCACAACTCTATCTGAGACTCAAACTCTAGTGGGGATCACTATCCTGTGATGTGGAATTAATTTCACACTATAAACATGAGGGAAAGGACCAAGAGAACACATTCAACCTATACTACTCCAAACTAAGGAAATGAATAGATACAAACACTCTTGAAGGCGGGGGGGGGGGGGGGGTACCCAACATGTCCGTCTATCCCAAAGTCTTCCCATATGGAAAAGCCTCACACAACATTTAAGTCTCTATATACACAATTTTTATAACAAGTATAAGGTGTGTAGAGACACAAAACATACTATCCATGTTCATTTAAGGTGGATGTGTCTGTATACCAGCTCTTGTACTACTGGCCATGTTCATGTCCAAATACACGATGTGATACCAGTTGTGTACTGTTTCCCATGTCAATGTACTACTAGAAGTACATGTCAATCTATCATAGAGGGGTCACACTTTGCGTGAATGATTCACATGAGGTTTTATATTTAAATTCATCCTCATCATTGGTACCACATCGAGGGGGCCCACACGGTGTGTAATCACATGTTACATGTCGTGTTGCTTGGGATTTTCCAAAAGCTCACCTTCCCTTCCCCATAAACCTACACATCATTTGAACAACTGATCTTGCTAAAATCTCTAGATATGAGGTCAGGAAACCCATTCAATCCTTGATTGTAAGGATCTAGGTTTATATTTTCTCTGAAATCACCACCATCAAACCATTTTTCACCTCACATAAAAAACTGGTTGAATGGATACTAAGAATTTTCTCTGATTTATCTTCATTCATCCACCATCTTTATTGTACCTTGATCAAATCACTAATCATGAACCACACCAATAATATTGATCCTTTTTTCTTAATAATGGTCATGAAATGATCAAATACTGGGTATTAATCAAACCATGGGATAAAAGAAAATCCATTTGATGAATGTGAGAAGAATGGGGGAATAAAAAATCCATAGAATGTGAGGAAGGATCCTAATCCATTATTCGTTTGGCTTCGATCCATTATTTTAGAAGGATAAAAATTAATAGGTATAAATCAAAAAACAAATAAAAAGTTCTACCAATTAAATTCTATTGACGATGTACATATAAATTATATACATGGAATTGATCTGTGTTCATTTAGGATTAATTAATGGTATGGAAATCACAAGAAAAAAAAAATCCTACATAGATTTTGGATTGATCATTAACAAAGAACAGTTGTGTTTTTTATAAAGATATCTATAAACTCCATTGGGACAACAACACTCGATCTAATCCCAACCTGTCATTATTTTCTAAGAACACTCTCCAGCAACATCTTCTAGGTCTCTAGGGATTAGAGGCTAACCATAAGACAAAATACATATCCATATATGTGAAGAGGAAATAGTTATCTACATCAAGATAACCTAAAAAATAAATTTATTAATTTATTTTATTTATTTACACAAATAATGAATTTTCCAAAAACAATCTATGCCTAAAAAAGATAAGTAATTACTAGGGTAAAAACCATTCTATGAACTCGAAGGTGCCCTCAATTTTTTGATATGGGACCTTGTTCATGAATTATTCCACACATTCAATAAAACTATGTGCACACTCTACTTAATATATTTGATATATTTCAAAAATTTATTTTAGGTACACCCGGACTTCTAATCACATGTCATTTAAGTGTCTCTTCTAGAAAATAATCCATATAATATCCAAAAATAACACATATAAAATATGAGTCATTATATTCTCCCCACCTTAGATCATTAGTCAATAAAATGGAAAAACCCACTAAAAAAGATGATGGTATTGGTCTCACATCTATGTCTCCTACTCCCATGTGCTCTTAGAAAGATTCCTATACTACCACCAGACACAAAAAATGGGAATAGAAAGCCCATAAAGGGTCCTCTATTTTTGATCCTTGATCTCTACTAGGTACTCTACAATAGTAACACCATCCTTAATGTCTAGCTCTCCGCAGTTGATATTGTGTGATGGGTATTGCACGTACCTCCTCGACTATGACACGTGGAATGAATCATGTACCATGTCTGATTATGGTGGTAGAGAAAATAAATACTCCACCTCTCCAAATCTCTACAGTATATGGAATGGACCAATGAATCTCTGAGATAACCTTCCACCACATTCAAATCTCTTCAATCCACATCGAGGTGAGACCCTCAAGAACACATGGTGTCACTCCTTGAACTCCAGAGGTCATCACCATCAGTTCACATAAGACATCAGTTGAATATGTGTAGTACAAATATACTCCTAGTTTTTTCATCACCTACATTATAGTTTCTCTCACCAACTCTAGGCTGACGAATGGCGACTCTCCTGAATGAGTCCAAAAAAATGGCGACCTTCAGGGTCACCCATAAAAAGCCTTGAATGGTTTTGTACCAATGGAGGAATGATATATTTTGTTGTATAAAAACTTCAGAAAGTGTAGGTGATCTTACCAACTACATCCAAAGTAAAATAGACAAGCCCACAACATGTCCTCAAGGACCTAGATCGTTTTCTCTATCTGAATGTCAATTTAGGGGTAAAATGTTGTGCTTAAGTGCAAATAAATCATGAAATCCTCCTTAAATATGATATATAATAAAGATATGATGAAATAATCATGTTCATATTCAATTTTAAGGGGAACCCCATGTAATCAAACTATCTCCTATATGTAGAGGCTCCCAAATCACTTTATTGTATTCTGTTATCAAATGACTAGAAATTATACTGACTTGGTGTATCGGTCTATGATATCCTATATGGAATCGTGTCCCTTGGATTTATGTGGAAGGAATATCACAAATTCCATGTATATTCCATCCAAAATCCACTCCAGTACCTCAAGGGGTTGAACTAAACCTGTTGGAACCTGGTTCTCATCTACCACCTTCTCATAAGTGAGGCATCAAGGGATAAACTCTAAAAATCCATTCTTCATGCCTAACCACCAAAACTGGCATCAGTGGTACTGGTACAACATTTCCATACCTATATATAATGTCAAATGGGACATATGAAACTCCCAGATCACCTCTTCTAACAATGTTGATGGTACCATTTTAAGCCCAATGAAAAAGATAGTGTGCTCCACACATTCAAGATATCCATCAAGAGCATGTATATTGGATATCTAAGTATGTAAGGACTCACAGTCAGTATCTTCTTACTGAGTATCCCTAAAATTTGGTAAAATAAGTTGGGTAACAACCATGGACTAAGACTTTATGCACTATCATTATCCATGAAGTACAATTACAATGAGACTAACTGGTCTGATTCCTTTTCTAACAACTGACAATAAGATCTCCCATTGAGAGTATCTAGAACTATGTTCTCATTCCTAGGAGTATATACAATCTCAATTTCATAGGATTATAAGAACTCTATACATCAACTCTATCTAAAGTTAAGAACTTTATACGATAATATACACTTGAGAATATTGTAGTTAGAGTAAAAGATAAACTTCTCACCCATTAGGTAGTATCGCTACATATTCTATGAAAAAACCTACAAATTTTGACTCAAGATTGTGGGTCACAAGGTTCGACTCATATGGTATCAACTATAATGAACAATATGAAATAACTGCCTACCTCTTCATCAGAAAAAAACTAAGTCTGGTCCCTGATGAATCACAGAACACTATGTACTCAGTACCCTCCTATAGAAATCTCAATATGGGAGCACTCTTGAACCTCTGTCTATACTCATTAAAGCACTAATGAAACCTTTCCATCCAAATGAAAGGATTAATCTTCTGATTAGATGATTTCAAGGGTTACTCCACTCTAGAGAAGATGGGTACAAACCTTTGATATTACCCTAGAAACCCAAGGAAACTCCACACATTAATAACACTCTTGGTTGGATCCCAAGTAAGCACTATATCAATAATTTATTGGTCCACTACTAATCCATCCTCTGAGATGATGTGTCAAATATAGTGGAACTACCAAATAAAAAAATTATAGTTCATGATATTCCCATAATGTTGGTGCTCTCAGAGTGCACCTAGGACTATCCTAAAGTGTCTTGAGTGATCCTCCTTAGGCATTGAATACACTAGGATATCTTCGATGAATACTACCATGAAATGGTCTAAAAAGGGATGGAAGATCTGATTCATGAGTCCATTGAACACTAATGGGTAATATTTTCACACAAACAATACTCCCAAATTACTTATAGTGACTATAGTGATATCTAAATTTTGTCTTCGGTATATCCCCATCTCATACTCACAGTTGGTGATATCCTGATCTGAGGTCCACCTTTGAGAACCGTCGCACCCCTCTCAACTGATCAAAGAGGTATTAAATCCTCATTATTGTATACTTATTATTTTAACATTAACATGAATAAAGAACTAGTAATGCATACATAACCTCAATCTCCCATCCACCTTCTTGGAAAATAACACTAGGGTGCCCTGGGGGAGAAACTGGGACTTACAAAGCCCATCCATTTAAATTCATCCAATAGCACCTTCATCATTAAAAGCTCTACGATATCCATTATATATTATTGTGTAGATGATGGTTCCATCATGATATTTAATTAAATGAAGAAGTATAACTCTAGTTGGAAAGGAAAACCTGGTACATAATTAGGAAAAATGTCCACATACTCCTCCACCACTTTAAGAAATAGATAGCCCAAAGCATCCACTGATCCAAGAATCATGCTAGCCAAATTGTGAGTAATTAGTTGTAGTCTAATATTTATAAGTTCATCATACATCTCAAATGATTCATTATCACCTGCAAAGGAAAACTTCATTCTGTTACTATGGACACATTGTATCCTCCACCTAAAATATTTAATCTAGGAATGAATTATGGATATCCATTCCATATCAAAGATGACATCGTAAGGCCAATATGTTGTAACAGAGAGATCCTATACAAAACTCTTACCTCTAAGAATCATATCACATTGTCAACATAAGTGTTCAATTGTTGAGTTAGTAGCTATTAGTGTCTCCGACCATAAGGGTCGAGCCAATGGCTCAACCAGAATCTCTATGTTTCAAACCAGAATAGTGGAAAGGAAGGAATGGATCACACCTATGTCTATCAACACTACAACCAAAGTATAAAAGATTAATATTATACCTCGTATCATCCCTTAGGACATGGGGTCATATTCCCCCATAGCATAGAACTGGATTCATCACCTTTCACCAGCTCCTTGAGCCTGGAACAGACCACCTAAGGGTGGTGGTGGAAATAGGTCAAACCTCAGACGAACACCTATGACCCCTCCGGCCTTTCTTCCATGTCTACCACCTTGCGAAACAGCTTTATACAACCTATTTCTCTTTCTCAATGGTCCCTTGACCTTCACACAAGTAGCTGTATGATGGTTCATAAAATCCCGATCAAATTTTCTGAATCGTCGTAGGAGAAACGCCGCCTCTCCTTTGGCTGATTCGATCCACCCAGAGAGCCCTGCACTATTGAATTTGTGTAATAGAGTCTTATTATGAAGCATTTGACATGCTTGGATCATAGTGACTACCACTGGCATCCTTCTCTCGAGGTATCAGCTATTGGGTTCCCACTACTAGCACCCATTTTCGGTGCCTTCCCTTCCAGAAATCACCCAATCACCAAGGCTCTCTCATGTACCCCCACATAGGCGGGAATGAAATGAAATACTACTAAATACCCGATGTATTCGTGTAATCGCTACTCAAAGGTTTGAGCTTTGAAGAACTAATCTCACTCCATATTTGAGGAGTAATGTGAGATATCAGTAAACCCTACTGAGTAATCTTCCACAATCATATTGCCTTACTGTAGATGGAGAATATTCTATAAGAATACCATTCACAACATGGATAGATAGAACTAATTCCTAAATATTCACTTAAATTATTACTAGGAGAGAGTTGTATCACTCGGTGACTAATTCACTAAACTCCACCATCATCCATAAAATTAAAAAAAACTATATATGAGGACCACCATCTGACATGATCTCACCCTCACAAGGAAGAAAATGTGAGTGAATTACTCTTGCTAGTACTCACCTGCCTAGTTGTTTGTCTCCCCTCAAAACATGGGAGGTTATTTCCATTGAAGCTCATGAAATTCACTCATCATGTATGCATCCTCAGTTAGTACTTCCAGTTCTAGATGGTGTTCAATGGGTGGTGGTATAGGCGGTAAACCACTTAGAGGGTCTTTTATGTTAAATTCCCTTTTAGTGATGCCCCATCACTAGGCAGATCATCCCCCTAATCACGTAGTGGAACCCCAACTGGCTATCTATATAAAGGCATCCTAAAATAACAAAAGATACACCATGGTAAAAAGAGAATATATAGGTAGATAGATTAACAAGGACACGAAAAAAGAACCTTACCTATATGATGCATGTATAAAAAAATGTCCCTACAACGAATGTTTATATATACCAAGTTGAAAGGCATGTGATCAATATCCTGGTTTATTGATGCATCAGCCAACACTACAATACTAGAGTCCCTGGACTGAATGTCAAAATCAAATAACTAAACACTATTTTGAAAAACTAATCTCACTGAATCCAATTGTAAGGTAGATCTGACTGCTATGATACCACAGTATCACGTCTAGACCCACCGAGGTCTGAACTATGACTAACCCAAGATAACCATTTATAGGCTAGGGGAAAGCGAACAATTCCTAGTAGAAATATCCCACAAATTGATGAAAATTATCCTAATATACCTATACACAGAAAAACATCTCTAATCCAACAAAAGTATTAAATGTGAAATTACTGAAACAATGAAAGAATACCTCTAAGATCCCACAAGAAAGTAAGACAGTAAAGTAATGAAAGTGGAAAAGGTGGGCCAAATATAATCCCAGCATAAGACTTTAAAGAGTCCACCATTCTCTAAGGGAAAGGAATAAGTCAAATGAAAGATCCTGATAAACTCTTTAGTCTGTCAAGATATAGCTATGCTCCACACTCTCTCTATCATCTGAGGTCACCGTCAAAAAGTCCTCATATGCATAAGACATGACACATGCAAGAAAAGCCGATACATGGGTGATTATAACAATACTTAGTAGAACACACTGAAGAAACTAAACACAAATCACAAAGTATAACCAGCTCAATACAAGATATAACAATAATTGTATAATAGAAAGTCCCAGATAAACTCAAGAATGACAACACACCACCAGGCAGTCATAAAAAACTTCCAGCCACATGATTCTTCTGGAAGAAACACTCATAATGGAAGATTCCAATCCACAATCCATGCTATCATCAGAGACACTAGACGAAGAGGAATAGATCATTGGGGACCACCCAAGAAAGATCACTAGTCTAAGAATAACTTTATAATCAGATACGGGGTCATGCTTGGAACCACTGGGGGACACCACATACCCAACATAGTTCAACCCGCTACGTAGAGGATCCTATGCCAATGATACCACAAAACCTACTGATACAGCCTACCTGATAGAGTATCAACACCATGCCTAGGGAGGTCATGCTAATTCCACAAACCCCATCTTGGGAATAAGGATGATAGAGGATCACACTCTAGTCTAATGGAGGGACGCCATGACTCTATCTGAGACTCATCCTCTAAAGGGGATCACAAACCTATTATTTGGATGTAATTCCAAACTGTACTCTTGACGTAAAGGACCAAGGGTACACACATGACATATAACAGTCCAAACTAAGGTAATGAAATGCTACAAAAACTTTTTAAGAGGGTACACGATGTGTATCTGGGGGCACACAACCTATCCAGCTATCACCAATCCTTACCATGTGGAAAATACTCACATGAAATTTAAGTATCCAAATACACAGTGTGTAGAAGAAGTAAACAATGTATAGAGACACACAACATCCTTCCCATGTCACCTATCTGTTTCCATGTATGATGACCATGTCCATGTCCGTGCACATGGCATGCCACTCCTATGTACTTTTACCCATGTCTGTGTACTTCCTAAAGTACACAATGAGATATCAAAGAGGGGTCACATATCATGTGAGAGTAACATGGCATGTGACCGATTCACAAAAAATGTGATATTTAACTTATGGCTCAACCTTAGTGTCACAGTTAGGGGTCACACATGACATTTCATCTTGAATTACATGTCTTGTTGCACGGGATTTTATAGAACCCTCAAGATCTCGTCTGTGTCAAAATGGACATCATCAAAACCATCAATATCATCAAAATCTACAAAACCAGGGATGATAAACCCTTTCTGTCCTTGACCGTCAGGATCTAGATTCAAATTCACTCATAAATCACCACCACCGAACCACCTATTTCTACAAGTCAAAACCGAGTATAATGGATACCAAAATTGTACTTTGATCCACCATCATTAATCTACCACCATCATTACACATTGATTGCATAACCATTAAAAAACTGCACCCATGGTATTGACTAGTTGCATCAAATTATGATCCTGAAATGATTAAGTACTAGATATTCATCGAACCACTAGCCAAAATAATGCACTCACGATGAATGCCATAAGATTTGGGGAAGAAATGAAAAATCCATAAAACATGAGGAACAAACCTAGGACATTGTTCGTTTGGCCTTCTTCAATTTTATTAGAAGGATTTGAATGAAGAGGGGTAAAATAATGAACAAATAAACAACCCCATTAATTTAATTCTACCAATAATGGGCATATCAATTCTATTCATGGAATTGGTCTGTGTTTTTCTGGGATTAAGAAATGGGGCATAAACCACACAAAAACATCCTACCTAGAGTTTTTATTGATTGTTGATGAATAATTTATGATTTTTTGTTATTGATGAAATGCAATAACTCTGTCGGCGCAAAAATCCTGATCCGATCAGGATTTGTCATCGTTCTCCAAGTACGATCCCCTCCAAAAACATCTCGGTCTCTTGGGTTTATTGACCAACATTGAGACAAAATCCATTGCCATATATTTATAGGGGATGCATTCCACTGCATTGAAAAAAACAAAACAAATAAATTTATTCGTTTTTTTATTTATTTACTCTTATGGTGACTTTATCTCAAATGGCCCCCACTAACAATGATTATATCACACCTAGAGGAAAACCCATGCTTTGAACTCAAAAGTTCCCTCTGATTTATAATTTGACCCTCTATTTGGATGTTATTACACTCTTTTAAGAAAACTATGTGCGTGTGATACATAATATATTTAATATATTTTAGATATTTATTCTGAGCACACTGAGACTCGGGATCGCATGTCGTATCAGCTTCTGGTCTCAAAAATATTTCATAAATATCTAAAACTAATACACAGAAAATTTGAGTCATTAAAATTAATATATTTTATTTACATTAAAATACATACTATATAGAAAAAAAATTCTTTAAAAATCTGATCTTATATAATTTTAATCTTTCTATTAAAACTATGGTACTTATTTCCTAAGTAGTAATCAAAAACAATTGTTAAGATTTTTTATACATATTATTTATAATTCACTCTATCATATTCATTCCCATAAATTTAATAGATATAAAATAATAGTTACATTTAATAATGATATTTCTACAGTATAACATGGTTCATCTAAGATAGTTTTTTTGTGTGTAAAGAAATCTATCAAAAACATAAGATACATGAAATAGAAATATATATTCCAAAATCTTGGGGTGTTATAATTATATTGGAGTACTAACATGAGGGTTTAAGTTCCTTAAAAAGGTCCATATATTTATGAATCATCAATATAATTTTTCAATATTTCATTCCAACACCTAATAATTCTTTCCCACTCCCATGTTTTGGTTAACTTCATATACAATAAAATATTGGGAGTTAAGGCTTGATAAAAAATGATGGAGTAAGGTGAAGTTTAGTGACATTTCTATGGTTGTTCCATGTTCATCAGAAGGAATCATGGATGGGGTGAAATTTTATGTTCCGATATGATTTATGAAAGTGCATAGGATCTTTCAATCTCAGTATAGGTTGGTGATAAAAAAATTCTACTGTTTATATTATTAATTGGATGATGACAATATAAATGATAATGTACATTTTTAGTTGTCAAATATTGGATTTATCCCCTTTCTCCATGAACACTATTTTATTATTTTTTATTTTTTTATTTTAATTTTAATGAACACACTAAAAAGACAACACACTCCCATATCCATAAGTTTTTAATATAGAATTATTGTAAAAAAGAAATATATTAATAAGTTATTGGGATAATGAACGACCAAAAAACAAACACACCTTAGTAATTGACAATATTTAGACATGTGTGATATCCTAGGTTAATAAATATTTGTTTGGACATGGTCTATGTCAACCACATGATCAAGTTTGAATCTTTACAAAGGAGTTAGGTTGGAAACTCATTGTTTCTCTTTCACTTTTGTAAATAATTTACTATTTTCAATTTAAAATTTAAAATATAAAAAGGAATGGATTATGATTTTTAATCATTATTATCCATGGAAGATATTATTTGTACTTGTGTTATAAATATTTAGAAAACCGAAATAAAATAGGTAGAGAGTCATTCAAGGATTTATTCAAGGACCTCAAAGAAGACATTGAACAAACAAAGCTAAAAGCCTTATCCATAGAGCCCACAAAAATTCAGAAATACTTCCTAGAGTTCTATAAACATTTGGTTGAGGCATGAAAAATCACATCCCTAAAATATTTGAAGATGAAATCTAAGAGGTTGAAGTTGAACTTAATGATCAACCACAACCCAAAATAATGGACTTACCAGAGGTTTTGGAAGAATGAAAGGAGATTCCAACACCTAATCTATATTTTGATGATGGATTTTAGGGATGAAAAATATTCTAAAATGAATGTTGAGTTGAACATAATTAGGTATGTTCATAATGTGATACCCCACTATTTTATATAGAGGATACAGTAAACACTTAAAATATAATAGATGAAAAAGAAAGTATCACACTAGAGATGTTTGGATTTTAGTAAAGGATTGATGATACCCAACTTTCCCACAAAGGAGTACTTACATATTCATTGCATTTGAGAAGAGCGATTCTCATTGATACTTTAGAGTGAGATAAATCCGATTTAGACTATTTCTATTTAAATGTTGTGCAATCTAAACTCTCTAATGATATTCAATGTCTTAATTTTACAGATTCATCTCAATATAGGCTTTTCAAGGATGAATATTAAGGAAATACATTGAAGCCAGTGTGTTTGGAGGAAACAATAATGGATATGGTACAAGAGAACCCCATTAACCCATTACCAGGAGTCTAATTCAACGAGAAAGAGTTGGATGCTGATATCCAAGAGGGATATTTCTGGAATCTTGAATTATTTTAATTTGATTTAGTAAAATATAAAATTAAAATTTTCTATCATTGATTATATACCACTGATAAATACCTTATATTACAATCCCTATAGAAGTTTTTAGAGGATGTGAATAAGGCTTCCATGGGAATAGAGGTATCCAAAATCAAGTATAATTTGACACTTGATGTTGAGGAGGAAGAAATTCATATCCTAGATCTATATTTTTGCAGTGGTTTGTTTGAAGAAGTGCTAAATCATTAATAATTTGTAAATATACTCATATCTTTAAAAAAACTATGTTGATGTTCACATGTTGTTTTAAAAATTCAATAACACTAATTTAACACCATTCTTGGATCAACGAGATGATCTAAAGTTGATTATTTTTTCCATTGGGAATGATAAGGATAAAATATATAGCAATACCCATTCATAAAAAGATGATACTGAATAGAAAAACTCCTACATCTTCACACCACTCTCTTTTCCTTAAAACCACAACAAAAAAAGGGTGTACAATGAAAACATTGAAAAAAAGGATATCCAACTGAAGGAGGCAATGGATAACATAAAATCAAGAAGATTGTTGCTATTGTTACCACACAAGACCAACCCACCGGTAGACTGTGGATAATCATACTATTATCCAATTTTGGATGGAATAAAATGAAGAACCTATGGGGGGGAGGGCTACCCATGATTATTCTATGTTTTTTATAATTTCATGGTATTCTCAGTTCTGTGTTTTATTTTTTAATAAAAATATAAATTTTTCTAGTTTTTCAATACACTATACAGATTAAAAGAAACATCAACACTTACTTAATGATCATTGGATGCCAAAAAAGTACGGAATCACATCCCATCAGGGTTTTCCACATGAAGTGGAATCACAATATCCATGCTCTCTCCTTCCATACTCATATTTAATGATTCCCTATTTTTTATTATCAACATGAAATATACATGATTATTGACGAGTTTTGTTGAATATATGGTGGAAACTAAGTGTGAGGGAGGGGTTAACTAGTGGATTTCTTGTTTATTTACTATTTTTTCTAGCTTTAGGGATCTTCTTTAAAAAACAAAAATAAAAAAATTTAATTATTTTATGTTCTAAACATGTACAAAGATACATTGTATAGTTTTTGAGTTTTGAAACATTATTGGAGCTGAATAAAAATTATATTCTCTTTTTGACTCTAATTGATTGTGTGTAACATGATTATATTATTCAACATCAAATGTTAAAATGACCATTGATCGAATTTTCCAAATCTTCTCATTGAAATTTTGTTTTAAAAATAAGGAAAAGGAGTTTGATTAAAATGAGATTTGTGGAATTGATATTATAACATGAGGATACTATAATTTTTAACTTGATTCAAGGTAACTTAAAATTTTTAAAAAATAACACCTTTGAGGTTCAAATCAAATGAAATTGATATAATCCTTTTGAAACATGATTAAATTTTAATTAACATCCCATAATGAATCTCTAAGACATTATCCACTGGCTGTGTCAAAAATAAAATAAAATTGTTTATAACCAATAATTGATTTATAAAATCTGGGATGGGAAAAAATTCAATACGTTCTTAATTTCAAAAAATGAATTCATTAAGTTAAGGGGAATATTGTACTTCTATAAATAAATACTCAATTGAATTATAATAATTTCATTTGCGTTGCATCATGAGAATTGAAATTGGAACCCTAGTTTAAGGAACCTAAGAAAAAGGGGTAAATAGAAGTATGAATTGTTAAAATAATAATTTATCTTAAATCAATCTATTTCACTCATCAAATTATGAACTTTTACAAAAATAAGGTGAGGGTAGTGAATTAAATTCATATATGAATCATGATGAAATGTTATGTGAAAAAACAAAAAGAAGTTCCTAGAATTTTCTAAGTAGTTTAAATATATTATGATCATGTTTTTTCTATTAAATTATAGAATTTAATAAGAATTTGTTTGACTTTTGATTATTATATAACTATATATATACTTATATGATACTATTGTTTATCAAAAAATGAAAATACTAAACTTTATTATTTAAGAGAATAAAAGTAATTGATACATTGAATTTTATGAGATACTAAAATCCTACTTTATTGCTTGTGAATTTTTCTGTAGAAAATATAAATTAATATTTAATAATGGGATATAATAGTAATAATGAATAGAAAATTTTAATTTTCATGGAGGTGTATTAATCTAGAATGTTGATTATTTTATTTTAAATTTAATGATTATATTTCCAAGGAGTGAAAAACATTATGAATTAGGGAGTGATAAAACAACACTTTTCCAAATACAATTAAGCAAAATTCATTAATATTATCCCCTATTTTTGTTATATTTGGAGTATATAATGATTTTTGTTACTTTTTTTTTTGGTTTAATTTCTTAATATGTGATAGTTACTTATATTTTAGATAGAAAATATGGTAATTCATTTTTTTAAACAAAATTTCAATATTTATTCTAAAATTTATTTTAAAATACTAAATCGTTTTTTAAAATATAATTTAATATTAATATGTAATTTTCATTTTCATTTTAACTAATTTCTACTTTGTGGTGTTTTCATTTGAAAAACATTCATGAGTTTCCGCACTCTAAAGGGTGTGGTCAATCAAGCTACCACTTGTAACCTTCCACAAAGGCAGACTCGAGCTACTAGAGACATAAATTCAAATAGACCTTGTAACTATATGGTCAAATAAATGATCATTCCAAAATTTCCACATGAAGAATGAATGATCACTCAAGTAACCACAAGATGACTCATCCTCTCCTTAAATCAACAGACCACATGAGTCATATATACCAACCGTGCCCCTATGACCAACTATGTGTACCTACTACACAAAGATGTTGACCAATATATTTTTCTTCCTACATTGAAACTAATAATCATGTTTCCTAGAGAAAAATGATTTAATTAATCTTGTAGTGATAAATATGATATAAAATAAAGTGAAAAAATGTACAAATAAATGAAACTAGATGTAACATAGAAAACCCCCCAAATAACGGTGTAAAAAACAAATGGAAAATAGAAGGGTCTCATTATGGGTAAAAGTGGGTACACGGTCCCTAACAATTTCATGGAGAATATAATAAATTATTATATCTTTAGAATATTTTGGGAAAAAACCTCACAAAATACCACACAAATACTGATGGGATAATATTTTTTACTAAAGATGATATGATGATAGCATTGGGAAAGATCCACTTTTATTGGCTACTATTATCCCCTCCCAATACATTCCTCCACTAGTGGTTTTAGTGGATATGGACAATAATCACCAACCCCAAACAACCACCATTGACCAAGAGGGGTGGGTGACATCGTCCAGAAAAACACTATTGACACACATTTCTTTGAACTTTTTATGACACCAAGTATATGGTTGATAGAAATTGAATGAGATTCTCATTCCAAGATTAAGTACTAGAGAACAAGATGTGATTAAAATGGTTTTTATAGAAATGATCTAAGATGAGTGAATCTTGTTTATTTGTCCATCCAAAGATGGATATATGATTGATCCTTATTAATATAATTTCAGGGTTCCACATGATCCTAGTATGTCAATAAAATCTCACCAAATATAAGGATTTAGTTTCAAGCTTGTATAATTAATTGAGACTGAGATCGTTAATAACATTAAAAGAATCAATGAATCTGAGAAGATCGAAGATTATTCTGATTTTGAATCAATGTGAGGACCCAAATTAATAAATTCAATCACAGTTTTTTATTTTTTATAGAATTAAATTCTAATGAAAAAGGGTCCTCTGAGTTCCCCAATTTTTTGGTTATAGAGTTGTAGGTCGAGGCACATGATTTGATCGATGAAATTCCCATTTGGATTTTTTATCAGTTAAAGAGATGAGATTGTTGGATTTGGTGCCCTAGAACAAACTTACTTTTTTGTTTATGACAAACATATATTCATTGGATGGTTATTAATAAACTCCTTAACACTTCATTATTGTTCTTATGCATTACATTTTAGATGAAATTTCCTAAGAGTAGCTATCGCTCTAAAAGGTCATAGAGGATCTATGCTATGATGAGAACCCAGAAGTGCCATTCCACTATTCTTGAACATATGTTCTATATCCAGATGATATAATTTTAAGGGACACAATTGATACAGGCTATTAGGGGTGGAGAATCATAGGACATTTAGGCACCTTCCTATAGTGTATTCCCTTAGTAATTTCCATGAGGATATTATGAGAACGAGACCCACAAGTAGAAAATCCAAATTTATAAGTATCATTGGATGTTCCTATCAATGGACATGTGTACTGGTCCTTATATTTTAATAATATTATTAATGGGTATTATGACTCACACACTTAGATATATCGGCAAAAACTATTACTATATATGTTTTTGGCAAGGTAGGATATGTTGGGTGCATCATGAGTAATACTACATTAATGAATAATATGAGAAAGGATTTTTCCCTTTTGTTCCATAATAGAAGTTGACATCTAAGGCCCTTTGATGTAAATAATATATCCCAAATAAATCCACATCCATGGTGTTCTATAGGAAATTTTAATTTTCGGGAAGTCCAAGAATGAGAAATCGGGCACATGGGTTGATGGAACATTCATGTGACCCACTTGATTGGAGATATCAAGACAAAGGGATTATATTACATGATAAGTGTTCATATGAGGTGATATTTCATTTCGGAATTAACTTATTTCTCCATGGGTTCCTTGGAGTGTTTCTAGATGCTAACCCTGGACATTAGGCTGTTCCAGCTAATGCCATTGAGAAAGAGGCCTAGAGGGTAACATACTAAGTGTATAATGTATCTCAGTTAAATAATATATTATTTATTATTTAAAAAGTTGAATATATATTATTCTTGGTTGTGGTTTAATAATTATTCATTGATGCCGAATCGTATTTATGTTGAAACTAGTTATTTGAGAGAATATAACATGGGAATAATAATTAATAAATTTATATTTTCTTTTTTGGGAATATATAATATTTATATATTTATTAAAAAATAATGAAATTATATTTATTTAATAAATAAATATTCATTATTCAAGGTTCAATAAATATAGTGGAGGATTGGCGGACCGAGTTAAGGGTTCAGTGAGAAATAATAATATAAAATATTATTTTATTAAATAATATTTAATTATAAATCCCAATTTTGGTGCATGTAAGGAAATAATAATGTTGTTGTTGTTATTTGACATGGGGGATTTTCTAAGATTTATAAAATAATTAAGGCAATGAGAAAATAATTTAATATTACACGAGTGAATTAAATTCTCATTTGTATTATTCTATTATTATCCAAGTACTAGAAAAACAATGATTATTGTTTTTTTACACAATAAATTGAATAAAAGATATTAAACATAGAGGGTTCTTTTTATTCTACAAGAACGCTCTCAAGAATGAGAGTGATCCTCCTCTACCAGGTCAAGGAGAGGTATTTGGAAGCGGTTCTAAAGATGATCTAAGGAGGAAATCACAAGCGCAAGGATCATCTGTGCTAGTACTCATAGAGTCCTTATGTGATCTTTAGAGATACATGGAATAATTTGGATCACCACTAGAGGAGAACTACTCTTGATCTCTACAATGTAACAATGATACACATGCATATCTGTGGCCGACAACATCAACGATTAAAGAATCACCTTGGAGGTAATTATTTTAATTAATTAAATTAATTATTAACAAAATATGTTGATCCTCTCTCTTGGTTTCGTGTTTCTATTCCTTTTTCTAAATCCTTTATTCAATTATGTGGATATTGGCGTTCATCATCGAATTGATCCCAGATTGTGCATTGAATATGGAAAAAATTAAATTTGGGCACCGTACCTCTAGAGCTTCTACTATGCCTAGAAATGAAAAGTGGTGTAAAAGGGGGAATATTATTGGTTACAATTATTTGAATAATTTATATATTATTTATTCTTTAATAATTTAGTTTTCATATTCAATTCTAATCATTTTTTTAATCTAAATTACAATGTCATTTATTCCTCTATCGTTTCTCATAGATCTAATAGAAAGGATTAATTTATTGATCAAAATAATGTCAAGGAACTCATCTAGAGGTTCCAAGGATCCTGGCCGTACAACACCAGACTACACGTTGTGTAATCATAATTACATGTTGTTTAGTATTGTTTAAAACATTACGATTTGGTTTGGTAATCTATTTGATGTATTGAATTAACTATGCACTAATGACACCATAATGACCTTTAAATCCATGTAGTGTTGACTAGGATTAACTGGTTCAAGGAAACTAGACTACCCATCATTGGTTCCATTGGAGACGATGAGTAGTCCCTTTAGGTCAGGGTCATGCCATATATCCTATACACTGCTTTACCTACTAGTGACCATGCAATGAAAAGTCTACATGGGGTGAGTCCCACTAGACCAACTGTGTACTCTGAAGATTTTTGAAGTACACCTCACACGCCATTTCCCTAGGTGTGTACTTTGGATAGACGGTGAGGAGGTCACACGCTGTGTAGTCAGATCTACACACAATGTAAATTTTCCAGAATACGCATATTTAAAATTAATTATTATATTATGTGACCCTTGGGACATGTAACATCGTTTGGTCATGTTTTAGGTGTTATATATATATATATATGTTTGTGTGTTTAATTAACATCTGTGTAATGTTCAAAGATCTACACATCATGTATGAGTTGTATTATAATTATAATTCTATCTTCATGCTACATGTCTTAAACCCATCGAAATGGGAGGCCTTGTGAAGAAGATTCAAGGAATGATCGGAAATTTTATATGGATAGGATCTGTTCATGAGAGGAAGCTGGTCACTATTTCATTGTCTGAGTGCATTAAACCCATCAAAATCAGAGGCCTTGGAATCAAATATCTCAGGATTTTTAATGATGGACTGATTGTGAAATTCATTTGGAATCATATATCGAGTTATAATTCTCCAGAGTTCTTGCTGAACAGATTCAAGGGGAGGATATCCAATGGATACAGATATCACCTCACATCCCCTGTCTGAACATCTCTTAATTCTTCCTTCAGGAAACTCACACATGACACTAAGTGTATTGTGAGTAGGGACTCAAAACTTAACTGCTGGACTACCATATGGATGGATACAACATTTTAGGATGTCATTGATGTCCCTATAGAAGACACTCACATGTCAATTGCAATCCAGCTATCACATATTTTCAGGTTTGACACCATTCCTCATTAGATCAGTCTGGACAATGATAATTATAACTTTATGGACTATGATACTATCATATGGAAGCACAATCTGTTTGGTAATTTTAATGCAAAAGATTTTTACAAACGTGAATGTGGTGCTGCTACCCAACCACCAGTGTGGCTAATACAGTTTAATAAATCTTTCATTCGGCCTTCAAGGTTTGTGTTGCTCTGGAAAATTTGGAAAGGAAGGTTGGCCACTTAGGATCGACTTAAGTAGGTTGGATTTAATATTCCATCTATTTTCTATCTCTGCCAACATGCTGAAGAGGGCACAAATCATTTTCTCATTGCATGTGACTTTGCGAATACACTTTGGAAATATATTAGAATATTGTTTGAGATGGAATTTGACAGGAAAAACTAGTTTGAAGAGTGAATGAAGGCACATTGTATGGCCAATTATAGTGCGCAGGTTTTCCACCTGCTACCTGCAGCAGCTATGGTGGTGGTATCTCACATCTGGAATGCCCGCAATCAGCTGATGTTCAATGAAATGAAGCCTTTTATTTATGCAAGGATGATGGCGTGACACAAGGAGGTCTATTCCACATTAGTTGTGTAACCTGGAGGTATGTTTAACACGATCCAAGAGTTGAACATTCTTAGACTGTTGGGTGTAGCAAGTCGACCGAGGAAACCCAAAATGGTTAAATACATTCGGTTGATTCCTCAAATTGCATCATGGTTAAAAGTTAATATAGATGGGGCTATGATAGGAATGCCTGACCCCTCAGGATGTGGAGGTGTCTTTCGTATTCATCGTGGATTTGTCAAGGGGTGTTTTTATCACTCCACTGGAATTAAAACAGTGTATGAGGCTGAGTTATTGGCCATGATATATGCAATTGATTATGCTGCTTGGTACAACTGGACACCATTGTGGCTTGAATATGACTATGAGGTTGCTGTAAAAGCTTTGAAGGCAAGGAAAAAGGATATACCATGGAAAATTATACCTCTTTGGGTTGAGTGTCTCAACAAGAGCACTCATCTCAATTTAGAAGTCTCTCACACATATCGAGAAGAAAATCAAGTTGCAGATGTGCTGTCCAAGAAGGATGCCAGTGAGACAGGTATGTTTTGGCCTTTTTAAATTCCTAATTGGTGTAATGAAATGGTGAATGATGATATGTGTGGTGTGATTCACTCTCGGATATGTAATAACCCCTTGTAACTCTGGCTCTTTTTTTCTATGTTTTTCTTATATATTTTTATGGGTGCGACTTTCGTCTGTTCCCACGCTTTATTTGTATATACAAGTATAATGCATTTTGTTTATTTTTGGATGGGTATTCATTGGGTTACCTCTAAGGTACAAGTTATGTACACAGTTAATTTTTAATGAATTTATTAATTGGTTTAATATTAAAATAGATGGGAATCTCAAGGAAATTCAGAAAAGGGTTAAGATAAAAGGATTTATTAATTAAAGATAATTATTAATACATTCAAGTGTGAATTATCTTAAATAAGAATGATAAAATATTTGAAAGCTATTTTTATTAAATGAATAATTCATTGCTTGCATGTGGATGATAATGAGATGGATTAGACCATGGTATGTGATTGGTTTACCTTTTAATTTATTATTAAATCAAATCATTGGAATGTGTTCCCTCTCTACTCATTAATATGTAGGGACTACATGCCCATGGTTTATTTTATATAAAACCTCTTTTTAACCATCACCTATGAGTGTGTAAAGGCATATGTAATGGATGGGGCTCCAAAGCTATTAGAGGTGGTTCAATTTAGGAACCATGGAGAAACTAATCCAAGGAGATACAAAGGTGGGCAGGTAGAATGCTTTAAATACAAACCTAATAGTTTCAAGGTGTTTCTCTCCAATGTCAATAGTTAGTTTATCAACCACTAAATAAACTAACCATTAGAACAATCTCATGATCATACCGTTTATTTTTTCGGTCAGTTGTATGGTTATTCATTATAGATGTTTTGTTATGATCACATAATTGATGAATTAACAAGAATTAAATATGGTACTAAAATAAATTGGAATATGTGTAAATATTATATAATACATTCTTAATCACTTAATATTATACCAATTAATATTAGAAAGCATGCGAAAATACAATAACAAGAAATTTACACATAAAGGATAAAATCCTGCAGTAAAATATTAAGTCGGTATAACCTACCATTACTTCGGTTAGAATCTAACCATAGCTCATCGTGCTTAACAAGCCAAATTTGGGGTGCTTTAAATTATTGGGGAATTATAATATGAGGTTTTGGGTTGAATTGAATTAGTTCACATCAAGGGTTGACTGCCAATGTAGTACATGGTGCAACTGAGAGGCAATGGTTGAGGAAATCCAAAATTAAGGATTTCAGGATCGCGGAGTCCACTCAACGGACTAAGAAGCTAGGAGTTAATGCAGTTGGAATTTAAAATTCCTACCTAAAAACTTTAAAAAATTTTGACCAGCCAAATTTGTGGTATTGAGAAGGTCAATATGGATCCTTGCCACTATAATTTCTAAGAAACATGATATTCTGAATCTATTGGTGAGGTCTATTGGATTATGATAAAATAGTGGGAGAGTAATGAATATTTATTTATTTATTGTCTTAATTTTATCTGATAATGTAATAAAACTCTGTTCATCTCATTTTTAGAAAATTTATTAAAAATGAATTCAAACATATCATTGATATCCATAATCAGAAAGGAAAAACCTTCCCACATGCACTAATTTCTAGGAGTTTCTAAGGCACCCTTGGGTCATCCTTTTCCATGAAAGGATACTATATGTGCTAGAAGAACATTTACCAGTTGTGTCCATAAATGAGGCAAGTGATGAGGATCTATCTATGAATGAGAAACATCTGAATGATTCAACAGATGTTTAGGGCCTCATGATATCATCCAATACTAATGAGAACTTGAAGAAACATGAGGAAATGGATGTTTATGACATGATGTATCACCTTTAGGATCTCTATCATGATATGGAAATACAATAGAGGTATGAGATCTCCAACACTTTATTCCACACTTATATTGGCCAGTCTGCGCTAGATGGGATACATGTATTTAAGCTTATTGGCTATATTGAGCGTCATGACATTGTAGGGATTAAATTACTAGATTATTTGCATACAGATCTCAAACTATAATCACTACCAAATACCATCTCTACATATATTGTGAATTATAAAATGATAAATAATGAGAATATTATATCAAAACTTCTTTCTTTAATTCTCCAAGTCGATAAAGACATGGGGCATGAAAAATACATAGTCCTTTAGGTGAATAGGCAGAGGAAGGACAAGAAAAGTGGGCATAAGACTTATATAAATTCTAAATCCCCTAAACACCATCTAAATAGGAAGAAGAATATCCAAAGGCAGGGAAAGGAAAAGGAGTTACTATTCTTTTTATGTGGAAATTCTGGCCACTAGAAGTGTAACTACACCCAGTGGAAATGGGAATACAAAGGTGCATTTGTTATAGAGCGCAATCATTCCATTTTTAAACAATGGGTATTAGATATAACTTGTGGTTCTCACATCTTTATTCAAATGTAGGAAACAAGTAGATTCCAAAAAATTGTCAGAGGATAGGTGGATGTGTGAGCTTCCAATGGTGCGAGGTTGGATGCTATTTTCATTGGTGACTACCACCTCACATTACCAATGGTAATTATCTTAGTTTAACATGGTTCTTATTAAGTACCTATGGTTACCAAAAACATAATTTATGTATCATGTTTAGATATAGATGGGTTTATTTTTATGTTTAGAAATAAAAGTTGTTTATTTTATAAGCACAACATATGTTATTGTATGAAACATTTAAATAATGGTCTGTATGTATTAAATTATGAAAAAAAAGTATTGAAAATTGATAAAAAATCAAGTTCACATGACTCATATAACACCTAGTTGTCGCATCGCCATCTCGTTCATATAAACAAGAAGTTTTGGAAAAATCTCTATGAAGATGGTTATATAGAATATTCTGAGCTAAAACCTCCTAATAGATGTCACTCTTGTTTAAAAGGTATAATGAACAAATCACTATTTGGTGGATAGGGTGAACAGTCCATAGAGCTTATAGGATTTGTATACACTGATGTGTGTGGACCATTTCCTATAAAAGCTAGAGGTGGATATTCTTACATCATAATTTGTACTGATGACTTGAGTAGATATGGTTATATTTACATGATGAGGTATAAGTCTGAGTTATTTTAGAAATTTAAGGAATTCAAGAATGAATTAGAGAATCAACTTTGTAATAAGATAAAGAAGATTTGATTGGATTGAGGTGAGGAATATTTTAACCACGAGTTCATTGTCTTTTTATGGGAGTTCAAGATTCTATCTCAACTCACTCAAACTTATACACCATAGTAGAATGGTGTTAGTGAAAAAGGAACCGTACCTTTTTGGACATGGTAAGGTTGATGATGAGTCATGCTGATCTTCCATGATCCTTTTGGGGATATTCATTACAAACTGCAGCACACACATTAAACTAAGTATGAAATAATTGGGAAAATGGAATTCCCTTTGAGTTATAGAGTGGAAAGAAACTCATTTTTTCACATACACATGTATGGGAATGTGAGGAATTTTTTAATGATTTCTCAGAAAACAAACAAGAACCCCAAGAAATGAGGTGTATCTTTATAGGTAATCCCAAAGAAAAAAATGGATACTATCTATAAATCTCATTGGAAAAGAAAGTAATTATTGAAAAACAATCCATCTTTCTCGAGAGGGATCACATCCTCAAAAAGGATAGTGGAGAATGATTAGATTTGATAAAGTTGATGCTCAAGATATATAGGAGTTGGTATAGTAACAAGTTACACAGATCCCCATGGAATAAGTAGTTCCTAAAACAAAAGTACTGTGTAGGAGCTCAATAGTGGAAAGGAAATCATAGAGATATGGTTTTCTAGTCACCGTGGATGGTGAGTCATTATTGTTGGAAAATGATGAACCTATCTAGAAGAAGGAGGTAGTAGAGAGATCATAAGCTAAAGGATTTTTAGAGACTATGGATTCTAAGATGGATTCCATGTATCAAAAACAAGTTTTGGTTATAGTAGGTGAAATAGTTGATGTAAAACCCGTTAGCTATAAATGGGAATTCAATAGAAAACTAGAGATAGAAGGTAATGTAAGTACATATACCTCAAGGCTAGTGGATAAATGGTTTAAATAGTTTCAAGGAATTGAATATGATGAAACCTTTTTGACAATTTCCATGTTTAAATCCATCAAAATCACATTTTCCATAGCATCTTACAATGACTATGAGATTTTGCAGATGGGTGTAAAAACTACATTCCCTAATGAGAAACCTTAGGAATATTTCTATATGACACAAGATGAAGGTTTTGTGACACTAGGTGATTCCAAAAGGGTTTTCATGTTTCATATATCCATTTATGGATTGAAGCAATCATCTAGGTCATGGAACTTTTGATTTGTTGAATCCATAAAAGAATTTATTTTCATTAAAAATGAATGTGAGATGCGTGTTTTCAAAATGTTTAATGGGAATGTGGTAATTATCATAGTAGTATATGTTGACGACATATTACTTATTGGAAATGACATACCAATCTTACAGTCAGTCAAAGACAAGTTGAACAAGTGCTTCTCCATGAAGGAGTGAGGCGAAGAATCCTATATTCTAGGGATCAAGATCATTAGTGATATATTCAAGAGGCTGCATGTACTAATTAAAAGTACATATATTTACTTGATACTGAAAATATTTATTGTAGAACAATCTAAGAGGGGATTGATGTCACATGGTTTAAATCTTTCAAGGAAAATGTAACCCTAGACACAATAGGAGAAGGATAGAATGAGTAAGATAACATAAAATTTAGTGATAGGATATATCATGTATTCCATGTAATTTACCAGACTTGATGTTTCTTTTTAATTAAGAATGGTTGGAATATATCAAGAAGATCTAGGAGAAAAGAATTGGACTAATATTAAGACAATCCTTATGTATCTGAGAAGAACTAAGGATATGTTATTGGTCTATGGAGGAGACAAGGATCTTTTCATCATAGGGTATGATGATGCTGATTTTCAAACTAATCAGAATGATTTGATGTCATAATTAGGATATGTTCTCCGTCTGAACGGAGGAGGTGTGAGCTGGAAGATCTCAAAGTAGTCAGTTTTTGCTAATTCTACAGTGGATTTCAAGTACATAGAGGCTTCTGAAGCATCCAAGGAAGCCTTATGGATTCAAAACATTGTCCATGAACATGATGTGGTACCTAGAAGTAAAGACCCTATCATATTGTTCTATGATAATACCGCAGTAGTGGCTCTTGAAAACCAGTCAAGGTCACATCAATAGACAAAGAACATACTTCGCAAGTATCACCTCTTGAGGGATTTCTTTAAAAGGGTTGAAGTTACAGTGAGAAGAGTATCCACAGAAGTGAACATTGAAGACCCCTTGACTAAAGGACAATCTCAGTAGAAGCATGTATGTCATGTGAGAGCTAGAAGACTGAAGATTGTTAGAATTTGGCTCTAGTGCAATGGGGAGTATGTTGGAGTTAGTTCCCTTGAATCAAATTCTTTATACTTTATTATAAACATATAGTCATTAGATGGATATTAATAAACTCCTTATCACATCAGAATCGTTCTTCTACATGACATTGTATGTGATTATGTCCCTAGAGTAGTTGCCGCACTAAAAGGTCATAACGGATCCTTGCTATGATGATAACTTGTAAGTGACAAGACATTATTCTTGAACATATGTTATATAGACAGATGATATCATTTGAAGGTAACATATGATACATGCTATCCTAGGTGAGGAATCATAGGACATTGAGGAAACTACTCCTGATGTAATCCCTTGGTAATTTCCATGAAGATATTATGAGAACGAGACACGCCATTAGAAAATCTACATTTATAATTGTCATTGTATGATCGTATCTTTGAATGTGAGTATTGGTTATTATAATTTAATAATATTATTAATGGTTATTATTGCTCATACACTTAGATGTATAGGAAAAACCCATGATGACTTGTGTTCGCAGTGAGGTAGAATATGTTGGGTGTGTCACGAGTAATACCACATTAATGAAAAATGAAAGAAATGATTTATCCCTTCTTTTCTATAACGAAAGTTGGTATCTCAGGCCCTTTGATGAAAATAATACAGGCTAAATAAATTCAGGTCTGTGGTGTTCTATAGGAAATTTCAATTTCTAGGAAGTCATAGAATGAGGAATTAGGCACATGGATTGATAGAACCTGCATAAAAACCACTTCATTGGAGATATCGAGAAAAAAAGATTATACAACATGGTAAGTGTTTGTATGAGGTGACATGTCATTGAGACATTAATTTCATTAACTATTGGTGCCTTGGCATGTTTCTAGATTCTAACCTTGGGCTTTAGGCTGCTCTACCGAATGTCACTAAGGAGGAGGCCTAGAGGGTCACCCAAAAAGTGTATCCAATATCTTATTTAAATACTATATTATTTATTATTTAACAAGTTTAATAAATATTATTCTCGGTTTTGGTTCAATAATTATTCATGGATGTATGTTCGCATTTATTTTGACACTAGTTATTCGAGAGAATATAATGTGGGTAGAATAATTAATATATATTTATTTTCTATTTATTGAATATATAATATTTATATATTTATTGTCCAATAATGAAGTGATATTTATTTAATAAATAAATAGTTATTAATAAAGGTTTGATAAATATTGTGGAGGATTGGAAAACCAAGTTAAGGGTCTTGTGAGAAATAATAATATTGAATGTTATTTTATTTAATAATATATAATTATATCTCGCAAATTTAGAACATGTTAGGAAATAATAATGTTGTTATTATTATTTTACAAAGGGTTTTATCTTGGATTAATAAAATAATTAAGTCACTTTTGAAAATTATTTATTATTACCCTGGTGAATTAAATGTATGGTTATATTATTCTCTTATTAGATAAGTGCTAGGAAAGCGATGATTATTGTTGAAGTGCACAATGAATAGGAGAAAAGATCTCAATCCTAGAGAGTTCTTTTTCTTCTCTAAGAAAACACTCAATAATGAGAGTATTACATCTTCACTGGATCAAGGAGAATGATTTGGAAGAGGATCTAAAGGCGATCGAATACATACATCGCAAGCACAAGGATCTTCAATGCTAGTACCTGAAGACTCATTTGGTGTTGTCTGAAGATATGTGGAACACATGTGGATAACTTCTAGAGGATATCTACTCTTGATCTCTAAAATGTAATGACAGTACACCTGAAGATCTGTGGTCGACCACATAAACGAAGAAACAATCATATTAGAGGTAATTATTTTTATTTAAGTAAATTAATCAGAAACAAAATATGTTTATCCTCTCCCTTGGTAGTGGTTTTCTTTTTCTTTTGTCTAAACCCTTGATTAAATTTTTTGGATACTGGAATTCATCATCGTATTGATCCCGAATTGTTTATTGAATATGAAAAAATAAAAATTGGGCATCATCCGTCCTGCACTTCTGATGTGCTCAGAACCTGTAGAGTTGATGTCAGGTTTTCCTTAGTGAGATAAAAGGGAACTAAATAACTGACACTAAACTAGTGTTTGATCAGGATTACATTGAATCAAAATGATGTCAAATATGAGAGTTTTAGAGACTCATCCTTTCTTTTTTGTGTAAGGAAAATGAACTCATGATGGGTATTGTTTTTTCTTTTGGGATAGTAGTGACCAATACCATGGCAAACATTCCTTGACCAAGACCATCTTACGTTTACGGTATCCCATTCCTCCACCCAAGACCAGTATTTAATCCCATCACTCGACCATTTGACTATTAAGATCAAATCACATCCACCTAGTCTATTTTGTTTATTGTTCCTTCAGTGATCACACCATGTAGTACCCAAATTATACCATTCAAAAAGTAACGATCCACATAATAATTTATTATTCTTGAAAAAATATGGAATTTGATAATGGGAGATAAATTGGGTATTATTAATTTCCTAATATTTTTCTTAAAGAAGATCATGGCTTCTGGTTATTTAAATGGATGAGGGTGAGGGAGAAAATGATCCCCATGATGGGATTATTTTACTAATAAACTATTAATCTAGGATTTTGTTTAATTTTAAATTTTGAAAAATTATAGTTTATCTTCTTTTTTTGTGATATCCCTTTATATTGTGTTGTGGTCTCTCAAACTCTGTGATATTAGAGTACTAACTCAAGGGTGTGAATTATTGAGGAGGTCTACAAATTTTTGAATCCTAGTTTGATTTATCAAATATTCATTCCAACCTTGGTAAATTATTTTCCTCACATTTATCTTGGAATCTTCATATATTATGAAATAGTGGGAGTCATGGTATGATAAAAAAATTGTGGTGTTGTATGGATTTTTGTGTGTCTATGGTTGTGGAATGTTCCTTAGATTAAACCATAGAGGATATGAAATCCTAGTTTCCCATGGGATTTATGAAAGTGCATAGAATCTTGAAATATAAATAGATAATGGTGAAAAATTAATGTTATTGATTGAATTAATAATTTGATGATGAAAACAAAAATGATAATGAAGGCTATTTGTGTTTGATTCCAATATTCATTGTCTATCCATGATAACACTTTTGTATGATTTTCTGCTACTTTATTTTAATTTTCATACATGTAACCAAAAAACATTATAATCCATTTGTTTTTAATATATAATTATGGAAAAAACAAAAAAAATTAATAAGTGATTGAGATATTGAAGAACTAACTGACATACTATCCGTAAGAAATGACCTTGATCTGCCCTACATTGTATCCAAGGTTAATAAATTTATGCTTCACCATAGTACGTGACAACCTCATGATCTTCTATGCATGAACATAAAATATTTGATTTGGTAAAAATTAAAATATAAAAAAACATAGGTGAAACTAGAACACATAAAAATACATAACAAAATCAAAATTTTATGTTTTCAGGAGGAATACAAGTCATACCATATCCATTATTTCTTTGATAAGATCCACAAAATAGATATTTTATATACTAGTTTCACAAGTGGATTTAGTTACAAAATCTATTAAATTTCTGACAAGATAAGATGAATCAAAATTACTTTTATATTCCTTATAATTCAACACCTCTTTACCCCAATTCAAGTTTCTTTTCCATATTAGACTTTCATTTTCAACCATACTATTTATTTCCTTAGTAGTAGTTAAAGAACATCTCGTAATAAATGAACCACCACAATTTTTTATAGAGAGAGTCCAACCAGGTGTTTATTTTGAGGAATTCAAGACCTTCTCTCCCAAATCTACTACCACTAAAAAGTGGCAATATGCCAGCAATGTAGTTTGGAATATCAAGGACAACTCAGACTATGATAAGATCAAAACTAGAGTATGAAGGAGGCATTGAATTTCCCAATAGGATGTTAGTAAATAAGCATACATTATACAATTAATCCTTCAATTAGTCATTATCAAACTTAAGGTGATTCTCCCATAAGATATCTCTCTTAGAAAATATAGTAAACCATAGTTGTTTCATATTGGATCCTATAAATATTCTTTAATTTATAAATAATTAGGAAGGATATTCTCTTTCTCAATTCTAAGAACCATGTTCAAATGTCTTTACAAATGATTCTGGTGAAAAATCCTGACCATCATTGTTCTAAATTTTCATCTATGAGTGTTTTTGAAAAAAAAATGATTAAAATAACTTATACCACTTAACAGATTGAAAAAATAGTTGGTGTATGTTTCATTTTAGGAAAAAAGTGATAATTGGTTCAGATGAATATCACATTGGGATGTTTTGTTAAAATAAATTAAATCGGAGAGGTAAGAAAAATAAAGGGAAATAAAGGGATTAAAAAAATGATATTTGGTTTAGAGGTGAAAATTTTGAGCCTAACCCAAAATGATACGAGTATGATGGGTTTGTGTCAAAAATATGTGGGTTTGGGTTGGAATTAGGTTGAGGGATATAACAAAAATAATATATTTGTATATATTTAATTCTAAGCAGGTTGGTGGGTTGGGTTATCATTGAGCCCCTAATAAACAGGCTGAGTTAGGCCAACACATTTAATTAAATATATTATTTCAGGGTTGGGGTATTATTGAACCAATAAATATGTGTTATAAAAATAAATTATCAATAATAAATTTGGAAAACTAGTACATAATAAATTACCCTAAGTGATAGTTGTTAAATTATTTTTTTTAAAACGATTGAAAAACCAAAACTTCCCTTGATTCACATTTAGGATCAACTTCTTATTGAGGACCAATCTATGTTTCTCACCAAAACGTTGACCATCCCAGTGATCACTCTCAGACCAAATTTCATAGTCAGCTTCTCTAATAAGCATAATTATATATGGATTGAAGTACCCTGCTATCAAAATCATCATGGAACTTAAATCCCTCTGAGTAAGATACACATGGATCAACATTAACTAATATACCCCATGATGAGAATCTTCATTTTAGCATTAATTCCCAAAAAATAAAGAACATGTAGAATATACATGTATACATGGATGGGGAAAGAAAACCCCCATTGGATAATAAATGAACACATAAAATCATCTGACACCCATGAACATGATATGAGGTTGGAATGATGGAATCATGGTGAACAATATGATTATAGTTTTCATTTTAGAAATCAGTGAAATGAATGAAAACAAAACTAAATGGAGACCATGAATTTGATTTAGTTTTCTTACCTCATCCTTTGTTGAAATTTACTTAGAAAATATCAATTCTCTCTCACTATCACTCTCTTTGAAAATATGGGTAAACAATATGGTGGAAGGGATGGGACAAATGAAGATCATTATATTTATTTTAGAACTATTTTCATTTACTGTCCCGGTAAAAATGAGAGAAAAAGATAGTCGACCAAATAAAAACCTCACCCACGAAATAAGTGAACGATGAGTGTGAAAAATGAGTCATCGTAAAAAATAATTATTTAAAGCTGAATTAGATATTTAACTGGACAAAAACACTAATTTCCCTCGAAAAATGATTCTTCCAATTTCACCTAATATTTACAAAATTTATAAAATTATCTAGCTTCATTGAGATAACTTATAGTGTTTTATGTATATGTATAGCGATAATATTGAAATTTTTCCTTTATTTTAACCTTATTATTATGATTTTATTTATGATTTTATTTTAAAAATTACTACAATTTTAAAAATATTTATTTTACGACTATATGAAATTTACATGTCATGTGTCTATTTGGGAAATAAAAAATTATCATTATTTCAATAATTTTTTTGACACTCCATTTCTTATTAGAATTAATAAAAAAATTTAAAAAAACTAATTTTTTTAAATATAATTTAAAAAAATTAAAATTAATTGAATATTTTTATTATTATAGTTAAATTAAATAGAATCAATGTATATTTTACTTCATTATTTTTTCCATTAAATTCCTCTAATTTTCTTTTAATGATGTGTTAATTTTTTATGAAAGAAAATTGATTTATATCATATTTGCGAACATTACTTAATAACATCCATAATCATATTATTGCATTTATTGGTTGTTTAGGGGTTTTTAATGGTGAGTAAATGGTATTATCGTAATATTGACATAGAAAAATGGGTAATCATTTTTAAAAATATAAATATAAAAAATTTAAAAATTTAAAATAAAATATGTTCCTAAAAATAAAGAAGTTCTATTTAATTTTTTTATATCATGTTTCCATAATTTTATTTAACAGAAATATAATGAATAAGATATTTTCATTCCATTGATGGGGCAACCTTGTATGATGCCATATTTTTCTTAATAAATACCACTTTTTATGTTTTGATTTACCTCTTTAAACTGAATGTTTTTTTTGTTTTAAACATTGGTTTTCAAGCTTTGTTCTAGAGGGGTTTATTCTGGGTGAGAGAAAGATTTTTGAAACCCCAAATCATTTATTTCCCTAATACAAGCTTTTTTTATTTTTATCCTACTTTTACTTAAGTTTGACCAAGTTTGGTTAATGTCGGGAGGGATTTTCAAATCTTAAGGAGGCTTAAATGTGTTTTGGAATGATTGCTGGAAAAAACAAGAATGCTATGCTATGGAAAATATGGTTGTACAACAACACTACTATTGAGATAGGACCATACCACAAAGGTTGGGGTGCACTGTAATGGTGTCGATCGATGAGGTTTAATGAATATTGAGTTTGATGAGGTTTAATCAGGGGTCTTTCATGTGGAATAGACTCTCCAAATACAAAATTTACTACCTCTATTTGGCATTATTCTGAAACTCTGAAGGGTTTCACAAATAACTCCATGTCATAGTGTTTCCCTTACATCGCAGTAGTTCACACCCTAGCTAGGTTCTATATCACATTCTACTTCACTATGTCGTGGAGGTTATCTTTTCACACTACAATGCCTCATAACATTCCATGGTAGTACCCCCAGGTCCACTGCTCTACCAGTGCATAACCCTATATCCTGGAGGTCTTCTTCCAACACACTCGTGCATCATGGTGCCACAACCTATGACACAATTTTGGTTTCTATTACAACTCCACATAGAAACCCCTAGCTTGAATCATGACCCAACCAATTCTCCAAAACCTTGTGGTTTTTTCCAATGATTGAACTCATGATCCCTTGGTATGTTAACTTATTTTCAGGTTGTGTACGAGCATGGTTCAGGTGGTGGCCTCTTAGTGTACTCATTGAAATATCATAAACATCCATTGGATCTTAGTGTTCCAAGATTAGAGTTTGAAGGGAATTAAGAATGAATCAAACAATACCTTGGACTTCTGGAGGGGTTTGCGCCTTCTCCTCTTCGGTGATAGGTGGTCTAGAACAATGACCATTTTGCTATTTAAATTTCTTATAGTATGTGAAATAATGGTCATTTCATTGTCATGTTGTACACACAACCTAAATAATAGGATAATTCAATATTTTGATGGCTATATCTTTTATTAGACCTCACATTGATCTCATTGGGCCTATTGTTGTTGACGTCTAGTTTGCAATAACATGTGCGGTGATCCTTCCACTACTATAAATATAGACTTTAACAACATAAAAAATGGCATTTAAACATGCTAAAAATCATGGTTATTCGTTACACTGACATGGGTCCGCTTTATTAGCCATAAAAAACGCTGGTGAAGGGGTTATTTATCCGTGCTAAAAATAGCGTTGATAAACAGGGGATTTATAAGTGCTAAAAATAGCATTGATAAAGGGACACTTTTCTCCAATGTGATATTTATATAATGACACACCCAACCTATAATTTAAACACATATAAAATTTCACCCAACCTATAATGTAAACACAATACACCCAGAAGCAAACCACAATTTAAACAGAACACTATAAGGAAACCTACTATATACATTTAACTGAAATCTGGAATAAAAAACTTTCCACTAATGGTATATATAAAAATAAAAAATATTATTTACATTTCAAACAAAATTTTTTATATAATTACATTTAAAATTTTCCAAAAAACATTCTCAAACATTAATAATTAATCTTTTGATGCCCGTGATCCCCTCTCTAAAATCTCCGTCCATGGTATCTGTTGCCGATAAATCAACTCAACCCAAGAAAAAGGTTCCACCTATATAATAAAACAAATATTATTTAATTAATAATATAAATAAATTAAATAACCCTTAATATTAAATAAAAAATTAATAAAATGTCAATATTTAATAAAAATGACACATTTGGAGCTATATCGGTCACATCAGACATCCTGTTGAGGTGAGGTAGATTCCTACACGTTACAAATGAGTTATTTATTATTGTCCTAAATTATCAAAACAATTTGAATGTGTTTACTCGAGTTTGATTATATAACAGGTTATTTTACAAAAATTATTTTCAATTTTAAACAATGACACATTTGGAGTTATTCTAGCCACACCGTGTGTCGTATTGAGGTGAAGATTATCCATAATTGTCAAAAATTACAGTTGGATTGTTTTCCTAAAGTATCCAAACAATCCAAATGTGTTTTATTTATTCTTAGTATGATAGTTGTGTTTTTTACTGAAATGTCACTTGAAATTGAAAAGACACATTTTGAGTCATACCGGTCGCATAGTGCATCATTTTGATGCGAGACTACTTCATACACAACACAAATTATTTATTAATCACTATCCTAAATTATCAAGACAATCAAAGTGAATTTGTTTGGTTTTCAGTGAGTGGCATATTTTTAACTAAAATGACAATTTGAAACTGATAACAAAAAATTTTAGTCATACCGGACACACTATGCATCAGAGTGAGGTGAAGCTGACTTCTATATGTCACAAATGACTCATGGATCATTTTTTTAAAGTATAAAAACTATCTAAATGTATTTTCTCAGTTTTCAGTATGTCACTTTTGGTTTTACTTAAATTAATGTCAATTTTAAATAAAAAGAGATACCGAGTTATACGAGCCACACTGTGCATAGTATTGATGTGAACATGATCCCTACATGTCAAAAATGACTAATATATCTTTTTCCTAAAATATAAAAACAATACAAATTCATTTTCTCAGCTTTTAGTGTGTCACTTGTCGTTTTTACATAAATTAATGTCAATTTTAAATTAGAAGACACTTTCAGTTCCACAGGCCACACCATACATCATATTGAGGTTCATATGATCCATACACATAATAAATTAATAATACATCATTTTCCTTAAATATCAAAATAATCCAAATGTATTTTCTCAGTTTTCAGTATGTCAATTGTTGTTTTATGTTAAATTAATGTAAATTTTAAATAAAAAGAGAAACTTTGAGTTTTAACGGACACACTATGCATCAGATTGATGTTCAGTTAACCCCTACATGTCAAAAATGAATCATGGATCAGTTTTCTAAAGTATCCAAATAATCCAAATGCTTTTTCTTGGAGTTAAGTACCTCTGTTGTGGGTTTTACTTAAATTAATGTCAATTTTAAATAAAAATACACACATTGAGTCATACCGAACAAATCGTGGGTCATATTGAGGTTGGACCAATCCCTATATTCCAAAAAATAAATAATATATCATTTCCCTAAAATATAAGAACAATCCATATGTTTTTTCTTGGTTCTCAGTACATCACTTATTGTTTTTACATAAATTAATGTCAATTTTAAATAAAAAAAGACACTTTGAGTTGTACTGGGCACACCATGCATCGTATTGATTTGTGTTTGACTCTTACACATCTAAAATAAATCATGTACCACTCTCCTCATGTATCAAATAAATCATAACACATGTGTTCAGTATTCAGTATGTCACTTAATGTTTTTACATAAATTAATGTCAATTATAAATAAATATAGACACTTTGAGTTCTACCAGCCACACCATGTGATTGAATGAGGTTTTTTTACTTATACATGTTAAAAATGAATCATGGATCATTTTACTAAAGTATAAAACCAAAAAAAATTATTTTTATATGTTTTAAGTAGCTCACTTGTTGTTTTAAGTAAAATTTATATCAATTTTAAATAAAAAGAGACACTTTGAGTTGTACCGTCCATACTGTGCGTTGTATTAAAGTGAAGATAATCCTTAAATGTAAAAAATAACTAATATATCATTTTTATAAAATATAAAAACAATCCAAATGCGATTTCTCATTTTTTAGTATGTCACTTGTTGTTTTTACTTTACATAATGTCAATTTTAAATAAAAAGAGATACTTTGAATTGAACCAGCCACACTATGTGTTAGATTGAGTTTTGGTTGACTCCAAAACATCAAAAATGACTCATGGATCACTGTACTAAAGTATCAAAACAATATAAATGTGTTTTCTCAGTTTTAAATATGGCACTTATTGTTTTTACTTAAATTAATATCAATTTTCAATAAAAAGAGACACTTTGGGTTATACCACCCACAAAATGTGTTGTATTGAGGTTTTTCTGATCCCTACATATAAAAAATGGATAATATAACATTTTACTAAAATAAAAAAAAAATATGAATATGTTTTCGTAGTTTTCAGTATGTCACGTGTTGTTTTTACTTAAATTAATGACACTTTTAAATAAAAAGAGACACTTTGAGTTGTAATGTCCACACCGTGCATTGGATTATGGTTTGGTTGACTCCTCCACATAAAACGGTGGCTCGTGGATCATTATACTAATGTATAAAAAAATTTTGAGTGAATTTTTTAAGTTTTAAGTACGTCACTTGTGGTTTTTACTTAAATTAATGTCAATTTTAAATAAAAAAGGACACCTTGAGTTATAACGGCCACACCATGCATCTTATTGAGGTTCAGCTAATCCCTATATGTGAAAAATGAATAATAGAACCTTTAAATAAAATATAAAAACAATTCAAATGTGTTTTTTCAGTTTTGAATTTGTCACTTGATGTTTTTACTTAAATTAATGTCTATTTTAAATAAAAAGATACACTTTTAGATGTAACAAACACACTGTGCATCAGATTGTGGTTTAGATTACTCATATATTTCCCAAAAGATACATGGATCATTGTAAAAAATTATCAAAACAATACAAATGTTTTCTCATGGTCTTAAGTAAATCACCTTTTGTTTTTACTTAAATTAATGTCAATTTTAAATAAAAAGAGACAGATTGAGTTGTACTGGCCACTCCATGTGTCGTATTGCGGTGAGACTATTCACTATCAATCTCAAATGACTAATATATCATTTGAATAAAATATTAAAACAATTCTAATTTGTTTTCTCCATTTTCAGTATGTCACTTGTTGTTTTTACTTAAATTAATGTCAATTTTAAATAAAAATAGACACTTTAAGTTGTACTGGCCACACTGTGCATCAGAATTAGGTTCTGTTGACTCCTACACATCCAAAATGACTTAAGGATCATTTTCCTAATGTATCAAAACATTTTAATGCGTTAGTTAGGTTTTCAGTATATCACTTATTTTTTTACTTAAATTAATGTCAATTTTAAATAAAAAGAGACACCTTGAGTTCTACTGGCCACACTATGGGTTGTATTGAGGTTTAATTGATCCCTACACATAAAAAATGACTAATATATAGTTTTACTAAAATATAAAAAAGTATGAAAGTGTTTTCTCGGTTTTTACTATGTCACTTGTTGATTTTACTTAAATAAATGTTAATTTTAAATAACAAGAGACACTTTGAGTTGTACCAGCCATCTTAGATATCATCTCTAAAATCATTCTTAATAACATAAGGATATGAAACATAATAAAGGGTGATAATATATGCACAATTAGTGTAAAAATGGAGATATCAATGATCATATAAGGGTAACATGAGAAACAATATGTAAGAAGGTGATATTAAAATTAGAAATTCATACCTTGCATATAGAAGTCACATATTCATGATATTTGTGTACATTATTTTATAAGGTATGCTTCCATTTCGTTTTTGAGTGCATCTATATCATCTTGTGAATATGAGTATTTTCAACCGTTATAACAGAATTAGAAAAATATAAATACACAAAGGATTAATAAAGATTTTAAATGAAATAGTAATTATCTTTTAAAATACCTCTTCATGGATGTTGGTTTGTTTATGGAATATGATATCTATCCTTAATTTACAAACGTAATAATAATAATCTTTTCCATTAGCTGGTTTCTAACACTGCAGAAATGTTGATGAGAAGAGGTAATTTATTTTGAAATGTGTTTGGATAGTAAAATCTTATTATATATACCCTGATACTTATACAGTCATAATGTGTGTGTTCTTCCTTTTCCTTAGCCCCTGGCCTCATTACTTATTTCATATGATAGTCATTTACCACCCTATCATAACAGAATCCTCATTAAATGCAGTATAGGTTATATAACTTGATTTTTAGTTCTAAAACATTGGATGTAGTGTAATACAAATTGACAAATGCCATCATGTGTGGACAATTTATTGGATATACATGCAATGAAATTAATAAACCAATCTTTAGAGTATCTAAATTTACTATAATGAGCATCCAATACTACGTAAAACAAAAAAATGAATAATTAATGAAAAAATAATAAAAAAATGATATGATTAAATTGTAGAGTCTTACCCCTGGATCATTGGTATTAAGAAGAGTCTATCATCTAAAATTTTTCTTTCAAAGGTTTTGATCAAACCTGCCACTATTTCATCTTATTTTATTGGGGTTTATTTTATCTTTTACTGTTTAGGTGACATGAGTACTAAAGAGTCTGAAATTTTTTTAAGGGAAAATCCCTTCAATTGTTTTCCATATATACTACTACAGAAAATATGAAATTTATTTAGTCATTATTAACACAGTATATCATCTGTTTGTAAATGAAATCATGAGAACATACCACATGTATACATTTACAAATGATCCACCTATATATTCATAGTCGAGGATTTCAGTTTCACTCTCAGAACAAATGAAGTCATCATATTTCTCCCAGTACATATTTTCTTCAAATTAAACTATGTGGTCGCCATTATTTTTTATCTTTTTATCCACATGATATTTGAATGATAGTAAATGTGGATATATAATGAGGGGGGTAATTGTGAATTTAGTATATATATTTTATCGGTTGGTCGATATTTTATATGGTTTTGAGACAATATTTTGTTTCATTTCATTCTCTTTGTCTATTTGTAACAACATCAAACAGTTTAGACCATTGTCATTAACTATTAAAGGATAAGCTGGAGAAGTAAATTGGAAATCAATACTTTTTTATTGACATGATTTTTTACATGATGTGACGACCATGTGATGAATGTTCTAATAATTTTTTTGACCGTATTAATATCATCCACTTGATTTGGAACATGTTTCTCTATAATCATATCATGATCTACATTTATCGAAAATCAAACATGACTAGATAGAAGTGGTCTATTGTGTAGCATGTTGTTTTGAATATTGAATATTGTAACCCTCTTCACAAGGCGATGATTGGGTGTTTCTAGATATAAATCACAGTCATTATCACACTATAGAATAGTAGTAAGGGAAAGGTATCAGTGTATATATGATTCGAATTTCACAAAAACATTTATTAGAACATTTATTACCACTACTAAGAAATCTCTTTGATGGAAATGGATAGCCTCACAACTGGTGGGGGTAGGGTGGGATCTTCACATAGTGGTTGTTCTTGAGTTTATTATTCTTTTTTCCTATCCCTCATTAATGTTTCCATCATATCCCTGTACTATTGGAATTTTAATTCAAGGTTATCTATTCTTGATCTCATCTGTTTTATCAATTCAATTTGATTGTTGTCTTGTTGTTTTCCTCAAAATATGTCCAGGGTGTCACCCCAATACAAGCACCTATGATGTGGCCATATTTTTCTAACTGATTAAAGTTCACTGATAGTTTGTGTTCATTTGGAACAGGTGTTGCTGATTTCTATGACTATTTAGAATAAAAAATATAGTAAAATAAGTTATCATTGTTATATAATAGTTATTTAAATAAAAAAAATTATATTATGTAATACTTACACATGATTCCTACACTTTTGTGAGTTCTCATAAATTAGAATCTCGTATTTATTTTCACTTTCCTCATTCCATAGCACATGGCACGATATGGATGTTGCTTTGGATTTAGAGTCATCAGTATTCACATAAACATAGTAACATAATTATGGTGTTGTTTTATGTCACATAAAAGTATTACAGTAGATTTAAAATACGTACCAATTTTTTTCAAGTGAAGCATACCCCATCCTTGATTTATGGTAGGCGGATGCTGGTTTTTCTTCTCATTACTTATTTTCATCACTCAGTTTCAATTTCATGAATAAAAAACTATCAATCAAAGTGGTGAATAAATGTATCATCAAACAACGTATCACTGGACACAATTTACCTGAAAATACACATCTACACGATGACCAGTAAATGCATCCCATGCTTCTAGGGTTATCATATGTGTATAGATAATTGGTGGGTGCATGTTTATTTTATCATGAACATCTTTAAGATGATGTCTCATTAGTATTGCGAGAAATCCTCTATCAATCGTTCTAGTAAGAATTAATACATGCTTCTTATGGGGTTTATCTACTATAAATTCACTCTACAATGGATGGTGAAGAGTACGTCAATGATTTATTATATTATTTTTCAGTAAAATAAAGAAATTATTTCATAACTTTACAGTAATATCTTCCCACATCTGTGTCTTAAGCCTAGTCACAACATGGTTCCACAAATCTACATCAATCAGCACAGGTTTTTGAGTGACGATTCCAATATAACTACTGAACATGACCTTATTGGGGTTAACAAGATGACCCCACACATTCCTTCCAACCCATTATTTGATGCCATTGGATTTGTCCTTAAGGATTTTTTCAAACACAGTCAAACTATAATGCTCCTTTTTTTTCTGCGACGCCAATCCTTCATCACCTACTATTTCCCTGGAATCAACATCATTAATATGTTACTCAAGAGAGGTGGAATCAACACATGCATATGGTTGTTGTACCTCTGCATTGGGAGCAACATAAGTTTGAGAATCTTTTTTCTCTTTAGGAATGAGAGCAACAACACATGCAGAAGTTCACTCCTCTACACTATGAGCAATAGTATGTTGAGAGACCTATTGTTCCTTAGGAATGAGAGTACCATCACCTGCATATGGTCACTCATCTACACTGAGAGTAGCAGTATGTTGAGAGACCTGTTGTTCCTATGGATTGGGAGCACGAGCACATATTGAATTCATTATCTATAGACATGGTTTAACATTTAATTTAGTGTACATAAATGCAGCAAAAAATGGATATTAACATCTGATAACACTGTATATTACGAATAAAATGTAACCTGATTTTTGAACTATCTTTTTCTTTTTCAAAGGATGAAGGGATTTGACCCCTCTATCGTTGATCCAAATCCAATCATTATTGTCTCCTCTAACATACAAAACGTCATCTACATTGGGACCACTACAAAATGATTTCGACGTCCTAATGAAAGGGTCATCATTAGTTGAATTTCATCTATCCCTTCATTGGTTTTTGTTTATAACAGAACAATTCACCAATTTTGGTTTGCAGAATATGTAGCATAAAACACATTTACTACCTTTGATTCCATTATAAATGGGTTGTCTTTGTACCCTTATTGAAATCAAATTTCATGAATATGAATTCATATATTTTAATAACAATCCCTTTATCAACCCACTTGCATTGAAAAATCAACACTTGGAATGTTATATAATCTAACTCACATATTTGTTTGATGATGCCAAAGTATTACATATTTGTGTAAATTGGATTTCTGTCCTCAGTATCAGAAACATGAATCGCTTCTGTCATGAGTGTAACTCCACTATTTTTCATGGTACTGTCTTTATCATGATCATTTTTATATAACATTTAACCATTAATTACATAACCTTTGTAAGACAATATATACACACATGGTCCTCCGGCTAGCCATCAAAGTTGTTCTGAAATTGAATATGGGTTTTCATCTAACACCTTTAAAATATGGTCCCAAAACCATCCTATAAACTGTTGATTATGTGCATTTGATGTCCATCTTTCATACCTTGATAGATTAAAATTCCTAATAATTCATTTGTGGGTTTCGACATATGGGGAAACATCCAAACTATTATGAAAAATGTGAATTTGGGAATACTCTTAATTTGTAATATTGATTATGAAAACATCTTTTCTAGAAGTTTCTTCACCTGCAAGCTACCCAGTGTGAAAATATTTCCATATACCAATGCTTTCCACATCGAATAGGTATTCAGTACAAAATTTGGTAGCTTCCTCAACAATATGTCACTCTATAATACAACCCTCTGGTCTACTTCTATTTTTTACACACCCTTTCAAAATCTTCATATTCCATTCAATAGGGTACATCCATAAAAAGTGTATAGAACCATATAATCAAATCTCTCTCACCAAGTGAACAATCAAATGAACCATTATATCAATGAATGTTGGTGGGAAGAGAATTTTAAATTCTCATAATATGAATGAAATTTATCTTTCCATATTTATTAATTTCACTGGGTTTATAACCTTGCTGCATATATCATTGAAGAAGAAATAGAGTTTGGTTAATGTTTCATGGAAATCCTTGGGAAAAGTGCAACGCAAATATATTGGCATTAGATCTTGCATCAAAACATGGAAGTCATGTGATTTCAAACTCTTTAACTTTAAATCATTCATTGAAATGATGTTCTTTATATTTTATGAATACACCTATCGAACCTTTACTTCATTAAAGAAGTTGAAAAAATAATATATCTCCTTCATTTAAAAATTGCAAGCAATTGGAGGAAGAAAATATCATTTTCACCCTTCAGTAGCGCCAACTCTTCTCATATTCCAATGTCAACCATGTCCAAAAAAGACTTAATTATATCCTTTGTTTTTCCAAGTGAATTTATAAACGTGCCAATAAAACTATCACAAACATTTATTTCTACATGCATAATATCAGGAAAGTTTTAATGTAATGAGAATTCCAGTATGTTAATTCAAAAAACAACTGATCTCTTTTTCCAATTTGTTTTTGTATGGTTTTTCGAAAATGTTTTACCCAAAGCATTGTCAACATCATTTAATTTATCAAATAGTTTATCAACTGTTAGTGGAGACAATGTTGTACATTCTGATAAACTTCCATCAAAAGATGTTTCCTAATATTGGTACATATGTCATTGGGGTAGAAATCTAGGATGTCATAGAAACACAATTTCAAATTAATGTTTCAACCTAAATGACGGTGTACCATGTTCACAGATGGTACACTGTTTCGCGCGGAATCCGGGGATGACCTCCTGGACGGGAGATTCAAACGTTCCGATCGGTTTCTAACGGGTTTGTTCGTAGAACCGGAAACATCCAATGATTCCACATCCGTTTGGACCTACTTTCCAAAGGCAGGCGCTCATTAGCTTGTGGGCTAATGAGGCTTAGGAATTTGCATTGGTCGAGAGGATGGGAGGTCGGACTCATCACACCTTTTTGAGGGGAATTATTGTCTACTCCGGGACTCTCTTTATAGATTTAAGTTAAGTTCGTGAATCCTTATTACATTACCAAGTATAAAATGAGCTTTCCTTTAGTTTTAACAATCAATGATTAAATATGCAAGAAATTTAGAGAATCTTTTATATGTATTCGAGGTTCTTCATCAATATAGAATCATCTATATTTGTTTAGAGATTCTTGGTCAATGGTATCCTTCAAAACATTTATATAAAAGTCTCTTGGTCATTTTGATGACCAGGCTGGTTTTAAAGCCACTCAGTGGGGCACTTGAAGTTTATCGTCATTCCGAAGGACAGAGATTATTTCAATGTTGGGATCGAACCCATAAATGGGCTACCTACGTATCCTTTGTTTTTTGAAAAAAAGGAATCAGAACCCACGTAGTTCGAGGAATGGGATATGATGTTTTATGATTGATGGCTCAAAGATGAATGTCATAATTACTTTTACACTCTAAGCTCACGTGAGTCATGCTCGGTGTGAGAAACAAGAGGTATTGGTAAGATTTAGACCATTGAGCCGTAAAAGATGCAATCATAAGAATTTTTTTTTGGGGCTTATGTATAGATGACTGCCCAGATAGGCGAAGGTTTAGGATTTACTTTTAGGGAGAAAATCCAAGAACAGGGTCCACAAAGTTATATGTGCTTCATGGAGATTTGAATACTCTAATCTTGGGGCTTACTCCTAAGGAGGATGCCCAAGTTTAGGAGGGGACTTATGATTGGGTTTTATTCCTGAAAAGGAAACCCAAATCAAAGAAAATTTGTGACTGGTTAAGAGAAATTTTAAGAGACTTGGGGCTTACTCTTAAGAAGGATGCCCAAGATTTATGACTAGGACTTGTTCCTGAGAAGGAAGCCTAGGTTAGGGGACTTGGGGCTTACTCCTGAAAAGGAAGCCCAAGGTTATGACTGAGTCTTTATTCCTGAAAAGGAGACCCAGGTTAGGGATTAAGGTTTGGGGCTTACTCCTGAGGAGGATGCCCAAGATTAAAGGACTTGATTGGGGCTTATTCTTAAGAAAGATGCCCAAGATTTATGACTAGGACTTATTCCTGAGAAGGAAGCCTAGGTTAGGGGACTTGGGGCTTACTCCTGAAAAGGAAGCCCAAGGTTAGGACTGAGTCTTATTCCTGAAAAGGAGACCCAGGTTAGGATTCTCTCATCTTAAAGGATGAGGTTGAAATGAATGAACTCTCAATCTTTGGTGACATAAAGATGTTTAAATCACTGGGTGTTTGAGAGGTATTTCACAGAATTCCTTTCAGATAAGGATGTCAAATCAAGAAATCATGCCATAAATGGCTTTTGAAGAGTATCTTGAAGACTGAATCTTGAATAAGAAGGGTGAAATGGCTTAAGAGGGGTAAAAATGGGCAAGATGGGCACCCAAAAAGCTAGGGGTGCGCAAGTCTTGAAGGTCGCGCAAGTCCTTCGTCGGCGCGCAAGTGTTGGTCGCGCAAGTATACTTGCGCGACATGAGGGATACTTGCGCGATTTTCAACCAGAGTTGAATTACTTGAGCGACTCTTTATTAAACCCTTTCCCATCCTCTTGAGGTTCTTCCAGAGAAGGGACGCGTAAGTTATATTGAAGGAATTAAGTTGGCGCGCAAGTGTTTGATAAGTTTCAACACTTGGCCTTCCTTCTTCCCTTTAGATCTTCCATTCTAGGTAAGAAATTACCTTAGAAGTGTTCTGGAAGCTTTGAGAAGAGACTTGGGCGTCGGGAGCTTTGATCCGATTTTCTGGAAAAAGATCCTCTCGAATGGGGGGCCCACAGGGTCTATTTATAGGCAAATGAAGACCCCGGGCGGTTACTGGGCGGTTACCAGATCTGTCGCGCAAGTCCCTTGCACGACCATGAGGGTTCGCGCAAGTGTTGAGGTGGCGCGCAAGTGTACTTGCGCGACCAAGAGGGAACTTGCGCGACCTATGGGCAATGTTCTCCTTTTTCATCCCTTTGTCTATTTTTGATGTTTCTTCAAAGGATTAATCACTTTGAACTCAGATATTCCCTTTTCCGAACTTTAGATTCCGTGACGAAAGGAGCGTCAACAAAAGTCCCCCCTCAGAGTTGGATCCGGAGAGAAAATGAGGATTTGACTCTGAGGAAATCGAATCCCTCTAAAGGAAAAGGGCGGCGCGCAAGTCTCCAGTGCACAGAAGTAGGCGCGCAAGTCTTCGTCGCGTAGGCCTTAAGCGCTCTGGATGCGGCGCGCAGATAGGCCCCCTGGCCTATAAATACACGGCTTCCGGCCGTAGATGGCATCTGAAGTTCCGGATTTCTCGAGCTCTCGCCGCGCAAGTCTTCCTCGTCGCGCAAGTCTCTTGTTTTCGCTGTTTCTTCGCTGCCGCGCTACTCTCAAGGTAATAGGGCTTGCGCGGTAATACTTGCGCGACCAAAACTTGCGCGGCACATGTACCACTTGCGCGACATCTCCATACTTGCGCGCCTTAATGCCTTAGCCATTTTTTTCAAATTCTTTCACAAATTTTATGAAAAAATAAAACCCATTTAAGAGTTTAATTTATTCAACTCCTGTGCAGATTCAATGGCTCTTAGATCTGGATTACTTGATGAACTGGCTAGCAAGAGGATAGATGATATGATGAATATCATTGGCCCTGATTACTATACTGTCAAAAACAGCACTCTTCCAGATTTGGCTAAGTATCTGAAGAAATATCATTACGACTTTCCTCACTGCACTTATCTACCTTTGTATGGTCATGGTCATCTGCAAGAAGTCATTATTACAGAAGTAAAGAATTATCTTCTATTTTCTTGGTTTCAGAATTATACCAATTTTGCTTCAGCAAATATCTCAGGCGGCGGAGTATTTCAAACTGCTGGAACAGTAGAGAAGGCTTATGTGATGCATCATAGCCCTTGCACACCAGATCTGAAAAAACATACACCTGAGCTTCAACCACATTGTCATCCTTCAATCTTCCGAGATGCTCAGATGGATCAGTCCAAAGGCTGGAAGAAAAGTTGGGATTTCCGCCCTGGGGGAGGTGTGAAGCCAACTTGGATGTGGGCATACTGGGTGCGACAGACTTGCGCAGAGTTCATTGAGGATCTGAAGAGAGCTGCAATATATGAAGCTGTTTGGGTTGGGCAGACATATATTTACAGACATGATATCTTCGTGCCAGAGATACTCAGCCACTGGAGTCCAGCGACTAATTCTTTCCACTTGACTCATGGAGAAGTAGGTATCAGTTTGTGGGATGTCCACAAGATTTCAGGAGCTCCAATCTTGGGCGACATGTATGATGAATTCATTCCTCCCAAGGTGACTTGGAATGATCCAGAGAAGACTCCTGCTTTGGCTCGAGAATTATTCAAAATCTTTCACAAGCTCAAGAGTTCAGAGACCTCATTAACTCATTTCAGAAAAGATATCCATCCGGAAGAATGGATGAAGGTGTTTCTTACTGAGAAGAAAGGGATGGAGCCAAAGGAAAAAGGATCCAAGAAAAAGAAATCCAAGGATACCCGGCCCAGACGTCCTACCACTTGCCCAAAACCTGAGAAGAGAGGAGCTCCTGGCACATTCTGGCCAACTCTAGAAGCAGGAGAGTTTGAAAAATGGGGCTATGAAGTGAATCAAAGAATTCCAAAGAAAACTCGTCTGGCGGGTTTCTTGGCAATGTGGCTCAGTATTTACCTCTTGCCGGTTAGGGATTCGAAGGGAGGCGTTAGGCCAGGGACCTTCGTCATTGCGGCCAAGTTAGCTGAGGGAAAAATGGTTGGGTTAGCCACCCCCATTTTAGCAAAGATCCACAGGAGTTTACTTCACGTCTTCCAGGGTAAATCTCCTTTAAGAATAGTGGGACCATTCCAGGTTTTGTGGGGATGGATCACCACTCACTTCAGGACTTACAATGTACAGAATGGATTACAAATTCCTGGAAGCTCTTTCAGACCGTCAGTGCAAGCATTCTCTAGAATTGCTCCATTAGATGTCAATGGTTATGACATAAAAGTAAGACTAAGCATGTATAAGGAATTCAACTTCTTTCCTTATGGAAGTCCTCCATCTGGGCGGTTTGTTGATGATGGGAAAGCCCCTTTGGATTTGAGGGCATACATGCTAGCTTGCAGGGATGGCGTGTTAGTAGCCAGGATTGATGGAGAAATCATATGCGAGGCCTATGCTCCATATAGATTTGCACGCCAATTCAAATGTTTGCAACAGATTGTTGTATCCCCTCCAGTACATGTCAGGTTAGAGCAACATCCGATGGTTGCTCGACAACTATGGTTGCTGACATCAAGAGAGAAGACTGGGGCAGTATTTGATCTACCAGTTGAAAAAGCGGCACATTATCTGACTACATTTTATGCCGAACACTGGATAGCATCATACCCCAAAGGGATATTGAATCATCCTGTATATCAAGTGGGAAAGAGGAAGAGGACTGTAGAGAAAGAAACTCTTCCTCATGAAGGTGATGCTTCTCCTCCTGAAATAGGTTCAACAGACTCCTCCTCTAGAACTGATTCCTCAGATCATCATGATGGGGATGATGAGGCACAACCGGCAGCAAAGCGGTTTCGTGCCCGATATAATCCTCCGTCCAGAGTTAAAAGACCCACTCCATCAGCTCCTGGTGAGTTATTTGATTGTAATAACTTCAATCACTGCTACTTTATAAAGTAATAAGTCTCACTTTCTTATTCTCTATCTGTAGTTGCAGGAGTTGGGAAGAAATTAAAATCAAAAATTGTAGGACCTTCCTCACAGCCTTTATATCTAAGACCAGAGGCTGTTCAGCTATGGCAGAGCTTATACTGTGATACTGAAACCGCCTGGCTAGATTTGTGTGAGGGTCTACAACTTCCTGGGATAGGATATCTTCTAGCTTCCAAAGACCTTCAATACGGAGATAACCCCAATGAAGTGCGGGCTTACATCAGAGAGCTGGAAATGCTCATATATGCCACTGATAATTCGGTTCCTATCACCAGGCGGGTGAAGGAAATGATTGATCGTGGCACCACTAAGGGGGCTAGTGGTTCTGGAGATGAGGAGTGGCAAGAGTACGTGGCTCCTGAAGATGTAAGTTTTCTTTCCTTATTTTCTTTGCAACTTGATTTCAGTTGAAGCTTTGTTACTTAAGGAAGTTATTTTCTTCATCTTGCAGCTTGCAAAGAAAGGGACCGGGGTTCCTTCGCCACAATATAGCCCTGGTGGTACCGCTGTTGGGGCTGCTGCTGATTCTCCTCGCGAACCAGGCGAGATATCTCCAGGCCAGCAGGCCATGAATGAGGCACTGGACATAGCCTTTCATTCGCCAATCCAAGTGCCAATAAAGGAGACAGCTGAAACTCCAAAAAAGCAAAAGAAGCCAAGGCAACGAAGGAGGAAATCCTTAGCTAAACGTTTTATTAGCAGTGGTAAGTCCTTCGAACAATCATGATTTTATACCCATAATCATATGGTTACTCATATTTCTGAGGATTGCAGGGGCTTCTTCAATTTCCCCCTTGAGGGAAGGGACTGATCCTTCTTCAAAGGCCGTGGAGGGTGCTGTAGAACAACCACAGACTCAAGCTGACTTGGTAGCTCCTGGAGAAGAGCTGCCATCCATTCCCAGTATCCCTCCCACTACTGAAGATGCTGTCCAGGGTCAGGGGTTGCAGGACATAAGTCAGCAAGAAGACATAGCAAATGCTCCCACTGGTGAGACTAACCAAGATTCTGAAGTATCATTGGATGAAATGATGAATCAAGGAATGACTTTTGAAGAATTTTATGATCATGCTAGATTGTCATGTGATTTAGAAGACCTTGGGAGTGAGTGTTACCCTTCGCCCAAATTTTTCTTTTAAAAGAAAATATTTCTAACCATGATGTAAAATAATATGCAGTTTCTTCCGTAGAAGCTGCTGAACTGCCAATGCCTGAAGAGGGTGTGGACACTGATGTCAACCCTATCATTGCAGAAACATTAGCTCAAGTAGAGCTAAATCCAATAAACTCTCCTGAGACCCATCTTGAAAATCCTGTTGAAACCGGGAAATATGGGGAGAAGTCTTCTCATGTTGCTGAACCACCATTGGGTAAGGGATAACAATATTTGTGATTGTACTTTATTTGCAAGACAATCCATTCTTTTGTTATCCTTTAAGATTCAACTAAAATCTTTCAATTGATCATGTAGGGCCATCAACTGTAATGGCTAGATCCGGAGATGAGGCTTCAGCCTCTGCCCCAACGGGAATTGAAAGTGAAGAAGCCCATGTCAGAGGGGAAAGAGAAGAACGAGGCACTTCCTTAAGCATGTTAATTCCAGATTACATACCCCCTTCTGACGAAGATGTTGAATCAGATCCAGAGATGCTCAAAGCGTTCAGCTTTTCACGACGTAAGGCGTGGAACAATATATGGAACATCATATCGGGGGTGCCCTTAGAAGAGCTACCATCAAAAATTTCTCGATTGTCATCCCAATTTGTTATAATGGGACTTGGTGGTTTTGGGTATGAAAAGATCCATGCTGCAGTGAAACAGATTATCTTCAGGAGGGAGCAAATGCAGACAAGTCGCGAAGATTTGACCAGAGTGAAATTGTCAGTCAACATAGGCGAATTTGAGGCTGCGATATCCCAGGCTGAAGCTGATTATGTTGTCAAGATGAAGGATCTGAAACAAAAAATCAAAGAAAAGGTCGTCCAGCAGGTGCAACTCCAGCAACAGTTAGATGCTGTTACTGGGGAACTTGATCAGCTTAATGAATCATTGGATGAAACTCATATAAATGGCATGAAAGCCATTACAGATGCTAAGAAGGCATTTCAGCAAGCTGAAAAGAGTGAAGCTGGTCAAGTGCACGAGCTTCAAGCAACTGTTGATAAGGCTCAGGATGCTATACATCAAATGAAGACTTTTGTTGACAATCTCCTGTAATTTCTTGAAAAAGAGAAGAGATTCCAATCTGTGGATGTCCTTCTAACTCTTGTGTATCAATGAAAAACACTTTTGTCTTCAATCATTTGTGCTTGCATTCTTCCATTACCTGCTTCAAATTTACTTAAGCCAATGGGCTTAGTAAGCATAGTTTGATTTTTACTAGGATTATTACAAATAACACTACAAACTTTGAATCTTTTAATTGCTCAATATTAGCTAAATCATACAAAAAATGTATATTTAGTGAGCTGGAATTTTGACTTTTATTCATAGTTCCTCTGTCTTTTGTGTGGGCAGTTTAAAGTCATGTAAGCCGGACAAAAAGAGGCTAATGTTTAAGGTCGAAATAGCTTTGACCGAAAAATGGATTAAAATGGATTCAATTCCTTGATAATTTATCTGAAAACAAATTACCATACTCAAGTATGAGAGAAAATATGTAAACTATGACTTAAGAATATTTGAATCTGAGGAATGATATGAAAAATAGCTAAATAGCATTAGAAGAAGTAGTTTCCAAAAATGAAGTTACTATTATTTAACAAAACCCGTTAGGGGGTTGAAATATGCAGGGCCACCTATGGGCATTGGCTGCATAGTCAAATAAAATAGCATCTTTTGGCTGACAAGTCTGTTATGTGGACTGTTTATGCAAGGCCACCTATGGGCACGTGCTGCATAGTTAGGCAAAAGAACTCTCAGAAATTTACTTTCCTAGTGCTAAAAGCCAGTGAAAGTTTATGGAGATTCAAATTTTCTAAAGCATAGAGTTTGTTGTATGGAAAGAGGTACTTGAATATGGAGAAGATATTTCCAAACAAGAATATCGAAGAACTGGATGAATATCACTCCTACGAAGGTCTGACCCAAACGTAGGGAAGAAGAATAAACCATAGACTTGAATACTTTCAGATCATGAAAAAGGATATGGGACAAATATGTTAAGGATGGCTATTTTTGCGGATCCCTACATACTGTCGTTTAAGACAAATAAGGACAAAAGAGGCATTCTTCCCAAGAATGAAGTTACTATTATTTAACAAACCCGTTAGGGGGTTGAAAACATGCAGGGCCACCTATGGGCATTGGCTGCATGGTCAAATAAATAGCATCTCTTGGCTGACAAGTCTGTTATGTGGACTGTTTATGCAAGGCCACCTATGGGCACGTGCTGCATAGTCAGGCAAAAGAATTCTCAGAAGTTTGACATTTTTGTGACCATAAGTCATGAAAAGGGTTATGAAGATCTGAAAATATTTAAGGTTAGGATTATAATACATAAAGATGGGTATTTTCCAATGTATATAGAGATACATAGGTCAATAAAAACCATAATCATGTTGTGGCTGGGTCCTGAATTGAAACTTGGACTTCACTACGTATCTCATAAGAATGAGAATCAAGCCATACGTAGTTCTTGAAATGCAGTTTAACGTCGTGCAGGACGAAAGGATGAGTGATCTTAGTTTTTGGGGTCATAGAATTCGGACCATAATAATGAATACACAGTGTGTGTTTTCATGAGGACTTTTCAGCCAAGGGACTGAAAGTGAAATTTGGGGTTAGGCCCAAAAGACTTGGGACTGGATTCGAGGGACACTCGAATGTTCCTACGTATCCCATAAAGATGGGAATCAAGTCCACGTAGTTCTAGAAACTACCCTTTGTACAAATTTGGTTCGTACATGTGAAGGGTGAAAAGGGACTTTAGTGCAATGATGGTTTTAACCTAAGATAAAAAGTTTAGGCATTACCATGTATGTACGTAGTTTTTTTGGAAATGAAAACCATGATTGAAAAAGAATCAATGTTAATAATGGTTCCTTCTCAAATGAGGAAATCAAAGAATATTGTAGTTTATTGTCGTACTGGACAAAAGTGTTGTATAGTTTAACGTCATATAACAAGGACGAAAGTGAATCAATGTAAAGATATTGATTCCAAGGGTGGTTTCACAAATCATCATCATATGAGATTGTGGTGAACCAATGTGAAGAGATTGTTTTTGGGCTTGAACCTTTGGGAGGTTGCCTACATACCCAGCCTGGAGGGCAAGGATCAAAGTCTGTGTAGTTCAATTAAAGAATGAATTAATGATCAAGTTGTTCTTGTGGACAATGATCTTAATAATAAAAAAAATGTTGTTGGGACTTACACATGGTTAGTGGCCCAAAGGGAGTGTTATGGTTGATGTTCGCTCTAAGCTCACGTGAGTCATACTCGGTGTGAGAAACAAGAGATAATAACAACCTTAACGATGCACAGTTTAATGTCATGTAGGACATATCAAGGATTTTCTGTACAGTTTAGCGTCATGTAGTTAGGACGATGGGGACAATACAGTTTAACGTCATATTGGACGAAAGGGGGATTGTGCAGTTTTAATGTCATGCTGGACTTTTGATGATTATATAGTTTAACGTCTTTCCGGACGTGAGAGACTTTTATACAGTTTAGCGTCATGTAGTTAGGACGTCACAATTTAACGTCTTGCTGGACATATTTGCAAATAGTTTATGGTCGTATACATGGACCAGGAATGATGCAGTTTTAAGGTCATGCTGGAATGTTTATGGAACTTTTTCACAGTTTTAATGTCGTGTGGGACGAAGTTGCAGTTTAAAGTCATACTGGACCATTGCTGTATAGTTTTAGCGTCATATAGCAAGGACGAACTGATGCTGTACAGTTTAAAGTCATGTAGCTAAGACTAAGGTGAATCAATATGAGGATATCAGTTCTGATCTTTTTACAGTTTATCGTCATGCTGGACGTTGGAAGTGCCACACAGTTTAATGTCATGTTGCTAGGACACAATATAGTTTAATGTCATCTCGGACAGAATACAGTTTAGTGTCATGTAGGACAATAAGGGACTTAACACAGTTTAACGTCATGCTGGACGATGAAAGTGCCACACAGTTTAATGTCATGTCGCTAGGACAAAATATAGTTTAATGTCATCTCGGACAAAATATAGGAACTTCTTATACAGTTTATTGTCATGTAGGACAAAATCAGGGACTATGCAGTTTAAAGTCTTGCAGTTAGGACTATTGGTGCTGCACAGTTTAATGTCATGTTGCAGGGACAAAATTTAGTTTAATGTCATCTCGGACATTGAAGGTGACACAGTTTAACGTCATGTTGGACGAAGTTGTAGTTTAAGGTCATACCGGACCTTGGTGTAGTTTAAGGTCATACCGGACCTTGGTGTTGTTTAAGGTCATACCGGACCTTGGTGTAGTTTAAGGTCATACCGGACCTTGGTGTAGTTTAAGGTCATACCGGACCTTGGTGTAGTTTAAGGTCATACCGGACCTTGGTGTAGTTTAAGGTCATACCGGACCTTGGTGTAGTTTAAGGTCATACCGGACCTTGGTGTAGTTTAAGGTCATACCGGACCTTGGTGTAGTTTAAGGTCATACTGGACCTTGGTGTAGTTTAAGGTCATACCGGACCTTGGTGTAGTTTAAGGTCATACCGGACCTTGGTGTAGTTTAAGGTCATACCGGACCTTGGTGTATGAACCAATTGTAAGTCTTGGTTCTAGGAACAATATTTTGTGTTTATACAAAATACTTCTTCAGAAATCTGGCATTAGTTGGAGTCGTGATGTGTTATCCATCCATTGAGATTAAACAGAACCAAAGATTAACTCTTCATCTGATAAAGACTCCGCCTGATTAGCCTGTTTAGGCTGTGCCGTTTGATGGGGCGGTGCCCGTGACTTTGAAGTAGATGGCATGAAATCTGCCAGAGTCAAAGACAATTTAGGCTTTGATGCATACTCATCTTCTTCTGATTCCTCTTTCTTCTTTGAATTACGCTGCCCTTTTGAGGATTTGTCCTTTGATGGAGGCTTTACTGCAGCTTTTGTAGGAGACACAATTGGCTTCTTCAATTGTGTTCGCAAAATGGAATGAGTCCGATTGATTGTCTTTCTGACCATCCAATCATCATATTTTTTCGCAGTTTTGCTTTTGACTTCTTGCCACTCGCCTCCTTCCTTTGGATCTGTAGCGGTAATACACGCTACATGAGCTGAAGAACCCTTCAATTTGACTTGTCCCAAGTCGACCATCTTTTGTAGGAGGTCTTTAAAGACAAAACACTCCTGGATGGGATGTCCCAACATTTGATGAAAGGGACAATAATTGGGACGGTCTTCATCTCCTTCCTTGTTTGGTCTCTTCGGCACTGGTAATTGAACCAAATTATTCTCCAGAGCTGAAATGAAGTAACCAGGAACTTGCTCACTTCGGAAAGAGTATGTTTTACTCTTCATATCCTCAAATTGTTTTCGTCGTTGATCTTTTTGATCATTTGGACGAAACAGCCTTTGTTGTTGGCGTTCAGGAGGTGGAGCCCTTCGAGAAGATGAAGGTTTTGAAGTAGAAATAGGTACAGGTGCCTGTTTAAGCATAACTGTAGCAGTTTCTGCTTTACCCATTCTTCTTCCTGGAGCTGATGGAATTACACGAGATTTAACCTTAGCCTGCATAAGGGAATCTTCAATCTGTTGAGCAATTGAAGTAAGGTCTCGAAACCCTCCTGTGTATTTCACAGGGATCAATGGCGTGCGTAATTCGTCACGCAAATTTGCCACACAGATTGGCAACAATTCCTCCTGAGGGAGTGATAAACTTAAGGAATACGTTAATCCCTTCCAACGAGCAATGAAATCAGAGACTCTTTCATTCTCCCTTTGCTTGCAGTTTGTAAGATCGAAAACTGTCGTTTTTGGCAAAGTTGAGCTGAACTGAAGAAGGAATTTTTGACGAAGATCCTCCCATCTGATGACTGACCAGGATTGCAAGCTTGTATACCAGACAAAAGCTGGTCCTTGCAAGGTTCGCACGAAGCATCTGAGTTTCACTTCTTCTTGTTGTTCTGGAGTTCCCATCATAGGATCACAACAAGACACGTAATGCGTCAAATGTTGTTCAGGGTCGCCTGATCCATTGAAAGTAGGGAAAATAGGGTTTCCAAAACTGGATGGAGGAGAAATTGAATCTACCCATTCAGGGTAAACTTTCTTTTCAGGTTGAACTTGCGCCCGTTTCCCTTCCATAGTTTCTAACCGAGCTGTTAAGGACTCAATAGTAGTTATTAACTTTTGAGAAACGTCAGGTTGAACTTGGTTTTGGGTAGGTGCAATGAATGGAGCTTGGACAGCCGTGGAGGTTGGTGCTGCAACTAATGGTAGTGCTGCCAACCGTTGTTGTGTTTGACCCGTAGGATTAGACCTCTGTGGGTGTACTAATAAAGGAGGATATTCCTGATCCATCTCAGTAGTTACAACAAATTCCTTCGGCTGTCGGACTTCAGCATTCTTAAGAAGAAGACTACTCTGAAGTAGTTCTGCATTCAACCTTCTTAATTCTTTCATTTCTTCCTCCTGTTGTGCAAGCCTTTGCTCTAATGAGAGCGATTGACCTCCTTCAGAGGAAGGGTGAGAAGTAACCTGATTCTTTCCTTTCCCCTTATTGGATCCTTTTCGGAGAGGGGGAAGTGGGTTACTTGAAGGAATACCCAAATTTTGGGTAAGCCTTTGATTACGTGTGCGCACACCTTCTTCATTTAGGTCTGTGTGCGCAACTTCTTGAGCAGGAACCTCTTCATCTGATCCCTCTGATTGAGCCTCATCTGGTGAATCAGCAGCAACGGCAGTGATGACATTAATGGATGCATATTTCATGGAATCCTTTCTATCAGCATTTCTGTGATATTGTCTCCTTTTATGTCCATGATAAGACATGGCATTCCGTTGACTTGACCCCTCAGGAATTTCTTTGTGAACCGTCACTTGGAGAGAATCTCCTGACATCTTGGCTCTTCGTTCCTCTTGAGGTTTATTCCCTAATCGAGAGAATACTGACTTTCTCTGAGGGAGGGATTGAAGATTTGAAAAAGTCCCCAGTCCGGTGGACTGGGGATGTTCCTGTTGCTTCCGCTCAACTCCTCGAATCCCATTCGTTGATTCTAAGGGTTGGGTTAGAGAAGTCCCCAGTCTGGCAAGCTGGGGTGTATCTTGACATGCTATGTCTGAGATCTTCTTGAAATCTCTCTTGATCTTGCGGATCTTAGTTCGGAAATTAGCTGGATGCATTAACCTGTATCCACTTTTATCACCTGGTTCAACAGACCGTTGGATGATTTCCGAAACTTCTGTCATTTGATGATGTGTTTGCTCCAGACGAGAGGCTTGTGCAATATTCTCGCCTGCTTGGTGTAGGAGCAATTCAACAACCTGTTCTCTATATACTTGATTTTGAGAGGAACTAGTTGAAGCTTGATCTCGAGCAAGATTTTGATTATGAACAAAGCCCATTGACTGTGGCCGGCCATGGGCAATAACATTGCATGAGACCATTTTCGGCGGGCTTTGCTGACCGGAAAGCACTGTGAAATGTAGTGCTCCGTGAATACCCCATCCTCTGATATGAACATTAGATGGAGCATTGGAAATTAACTGACGCAATCTTCTTAGTGCGCCAAGGCATGAATGTTGAAGGGTTCTCTGTTGCTTTTCAGCCTTCGGATACCGAGAGACTGATAGAGATGCCAAATCAATCTGGCGTTGTAACCCTTCTATTATCTTAAGATGATTTTCATATTCATCGTAAGATAATACCTTCTTCTTTAATTGACAAAGAGTTTTCCAAATGTTAAGACGAATATCATGGATTCCATCATCCGTCAACATCTTTGGAATGTCATACTGTGAATCAGCCAAAGGCCAAAACATGACTGGTACTTCACCTTTTGCCAGTTTTTTCCTCATGTTCAGCATTTCCTCTTTATCATTAAATGAAGATTCTTCTACCTGTTTGGACCAGAGTTGGTGTTTCCTTGTTGCTTCATCGGATTCAACAAGATTGGTAGAGGAATCACTATTCATGCTGGAAGATGAATGACCCAGGGAAGGTTCGGAGAATAACCTGAACCCCAAGTTATCTTCTGATGGAGAAAGAGTTTCACCTGCCGATAGTAAAACTTCAGACATGACTGGTTTTACGTTTGCAAGTGCCTCTAGATAGGAGGGCTTTCTCGTCACTACATTGCCTTCTGAAGAATTTTCGAGACAATGTGAATCACTACTGCGGAGAGGACTTTCGCAGCGAAGTTCATCACCATGAGGAGGACCTTCATGATGGGTTACAGCAAAAGATGAGATATCTTGCTCCTTGGTCTTCTGACCACACAGAGGGTTCCTGTGGTTCTCATCTGAAGAAGAAACTTCAAGATTGACCGAATTTTCATGAAGCAAGTCTTCATGAGGAAGTGTCTGTTGAAGACCTTCGGGATTAATGTTCCTGTTATTGGGAACTGAGGGAGTAGAATCTTGAATTCCGACAGATAAATGTCTGAGGGCTTCAAGAACTCCAGCATCGAGCAAGGCCTTGTTGTAGATTGGTCTTTGATCTCCTGACTGTGCTGGGCGGATCTTTTTCTTAGATGCCTTCTTACTCGCTTTAGAAATCACTTGATGACGAAAGTGATTGCTCTGAGCAGGTGTATGTTCCTGATCAGGAAAGATGGTCAGGTTAGGCTGACGATCATCGCTCAAATCAGGTGTATGTGCCTGACTTGGTTGTCCATATGATATGGGGGAGTAGGCCCTACAACCCTCTTGGACTGGAACAGATGTGTGTGTCTGTTCCGGAGTGAATTGTTGATGTGTCACTCCACTGCTAGGGATAGATTTATGTGTTTGTCCCTGAGATGATGCTGAAGCTGTTATGATATCCTGGCAAGCATCCAGAATATGAGCAGGAATTTGCTTCTGCTCTTTCACCATTGACAAAATATGTTTGGTGACTTCAGCCACCGGAACAGGGATATACGTCCATTCCGAGCTTGGAGTAGGTGTATGTGCCTGCTCCTGTCCTCCTTTTCCTGTCAGTGAATCCTGACAGTACTCAAGTGTGGAGGCAGAGAGTTTAGTCTGCCTCCTGTTTGTCGTCGGGGCTTTCCAACTAACTTCTCCGTGCGCTACCAAACGAGACTATTGGTAGGCTTGATTAGTATTAGCAGGTGTTTGTGCCTGCTGATTACACTTCGCCAAACGCTGTTGACGAGATCCATCATATGTAGTCAGACGAGCCTGCTGACTAACTGCTGATGTATAAGCAGGTGTATGTTTCTGCCTATGGTACTCCGCCGGAATTGCCTGGCGGGATCGGCTTGATGCTGCCAGACGAGTCTGCTGGACAGCGGGATTAAAACGAACAGGTGTGTATGCATGCTCGTTATTTGCCACCAAGTTAGGTTGGTGGACTTCTCCGGAGATGGCAGGGATGACAACCTGCCTATTATTAACCGGATTCCGTCTCTGGTGATTCATCTTGCCTGCTCGGGTTCGAGGAACCTGAGGTGAATGCCTGGAGCCGGTACCCTCATCATGTTGAGGGCGCACTACCGCACGAGTCTGGCGGCGATTGTTGATGGGAGCCCTTGAGAAGGACTCCTGTCTTTTTGAATTAAGGTCCTGCGGGACCTGCTCATTCACTTCCTCGGAGTAAGGGAGTGAATGGAAATTGCGTTCCGGGGATAACGACCCGAAACGGTTGGAGACGGTAGTCAGCACCGCCTGCTTCTTGATTGCTGGTCGCCGTTGTCCAGACGACCAGGTAGAATTGTTAACTTGGAGGGCTTGACGAGCGGCCTCCAGAGTTGGGATAGTACCGTTGCGACGGTACTCCTTAACCAATGCATTAGAAACACAGCGTTGAAGACGCTGAGTTGGTGATGTCATCCTCAGAGCGGATGACGTTCCAGCAGGAGTAGCAGCATTGGTTTTCACAGCAGCAGACCTCACAGTAGAGGTGTTCCCAGCAGCAGTATTCACAGGGGTGAATTTAAGGAAAGCCATTTTTGTAGAAGATCTTGAAAAAAAGAGTGCCTGTTCCATGTAACAGACATAATCAAGATGAATCCGGCCACTGCATATTTTGGATGAGCACATGTCAATGATTGCCTTGTTGGCCCAAAGGGCCTAACAGATAAGAAGAATCGTCACTTTAACTTGGTTAAGGATTCACGTCGGGTTCACCATTTTTGTTTCGCGCGGAATCCGGGGATGACCTCCTGGACGGGAGATTCAAACGTTCCGATCGGTTTCTAACGGGTTTGTTCGTAGAACCGGAAACATCCAATGATTCCACATCCGTTTGGACCTACTTTCCAAAGGCAGGCGCTCATTAGCTTGTGGGCTAATGAGGCTTAGGAATTTGCATTGGTCGAGAGGATGGGAGGTCGGACTCATCACACCTTTTTGAGGGGAATTATTGTCTACTCCGGGACTCTCTTTATAGATTTAAGTTAAGTTCGTGAATCCTTATTACATTACCATGTATAAAATGAGCTTTCCTTTAGTTTTAACAATCAATGATTAAATATGCAAGAAATTTAGAGAATCTTTTATATGTATTCGAGGTTCTTCATCAATATAGAATCATCTATATTTGTTTAGAGATTCTTGGTCAATGGTATCCTTCAAAACATTTATATAAAAGTCTCTTGGTCATTTTGATGACCAGGCTGGTTTTAAAGCCACTCAGTGGGGCACTTGAAGTTTATCGTCATTCAGAAGGACATAGATTATTTCAATGTTGGGATCGAACCCATCAATGGGCTACCTACGTATCCTTTGTTTTTTGAAAAAAAGGAATCAGAACCCACGTAATTCGAGGAATGGGATATGATGTTTTATGATTGATGGCTCAAAGATGAATGTCATAATTACTTTTACACTCTAAGCTCACGTGAGTCATGCTCGGTGTGAGAAACAAGAGGTATTGGTAAGATTTAGACCATTGAGCTGTAAAAGATGCAATCATAAGAATTTTGTTTTGGGGCTTATGTATAGATGACTGCCCAGATAGGCGAAGGTTTAGGATTTACTTTTAGGGAGAAAATCCAAGAACAGGGTCCACAAAGTTATATGTGCTTCATGGAGATTTGAATACTCTAATCTTGGGGCTTACTCCTAAGGAGGATGCCCAAGTTTAGGAGGGGACTTATGATTGGGTTTTATTCCTGAAAAGGAAACCCAAATCAAAGAAAATTTGTGACTGGTTAAGAGAAATTTTAAGAGACTTGGGGCTTACTCTTAAGAAGGATGCCCAAGATTTATGACTAGGACTTGTTCCTGAGAAGGAAGCCTAGGTTAGGGGACTTGGGGCTTACTCCTGAAAAGGAAGCCCAAGGTTATGACTGAGTCTTTATTCCTGAAAAGGAGACCCAGGTTAGGGATTAAGGTTTGGGGCTTACTCCTGAGGAGGATGCCCAAGATTAAAGGACTTGATTGGGGCTTATTCTTAAGAAGGATGCCCAAGATTTATGACTAGGACTTATTCCTGAGAAGGAAGCCTAGGTTAGGGGACTTGGGGCTTACTCCTGAAAAGGAAGCCCAAGGTTATGACTGAGTCTTATTCCTGAAAAGGAGACCCAGGTTAGGATTCTCTCATCTTAAAGGATGAGGTCGAAATGAATGAACTCTCAATCTTTGGTGACATAAAGATGTTTAAATCACTGGGTGTTTGAGAGGTATTTCACAGAATTCCTTTCAGATAAGGATGTCAAATCAAGAAATCATGCCATAAATGGCTTTTGATGAGTATCTTGAAGAATGAATCTTGAATAAGAAGGGTGAAATGGCTTAGGAGGGGTAAAAATGGGCAAGATGGGCACCCAAAAAGCTAGGGGCGCGCAAGTCTTGAAGGTCGCGCAAGTCCTGCGTCGGCGCGCAAGTGTTGGTCGCGCAAGTATACTTGCGCGACATGAGGGATACTTGCGCGATTTTCAACCAGAGTTGAATTACTTGAGCGACTCTTTATTAAACCCTTTCCCATCCTCTTGAGGTTCTTCCAGAGAAGGGACGTGCAAGTTATATTGAAGGAATTAAGTTGGCGCGCAAGTGTTTGATAAGTTTCAACACTTGGCCTTCCTTCTTCCCTTTAGATCTTCCATTCTAGGTAAGAAATTACCTTAGAAGTGTTCTGGAAGCATTGAGAAGAGACTTGGGCATCGGGAGCTTTGATCCGAGTTTCTGGAAAAAGATCCTCTCGAATGGGGGGCCCACAGGGTCTATTTATAGGCAAATGAAGACCCCGGGCGGTTACTGGGCGGTTACCAGATCTGTCGCGCAAGTCCCTTGCACGACCATGAGGGTTCGCGCAAGTGTTGAGGCGGCGCGCAAGTGTACTTGCGCGACCAAGAGGGAACTTGCGCGACCTATGGGCAATGTTCTCCTTTTTCATCCCTTTGTCGATTTTTGATGTTTCTTCAAAGGATTAATCACTTTGAACTCAGATATTCCCTTTTCCGAACTTTAGATTCCGTGACGAAAGGAGCGTCAACATACACCCATGAGTTCCTTTAATCATATATCCTGAAAATTTTCCATAAGTAGGAAAGTCATTTTTTATCCTATAACACATGGCTCTCAATGTAAAATCTTAATTTCTGTAAGCATCATACTATGTAACACCTTAATCCTGAAATAATTTCAAATCCTTGATGAATGGAGCCAAATAAACATCAATACCATTTCTCAATTGTTTTGGTCCTGATATAAGCATAGATAACATGTTCTATTTCCATTTCGTGCATAACCACGGTGGAAAGCTATAATTTACCAACATAATCCGCCATGTACTATGAGTGCTACTTTGAAAACCAAAAGGATTCACTATCTCTGTAGATAATTCAATACAAAGGTTTCCCAACTTGTTTCCAAATTCAGGATACTCATGATCAATTTTCTTTCACTAAGGAAATTCTATCAGGTGACATAATTTATATTCTTTGTTTCTCTATGTATGTGCTACATAAATTTCCCTCCAATATCCTCATGTCTATATAATCTACAGAACCATTGAATGATTGGAATGTAATATTAAAATTTCATAGGACCAGATTCATAGTTCTTTTATCGAGAAGAACCACACTTTTGGCATTACTTACATGATTTTTGGTCCTTGTGAAACAGTATACATTCATTCGGGCATGTGTGTCTTATTTTTGAGATCATACCCATCAAGCATTTCATTCGTTTCACATCAAATGTTCAGATCGAGATCTCATCATCTATCAGGAACATGTCATTCATGAAAGAATGTAATTCCATTAAACTAGTGTCACTCCATCTATTTCCTGCTTTCAAATTAAACAACTAAAATACAAATGAAAATTCTTTATATTTAGTGAAACCACCATACAATGGAATCTCTGTTCAACTTTTTAATTATTCAAACAAATTGGGGAAATCAAAATATTCATATTCAACTGTCTTTATCATTTCCTCAATATGATCTTTATCATCATTCATATCTATAATCATATCCTCGATACAATATTCTTCATTGTACACACTTGTAATCATTTCTGATGATCCATAAAACATATTTTTATCCCACCCACTAGCTATATTAAATTTTCCCATTTTCATTCAATTATTTATAACTTTGATGTATTCCATGATAGATCAAGTGTTCTTACAACTCCTATAGACTAAATTGTGTCGAATAACAATAACGTAAACACAAAAAATGATATTAGAAGGGTCACATGCATGATAATTTCCAAACATGATGAACTCTTTGACTCCATCTTCAAACTCTCTTGTCAATGGATTGACATCTATCCATTCATTATTCATAACCATTCGATTTGAATAGGTGATATTAGTATTTAACAAAATAAATACAAAAAATGATGATATAAAAATTAACCAAGGATAAAAAATATTTAGACTATAAGTCTACTTTTAAAACTATTTATCAAATGACAATTGAAATCCCATTAAAAATCCAACCATTTAAAAAACTTCTTGTTTCAAATAACACACCCTTTTGAAAATAAACCAATGAGTTTCAAACACTCATTCTCAAAACCCCAATTTATTTTTTTAAGGAATTCAAGGCATCTTCATGACCCAATAATATTAATCATTTAAAAAGAACGGCAACCATATGTATTTTACAAATTTTAATTTAAAACATCACAAACCCCCTGTTAAAATTAATCTAACATGATATACACTTTCAAAACAATCCCATATAATTCTGAAAGCCAATCAAATGAGTTGAAAAACACTTGGAATAAAACCTATGTCCATGAAAAGTGTTTAAATAACATTAAAGGTATTTAAAACAAAACAAAAACGTATTTTAAACATTTATAAATTTTTAAGAAACATTAAAAAACACTTGAATCGTTTTAAAAGTTCCTCTTATGAGATTTCAAAAAGTCATTAAGTCAAAGTTAAAGGACTATAGGTACTCATACTTTCTCCACTATAAATGGTTGATTTCACTTTGTGAATAAATATATTTAAATTTTTTTAGTGTATTTCAATAACACCTCTAGGAAAGTAGCACTATTTCTAAATATGAGAACGAATTTGAGAAATTTCACTTATGTGTTCTTAACTATCTAGACTCCTACACAACCACATGACCATCATGGACTAGAACTGTTCAAATCATGACTCCTAATACATGAATATATAATCCAAACTCATTACCTAACTCATTTATGGTTAAGATTGCTGTTTTCATCAATCATCCATTACGATATTATAAGGATCTCTCGTGACCATCTAAGAAAAGGAACCATACCACATTCTTGGTTAAGGCCTTCTTAGCGCTTCCAACCGGGAATAATACCAGTTGATCCTCTTGTAATTAAAGTGAACCCCTAACTAAATCACCAAAATAAAATTCTCATTTAACATTCCTATGATTCTTGTGCAATTCCTTTACTTCTCAACGAGTATTCCAAAAACACCTCTATCACATGTTTCTTGTACATGTTGGCCCACTTTGTCATAGTAAGTATTAGCTTTTCATTGAGTTTCAATGACTTCCAAAATATCATGGAGGCCTCCCAATTGAACATGTGGACTTTCTAACACCTATATCATCATCTGATAAAACCATTTACTTTTTATGAATAGTTATTTCCACTCTTACTTCTCAATGAATGAATCACACATTCCAAAAAAAATTCTCAATACAATGTGGAGAATACCTTAACATATCACCATTAAAAACCCATATTTATATAACCACAACTTCAATTCATAACTTATAGACTAATCACCACTACACCATACACTTCTAAAAATCGTATCATTCCAAATTGCCATAGAGATAGCTTATTTCACAAACTACTTTCTATATAAAAAAGGTAATGTTCTGGAGCCTCTCATTTTTGTTGAATTGATCAAAAAATGATCAAGGATTCACATTCCAAATATTTATAATGCTTGAAGACTAATTAATGAAGAATACATATCATATAACTCATTCACATAATAAAAGAACTATGGTACTAAACAAATAGATGGTATGATTTCCCATAGTCTATTTTCTAAAATCTTAAAAAATACTTTATAAATGAGATTACATAGAATAGTCATTCTAAAATCCTAAAATAAACTTATATTAGAAACCACTAGAATCAAAGTGATGAGATTATCATTATATGTCTCAGGATAATTCGTACTTCTCCAAAAATCATTCATGAAGTTAGCAACATCAAATCTCAAAATAGAACATAAACTTTTAAAGAAATATTCATAAAGAAAATATGGGCTCGGTACCTTTGATGGATGCATCAACCAAAATGCCATGACCACTTCATGAAATTGTTTATAAATAGTTATTAATTCATTCATATAATTTTTTAATGTTTTAATATTTACATATAAAATTATGTTGAGAAGAAAATATCATTTGATAAAAATATGTTATTAAATTCTTAATGCCTTTATTTGTATCAACCCATATACCAATATCAGCCTTTAACATTTAAATATGGATAATAATCTATCTAAAAATGTATTTTTGATAAAAGAATGAAGTGTTTTTATATACTCTATTAACATTGATGTCTCATTTAAAAAAAATGGAACACTTATTTAAATTAGAGAACCCATTTATGAAAAAGAAATCACCAAGAATCTAAGTTATGGGTTGGGGTCTGCTTAAGTGTTCGGTCAATTTCATAAGTCATTTCAAATATCGGATACCTCACTACAAATTACCATTTTCCTTTTTCAAATGTTCAACAGGAACCAACCAACATGAAATTCATTTAGTGTGAAAACTAGGACCACTGATGGCCATGATTTTCAACGGCCTGTTTAGGAGGTACAATTCACAATATCATGATCAATATCAAATTGTAATAAATGGGAAAAAACCCCATTTCTCTTTTCTATTTAGTTATCCAGTTTTTATCTTTAATTAGTTTGGAGAAACTATAAACCATAGGAATGAAACAGTAGATCACTCCCACCTGATATACAAACAATGAGAAACTAAGGAGAATATCAACCTCAAAGAAAATTTTCATCTCTTCCGTGTACTACAGAGAAAAGTAGGAAGCCCACAGGTGACAACCGCACCTCTTGAAATGTGGATCAACCTATTCTGGACCATAAGAATATCAAAACACTACATAAAACTGCAAATCATGCAAAACCGAAATACTGTAGTGAATTCCAAGGAAATATCAAAAGGAAACCTATGAGAAAGAGGAGAAAACATACCGCAGAGATGTGGTTCAGTGCACAGAGGAGGTGCATTCACAGTGGGGGAGAGGCACGCGACGGAGGAGTCCTCCAGCAAAGGAGAGGTGCATAGATGTGGAGAGGTGCATGATGGAGGAGACACAAGTAAAAGAGGAGAGGCGCGCAGTGGAGGATAGGTGCGACTATGGAGGAGTGGCGCGCAACTGACGAGATTCCCGGGGTGAAGGAGACACGTGTGGCAGAGGAGCGACATGACAACAGATGAGTCAGCAAGAGAGGAGGAGGAGGAGGAGAAGACAGAGGCATAGATTGGCTTCTGCGAGATCTTGAGGGGTGTGAGGAAGGAGGAGGATGTTACAGTTTCCTTATAAAACCCTATAAAACATTAATTAGTGTTAGATAAAAAGCACTGATAGAGGTATGTTTTGTCATCTCTAAAATAGAAAGCGCTGATAATGATATAATGTTAATAATTTATTTATATTATGATATATATTTATTAAATTGTTTATATTTATAAAATTATAATTTAAATAATTATAAAATTATAAGACTTTTACTTAATATATTTATAATCTTGGAAATATATATAATATATATATTAATTATATATATTTATAAGAATATAGAAATATATAACTAAATTTCTACTAATTTTATAAATATTTATATGAATATATATATACATATAATTGTAATTATAAATGAATATATATATATATATATATTTACATAATTATAAAATTATAACAAATTAATTTTTATAATATTTATAATTTTACTAATATATATAATTAATACATTTTTTATTATCTTAAAATTATCTAAATATATATGCATATATTTATAACTATAAATATAAGTTTTTTGTATTTATCAATATTTCTATATATATATAATTTTTTTTTAATTATATATATCCTTATATAAGAAAATAAATAATATAATTTTTATAAATTAATAATTATTTAAATAAATATGTATATATATATATATATTTATAACTAATAAATAAATATTTATTTATTTGTAATTAAAAATAAAAATAAATAAATATTTATTTTTAGTTGTAAGTAAATATATATATATTTAAATAATTATAGATATATAAAAAATATATTTATAATTATATAAATTTAAATAATTAATATATTAATTATAATTTTTTAATTATTTAAATATATCTAAATTTATTTAGAACTAGTTTTATTTATTTATAACTATTTTTATATAAATTCATATATTTAATATATTTAATATATTTTTAAATTATTTAAACATATCTATATTTATTTAGGAATTATAATTATAAATATTTGTAAATATTTATAAATATATTTATTTTAATTATATATTTATAACCTTATAAGTATTATATTAAATATTTTTATATAATTATAAATATATTTATATATATATATAATTATAATATTTTACTTATTGTAATTTTATAATTATTTAAATATATATATATATATAGTTGTAATTATAATTACAAATAAATATATTTAAAAATTATTCATATATAATTAAATTTTAATAATTATAAATATAATAAATATATTTAATGTAATTTTATAATTATTTTTGAGAACATAATAGTATAAATGGGTAACATGAATTAATCATATACCTTGTAAAATATACATAATAAAAAATGATCCATCAATAGACAACATGAATAATAAGAAAGGTGTAATGTATAAATGAACATTCGTGATGATACATAACGTATATGCACAAATGGTCAATATATTTATTGACCAAATTCACTGGAAACACCTATATATTTAATAATTATAATATAAATATATATTTAAAATGAATATATATATGTATATTAATTATAAATAAAATAAATAAAATAAATATATTAAATAGAACAAATAGAAAAAATATAATAAATAAAATGAATTTCATATATCTAATAAATCTAATAAATCTAATTAATTAATCTAAAAAATCCAATAAATATAAATCTAATAAATCTACAATAAATATAATAAATATAATAAATATATTTATTATTTAATAAAATTTATTATAATTTTTTAATTTCTTAAATATATATATATATTTAATTATACTCTTAGAAATACTTTATTTAAAACATTAATAATATATTTTTGAATTATAAAAAAAATATATTAATTACAAACATGTGTTTTGTTAATGTATACATATAAACATTATTTTTATATATAAATATAATAATTCTTTATAAATTATTATTCAAAAATTTATTAGCTCTTTTATCTAGAACTGATAAAGCCCCCTCCCTTTTTCAGCACTTTCTTGTTAGCGTTGATGAAATATGGCGCTTCCCTTACCCCATTTTGTGGCAGTGTTCCCTTAAAATCAATATGAACCAGTATAATTGATAATGATGATTGTTTCTTAACAATGTGAGTTAGTTTTTGGATTAATATTAAGAATTTACAAAACTTGAGATTTGTTTAGATTTCATAAAATTAAATCACAATGAATAAAATTTATTAATTGGAATGTAATTAGATTGGTGTGTTACCAAGATGATATATTGATATATTCTAGCATGTTATTATATTTTGGATAAATTAATAGATGAAGTTAAAATTGTTCCAATTGTTATTATAATTGGGAACTTGATTTTATGGAATATAAATGACTAGGTAAATAGAAATTTGATTAATTGATCAATGTGGTTTATGATGACAAGTATAGTTTTATTGGAACATGGTTATGTGGTTCATTTCTTATCCTTCTATCTTGGTATGCCACTCTTTATGATTTATTCTAATGGGTAGAATTTTTCATGAATTATTTGGATTTTGTTTTGATATAAAATATGCCTTTGTTTGTAGCCTGAGAGCCCTATATGTGACACCTAAGGGTAAGGTTAATGGTAAAATTCCAAACTAGGGGTAAAGAGCATGGTATTCGAGGCCATCTAAGGGTAAGATGAACAATCACTAGACACCTATGGAAAAGATGTTTTCATGCATGAGGGAAAGATTATTTGTTAGCCTAATGGTGGGGACCATTTATTAATGAAAGGTTCTATGTGATTCATCCGTGGAAAAATATTATTCCACCTACTTTAGTGATTCATCTTAATTCAAGGCGATCCACCCTAAGATAGAGATATCCATCATGGTGCCAAAGCAGGTTTGGATGACCACATGTTCCAACCCATAACTCAAGGTTCAATCAATTTATATCATCATAAACATTAATTATTAAATTAATACCCCAATTTAATTTCATTATTATATATTCAGATTATTTATAGACACAGTGGGGTTGACCTACTGAGTTTCACTCACACTCAATTTGGGACACCGTTTGGTAACCAGTAAGATTTCATGGATGAAAATTTTGATAAGGGAAATGGGTCTTGTTTGGATTGAATGATTTCTGGATGGGTTGAAGTTTTGAAGTGGGATTGATCTGGGACTCAAGACCAAGGATTTTGGTTTCTCTTTACTTTTTAGATTATCATTATTTTTATAACACACAATACATAATTAAAAATTACATGGTTCTATTATTATTGGATTGTTTAATTCATCTTGTATGCAAATATGGAATCTTGTTCGATCATTCAATTTTTCTGTACTATTTACAGTGCTCTATTTTTACTTCCAATGTTATAGAAACTTTGTACATGATGGTATAGTCTCACCACTATATTCCTTACACCCTCACTATTAGTAGATATCCTCTAGTGTATGGGGAGGTGTGTCTGAGAACATTTATCCCACCCAACTTGGTAGTGGGTGGGAGTATCAGACTAGGGACATTACAATGTTTTACCCGAGAAGGTTTATTTTCTATTGATTTTCTTTTTTAGAAGGTATACATGATACTAGAATGTGTCGGGTCTTGGTAATGGGCTCATTCATGGGAATAAATGACCCATCCATGGGGTAAAAACCAAGATCCCAGGGACGGGGTTTTGTTTTATGTTGTTTGTTGGTTATAGTTGATTTTGTTTCCCCTTGGGTGATTCAATTTTTGTGTGGAATTACTATTTGATGAGATTTCTACTCATGTTCTGGTATGGCACTAGAATATTATGCATTCTTCATTATAGAAATATAAGGATATACATTGACATGAATTGTTCATTCTAGGGGAATATTTCTTGCGTACGGAATATTTTCCCATATGAATGGTGAAATGAAATCCTTGATATAATTGAAAAAAAAAGAAATTAATGAAACAATTATGTTAAGAAAAATCACATGTTATGTGATGTGCAGAGGAACCCTCAGTTAGTGGTCCTCTAATATTTTCACCTATTGAGGATGATATTGTTATGTAACTTTTCTTCTAATGTGTATGTTAAAACTCGTAGAGAAAACTTCTCCTTATCATATTTCAACCGAGCATCAAGAGAGTGTAAATTAACTTGATCCTAATGAAGCTATTCTATAAATTCCTATAACCACAGAGAATCAGATGGGTGACTAGATTTGCAAAAACATCATAAGGGTCATGCGATCCATGGAAAGGGAAACTATTCACATTGTTTCATTGATGTTTGATCTGAAGAGAGAGTTCTAGCTATAGCACTCGCCTACTCTCACTATGAAGGGAGGCCCTAAGGAAAATTATTTTTAGATTGATTCAGTATATATGATCTTTAATAACCTAGAGACACCCATAGATAGAAGGTTTAAGCTTACCGCTCACATGATTTTAGGAGTAGCCAAGAATTAGTGGTATATTATAGAGAAATCTAGGAAAAAAGATGAATTTTCATATAATTACTTCAAGGAGAATTTCTAGTACCACTTAATTTAGATATGTTGAGGGATGAGATGGATTATGTGTTCATGCACTTAACATATAAGGGAGTTTGGGTGATTTTCTATGTTGGGAGCTTCATAAATCTATAGAATTTTTCTCCTTCTCTGGTAGCTGAGGAGATCTCTAATGTGTGAAATTTCATAGATGGGATTTTATATAAGATAATATCATAAGTTAGTATATTTTTACTAATAAGCTTCACAGAAGTGATGAACCTGACTCTCATCACATTGGGAAACCTGATAGAGTACCTAATTTTCGACCATGTTGTTTCAGTAGGGAATCCTAGGAGTTCTTCTTCTAGAAGGAAGAAGTAGTGATATGATAGTTACTATCATGGAAGTAGTGTGCAGAGTGGCTAGGGAAGTGGGTATCCATCATAAATACATGTATAGTTATAGTGATTTTAGTGTTGAATTTTGGGCCACAAATGGCTTCAGAGTCCTTACCCCACAAGGGAGTGTTGTTCTTGTAGAAGGTTGGGGTATCCATAAATGTTTTGTAGGATATTTCCATAGTACTATAATGTCTTCGGATTAGTATAGGCTACTGAATTAGGGAGGCACTTAAGTAACCCTTAGAAGATTGGTAGTAAGAGTTCAAATGAACATTAAGGCTGAGGTTGTGGACATGGTACCCTTATATAGGAGCAACAGTACCAGTCAGTAGTAATAGTAAAAGGGATTCATAATGGAGCTTAGGGAAGAGGGGTGAGTCAGATGTACACTATATAGTCAACTCTGGCTAGTTTTTATGTCGGAACTTCTTCCATTAGAGGTATGATTCTTGTATCATGTTCCTAAGCCTCTATTTTGTTTTTCTAGGAGCATCACACTCCTTTTTATCTACTCAATTCATAAATTCTTGGGCTTGGTTATAGAGTTATTCGATGGTGTCACAACCTTTGAAACATCATTGGGAGTGCGATTAGGGAATATCAAACACAGCAAAGAGTAGTATCTTGAAATTAGAAGCTACCAATTCTATTGGGAGTTGTTTCATTTTGAAATGATAGGTCTAGGTTTGATCCTTACTATGGATTGGATAATTCTATACCAGGATTATATCAAATATTATTTTAGGATATTCAAATTTCTTTCTCTAGAAGGGATAGTTATACTCACCAGGGTGAGTGGGATATTCAAGCTAGTTATATAGGATGGATTCTATGCGTATTGGTTTATATCATGCCACAGATATCAAGCCTTGTTCTAGATGATGTTGAAAGGATTTAGGACACTTTTCCTCTAGTTGTAAACCATTTTTATGAAATATTTTTGAACATTTATCTGTCTTACCACCCGAGTGGGAGATTTATCTCACGATCATGTTGATTCCAAGATCTAAACTAGTTTTTATCCTACCATATGGAATGGGTCCAGAAAAGTTGTGTGAGTTTAAATTTCAGTTGGAAGATCTAAAATAAAAGTGCTTCATATGGCCTAGTAGTTCTCCATAGGGTTCCCTAATGACTTTCTCTAAGAAGGATGATCAAACATCATCCTTATATGTGGATTATTAGAGGTTGATCCAGATGATGGTCAAGAATAAAAATCCCATTCCATGCATTGATTGTCTCTTCAATTAGTGAAGAGGTTCAAGGATCTTCTATATGATCAACTTGAGGTCATGGTACCATCAATTGAGGGTGAGACGATCAGATGTAACCAGAACTACTTTTAGGAGTAGGTATGGCTTGTACATGTTGGGGTGATGTTTTTAACCTAATGAGTGAAATAATCATGTTCATATCCTTGATGAATAAGATCAGTCATTATTTATTAGATTAGTTTGTGGTATTTTTCATCTATGGTATCTTAGTGTACTCCCAGCCATCAAATAATCATGTCCAACATCATAACATTATCTTACACCAACTTTATTGCAAAACATAAAAATGAATGTTATTGATTGATAGAGTTCACTTATAAGGACATTTTATCTCAATGATAGAGTGTGATTGAACCTAGAGAAGGTGTTATCCACTATATTTTGGGAGTGACCCAAAAATTCCTTTCAGATTCAAATCATTCAAGGATTATCATGCTATTATCAGTGCTTTATCCTAGACATATCCTAATTTTAAGAACCAATGTTTGGGTTGACCAAGAAAGGGGTGATTTTTTGTAGTAATAATCTTGTGAAAGAGATTTTAGGAGCTGATATATGGTTGAACTCAACACCGATCCTCACATTTACTATATTGGGAAAATATTATGTAGTGGACTAAAATGCATCTATAGTTGGACTTAGAGTAGTTCTGATGAAGGAGGATCAAGTAGTTACATAAGGATCTAGATAGCTAAGATCACATGATAGGAATCATTAGACTCATGCTATAGAGTTATCTATAGTGGTACATTCCCTGAGGTGTTTGTGAAACTATGTTTTCTATTAGAGGTGTGTGGTGTACATAGACCACAAGATCCTTAATTACATATCTTCTTAGTGAGACCAAAACCTTTAATATATGAGGTGGATCAATTATCTATAGTAATTTAAATTCGTTTTTTCTTACACACCCGGAAATGGAAACATTAGTTTCAATTCCTTGAGCCGAAATATGTTGGAAGAGGTAGTTTGAAAGTGTTGTGATGGGTGGTGACTGATGAAACTATTTACATATAATCATCAAGAGGTCCATAATTCCCAAGGACATCTAGATATAACATATACATATGTTATACTAATGCTCTGGGAATGGATCAAGATAGATCAATTTTCTGATATAGAGGATGTAGTCATTACAGAAAACATATATTTTCAGTATCCACCATTAGAATCTTGTCTTGGAAGAGAAATCATTCTTATTTTCTTTGGCCATGTTTGGTTTCCAACGGGCTTTCATGAGGAGCTAATGAAGGAGTTTTATGATTCTAAATTAGTTGTACATCATGGTTTAACAAATATGTATTGTGATATCAATAGATAATACTAATGTACCAATATTAAAAAGGAGATATCGATCTTAATGGACATATGTTTCACCAGTCAGAAGGTAAAAGATGAGCACCATAGTCCTACAGTTCTATTACTGCCTTTACCCATTCAAGAATAGAAATAGGATGCTATCACTATAGACTTTGTGATGGGATTTCCTAAAAAACCCCATAAGAATTATGTTTTATGAGTTATTATTGATAGACGAATGAAGGTAAACCACTTCTTTCCCATCAGGGAAACCTTTATAATTGATGATTTGGGTAGTCTCTATGTGTGGGAAATATTTTAGTTTCATGATTTTCTGAGGAGTATCATTTCAAATCTAGTTCCTCATTTCACATATTGATTCTTTTAGGGTATTTGGAGGGCTTTGGGATCACAAGTTCTTTATATTACAACCTTCCATCCTTAGAATGATGGATAATCAAAGTAGGAAATTCAAATTCAATATTCCATGTTGTTAGATTATGTTTGGGACTTTTGATGGTTCTTTGTAGGAGCATTTAAAACATATGGAGTTCAATTATAATAATATATTCTTGGAATTGATCCAAATAGATAATTTTAGGTTTTTATATGGAAGGTCATGTTTTTACCTCTTTATGGGCTAGTGGTAGGAGAGTCAACATCTATCAGTCCCAATCTCATGAAAAAAAAATCAAAACAGGTTCCATTGATCAGAATAATGTAGGTGAGCACACAGATACATTAAAAATACTATGATAACTATAAGAGATGACCTATGTATATTGATATTTTTCATAATGTATTTTTTCAGGTGTTTCCTAGGCCGGGGTAACATCATATAAAGGAATATTGGAAGTGATTACCTAGGTATTTTGGTCCATTTAAGATACTTGAAATCATCAATCTAGTGGGATACCGTCATTCCATTCTATAGCACTATAACACCATGTATGATTTGTTTCACATGTCACCACTTCTGAGATACCACCTTGACCATTCTCACCTGATTTAAATTGGTGACTTTGAGTTGGATGTAGATAAATACTTTAAGGGAAATTTGATTTTTATTGTGGACCATAGTAAGAAGAATATATATAAAAAGATTGTACCCCAATTGTGAGTGTAGTTGAAACATGGTCACGTGTAACAGGAAACCATGGAGAGGGAATCTGATATGTGGACATAGTGGACATAATTTTTTTCGATACACACTGAGTTATTATGTAGATAAACTTGGATAAAAGATATTAAATGGTGGGTAGATTGTGGGATCCCATAGTTTTCTAATTAAATACCTCTTTTATGTTTTTTAAACCACTTTAAATCAAATATTTATTGTTTAAACTTTGGTGTCGAACCATAGTCCCGATGGGTTTATTCTGGGAGGATGAAATATTTTAAAATTACTAAATAATTTTCCCATAATGAAAGTATTATTTTTCTTCTTACCCTTGTTTTTCTTAAATATTTCCTTATTTGGGTATAGGCCAGAGAGATTTGGGAATCTTAAGGAGTCCTAAAATGTTTTCTGAAAAAACGTAATACCAAAAATAGGGGCACTAAATTGTATTCAATATGGTTACTACAGAGCACTTCCAATGATATAAGAATACACTACAGAGGTTGGGTTTGTACTTTTATAGTTCCAGTCAATGAGGATACACCACTACCTTCACCAAGGATGGATGAATTCTAAAGGATACACCACGGTCGCTTTGACCACGCCACAGATCTCTCCAGTCATCATATATAGATAAAACATCAATGTTACAAGTCTTTGGGTATTAATGACTTTTTATTAAGCATTTTAACAATTTATTTAGTATAAAATCATTTTATAATTGGAGAGAGTGTTTTATGATGTTTCATTAAGAATATCCCACATGAAATAGACCCTAAAAATACCAGTATTCCTTCATTTATTGAAAATTATTCCAAAATATTGATGGGATGAAAAAACCACTCCACACCACAATGTTTCCATTAAATCATAGTAGTTCACACTCTTGTCTAGTTCTACACCGCATTCTCCCTCACTACACCTTGGAGTCCATCTTTCCATATCATAGAGCCTTTTCATATTCCATGATAATCCATTCCAGTGCACTGTTGTGATGTGGTGTTTAAACCTACTTCATGGAGGTCTTATATTATCATACTCGTGCCCCATAGTGTCCCTCCATGTTCAGTGGTGGTGGTTTCTAGTACACCTCCATGCTACAAACCCATCCTTGCACTATAGACCCTCCCAATTCATCCTCACCTTGTGGGTTTTCTCAAATATTGACCTCAATGGACCTTGACACCTAATATTATTTATGGTTGATGTGAGATCATGGTTTGGGTGGTGAAATTTATGTTTTCTCTTCAGACTAGATGAAATATCTATTAGATCCTGGTGTTCTAGACCAAGAGTCTCAATTGAAGGAACATGGAACCAAACACAAATTTGGATGTCCAGATTTGTCCACTTCTTATCTTCTTTTGAGGTAGGTGGTACATAACAACTTTTTTTTTGTATTTTAATTTCTTCTATTATTTTCAATAACAATTATCATGCTAACACACCATAATCTAAACCTAAATAATTATATAGTTCATTTTTTTGTTTGTAATATCTTTTCTTATACTTCCCATACACCCTGATGGGTCCATTGGGGTTGAGACCAAGCTAATAGCTACATGTGATGTGAGATAATCCTTGTAATATATTTGAACCAAATGACTTGATAATGATTATTGTTGATTAATAATGTGATTTACTTATTGGTTTAATAGTATTAATTTTCATAACATATATTTGTGGTGATTATTTGGAACAGCTTCAAAATGACTAAAATCGATTAATCATAATGTTTTTGGATTAGTGCGTTATATTTATGGTATATTGATATATACTGTCATGTTAATGGATTTGGGATATATTAATAAATGAAGTTAAAACTGTTGAAATTGTTTTGATAATTGGGAACTTGATTTTATGGAATGTAAATGACTAGAGAAATGGTAATTGGATGAATTGGTCAATGTGGTTTATGCTGAATAATATATTTTTCTTGGTTGTTGGTTATGTATTTTTCATGATGAATATTATATCTTGATATGTAAATGTTTATAATATATTCCCTATGGTGTAATGTTTCATGAATTTTTGAGATTTTGTCTTGAATGATTTATGCTTGTGTTTTGTGCTCGAGAGTGCCATATGTGACACCTCTGGTAAAGGTACATGGTTACTTTCTCACATGAGGGTAAGGATCAGGGAAGTAGATATATCTATAGGGTAACCTGAATGGGATACAACCATCTAAGAGTAAGTTGAATAGTCACCAGATATATGAGGGAGAGATTCTTGTATGCATGAGGGACAAATTATTGTTAGTCTAAGGGAAAGGACCATTTGTTCATGATATGTTATGTGTGACTCATATATACCTTTATAATCAACCATTGTATTTAGTGATTTATCTTAATGTATGAGGATGTACACTGATAAAGAGATATCTGACATAGCATTTAAGTAGGTTTTGTTGACCTGGGTGTCTACCTATAGCTCAAGGGTCAAGGGATTTTGTTTTCTTGTGCAGTACTAATTATCAAATTAATACCACTATTTAATCAATTTATTATATGAACTATATATATTCATACTATATAGCTTACACATAGTGGTTTTGACCTATTAAGTGTTACTCAAACCCATTTCAGGCAGCCGTTTCATACCATGACAGATTTGATAGATGCATTCTTAGATAATGGTAAGGGGGCCTGATTTGATTTGGTGAATACCAGATGAGTTGGAGTTTAATGATGGGATTGACATGGGATGAAAGACAAGCGATTTTTTTTTAAATACCCTAATCCCACACTCTTGGATCCGATGCTAAAAACATACAAATTTGATTTATAACGTTGATATTGATAAATGTGACCCAATTGATTCCATAAAAAACATAAAACATCAAAGGAAATATAAGATCAAATACATTCCCAAGGTCCTTTTTTAGGTTTAGAGTTTCAGATAGTTAGTAAAAAAATATTACCGTATTTTATTCACAAACAATTAGTTCATAAATATCAATATCATCTCCCATTATAGCCATTTTTTATATTATATATTAATTCTTTAATTTCCCACACAATTGTATTCGCATATTACACCATTCTATACTAAAATAATTTAACATATTTCACCATAACATGGGGAATATGAAACATAATAAAGGTGAGATACAATTATTGGTATGGGTAAACATAATCTTTAACAACCGAATTTCATCTATGAGAGTAAGATGAGAATAAGGGTATGATGTCATAATCATAGTGCATGAGCACATTATAAGGGAATTCATACACTTCAATTCATGGATCATAAATCATGAAAAATGTAATTAGGATTTAAAAAGGAAATATTCTTATTAATCATAACTCTTGAGAAATGAAATATCAATATTTATCAAAGGATTCAATATAAACCCATATATTTTCAACAATAATTAGTAGAAAATACTTTTCTTTAAACATAAAATCATTAACTTACCTTTTGAAATCATAATATTTCCTTAAATTCCTAGAGAAATCATTGATAAATAATATAGGAGGTTGATGCATCATTTTCATATCACTAGTACATATGTGGTAGCCTTTATAGTCACACTTATAACGGCCTTCATGGTTGAACATAAAATAACCATCAAAATTACAATTGGAATAACCATCACAGTATAATCCCATAATCTATTAGGAGAAACCTAATTAGTTAACTTTGTCCCTTTACCTAATGCATTGGAGAGATATAATTGGCCCACACACCCTGGGTTTATAATAGAACCAATATTCATCATAAACAATTCCCAAGAACTATAACTTGATCACAACACATTAAATAATATAGTTTTCAAAATAATCTTTTCACCCCTTGGAAAACCTTTCTTGATATTGATATATCCAGTCCTTTTAAAAACCCATTTTCAAAACATATATTACCAAAAAAAGTGGAATGGAGTTTTTATTTAAATAAAACATGAAATATAATAAGGTAATCCAAATATCAAATAATAGTTATGGTGGTGGGAGAAGTCGTTTTTAGTGTATATGTTAAAATATAGATTTCCATTCAAAATAAGATTAACCAATGAAAATCATATTAGTCTATAAAAATATATTTTAAAAAATAATAATCAATATAGAGAAAAAATGAGGATGGTATCAATAAAAAATATCTCTAGTGAAGAAGAAGTAATATCAAGGGTTATTGGCGTTGCTGAATGGAAATTACATTAAAATGTTATGAAAAAAAATTGTGAGTCAAATACCCTTTTCACTTTTGAAAATCACTTTCATAACTAAAAAATAATAAAATATTGTGAAAAAACTTTTCTTTTAAAATAAACTAGTTAACATAAAAATTAATCTTCAATGAAAATAATTAACATGACAATGGGAAAATCCGTTCATGTTGTAAATGTAACAATAAATATTCTTTTTACATATTTCATAATTGTGAGTAAAAAGTGACCCATTTGGAAAATGTAAAGAAATTTCATTTTTAAAACCTTTTAAGATAATTTCAAAGATCATGTTAAATATATATAGTAAAAAATTAGGTTTAGAAAATAAAATTTTGAAAACATGTACATGGAAGAGAAAGACTCCCGATCTAAAAGAAGATACAAGATCAGTATCACTTACAAGAGAATTTCTTGATGTTTATTTAATAAATAAGGTATAAAATAGAAATTAAACATATAAAACAAATTAATAACTAATATTTACTAAAATATATTTGGTTATAGAAAATAAGATCATATTATTTCCTCTAAAAGGAACCTTGAATGTTAACAATCTCAAGAAGAAAGAATATTGTAACATAAATCCTTCACCACTTTAGTAACTTTTCAATCATAAGACCTATGAAAGAACTACATAAAATGAATCATTAAATGTCATAAAAATAAGGATTATCAGAATATAACATGTATAATGGGAAGTATATATATAAGGGCCTAAAACCCACACTTCTGGATCTAGTGCTAAATTCATAAACATTACATTATAATATTTGAATCTGAAGAAGGTGAACCAATTTCCTCCAATAAAAACATAAAATTTCAAAATGAAATACTGGATCACTTACATAACCATAGATATTTTAGTATTATATTTTTAGATAATTATGAAAACTCCAACATAAATAACTCCAATGACTTTAAATGAGAATTTACCATATTCAACCCATTTGTTATTATTTCACATTAGTTGACAAACACCATCCTTGGAAATACCTTCCATACATAATTCATTCAAACTCATTATTTATAACATGGGGAAGAGAAAATAATAATAACAGGGAGATCAAAAACTGAGCTAGGCTAAACATAATAATTACCAATTAAATTTCATAGATTAGCATAAGATGTGCATAATGGTATAACAACAAAATCGAAGCACATGGGTGAAAAATAATATAACTCATACCCATAAATACCCATATAATCAAATATGAAAAATTGGATAATGAAAGATTCATCAGAATCAATAATCATGGTCCATTTGATATCAATCTCAATCATTAGAAAAATTATAAACCCATAACAAGAAATTAAAACTCCTTTTGGAAAATTGGTGCATTTCTTTAATAAACCCTTTAAACCCTTTAAAAAACTTTTTAATTTGAAAAAAATTATGGAAAACGTCCAATATAACCATTACCAAATGCATTGGAGAACTATCTTGGCACACCCATTGTATAAGATATACTAGTCTCACCCAACGCTATCTAGGCCACCCCATATTTATGCTCTAATGGGATTACCTGATGCTATCTAGCCCACCTGATGTTAAGTTATAACATGAATACATGTAACATGTTAATCTATAATTGTTTTACCCAATGTTATTTTGGCCAACCCATGTTTAATATGTAATGTCCAATAACAACAACTTGAAAAATGTACAAAGAGATTTCAATTAAATATAAAACTCCTCGAAATAAAAAATATTCATTCATTTCCATATTAACCCATGGAAAAGAAATGGTTTTCAGAAAAAATATATTTGAAACATTATTAACCCAACATAATGTTTTCCATAATAATCTCTTTCAAACACGATTAAACCATGTAAAAGAAATGCGTTCTATGACAATCTCTTTAAAAAATCTTGATCTATCTAAAGAATGAATAAAGATGGTATGAAAAAAATATCCCTATTGAAGGATACATAATAACAAGTGTTTTTATGCTTATGAATTTAAATTATACAAAAATATCATTTAAAAATTCATTATTTAGATATCCATTTCAATAAAAAAAATTTAATAAATATTAATTCATTTTATAAATCCGTTTCAAGAAAAATTATTTAAAAAAAGAATTTACAGAAATATTAATAAAACATAACCCTATATAATTGAAATGGAATATTCAAAGAAATTATGTCTAGTAAATCTATAGATTCATTAAAAGCTAAAAATAAAATTTCTTTTTCCTTGTAAAAATGTTATAAAGTTTATTGTTCAAAAATGATTTGAATATTCAATTCACATTTTCATTTCAATAAAAACAATATATTTTTTGAAAATTAAATAAATATTACTTTTATTTTCTTTAATAATTCATTAAAAAAATCATTTTTAAGAGGATATAATATTTTTTATTTTTTACAAAACATGGTTGGGTAAGAAAATAGATTTCTGACTGAAGAGAGAAATGAAGTTATATTTTATTAAAAAAATCAAAATAATTTTAAGTACCAAAGAGTAGATGAATTATAATATTTCTTGAAAATGAAATTAATAACCAAAATATAATAAAATTCACATGTTTATTGATATATGGATCAAAATAATTTATCATCAAAATCATAATCCTAAACCGTCTTGATAAATGATGAGATTCCAAGATAAAATCTTTACCACTTTGATAAGATTGAAACAGAATCCCCCAAGAGGAATATCAAAGAAATAAAAAATATCATGATAATAAATAAATTCATGATATTACGTGTCAATGAGAATATATATACACCACATAAAGGAAGATAGGTGCATAGGACAACATAAGTCCAAAAAAAATGTGACAAAGAATCCATTACCGCTTTGGTAATTTGAAAACCATAAATCTCAATAAAGTGATAACATAAAATTGACATGTAAATCCCCATAAATTTAAGGTTATGAAACATAAAATACATTCATAGGTATTATATAAACCAGAAAAAAAAAGTGCGGAATGTGACATGTATCTTAAATAAATAATAGTGATATGAGAAGAACTTTTACCTTGAGCATGATTCGTCATGCATGATCTTTATCTTTCTGAATAATAAAAACTATTTTAATTATTTAATTTCATGATAATATTTTAAAATTATATTGTTTTTTTTATTTCCCTTATAAAAAATTTATATATAATAACTTAATATATTAATTTTAAGTTGAAGTCTTTGAACATAGATGGCTTGTGTGTCAAAATCTACATAGGTAGGTAGACTGTGGTAAAGAAGGTCATTATTTAAATATTTATTGAATAATAATCACGAAATACTTATCATATTTATACATAAATTATACTTTCAAAATGAATAATGAAATATGGTTATGAAATATGAACCAATGTTATGATCCTGGAGATGGTAGGTTGTATGTACACCTGAGAAACATTTTCATTTTTCAATAATCATTATGGAAAGAAGGTATGTAATATTTTCTCTTTAAATAATGATAATTATATCATATATAGAATTATATTTAATTATATATTATTATATATATATATCATTATTATTATTTAAAAGGAATCACATCGCTTCGAGGAGCTGGTAGTCCACACATCCATGAAGGACGTTATCACTTTCTTAGTGTGTGAAATGGTATGAATAAAATAATGTATTATTTTTCAAGAAATATAATTATTCCATGAATTTTATAATTAAATCATTAATTTCATATATATTCCTTATATTTACCCTAATTAATTTCCATGAAACATTTTAGTGAAAAACACTTCACATCGCTTTGCGAGGTGGCAGTCCTCCATACACACGAATGATGTTATCGTATCCCTTACTTAGTGGAATATAAAAATAGTGTATATGATATAGTGACTCCAGAAGTATAATTATTTTATAAATATCATAAATATCATATATAAAAAGTATTTTCCTCACTATTTATAACCTTGAGAGTTTCTAATTGAAAAATGAATGACTTCGTTATGCAAGGTGGTAGTCTGCCGCACACACAAAGGTTGATTTCCTAACCCATTTGATGGATGTTTATGTGTGAGCGTAATAAATGAACTAAAAATAAAAAAATATGATTATATTTAGTATATTAAGGTTATTATATAACCATTATACTAGAATAATTTAATGGGATATATAATTAAATAATACAAAAATGCATATCAATGAACATTACCTCTTATATGTGTAACTCCTTTTGATTTGAACCAAATGCCTTCATTGGTTGGATTGATTACAAAAGTAAGGATTCTAGGATGATATTAAGGAGTTTTTAGAATTGATTTTAGTTGGTATTTTTATAGACAAAGGTCTTGATAGGTGTGAATAGAGGGGGAGTGGTTGAGGAATTTTATTAGATAGGTGAGTGGCACTCTTGTGAATCATTGAATGAGTGAATCCCACCCCCACATTTTCCATGTAATGTGGATCATATAATGAAACATAATAGATAATAGATGTGATATTTTCGAAATATGACTATAAAATTGGTTTTTGACAATTCTCTATGTCACTGTTCCCCTTAATTATAATGTTTAGTCACCGATTAAACTCAATTTTTTACCTTGGACACTGTGATTAATTTTAATTGTTTTCACTAATAAATTTGGTAAAAAATTATGTTTAACCCTTTAAAAATATAAATTATGATTATGAAAAATATTTAATCTATTTTTCCAAATTTAACCCACATAAGTGGTAGAGTTTAATATAATATTAATCTTGTAGACACGGAGAAACAAATATTTTTTATGAAGAGTATTTATTTTAGAAAAAGATGATTCTATATTAACTATATTATTAATATTAGTAATTTTATGAAACTAAAATAATATTTACTGATATATAGTATTTAAATTTCATTTAAAATATTAACAATTAGTTATTATTTTAATTAAATAAAAATGATAAATACTATGCATTTTAAAATAGTTTTCAGAAATAAACCATCTTTAAACCCCAAAACTAGCTTATATTAAAAAATATATTGTTGATTAAAAACAATTAAGTGGATTAAATATAAATAAATAATACTTTTTTTACTTGAAATTATATTCAAAACAAATTAATACTATTAAATTACTTAATTTGTTAAAAGTAATGATTTTTTTAACATAAATCTATATTTTTCAATATTCCCTGAAAAATCAATATTTTCAAAAAAAAATACCCAAATTCAACCCAAAGTAAATTATTGATATTATTATTCCAAAAATGAATTTTATTTTTTCAAATAAATTTTATAAAAGTGTCAAATTTCAAATTTAAATTTAGTGCACTATAAAAAGGTGAAGACCAATTCGTATAATTATATAGTTTTAAGCAAAAAAATGGATTTATCAAGTCTAGAAAATGCATAGGATGAATGTAAAAAATTAGATTAAATATATTATATATTAATTACCTTAACACAATCCAATAATAATTATTTGTTAAATTTTCTAGTATAAAACACACATTTGTTCATTACAATAGTTTTTTATTAAAATTTTTCCATTTATTTTAAAAGTGTTTTATTGATTAGTCTCAAAATATTTCATTATATATATGTGTAAAAATATTTTCATAATTAATTAAATCATATTCATACCCAAAATTATAACAATTAGGTTTAAACATTAATATATATCATGTGTAGTTTAAGTTTGGTGTTGCGTGTTGAATACGCTACCGAACATAAAAATCTTACGATTGCGTGCACCAACAGATAAACTGAGTGTTTATTGTAATGAAAGAAAAACACAATGCTTCATATGATTTATACTATAAATAATAATTTTCTTCTTTTCAAATATCTGGGTGTTACATCCTCCACCCCTTTAATAAATTACGTCTCCACAATTTGAACTTCATCTCTACAATCAAAGGATTTAAATTTGAAAATAATTTTTTTGTAAACCCACATGGTAAAAAGGGTTAATACAAAAACATTTTAATAATAGATAAAGGGAAGTAGAATGGTCATATGGAATAAAAAATAACTAGGTTTTAAAAATAGGATAACATAGGTGAAAATAGAGTCATAATATAAATAATTATAGAGAGTGATTGTGGTCATTAATCACAAACAAGTGAATGATCAAAAGTAATCTAAGGTCATCAAAACCATAAATATGTAATGATTGAAAAGACCATCAGTTCATTAGAATTGAAGGTGATAGGATAATTTTTTTATTTCAATATTCTTTTCACAAAGTTGAGGAATTATCCTACTATATAGACTAAGAGAATAATGGATATATATTTACTTGATGAGTGGAATTTCATCCTTTCGTCAATTTCTACAAAAATATCATATTTTTATAGAAATGAAAATTATCCAAGATGAATTTTAATGTCCGATGCATTAAAATCCAAATCTAAAAGACCACATAACCATAAAAGGGATAAAAATATATTCCTCATATATTTAAACATTAACCAAAACAATAATGGTTATCACATGTAATTAAAATTCCAAAAAATAATAAACCTTCATACGATGACTTAATATTCCAAATTAATAAGTATTACCCTATGTTCAAACAAAATAATTCCCTAAAAAACTATCCTTAAAAGTATTTAAACATTTCTAGACTATTTTCTAATCCCATGAATTTAAAGGATTTGATAATATATTCTTAAAATATAAACCATTATTCATTTTATAAAATCAAATATATTTTTGAAATAAAATTAATCATTACCGGTAAAAATGTCATACTAAACAGGACATCACACAGGCCAGCGGTACGCACTACACCCATGTTTTTCTTCAGTTGTGGGTTTAAGCCTTGAGGCATTTCTGTATTTGACGGGTTTCCACCCAGCCTTTAGATTTTTCTTTTTTCGTTTAAGCAACGAAAAATAATTCCATCCTAAATAACACTTCATGTTGATACATGGGGTTAAAAATACACCAACCCAACAACATTTCTCAAAAAAATTCATTAATCAATTTAGGATCTCAACACTTAAAACATCAATTATGTGTCTAAGACTTTGAACTTATGATCATCCTTACGCTTATAGATATATGATGGTATCTTTAACTCTTAAGAAAACATCATATTAAAACATTCTAATCTCTAAATTTATCAAAACCATGCTATGATACCAACTATAACATCCTATAACCCACACTCTTAGATCAAGTGCTAAATTAAAAAAATTACATTTTTGGATTCTAATCCAAATAAGGTGAAACCATTTTCTCCAATCAAAACATACAATATCAGAAATAAATATTTTATTGCTTATATACTCATGGCCCTTTTTATTTTAGAGTTTTATATAATTAGGAGAACTCTAAATTAAAAAAAATCCCACGAATTTAATTGATATTTCATATAATTTAAACCATCTTTTCTTATTTAAAATTAGTACATCAAAATAATCCTTGAAAATTCATTCTAGATATAATTCATTAAAAATAATTTTTTATATCTTGTGGAAGAGGAAAACATAGTAAGGGTGAGCTCAAATTCTCAATAAGGGTAAAAATAATCATTTACAATTGAATTTCGTCAATGAGGATAAGAAGTTCATAAGGGTATGAAGATAAAATAAAAGTACATGGAAAAACAAAAAATAACTCATACCCTTCAATAGATAGATCATAAAATATAAATACTTGAAAAAGGAAAGTTTCATCAGAATCAATAATCCTGAGCCGTGTGATATCAATTTCAATAATTAGAAACATTATAAACCCATAACAATAAATTAAAACCTATTTTGTCACATGGATCATTAATTTCATAAAACTCATTCGAAAGGCTTTTAATTGGAATAACCCTATGTATAAATTCCAATATTAACATTACTTAATTTTTTGGATCACTATATTGGTAAAACCATTCTATAATCTATAATTGGATCACTTAGTGCATTATGGGGCACCCCATGTTTAAGATATAATGGGCTTACATGGAACTATTTGGGCCAACCGTTGTTAAGAAATAACAGGTTTGCCCAACGCTATCCGGGACACCCCATGTTATGTTGTAATGGGATTAATCATAGCTATCTGGTCCACAACATATTTAATATTTAATGTCCAAGAATCAAAACATGAATAATGTAAATAGAGATATTAATTCATCATAAAAATCTTAGGATCAAACATTATTTGTTCATTACTTGATTAAACCATCATGAAGATATGGGTTTCAGAACAATCATGTAAAACATGATTAACCAAGACAAAATAAATGGGTTCCATAAAAATCTATTTGAAACATTAATAACCTATGGAAAAAAATTGGATCCATAACAATATCTTTGAATCAATGTTTATCCATCTATATAAAGAATAAGGATATTATCAACCCAAAAAATCCCCAAAGGTGGATAAGTAACATGATGGTTTAGTGACGACGATGAATGGATATACCACTAAAATTTAATTTAAAATATTCTTTAAGAAAATATAGTTTTCATTTAAAAAATAATTTTTTAAACATAAATCATTTTTAAAATACTTATATTTGAAAATCAGTTTTCAAAAATCATGGATTTTCATAATGTTAACAAAAAAAATAACCTTATAAACATAAAAAGTAAGGTTCAATGAAATTATGGTGGTTAAATCTTCACACCTTATATAAGGTCAAACGAGCATTACATTTTCACTATAAAATGGTTAAAAAGTTATTTTTTTGGTCATCAAAAAAAAGATTCCATTAACATTTTTATTAAAATATAAACATTCATTTTTTTAAATGAAATAAATATTAATTTTATTTTTTAATAATTACTTAAATAAATCATATAAATTGTTTAAAAAAATTATAACATTTTTAGGATATATGGTTTTGGAAGAAAATAGTTTTCTCACTGAAGAGAGAAATGAAGTCGGGTTTTTTTATATAATTTAAAAAAATATTTAAGTACCAAAGAGTGGAAATGAGGTAATATTACTTGAGGGTATCATTAATAAATAGATGAGAAATTCTATTCATTTTTTTCTTATGATATTGGTTATAAGACTTTATCATCTTGTACATAATCATAAACAACCTCGATAAATGATGAGATTGCAATAGAAAATCTTTACCAATTTGAAAATATTAAAGTGTAAGACCCATGAAAGAATTTCAAAGAATATTTAAATAGAATGAAAATAAATAAATTTCTGATATTAAATTTAAAAGGGGATATATATACATGTCATAAAGGAATATATGTGCATAACATGATATATGTATCAAAGAAGGAAAATTTTGACAAAAATACATTATCGCTTTGATAACATTGAAACTCTAAATGCCAAGAAAGTGAGATACTAAAAAGAAAATTGAAAGAAAATAATGATTATAATCTTACAATAAATTCATGGGTTGTATATACACCACATAATAAAAATAAGTGGTGAATATGGCATATATCTAACATAAGTAATAGTTGGATAAGAAAAACCCATACCCTGAGTCAGATTCTTCACACTTATTCGTTATCATAAAGAATAATAATGTTATTTTAAATATTTACTTTCTTGTTAAAATTTTACAATTTTTTTATTAATTTTAATTCACTTATAAAAAATTTATATATATTTACTTAATCAATTAATTTTAATTTGGATGTTCTGACCATATTCGGTTTGTGTGTAAAAAACTACTTTGGTAGGTTGAATATGGTCAAAAAGATAAATATTTAAACATATATAGAATAAAAATAATGAAATAATAATCATATTTATAAATAAATTTCAATTTTTAAACCAATCATGAAATACAGTTATGAAAAAAGAAACAATGTTATGGTCATGGACACAGTTGGTCGTACGTTTTCATGAGTAGCATTTCCATTTCTGAATTATCATTATTTAAAGAAAGTAATATTTTATATTTTGATAATGATAGTTATATCATAAAGAACATTATTTTTAATTATGAATACTTATATATATATATATATATAATTCTTTTTAGGTAAAATGAGTCACATCGCTTCGAGAAGGTGGTAGTCCATATGTTCCCGAATGACGTTATCACTTTTTTAGTGTGTGAAATGGTAAGAGAAAAATGATATATTATATTTATATATTTAATTATGTAATTAATATCACAATTATGTTATTTTTATCATATATATTCATTATAAATACCCCTATTACAATCCTTGTAATACATTAGTGAAAAATTCTTCACATCACTTCGTGAGACGATAGTTCACCGTACACAAGAGAGGTTTTATAGTATCACTTATCAAATGGAATATAAAAATGATGTATATGATAAAATGAATACATAGGTATTATTTTGATATATATACCATAAATATAAAATAAAAATAGTATTTCCATCATTATTCCCAACCCTAATACGTGGTAATGGAAAAACGAACGACATCGTTTCGCAAGGTGATAGTTTTCCACACACACAAATAATGATTTCGTAACACATTTAGTGGAAGTGTGTGTGTGGGTGTTTCTCATAAAAATAACATAAAAATATCAATATATTTAGGATAAAATTGTTATTATATAATAATGATATAAGAAGAATGTAAGGGGTGTAGAAAGAAGTAATCAAAATATTAATTGATGAACATTACCTTTTTCAGGTAACTCCATTTGGGTTGCACAAAATTCCATAATTGGTTGGATTTCCACCAAAATAAATGCTTATAAGATGATATGATGGAAATTTATATGATATTTTGTCAGTTTTTTCTAAGATAATTATATTTATAGGTGTTAATAGAGGATGAGAGGTGGATGGCTTTTATAAGAGAGGTGAGTGGAACTCTTATAAATATTCGAATGAGTGAATTCCACGCATATTTTTTACATGTAAATTGGATAAAATAATGAGATAATGTTGATAATATAAGGTATATTGTTTAAATATGATCATAAAATTTATTATTTACAAGTTTCTAGGTCATTTGGACAGTTATGTTTAAGGTTTAGTTACTTGGTAAACTCATTTTTTACCTTAATCACTCGGATTAATTTTAATTTTTTTTTCACTAATAACTATGGTAATAAATTATGTTGACACAATTATATATTATTATAACTCAAAATATGTAATATATTTTTAAAAATTCAATTCAAGGAACCAGAGAAAGTTAATTAAATATTAGTTCGGCAAACACGGCGAGACAACAGGTTTTTGGGAGGAGTATTTTTTAGACCAAGAAGATTCAATATTTAATCTATGACTAATATTAATCATTGTATGAAACTAGAATAATATTTAATGATATATTGTCTAAAAAATTCATTTTAAACAGTACCCACTGGTGATAATTTTTATAAATTATAAATATTAAATATTATGCATTTTTGAACATTTTTTTAGAAAAACCGGTCTTTAAATCCAAAAATAAACTTATATAAAAAACCAACATAAATATTATTATAATTTAATTAAGTGTATTAAATATAAATAAAATTTGGACATATTTCATTCCCATTTTTACCCTTATCTATTGGTTTTAACCCCTTGTTAACCCTTTTCACACTTACCGTGACAATAAGGCTGCTTACTCTTTGAGGGTCAATATAGTTATGTTAAATGGAAGAAAACAATAGGTTGATTTCTTTTGAAATTTTTAACCATATATTAATAAATTGGAAAAAATTATTATTATTTTTAAATGTTATATCATTTAAAAAAAATATTATTTTCATAAAATATCAAAAATTTCGATTTTAGAACTATTATTTACTTTGATTTTTATATCACGAAAAAATGATATTTTGATTAAAATATTTTAATAAATCCAAAAAAATGTATTTTTATCGATTAAATTACTGGATAAAATTCAATATTACAAATTATACTACTTTTAGTATTTTTAATGTCATTTATTTTATTTTTCCATTAATTGAGTAATTTCTGTGTCAACATTGTGTAAGAAATTAAGGTCATTATTTCTTTAATAAAAATTAAAAATAAATTACCAGGATGAAGATAAAACATTTAAATTTATAAATAATATTTATAACCAAATATATCCTCTCGTTATTCCCATATTAAAAATATCATAGTTATTGAAAATTAGAGTGTGAAAAATTTTAACTTTTTCATTACATAAAATTTGATAATGGTTATAATGAAATAAAAATTAAACAGTGTCACATTATTAAATCATGGATTATTATGGATAAAATTGAATAATAAAATTAAATTAATTCTTTTTTTAATTTAATTTTATAATCCTTATCATTTTACTTTAAACCCTAAATTACTCGATTTATCTTTACAAAAGTAACAAAAATAACTAATGTTACTAATGATAATGTCCAAAAATAAAAGTACTCTGTTTATAAAATTTGGACCAACTGATTAAAAATATGGAATCCATTTTTTAAAATTAAAAACTCATAATTATAAATAATTTTATTAAAATTATATTAGAAAAACCAGACGAAAAACAGTTTTTTCTAAACAAATACCCTTTTCAAGTATAAAATATTTATTTTACTAAATAAAAATATAAAATTTATTTAAAAAACCACAATTATATTTTATAAAATAAAAAGGAAATAAATTTATTTGAAAACTAATCTAAAATATTAATTTACATTATTAATAATTTAAAAGAAAATACAGATTTCAATAAAAATTAATATATTCTCACAATTCATTAAAAAATAAACATTTTCAGAAAATTATCAATAATTAAACCCATTATAATATTGAAATAAATATTTAAAAATTGAATTTAATTTCATGAAAAAAATTATAAAATTTTCAAAAATTAATTATATTTTTTCTCATAAAAATAAACAAAAATCATTTTTTGAAGAAACCATATTTTTTATAAATAAAATGGAATTACTAAAAATAGATTGATTATTTGATTAGAATTAATCAATAGATATTTTTTTTATTATGACCTTTATATATTAAAGAATTTTGTTAATTCTATTCATACCCATCAATTCAATGAATAGGTTATAACAATCACATGAAAAATTATAATATCTTTTGGTTTATTTAAGCTCGGTGTTTTGTATCTTATATGCTATAGAACATAGTATTTATTTTAAAATATCATGATATTACACTCTCCCCTTTATTAGTTTCATCATTTTAATTTGAACTCATGGTCGGTAACCAGAGGCTTGACTGTTTTTAATACCTTTGTTGAAGTCCCACATCATAAACGGTTTAATAAAACATCCTATTAAAAATTGGAAATGGAAAAATATGAAGGTCATACAAAATATCACATACTAGGTTTCAATATAGAATAATATTAGTGGTAAGAGAAGATATAGTCATGGAGGAAACATTTAATGTCCAAACCATGATGAAGAGTGACATAGATCATCGATTACAAGAAAGTGAGTGACTATGATAATGTAAACAACCACAAATACTTAAACTAAATAGGTGTGAAAAGAATATTGATTCATAAAAAATGAGGTAATAAGATAAAATTTTTGGTTCAAGATCATTTTCCTAGTTTTGAGGAATTATCTTATAATCTAGACAAAGAATATAAAGAAATATACTTACTTGAAAAGTATAATTTCATACTCTAATAAATTTCATCAACAATCTCATATTTTTTTCAGAATGATGAGTATTTAAGATGATATTTTCATTCTTGTATTACTATAATCATCTTCAATAAGATCATATAATTCCATATAAGGACCATGTTATTTATCTTGGCTGTAGATACTAAAAAAATCCAAAATTTTAAGCACAAGGGAAGATAATTCCCATAATGAATAAACCTTAATATAAAGAAACGACACATTACTCTTCAAAATTAAATAGTAATACCAAAAGTTCAAAATAAATCCTCCCATAAATAACTATACTTGAAATTATTCAAAAAACTCAAGACCAATCTTAAAAACAAAAAATCATTAGGATTTTATTAGACATTCTTCCAATATAAATTTTACATTTATCTAAAAATAAAATTATTCACTCGTTAATTCATATACTTAAAATGTATAGGACATAGTAATATATTCTCCAAGATATTATAATCATTTATCTAAATAACATGAATAAACATAAATCCACATAATTGTCTTATATTCTTCCAAAAGGTAATAGAAACATTACTCCTTAAATAATACATTATGTTAAACATGATGGTTAAATTCAACTAAATCCAACAAAATGTCTCCCAAAATATCATTAGTCACCTTAAATGTTTTTCACATTAAACCACCAAAGTCATGTCTAAAACTATGATATTATGATCAACTTCAAACTAATAGACCCTTTATGGTATCCATAACTATTAAGATAACCTCACATAAAAAAATCCTAATTTATATATTTATTTAAGCCCTTCTCTTATACTGACTATAAAGACCCCGGACCCACCCTCCTAGATCTGGTGCTAAAACCATAAACATTAATTTTTTAGCTTTGATACTAATAAATGTGGCCCAATTTTTTCCATCCCAACCATACAATATCACAGGAAATATTTGATAAATAATATAACCAAGTACCTTTATAGTCTTAGAGTACTATAGAAGTATGAAAATATTTTAAAATCTTGGATTCATAAATAAATAGTTCATAAAGATCACCACCATCTCCTGTTATACCCATCTTTTTATATTCAATATTAAATCTTCATCAACTCCCATAATTTTATTCACATATGAAACCTTTCTAGGCTCGACTAATTTAACATATTTCTTTATAACATAGCTAATAGGAAACATAATAAGGGTGATATAAAATTCTTAGTAAGGGAAAACATAATAATTAAAAATTTAATTCTATCAGTGAGAGTAAGATGATAATAAGGGTATAATGATATAATCATAGTGGAAGATCATAAAATAAGGGAATTCATGTCCATAAATACCAAGATCATTATTCATGAAACATGTTATAAATATTAAACAATGTAAATATTAATATACATAAATAATCTTGATACACGTGATATCAATCTTGATCAAAGGAATTATTAAAAACTGAAAATTTTCAACCATTAGAATTAAAAAATACATATATTTAAACATAAACTCATTATCTTACCTTGTGATGTCCTTAGATTTATAGAAAACCCAATATCAGTCACAGATAAACCATATAAAACATGAGGTATTATTTTAATATCACTCTTAAAAATGGGATAAAATTCAGGATTATTCTTAAATAACCTCCCTGGTTGCACATAAAATAAGAATCCCTATTACTATTGAAATAACCATCACAATATATTCACAAAATCACTTAGGAGAAGCCTTATCAGCTAACTTCATCCATTTAACCAATTAATTAGAGAGATATGACTAGATCACTTTCCCTAATTTTATAAAAAAACTACCCATCATCATAAATAATTATGAAGAACCTGAAAATAATCAAAACACTTAAATGTTTTATGTTTTATAAAAAATATTTTCACCCATATGAAAAAAATCCAGATATTGAAATATCACATCATTTTAAAACCCCATTTTTAAAACATAAATCACTCAACATACAAGAAGGATGATTTCTCATTAAATATATCATCAAATATTATAAAGGAATAAAAATATAAAATTATTGATATGGTGGAATAAAATTTCATTTTTTACATACACGTTAAAATAGATCATTCCTTTCATAACATGATTAACCCATGAAAAATAAATGGGTTCCATGATAAAATATTTTAAAACATAACAATTCATCCATAGAAATAAGGTCTATGGTATGATTTGGAAATCTAAATAGTGGATAAAAAGTAACACTGAGGTATTTTGGCATTGATGAATGGAAATACCATTATAATATCATGACAAAAAATAATGATAAAGTATGCCCTTCACTTTGTAAATCACTTTTAAAAACTAAAAAATCATAAAAAATTTTGAAAATAATTTTCTTTAAATACAAATTTAGTAAAATACAAATGAATATTAAAATAGAATAATGGTCATGATGGTAATAAAATATGTTCATATTTTAAAAGTAAAAAATAAAGATTATTTTTTAACATTTTTTAAAAGGGAGTCAAAAGTCTCACATTTAGAAAACGTTAATAAATTTTATTTTTAAAACATTTTAAAAGATGTTAAAAGATATTGTTAAATAGCTTTAATAAAACATTTATTCTTACATAAGAACATTTTTGAATAAATGAATATGGAATATAAAGTTTTCAAATCCATATTAAGATACAATATTGGTATCACTTACAAATGAATTTGGTAATGTGTATTTAATCAATATGGTCGGAAATGAAAATTAAACATGTAAATCAAATTCTTAACCAGATGAGAATAAAATATATACAGTTATAAAAAATAAAATAATATTATTTACCCCCATGGAACATTGAACATAAAAAATACTAAGAGGAAAGGACACTATACCATAAATACAACGTGATGTTAGAAACTTTTCAATCATAAACCCCATTAAATAATTACATTAACTGAATCTTGAAATATCATGAACATAATAAGATTCATGATATAACATGTAAAAGTGGAATAATATACACCTCATTAATGAATATAAGTCAATATCATTAACATATGTTTCAATGAAACGGAATTTGAGGTGATTAACACTTTACAAAGATCATATACACCATAAAAAGGAAATTAGGTGGATAAAAAAATATGCCTCAATGAAATTAAATTTTGAAATACTCACTTAACATGAATCTGAATCATCATGCACATTATTTATATTCCCTAATAATAAATTTATGTTATTTAGTTACCTACTTTATTATATTTTTTATGTTTATTATTCATTTTATTTCACTTATTACATATTTATAAATAGACACTTAGTCATTTATGTTCACGTCAGATGTTTTGATGATATTCAGTTTAGAAGCCCAAAATATCATTTGTATGTTGAATGTAGTCAAATATTTTTGTACATAAATTATTATTTTAATTACAATTATTTAATATTCTTATGAAAAATTATCTACGTTGCAATCATGGAGATAGTAGGTCGTATGTACGCATGAGTAACATTTACATTTTTCAATGATAATTATGGAAAGAAGTTAAGTAATATTTTATCTTTCCAAAATAATCATAATATAATAATTATCATTTTACTTTTTAAAATAAACTTACAAACAACACTCATTTTATTTGGTGATGAGAAATGAATCATATCAATTTGCATAGGTGGTAGTCCACACAAATACACGAACAATGTTATCATTTTTTAGTGAATGGAATGGTAATAAATTAAATGATATATTAAACTTTAATAATTATAAATATGTAATTAAAATCCTATATATACTTTAAATACATCATTATAACCAACTGTGAGAGGTGGTGATGGAAAATGTATTACATCGGTTTATAAGACGATACCCCACCGTACAAATGAATAATGAGTTCTTTCCAAATTTGATGGAAGTTAGAGATGGATATAGGTTATTATATTAATATATTAGAATAATAGTATACATTATATAATTATGTTATTATGTCACAATGTTTGAATAATATTTTAATGAGGTAGAATAATAAATAAAACAAAAAATTCTTGGTTTTAATTATACCTCTTCTTCACACAACCTACTTTTATTTGCACCTAAAGACCTCTTAATTTGATGTTATTCCCCAAATAATGCCTCTAGAAAGTGGGTATGGATGTTAGTAAGGGATTTGGGTATATACATTCCAATAAATATAGGTTTTATGTCTGAAGAAATGATAATAAGTGGTTCCTTTTTATAAGAGAGTAGAGGGGCACTTTTTTGAATTTCATAAAATATTAAATTAACATAAATTAGTTTTGATGTAAAAATGGGTAGTAATTAATAATATTATAATATAATGTTATTATTTGTTTCAATAATTACATATAATTAGGTTTTTTTACATGTTTTGACCATAGTTTTATTGTTATATCTGGGTTTTAACCCCCCATTAACCCTTTTCACACTTACCATGACAACAAAGTTTTTTTCTCTTCTAGGGTCGTGATTGATACTATAAATGGAAAAAATATGATAAATGGACCATTATTGATATTATAAATCATATAATAATAAATTTTACAAGGATTTTTTATATCATTTAATAAAATATTAATTTTATAAAATATCAATAATGTCAATTTGTGAACAATTCATTATGTTTTACTTTTATAAGATTGGGAAAACAGATTAAATTTGAATAATTTTTCAATACATCCATGAAATATTATTTTTATCTATAAATTCTATGTAGCACCCTAATTCATTCAAATTATACTAATTTTAATAATTTTAATATCATTTATTTTATTTTTCCATTAATTGAATAATTACTCTGTTCACTTTATATAAGAATTTAAGGTAATTATTTTATCCCTAAAAATTAAAAATAAATTTACATGTAGAATATAATGAATTTATATTTAAAAACAATATTTATAACCAAACATATCCTATAATTATCACCATATTAAAAAATATAGTTATTAAAAACAAGAGTGTGACATTTTTTACTTTTAGTTACATAAAATATTATAAATGTTGTAATCACATCCAAATAGAAAAAAGGTCATATTAAAAAAATTTGGATTATTCTGGATGAAATTGATTCATAAAATAAATTATTGAAATTTTTATGTCCATTTTCTAGTCTTTATCATATAATTCTTAACCCCTCATTACCCGATTTACCCTTACTATGATAATAGTAATTACTAATGTGACTGTTAATAATGTATAAAAATAAAAGGGTCCTAATTGCTAACTTTTTAAGGAATATGATTTTTTTAAAATTGAAAACACATAATTTGTAGAATATAATTTAAAATCAAATTAGAAAAATGTGATGAAAATAACTTTTTATAAAAACACTATTTTAAGTATAAAATGTTTTTATACTAAATTCAATTATAAAATTCATTTCAAAACAATAATTGGATTATTTTAAATAAAAAATTACTAATTATATTTTATAAATAATTCAAAATAAAATTTTACTTTATAAATAATTTAAATGAAAATACAGTTATAAATAAAATTAATATGTTGTTCACTATTCATTATCAAATCAAACTTTTCAGAAACTTTTCCAAAGAAATTGAAAGATAATATTGAAATGGTGATGATTTTTTTTTCATTTTATAAAATAAATTTTATAATATTTTTATAAATTACATATAATATTTTCTCAAGAAAATGAAGAAAAATATTTTTTTGAAGAAAACATTTTTTATGAATAAAATAACTTTACTAAAAAATAATGGGTGATTTACTAAGAATAAAAAATAAATTCTTATAGATTAGTAAATATATATAAATATATCTATATTTCAAAATATCGTTAATCTTATTCATACGTACTAATTTAATAGCTTGGTTATAATGACCACATTTAAATAAAAATATTTTTGGGATAGTTTAGGCTCAATGTTGTGTATCTTGAATACTATAGAAAATTGTATTTGTTTTAAAATATCATGATATTGCACTTTGAGTTTCTTATAATTTATGTTTTTTCATTTATTTTTATGACATACCTTATTTTAATAAGTTACATTTCATCCTGACAATACATGGTTATATTTTTATTATATTGAATGATTCTCCTTTTATTCTTCTATGGATTATTGTTTGATTATTAATAATGTTTCCAATATTTTTTATACTTTGTTATTTTTTATAAAATTATATAAAATCATTCCCAATGGGTATAGTCTCCCTATTATATTTCTAACACCCTCTCTGCTTGTCAGTATCCTCTCACATATAGGAAAGTGTCCCTAAGTCCCATAACACACCCGGTATGGTCGTGTTGGGGAATACCAAGCCAAGGATGTTACAACCCTAGTGATATATCACACTCTTAGATTCCTAGAGTTTGGAGGTTCAATTGTTGCTAATTATCCACATGGTTTTTACTAATTTTCAAAAATATACAATTCACATGCTATGTAGGGGCATGTAGTTATGCGATTATTTTACCTAGTAAACTACAAGACAACTTAATGAGACCGAGGTTCAGTACTTGCTAACTGTGGTGGTGGTGGGAGGAGGGATATGAATAGAAGTTCATAAATTGTAATTTGGGATAGTATTTCTATAAGAAAAGTTTTTTACATTTTTTTCCATTTTTTGAAATACCTTTTACAATATTCTAAATGTACAATCAAATAGAAAAAATTATATTTCTAAATATAATATAAATGTATTTAATTAAAATAAGTAAATATATATTTACCATACTGTATTTAAAAATCATTTGAATCCTGTCTTTGTCACCTAAAATATATATATACATTGGGATATGAATTAAAATTTGACGCATATAAAAAAGTGATGACTAATTTTTAAAATTATTAAAAAAAACTTAAAATAATTATTATTTCATAAAATTATCAGTAAGTCGAATTGTTAAATATATTAGATAATGCTACTATGGGGAGTATCATAGGATTCAACATATAATTTTTAAATTCTATGGATGTTGTTATAGTAAATATATATTCTCTTGGTAATTTATTTATTAAATTTAATTTAAAAATTAATTTTACTAATATATTAATATGATTTATGTCCTTCATATTTTTGAAGGGAGGTGAAATTATATTTCCAAATATCTAACCCAACTAATAAAAAATTATTAGTAATGATTTTTTTACACTAAAACAATTCTTAAAAAAATATATATTTATTTAAAATTCTAGTTTATGCTGTAATTATTTTCCCCAAATATGCGTTATAGAAACATCAACTATAAGATTTTTAGAAAATTTTTTAATTAACATATTATATATTTATAAAATTTATTTTGGAGATAGACGATTTTTGTTAAGGATGCAAAACTTATATATTTGTTTGATTACTCTCATTTGAAAATATAAAAAGCATAAAAAGTACAATTTAGAGAAAATATGATTTATTATGGGTGGGTAAATGTATGTTTGATTAATTAGATAATCAAAAATTGAATAAAAAACAAATTCTTATATTAGTGAGTTTTGGCTAATTAAACATTATTTTTTTAATGACAAAAAAAGTTTCATTTGTTTTGATTATTTAATTTTAATAACAAAGCACCAAAAAATTAATGGAATTAATTTATTTATTTTTTGTTAATATTGTATTCTATATGACCTATGAAATTAATTATAATCATCAAAAAACAAACAATTTTTTTGGAAACATGTATTTGTGTTAAAAATAATTAATTTTTATAAAATTTAGGGATTCATTTAGAATATATAGTATTTATCTATCATTATTGTTGTGAAAATAATAATATAATGCTTAATCGAATGGTTAATGAAAAAATTGAAATAAAAAATAAAATATTTATGGAAATGGATAACAAAAACGAAAAAAATAAAAACCATTTTGGAAATGGTTATTAAATTTGAAAAAAAAACAATATTTTCGATTATCTAATATCATTTTTCTAGAACCAAAACTAATTTTCATCCAACCATAGTTCTTGAATCATCCCATAGGGTTAACCACTATTAGTTGTCAATATCTAATATATAAATAATCTATAATATTTTTATATATTTATTATGTAATTGAATATAAATCATTTAATCTAAGAAACCTATTTAAAAAATATATAAGATGTTATTAATTTATTTTTTTGAAGTTAATTACATTAAAATATTGTTGAAAAATAAAAATAATAAGGTTAATTTTACATAATAATATTTTTAAAATTTTCAATTAAGAAGAGTATAAAAAATTATATTTCATAATAAAATTTATTTATGTAATTTATCCATAAAAAAATTAATTATTTTTAATGTTTTTTAAAAAAGCATTATGAAGAGAAATTAAAATCATTTATTTTATTTTAGTTAATTATCCATCCCAACAAAATGAAAATAAATAATAATAATTTAATTTATATTATTTAATTTTATAAAATAACAAATATTTTTTTATTAATATATTACAAAACAACGTTTGAGGTTCTTCATAGTAAAGAACAAGCAATTTTGAGATATTTTTAAATTTGAATTTAATTTTTATGTTTTAGAAAATTGAATTTTTATTTTATATATTTTCTATCATAATAAAATTAGTTTTTATAATTTATATTAAAAAATTATTTTTTTTAAAAACTGAACGAAATAGATTTAAAAAAAATGAATATTTTATTATAATAATGTTTTTAAATGATCTCGAACTTTTTAATTTAATATTATATGACTTATTTATTAAAAAACCTTTTTAACTATATAGAATATTTTTTCTTCAATATAATCTAATAAAAAACATTTAATTTACCCAAAACCACATCTTGAAAATTATTTAACAAAACTATCTCAAAATTATATATTTTTAAGGTTTTTTAATATTTTTTTTATTAAAGGTGATAACCAAATTTCACTCTTTCCCCAATGGGTATTTCCTTACTAACTTATTTTATTTAATTCCTTTCATTAAGGCTCAAAATATCTAAATCCACCAAGTTTTTAAATAAAAAACGCTCATTCCCCTCCCATCATGGCATGTTATGTGTTTGGTGCATGGCACAATAATGATGCTACATCATCTATTGGACCTTCAGTGTTTTAGGATTGGAGAAGGTTTCATATGCTTTATATCTAGACGTAGGTGAAGATTTCCTTATAGTGTCTTTTTCAATAGGCATTACCTTTGGTTTTATTAGTGCAGTGTTGAGAGATGAGTGTGGTCGACTGTTGGTGTTGGCACTGGTTGAGAGTGGATTTGTATCATATTTTTTTATGTTCCCTTATGTGAAGAAGGCATGGTGGGTTTTGTGTGTTTTGGAATCAGTTTCAGGATTGGATTAAGATTTACTGATTAAATATCATTTAGAGGTGGGTATACTATCATAGAGAAACTAGAGATGCTAGAATTGAACATATGGGAGGTCCAAAATCAACATTTTTTCAATGTAAAGAATAGGTTCCTTAAACCTTGGTGTCAAAGGTACAAATTTTTGTATCTCCATTACTTGAACTGAGTAACTACCACCAATAATGCCGCACTAGAAAATCATAACCAAACACATAAAACAACCACAAAACATCATTTACATCGCATACATTCATATCCATTAAACATTTATAGATTTAACTTTTACCTAGAAAATTATGTTCATTATTCCACTAATTTATCTATACTTAATAAAAATATTCCATTAGTCATGAACCATGAAAACTATTGATCATTTCCCCTTCATTTCAATCATTACAGCTCATTAATAGACACTTCTTATTAAATTCTATCCCATCATTATATTTATTATTACCAACCAAGTTCCACATCATTGGAAAACTCCAACACAATAAAAAAAATGGTATAATAACCACCACATGAAAAACATCCCAACACTTGCCAACAAATACCAAAATATTTCTTTTTCCCTCACATAATTAGTCACATCACCACTTCTACATTAACATCCCTTAATATAAATTCCATATTATCACACTACCAATTTATTACCATATTTAATTGACCTATTAAAATATATAAATGAGAATATCATCAATAATAGATCCCATTATTATCATAGGAACACACATAAACTAACCAAATTCATAACAGAGAGCAAGGATAACACAAAAAACTAGTAAAATCGTCTCATGATACATTTTTTTAATCATTTCTCTATTAATAATCATTGTTTACAACATAATTATCATTATAGAATGTTTAAATTTCCAAAAACAACTTCATTAACATATTTAAATCATTAACCTCTAATGAAAGGTGATTCCATCCTATTGACCATAACATCTTTTCAAAAATTAATGTAGCTATAAACCCTCTTAGAAACAATATCAAAAGGTCCATAAAACATAAAAAATAATCATATCAACATATTAAAACATGTGAATCATCCCAAATAACTTAAATTTCATTTATTTTGATTCATTATCTTCATTAAAAAAATCATTACCATCCACCCATTGTAAAAAAATCACTCTTCTTCAATACTATACATAAAAAAATTTCTTTAATCCCACACATCAACTATAGCTTCAAAAATCATTGGGTAATTACAGTGAAGGAACTCATATAAAATAACATCCAACGGGTAAGGATATTCCATGAAGTCTATGATATATGGAATTTTAATTTGGGTTTTAAGGGGGGAAATTTTGTATCCCACATCAGAATGTTGGATATAGCATGGTCTAATTTAATAGGGGAACCACATTTATTATTATTCAAAAAACGATAAAGGGAATAATCATGTAGGCGATGATGCACTGACCTGTCTTTGTGCACATGTGCATTTAAAAACATGTAATGCGGTTCTTTGATTGAAACATCCAAAGTAAGTAATGAATAATAGTTATTTTTATCTATGTCTATTAATTAATTAGATAGTGTTTTAGAGGCTTAAAATGAAAATAAATCCAATCTTAAGCATGGAATACACTAGTATTCTTAAAAGATTGTTTTACTGCCTTTTGATGGAAAACCCTTTTTAAATCAAACTTTTGACAATTTTATAATCTGTATTTTTCAAAATAAAAATATTCATTATGATTTGGACATTGAAATTTACATTGGATAAATTTTTGGTATTTTTCTGACAATGTTCATTTTTTAATGAATAGTGAAAAATATTGCATTTTACATCAAAACTGCTTTTTCATTTAATTTAATTATATGGTTAGTTATATTTTTAATTGGTCTTAAAGTGTAATCTGAGTATTTTTTTTACCATTTAATCCAATGGTGATCTTTAGGATTAATTGCACTTTGGAATTGGTCACAAACTAATGCCGAACTTTTCATAGATATTGTTTCAAAAAAACCCGCTATTTGTTTTGACAACAGGAATTATTTTTAAATCAATTATTGCAAGTTCTGTGTTTGGAATTTGGTAAAATGGATTAAATATTTGGAATCAGAATTTACAAATTATTTAATCAAGACTCTTTTGTTTTTGGACATTATGAATAGTAATGACGGTAATTATCTTTAATTATCTTGATTAATGAGTAATCGGGTAGTTAAGGATAATAAATTAATATCATAATTAAAAAATGACACCAACATGTGTCCTAATTCTACTGATTGTCTCATGTCCGACCATGGGATGTCTTGTGCCAATCTTGGGGGCCCCATGGAATCACTTTTGTGAGAAAGTGACTTTTTATCTTTTTATTTTTAAAGAATGTTAAATGTGACAAAGAATGTATCACCTAAGTAAAATACTTTTGAGTTTGTCTAAATAAATGATATTTTAGACTATAAATATTCATTGGAAAGATAAAAATATTTCCTACATCATAGTAATTTGTTTCATAATTTTTAGACTTTAAATAAATTAAATTATTTATGACATCATGATGATGCAGCGATTACCTCATTAATAAAGGATTTAAATAAAATGAAATGATAATGTAAAATCTATGACCTACACATGTCCAAAACCTATTGTATGGGTTTATTTCGAACCCTTATCACCTTAACCTCGAATTATATCAATGTGGGACCTTTTGAATCCGAAAACCATTTTCAAATAAAGTAACATTTCTTTACTTTCCAAGAGTGCCCCTCCTCTCCTCTTATAAAAGGCCCCCACCTCTACCTCCTTACCCACACTACCAAAGCCTTTGGCTCGGCCAACCCCTACCCATTTTGTCTCTCCACATCTCTCTCTTACTCCTTGAAGCCTCACTTTGGGTCGAAGTCTTCCCAAGGAAGGCTTTGAGCTCAAACCAAAGGGAGTTACCCGATTTTAAGTTAATGTCTTCACTTGAGTCCTTTTGTTTTATTTTGCTTCTCTAACCCCCTAAACTCTTTTTATTAATTTTTTTGTAACAACTACAGTATATTCAATATACTAGGATGTTGTTATAAGAAGTATTCTAGTTAAATTACACACACCTACATCTAATGTTTAAAGGACATACTATTTCCGTGGATGGTGAATTTATGCCTCCCGAAACAATGATTGTTCAACATTCTTTTAACACCTTCAAAGGTGGCCATTAAGATGTCACTATATTTATATATGATATATAATATGTTTATGTTTTTCTTAAGCTTATGTATTTTTTATTTTGGGCATACCTTTATGGTTTCCATTATGGGTAAACGCGATATCTTCATTTAAGGAAGTGCGGACTACCGCCCCCTCAAAGTGATTTGATTCATTAAATACCATATGTGGGATGTATAAAGGATGGAACTATGATATTATATATGCTATTATACTGGAATTATAATATAACTTTATATAATTATGATTCCATTCTATAAAATACGAAATAGAAATGAAAGTAGCATTCATGCGTATGTACGGCCTACCGTCTCCATGAACGGTGCATTTCATTTCTTACCTCTAAATGATTATGTAATATTATAAATGCATGCATGTACTGGATATATATGACATATATGATATCTACATCATGAATACCATTCTGGATATAATGGATACATGAACAACTTGTAATTATAAAGGTCTTATTTTGACTCAAGTACCAATGATCGTTAAAACGACCGTTATTAACTTAAATAATTACATAGTGTTCATGGCATGACAATAAGTGATATAAAAGGAATAATGAACTTGAAAAAGGTTCTTAAACAATTATAAATTAACTCAAGTTTATTATTCAGGAGATTATAGAATGACCGAGTCAAGTCGGACCTGAGGTATTGGACTTCGTCTCAATCTCCTTTCATTGAGGCATATTTTGTTTTACACAGAGCCTTCTTTTATACGGTGTATAAACCCCTTTGACTTTTACGTTTTTTTAAAAGGAATCTTTTTTATACGAAGAGTTTACTAAATGACAAAATGGAATGTTTTTGTCGTACGTATGCGGCGACAACGACTTCTCTGCCGCCGTGACCATTATTTGAGTTTCGGCTTCCTCTACAAGCCATACCTTTTTATAAAAGAAAAATAAATACTATGTTTTACTTTTATTTTATTTTGGTATTGAAAATGGTTTTCATAATATTTTTATATCAATGTGTGGTATTGATATCTTGTGATTGAAAGGTGGAAATGTTATGTTTCTTTTATGCATGTTTTATGTGATATGATTATGTTGAGGTTCTTGGGCATTATTATGGAGACGGGTGGTTCCGTGATAGACTAAGGGAGGGTGAGCCCGATATAGCTCTCCAATGCATTGGGTAACGCGAAGGAGTGAAATGTTAAGGTTTCTCCGAAGAGATTTAGGGAATATACTGTGATGGGTATTCCAAACGTAACCAAGAGGGTTACTCCCTACGTAAGAATGTTGTTAATTCCTCAAGTTACCTTTGTATATTATGATTTATATGATTTATTCCTGATTTGATGAGGTATGTTAATGGGATTATGTTTTATGGGTAAAGTATGATTTCATTCTTATGTATATATGAACTCATGTTTCCTTTCCATATTTTTTATATAACTTATACTGAGCTTTTTATGCTCATCCCACGTTTTTTTGAAATGTTTTTCACAGGTCAAGGGAAAGGTACATGATATGAGGATAGTGTCAAGGAAGTGTCAAGAAAGAATACATGTTTTATTTTAAATATGTTCCATTGATGGGAAAAAATGAATACTATCTTTATGTAACCACTTTGTTTAAATGTGGAATGTAATGCAAGTTTTATGATCTAATTATCTAAAACTCTAAACCTGAAAAGATCTGCAATGTGTAATCTTGTAATAACTCAAGACTAAGTAAGGTTTAAGGTTGGGGCCTTATAGTTGGTATCAAATGTCGGTTTAGATAACTTTAGGAGTTATAATTATATTAAATGTTTATCCAAAAATATTTTTTTATGGTCAAATTGAAGTGATATAGTATTTGAAGATTACCATGTTGCTTCATCTAAGACATGTTTGTTCAGAAGGGTTTTCCGCAGAGGAAACAGGGAAGCAGTGCTAAGAAGTCATACAGAATGAAATAACCTTCCGAATCAGCATCCCGATATGGTCAGAATTGGAACTGAAAAGTTTGTTGTAGTAATGGCGTAGTTGACTCAAGCGATAAATGGTGGTCGTATCCATGCACGAGATCAGCCAGATCAACCGTAGAGGAACATGTCAGTGGTGAAACATTTCATGAGGAAACATCCTCAATCATTTAGAGGATCATCTGACCTTGTGTTAGCTGAAGGGTGGATTAAAGCACTAGAGAATATTTTCGATGTCATGGGGTGTTCAGACAATAAAAAGGTTAGTCTTTCTATTTACCATTTGGAGGGTGAAGCAGATCAGTGGTGGTCGATGGTTAAAAATATCAGGGACACTGATGAGATTGATGATCTCGACTGGGATGAATTAAAAGGTATGTTTCTTGAAAAGTATTTTCCTAAGGCTGTTCGAATTAGGATGGAAAAACAATTCTTGGAATTGAGGTAAGAGGAAGACTCAGTGGCAGCCTATGAAGAAAGGTTCACTATATAACGACCCATACTTTACATACATTGTTAATACTTCAAAATTGAAGCATACTTATTACAACATATAACAAAACCACGAAAGGACCGTATAGGTATAGTGTCTTTAGAAACTGGGAAACATAAACAATTGGTTCATAAAGCATCTACATTGCCTCCCATTTATTTCATCATATCTAGAGTTCCTTTTTGGCATAGTCTACTTAATAACCTTCTTCCTGGCCTGGGAAAATAAAACATACAAAAGGGTGATCTCAAATGCTCAGTAAGGGTAAACAAAAAAATATCAATCACATCGTATACATAAGGACATAACATTTGGAAATCTTAACCTGCAAAAGAGATCATAATTTCATAACATGGGATAAATCATGGCAGTGAAATGTAATCACAATAATCATAACATAAAACATGAAACTTTGTGGCATACACACATAATCATAGAGAATCCTTTCTTGTTAGTCAAGACTCATTGCCAAGACTATCTTAGTGGACAGAGTCCCTTTCTGAAGCGAGTCACCCTCGTTTCAGTCCTGTTTCACTGAACCGGTATAACCTACCGTTCCAGCCATGTCTATCTCATGAGATATAAAATCTTTACCCAATGCATTGGAGGGAGATATAGGTCCCACCAATCTCATAATGATACCATTCTTATGTGTTCCACAAAATCATAAACCATACATCATTTCATAGCCCATGTAATAAAAATGGGATTCTTAAACAACATGACATCATAAAAAAATTCATATAAGATAAAGGAATTCATATAAATAATTCCATCACAACATAATAAAATCAATGTAATAATAGGGATAAAAACAGAACCCTATATTATCTTAGATGGAAAATAATTTTGATAAAACACTTGAAATGAATTCTTGAGGAAAATATCCTTTCTTCTTCAAAAACACTTTTCCTTTTTAATATGTCATACAATTATAAACTAATTGAAGTTGATTAAAAATAAACTTGAAAACTTTTAAAGGAAGCTTCTTGGAAATAATGTTTTAAAAATCCATTCATGCCGTATAAGTTAAAAAAAACATTCTTCGTACTTTTGTCGGAAAAGTCAAAAAGTACCTCGTACGAAAAACGACAAAAGATTCCTTTAATATCTTTTACAAAAAACTTACCAAAGGGTAAAATTGGATATAAACTATTGTAGAAGGATGGAAATAATATTACATATTGAGGGAACATGGATGTGGATGATAAAATACACCCCATTAATTACCAAAGTTAAAACAATCTCGGATAAAAGTGAGATTGTGATATTTCCCTTACCTTAGGTCCGACTTGATTTGTAAGTATCCGAACCTCCTGTATAATGATTTAAATAATGTTATTGACTTCTTCCAGAATCATTATTATTTTTATGATATCATATATGATCATATTCTTAGATTCTTAGTAGTAATATTTCATTGCTACTTGTTATTTGGGTGTTTAAAACTTTTGTTCTTATGCGTGTTTTGTCGAATAAATTCTTATTCTTTTCTTTAGGTTATAGATAACTCATTTCCAGAATGGTATTAGTGTAATATATATCATATTCATTCATTCAATTCATTTATATAATCGTTATGAAATGAAAATCATGTAGAACGAGTCACATCACATCGTGGAGACCGTATTCCGTACGTACGCACGAGTGATGATATCGTTCCTATGATCGTGGAATTGTATTGGAGTATATGTATACTATTTCAGAATCAATATCACTTTATAATAGTCATATATAGTCATTATTTACACCATTATACCCATCCAAGTAAGGTGGTGGTGGAAAATAGATTACACCACGGCGTGGAGATGGTATTCCGTACGTACGCACGCGCGGTGATTTCTTTTTCCGTAGGATGGATAGATGGTGAAATAGGGTTGTTTCATACTTATAATAACATATCAGTATATGAGTGATACTGATGTTATTACTTCATAATTAAACAACTAAAGAAGAAGAAGTGGAAGAAGAAATAAAGATGAAAGAATCTGTAACGGACCTTACCTCTTCTTTGAAGTGCTTCTTTGAGACCTTCTTTTAGGGCACTAAAATTGGCCTTTGAAGATAACAAGGACCTCTAGGATGTCTCTAGGGAAGTGGAGAGGAGATATTGGCAGGGGTTGGCCGAGATTGAAGCCTCAAAGTGGTGTGAGGAAGAGGGGGAGGAGGTGTCCTTTTATAAGGGAGGAGAGGGGCACCTTTGGAATAACTAAAACTATTATTTTATTATAAAGTCAAGTTCGGTTTTAAATAGCTCCAAATTGATATATTTCGAAGCTAAGGTGGGGATGGGTCAAAATCATCTCATCCAATAGAATTTAGACAAGTTTTGGTCCCTATTTTAACCTTATCATTTAGATTTAACATTAAGTTAAATAATTTTACTTTTACCATGTCTTCTTGTGTTCTTATACTATAAGGTTAATAAACTTACTATAAGCAGCCAAACGAACCCCAAGTTGTTTATTATTAATATATATAACCGTATCTAAGTCATTTGGTCGAACCTTAGATTTTTAGGAATAAAATAACAATTACCAATATAATATTTGTTTTAAAAACTATTTTATGTCAATTTTGACACGATTTAGTAATTGATTTTTGTGAAAACAATAACAGATTTATTAGTTCACACCAAGTTAATTAAATCAATAATAACATGTCATGTTAACCTATAAAATTATTGGGATTCATAAAAAGTCTCAAATTACATTTATTTTGGTGTTTATAACATCAATTATGTCAATATTTCATTAATAAGATAATTACTGCATCATCATTGTGTCATAAATAAATTAAATTATTTAATGTCTAAAAATTACAAATAAAATACCATTATGTAGGAAATATTTTTAAATTTCTAATGAATATTTATAGTCTAATTTATATTATGTATAACCCCATATTAAAAATTATTTACTTATTAAACTTTGATTTTAACTATTTTAACCCTTCTTTAAATAAATTAATAATAAATGTCCTAATCTAATCCAAGTGGGCCTAAATGGTCATATTTTATTCCTAAGTTTTTTTTGGTCGAATTAAACTTATCCAATAGAATTAGGACATGTGTTAGGGTAATAATAATGTCATCTTTACCCTTAATTACCCTATTTACTTTTTACCGTGGTAAAAAAAAGTAAAAAGTTACTATTCACCAAAAATTATTTTCATCTCATTGAACCACATTTTAGTCCTTGATATTAATCGTGTCTCTCGGATTTTCGAAATTCCACTCACGTAAGCGGTAAAATTAAGTTTTATGAAAAATTCAGTTTTTAACTACCACTTAGTGGTTTCACTATTTATCAAAAATTGAAAGTTTTCAGAAAAATACCAAAATTTCACCGTAGGCTAATTTTGGTATTCCAAATCCAAAAATGTAGTCCATTTTGAAAAATAAAATTTATAAAATTTCAAAAAGTGGTTATTACTATTCATAACGGCTAGTTTTAATAATATTTTAATAGCATATCGTTGTTTAGTGAAACTCGGTATTGCGTATGACGCACACTATCGAGGAAGGTCGCGATTTCGTGTAAAGCAAGCCAAGAAAGTGTTGTGTAGAAAAATATTCCTTTGATGATTTATATAACATAAAAGTCTCGGGTGTTACATTCTACCCCCCTTAAAATGAATTTATCCCACGAAATTCGTCACTTTGTAACAAATAGATGAGGATACCTCTCCCTCATCATATCCTCAAGTTCCCATGTAGCTTCTTCTAATTGGTGGTTCCTCCATAAAATTTTCACCAATCGAGTGTTCTTGTTTTTTAGGAATTTTTCGCAACGATCCAGAATCTCTATCGGTTGTTCTTAATAAAAAAGATCTTTCTCCAGCGGTACAACTTCTGAGCTGAGTACATGTGAAGGATCAGGTATGTACTTTCTCAGGAGAGATAAATGGAACATATCGTGAACTTGAGAGAGATTTGGTAGAAGCGCCAATCGGTAATCTACCTTCCCAACACGATCCAGTATTTCGAAAGGACCGATATATCTAGGGCTTAACTTCCCCTTCTTTCCAAATCTCATGACTTTCTTCCAGGGAGATATCCGTAAGAACACTTTATCACCCACTTCAAACTCTAGGTATTTTCTTCGGCTATCGTCATTACTTTTCTGTCGATGCTGAGCTTCTCTTATGTGTTGTTGAATAGATCTGACCTTTTCTGCCATTTCCTCAACGAGATCAGGTCCTAATAGCTTTCTTTCCCCAACTTCATCCTAGCAAGTTGGAGTCCTGTATTTCTTTCCATAGAGAGCTTCATAAGGAGCCATCTGAATACTGGAGTGAATGATATTATTATAAGAAAATTCCACCAAAGGTAGGTGTTGATCCCAACCTCCTTTGAAATCCATAGATCAAGCTCTCAACATATCTTCTAGGGTTTGAATTTTTCTTTCAGACTGACCGTCTGTCTGAGGATGATAAGCAGTGCTGAAACTCAACTCTGTATCCAGAGTATGCTCAAGACTTCACCAGAACTTCGAGGTAAATCTCGGATCCCGATCTGATATAATAGAAAGTGGTACTCCATGAAATCTTACCACTTCCTTTATATATATCCTGGCAAGATGATCCAGAGAGAAATCCTCTCTAATAGCAATGAAGTGTGCAAATTTGGTAAGACGATCAACTATGACCCAGATAGCATTATTGCCTTTGGATGTTTTAGGAAGTCCTGTGACAAAGTCCATAGTGATGTTTTCCCATTTCCATTAGGGTATGGGTAATGGTTGTAACATCCCCTTAGACTTCTGTCTCTCAGCTTTAACTTGTTGAAAAACCAAGCATCGAGAGACATATTCAGCAACATCTCTTTTCATGCCATCCCACCAGAAGTACTCTTTCAGGTCCCTATACATCTTCGTGCTTCCAGGATGAATAGAGAATGAAGAACTATGAGCCTCATCCAGCAGCTCCTTCTTTAATTCGGGGATGGTAGGAACACAAACACTATTCCTAAATTTTATTATCCCATCACAATCAAGGTTGAACACAGGAACATTTCTCACCTTCTTTTTTAACTCGACATCTTCTTTCTTTGCCTCTTTAATCTTCACATGTATAGATGGTTGAACATCCATTTGAGAAAGATAAGATTTTTCCCCTTCCATTATAATTCCAAGATCCATCCTTTGTAAATCCATAAATATTGGATCTTTTGTGATCCTCATCATGGATAAACTAGCATGGTCTTGTCGACTTAATGCATCTTCCACCTTGTTTTCTTTCCCAGGGTGGTAATGGATTGAGCAGTCATAATCCTTAATCAGCTCCAATCATCTTCTTTGACGCATATTCAGCTCCTTTTGTGTGAAAATATACTTTAAACTTTTATGATCAGTATAAATATCACACCTTTCACCATAAAGGTAATGCCTCCAAATCTTTAATGCAAAGATTACCGCATCTAACTCCAAATCATGTGTTGGGTAATCTTGCTCATTGATTTTCAACTGTCGTGAGTCATAAGCTATCACCATATCATTTTGCATAAGAACACACCCCAATCCCTTCTTGGATGCATCAATATAGATCACAAACCTTTCTCCACTACAAGGCAGTGTGAGCACAGGTGCACTGGATAACCTTCTTTTCAACTCCTTGAAATTCTCTTCACATTCTTTCGTCCAGACAAACTTAACTCCTTTCCGAGTCAACTTGGTGAGTGGATTAGATAATCGTGAAAAATCTTTCACAAAACGTCGATAATATCCAGACAAACCAAGAAAACTTCGGATCTCAGTTACTGTTGTTGGTCTCGACCATATTTTGATAACCTCTGTTTTTACTGGATCCACAAATATCCCGTCTTTTGAGATTATGTGACCACAAAAATGAAACTTTTTGAAGCCAAAATTCACACATGGTAAATTTGGCATAAAGCTTCTCCATTCTCTGGGTCTTCAATATAATTATCAAGTGATCTTCATGTTCTTCCTTGATCTTTGAATAGACAAGAATATCATCTATAAAGACTACCACAAATTGATTAAGATAGTCTCTAAAGACTCTATTCATCAGATCCATGAATATAGCAGGGGCATTAATAAGACCAAATGGAATCACTATAAATTCATAGTGTCCATAACTTGCACGGAAAGCTGTCTTTGGTACATCCTCCCTTTTGACCCTTAATTGGTGATACCTTGAACGAAGATCAATCTTGGAAAAGTATTGAGCTCCGCGTAGTTGGTCAAATAGGTCATTAATGCGCGGGAGAGGATATTTGTTCTTGATAGTGATCTTGTTAAGTTCTTGATAATCAATGCAGAGTCTCATTGATCCATCTTTCTTCTTAACAAATAGAACAGGTGCTCCCCAAGGTGACGCACTAGGGCATATGAATCTTTTATCAAGATTCTCTTGGAGTTTCTTCTTCAATTCCTGCAACTCAATTGGGGCCATTCTATAAGGTGTCTTTGAAATAGGCAAAGCACCCAGTACGAGTTCTATTGAGAACTCAACTTCACGATTTGGTGGAAGTCCTGTTAATTCCTCCGGAAAGACATCATCAAACTCTCGTACAATGGGCATATTCTTAATCGTGAGTTTCTCACCAACCATTTGAGATAAATAACCTTCATTTAGTGGAATCAAGACCCATAAGATGGAAGAAATTTCCACTGGAAGGTTATGTTCATCCTTGCACTGATAGACGATCATAGATTGATCTGGAATATGAAATGTGACTTCCCTTCTTTGGAAATTGATATGTGCTCCATATAAAGAAAGCCAATCCATGCCAAGAATCACATCAAATTCCACTATAGGAAGGATCATAAGATTTGCAGGAAGCACTTTCCCACAAACTTCGATCGGAGAAGAATTATAAACTTTTGATGCGACTGTTGTGCCATTAGGTGTTGTCATAGCTAACTCAACATCTAATTGTTGAGGTAATACGGTGATACCCTTAGAAAATTCTTCAGAAATAAAAGAGTGGGTGGATCCAGAATCAAATAAAATATTTTCTACTTTAGAGTGTTTGGTAAGTGTACCTTTCACCACATCGTTATCATACTCCACATCGCTGATAGAAATTGCGTGTGACTTTCCTTTGTCTTTACCCTTAAGAGTTTGTTGACGTCGACCATCCTCATCAACCCTTGCATTAGGGCATTTATTGGCATAATGCCCCATCTCCTTGCACTTGAAACATTGAAGTGTAGTAGGTTCATTCTGTATATCACTTCCTTTGTTTGCATCATTAGACATCTTCTTCCCATCATCGCGGCATTCAAATGCACGATGACCTTCCTTTCCACATTTGAAACATTTACTTGTCCCTTTAAGACAACTCCCTCAATGTTTCTTTCCACACTTTGAGCATAAGGGAAATCTCATCTTCTTTTCAGTGTGATCTTTAGATTTTCCTTTGAATTCCATTTTCCTCTTCTTGTCAAACCCATATGACTGATGGGTTACTCCAATCTCCATCTCGACATTGAGAGCACATCAAACGATTTCCTCGTAGCTATTGAAGTCCCTTATGGCTAACGCCCTTTGAAGACTTGGTTTTAAGCCACTAAAGAATCGATCGATCTTACTCTTAGGTTGGATAATAATACCAGAAGCGTACCTTGCATGTCTTGTAAAATTTTCTTCATAGGTAAAACAGATTCATCATCCTTTTGATTCAGTTCAAGAAAATCTTTCTCCATCTTTGTTCGGAGAATATGAGGGAAGTACTTAATGAAAAATAAGTTCTTGAACTCGTCCCATTCCATGGACTCAATTTCATCCCTTTGCCTCGTATTCTTAATAAGATTCCACCACTGATCAGCATATCCTTCCAAACGATACACTGCTAGGATGACTTTATCATGTTCAGAAAATTGAAGAACTGAAAATATCTTTTCAGTAGTACTAATCCATTGTTCAGCAACTAATGGATCAGTAGACCCGCTGAATGAAGGTGGATGCTGCCTCATGAATGATTCAACAGAATGTTGCTCTTTCCTTTGCCCGTTTGGAAGTCCTGTATGATTCATATCTTGAGAAAGTTGTGTGAGCATGGCTAAAAGATTTTTCATTCCAGCTCCCATAACGTTTGGTTGCTCAGGGGGACAATCATTGCATTGCCCATCACATTCCACATTAACACGGTTCCTTCGGGTTCCAGCCATTGACTAAAACCAAGAAGAATAGTGTGAGAAACACTAATTATAATTGGAAAACCATATAATCAAGAATAAAATTTCACACTTAAGGTCTTATCCTAGGTTATTCATGGCCATTTCTAAAACACTATGATTGTGTTCTATGCTTAGACTTATCCTTAGGGTTCTTACTAAGGCTTTCACATCCTAGTTTCCAAAGGTTGACTATACCTTTCCTGTGATACCAACTATAACGACCCATACTTTACATACATTGTTAATACTTCAAAATTGAAGCATACTTATTACAACATATAACAAAACCACGAAAGGACCGTATAGGTATAGTGTCTTTAGAAACTGGGAAACATAAACAACTGGTTCATAAAGCATCTACTTTGCCTCCCATTTATTTCATCATATCTAGAGTCCCTTTTTGGCATAGTCTACTTAATAACCTTCTTCCTGACCTGGGGAAATAAAACATTCAAAAGTGTGAGCTCAAATGCTCAGTAAGGGTAAACAAAATAAATATCAATCACATCGTATACATAAGCACATAACATTTGGAAATCTTAACCTTCAAAAGAGATCATAATTTCATAACATGGGATAAATCATGGAAGTGAAATGTAATCACAATAATAATTACTTAAAACATAAAACTTTGTGGCATAAACACATAATCATAGAGAATCATTTCTTGTTAGTCAAGACTCATTGTCAAGACTATCTTAGTGGAAAAAGTCCCTTTCTGAACCAAGTCACCCTCATTTCAGTCCTGTTTCACTGAACCAGTATAACCTACTGTTCCAGCCATGTCTATATCATGAGATATAAAATCTTTACCCAATGCATTGGAGGGAGATATAGGTCCCACCCATCTCATAATGATACCATTCTTATGTGTGCCACAAAATCATAAACCATACATCATTTCATAACCCATGTAATAAAAATGGGATTCTTAAACAGCATGACATCACAAAACAATTCATATAAGATAAAGGAATTCATAAAAATAATTCCATCACAACATAATGAAATCAATGTTATAATAAGGATAAAAACAGAACCCTATATTATTTTATATGGAAAATAATTTTGATAAAACACTTGAAATAAATTTTTGAGGAAAATATCCTTTCTTCTTCAAAAACACTTTTCATTTCTTAATATGTCATACAATTATAAACTAAAAGATGTTGATTAAAAATAAACATGAAAACTTTTAAATGAATATTCATGGAAATAATGTTTTAAAAATCCATTCATGCCGTATAAGTTAAAAAAAATATTCTTCGTACTTTTGTCGAAAAAGTCAAAGAGTACCTCGTACGAAAAACGACAAAAGATTCCTTTCATATCTTTTACAAAAAACTTACCGAAGGGTAAAATTGGATATAAAATATTGTAGAAGGATGGAAATAATATTACATATTGAGGGAACATGGATGTGGATGATAAAATACACCCCAGTAATTACCAAAGTAAAAACAATCTCGTATAAAAGTGAGATTGTGATATTTCCCTTACCATAGGTCCAACTTGCTTTGTAAGTATCCGAACCTCCTATATAATGATTTAAATAATGTTATTGACTTATTCCAGAATCATACTTATTTTTATGATATCATATATGGTCATATTCTTATATTCTTAGTATTAATATTTCATTGCTACTTGTTATTTGGGTGTTTATAACTTTTGTTCTTATGCCTGTTTTGTCAAATAAATTATTATTCATTTCTTTAGGTTATAGATACCTCATTTACAGAATGGTATTAGTGTAATATATATCATATTAATTCATTCAATTCATTTATATAATCGTTATGAAATGAAAATCATGTAGAACGAGTCGCATCACATCGTGGAGACGGTATTCCGTACGTACGCACGAGTGATGATATCGTTCCTATGATCATGGAATTTTATTGGAGTATATGTATACTATTTCAGAATCAATATCACTTTATAATAGTCATATATAGTCATTATTTACACCATTATACCCATCCAAGTAAGGTGGTGGTGGAAAATAGATTACACCACGGCGTGGAGACGGTATTCCGTACGTACGCACGCACGAAGATTTCTTTTTCCGTAGGATGGATAGATGGTGAAATAGGGTTGTTTCATACTTATAAAAACATATCAGTATATGAGTGATACTGATGTTATTACTTCATAATGAAACAGCTAAAGAATAAGAAGTGGAAGAAGAAATAAAGATGAAAGAATCGGTAACGGACATTACCTCTTCTTTGAAGTGCTTCTTTGAGACCTTCTTTTAGGGAACTAAAATTGGTCTTTGAAGAAGACCAGGACCTCTAGGATGTCTCTAGGGAAGTGGAGAGGAGAAATTTTCAGGTGTTGGCCGAGCTTGAAGGATCAAAGTGGTGTGAGGAAGAGGGGGAGGAGGTGTCCATTTATAAGGGAGGAGAGGGGCACCTTTGAAATAACTAAAATTATTATTTTATTATAAAGTCAAGTTCGGTTTTAAATAGCTCCCAATTGATATATTTCGAAGCTAAGGCGGGGATGGGTCGAAACTCTCTCATCCAATAGAATTTGGATAGTTTAGGTTCCTATTTTAACCTTATCATTTAGATTTAACATTAAGTTAAATAATTTTACTTTTACCATGTCTTCTTGTGTTCTTATACTATAAGGTTAATAAACTTACTATAAGCAGAAAAACGAACCCCAAGTTGTTTATTATTAATATATATAACCTTATATAAGTCATTTGGCTGAGCCTTATATTTTTAGGAATAAAATAACAATTACCAATATAATTTTTTTTTAAAAACTATTTTATGTCAATTTTGACACTATTTAGTAATTGATTTTTGTGAAAAACATAACAGATTTATTAGTTCAAACCAAGGTAATTAAATAAATAATAACATGTCATATTAACCTAGAAAATTAGTTGGATTCATAAAAAGTCTCAAATAACATTTATTTTGGTGTTTATAACATCAATTATGTCAATATTTCATTAATAAGATAATTACTACATCATCATTGTGTCATAAATAAATAAAATTATTTAATGTCTAAAAATTACAAATAAAATACCATTATGTAGGAAATATTTTTATCCTTCTAATGAATATTTATAGTCTAATTTATCTTATGTATAACCCCATATTAAAAATTATTTACTTATTAAACTTTGATTTTAACTATTTTAACCCTTCTTTGAATAAATTAATAATAAATGTCCTAATCTAATCCAAGTGGGCCAAAATGGTCATATTTTATTCCTAAGTTTGTTTTTGGTCGAATTACACTTATCCAATAGAATTAGGACATGTGTTAGGATAATAATAATATCATCTTTACCCTTAATTACCCTATTTACTTTTTACCGTGGTAAAAAAAAGTAAAAAGTTACTATTCACCAAAAATTATTTTCATCTCATTGAACCACATTTTAGTCCTTGATATTAAACGTGTCTCTCGGATTTTCAAAATTCCACTCACGTAAGCGGTAAAATTAAGTTTTATGAAAAATTCAGTTTTTAACTACCACTTAGTGGTTTCACTATTCATCAAAAATTGAAAGTTTTCAGAAAAATACCAAAATTTCACCGTAGGCTAATTTTGGTATTCCAAATCCAAAAATGTAGTCCATTTTGAAAAATAAAATTTATAAAATTTCAAAAAGTGGTTATTACTATTCATAACGGCTAGTTTTAATAATATTTTAATAGCATATCGTTGTTTAGTGAAACTCGGTATTGCGTATGACGCACACTATCGAGGAAGGTCGCGATTTCGTGTAAAGCAAGCCAAGAAAGTGTTGTGTAGAAAAATATTCCTTTGATGATTTATATAACATAAAAGTCTCGGGTGTTACACACTCTATTGGAAAGGTATGCTCCAAATTTTATCCGAGACCTTGATAGTAAAATCAATCATTTTTACTCAGGATTAAAGCCAAAATATCGAAGGCTATTATCTTCTCGTGAGTTTAAAAGTTATGAAAAGATTTTTTGATGTGCTGAGAAGGTGGAAATGAAGTTTGCCGATGATCAAGTGTTCTATAACAACCAACAGAAGAAGAGACCGAGGAGGCAGGAGAAAGGTAAGAATTCTTCAAAAAAAGTATGATGGTAAGAAAACTAAGTTTCCAGTTTGTGATAAATGTGGAAAAAGGCATGCTGGGGAATGTCTTCTGAATTCTGGATAGTGCTACCGATGTGGTAAGATGGGACATAAGGCTTGTGATTGCACTGAAAAAGATCAAGGTGAAGGTAAGACCAAATTTAATTTACAGTTAGTGAGATGTTTTAAGTGAAATGAGATGGGTCACTATGCAAACAAGTGTCTGACAAAGAGCTTGAGTGATGGGAAGCAGTTAGACTACAAGCAGAAAGGTGTGGTGAAATCCTTCGCAACTACTTCAGCAGATGTCGGGCCATCAAATGAAGTTGTATCAGGTACTTGATTTGTTTTTTCAGATTATGCCAGTGTGTTGTTTGATTCGGGGTCTACACATTCTTTCATCTCTGAATCCTTTTCTAGTAAAATGGGAATACCATCTCAAGAAATGACTCTTCAACTTGTGGTAAAAACACCTGGGGGAAATGTTGAGGAAAAAAGAATTTATAAGAATCTTCCTATCCTTATCTGTGGAAATAACCTACTTGAAAATATTATTGTTCTACCTCTAGTAGAGTTTGATGTTATCCTGGGTATGGATTGGCTCTCTATTTACCATGATAATATTGACTGTAGAGCTAAAGAAGTTTCTTTTCAGAAAGACTTTCAGTTTGTGTACAGGAATGAACCCTTACTGTTCATAACTTATCAAGAGGCCAAGAAACTTGTAAAACATGGAAATGAATGTTACCTTGCACACATCGTTGAAAATAAAGGAATTGTTCAGATTAATGATGTGCCAATGGTAAATGAGTATCCTGATGTTTTTCCTAATGATTTTCCTGGAATAATACCAGATCGAGACATTGAGTTTACTGTTGACTTAGTTCCTGATGCTAAGCCAATTTCAATACCCCCTTATCGAATGGCTCAAATTGAACTTTTAGAGTTGAAGGAGCAATTGCAAGATTTATTAAAGAAAGGTATCATTCGACCTAGCACATCACTATGGGGTGCTCCTGTTTTATTTGTTAAAAAGAAAGATGGTTCAATGAGACTTTTCATTGATTATAGAGCCTTGAATAACATCACTGTTAAGAACAAATATCCTTTTCGTCATATCGATGATTTGTTTGATCAGCTCCAGGGAGCTCAGTATTTTTCAAAGATTGACTTGAGATCGGGGTACCATCAGCTGAAGGTAAAGGAAGAAGATGTTCCGAAGACCGCGTTCCATACAAGATATGGCCATTATGAATTTGTATTAATGCCTTTTGGGCTAACCAATTCACCTGCTGTATTCATGGACTTAATGAATAGAATTTTCCATGAGTTCTTTGATAAGTTTGTGGTGGTTTTCATTGATGATATTTTGGTGTTTTCTAAAAGAAAAGAGGAGCATGAAAGACATTTAAGGGTTATCTTTAAAACCTTAAATGAAAAGAAACTATATTGAAAATTCAGCAAGTGTGAGTTTTGGTTGAAACAAATTTCTTTCGTTGGTCACATTGTTTCTAAAGATGGGATAACTGTTGATCCTGCAAAAACAAAAGTTGTGGAAGACTGGCCAAGACCCACAAATGTATCTGAGATTCGTTGCTTCCTTGGTTAGGCAGGCTATTACCGAAAGATTGTTATAAATTTTTCACGGTTATCTAGTCCAATGACTAAGCTAACTCGGAAGGGTGCTAAGTTTATTTGGACAAAAGAATGTGATGATTGTTTTCAGTAATTGAAAAGAAGATTTGTGAATGCTCCAGTTTTGGCACTACCTTCCAGGAATGGTGAGTTTGTTATATACAGTGATGCTTCATTGAAAGGACATGGTTTCATCCTAATGCAAAATGATCAGGTAATTTCTTATGCTTCATGACAGTTAAAAACTCATGAGGTAAATTACCCTACACATGATTTGGAATTAGCTGCTGTTGTTTTCGCTTTAAAAATTTGGAGGCATCATTGGTATGGAGTAAAGTGTGAAATATATACTAATCAAAAAAGTTTAAAGTATATATTCACTCAGAAAGAGTTGAACATGAGACAAAATAGATGGCTAGAATTAATCAAGGATTATGATTGTACAATTCATTACTATCCGGGAAAAGCAAATAAGGTGGATGATGCTTTGAGTCAAAAAAGTAATGCTTAATTAGCAATGTTACGTTTGGAGCGTGATCATTTGGTTAAGGATTTGATGAAATTTGGCATAGAAGTTGTTGGTGCAGGATGTTATTCTATTTTGTTTCAGGTATCAGTGAAATATTCTCTATCAGACAGAATCAAGCAAGCACAGAAGCAAGAGAGTGAGTTGCAGAAAAAGGTAGAGCTGATTCAGAAGGGTAATTTGCCTGATTTCAACATTGATAATGATTGCATTTTGAGATTTGGGAAGAGATTGCCTGTGCCTAGTGATTCACAGTTGAAGAGAGAGTTGTTATGTGAAGCTCATAGTTCTCCGTTTTCAGTTCATCCAGGCAGTACTAAGATGTATAGAGATCTTCGGGAGTATTTCTGGTGGGATGGAATGAAAAGAGATATTGATGATTTTACTATGAAGTGTTTGACTTGTTAGCAGGTTAAAGTAGAGCGGCAGTTACCGAAAGGGATGCTTCATCCTTTAGCAGTACCAGAGTGGAAATGGGAGAATATATCCATGGACTTTGTTGTGGGATTACCGAAGACATCTCGAGCTAATAATGCAATCTGGGTTATTATTGATCGCTTGACCAAATATGCTCATTTCCTTGCTATACGAGATACTTTTTCCCTAGATCAACTTTTCTATTTGTATAATAAAGAGATAGTCAGGTTATATGGAGTTCCTCTCTCCATTGTATCTGATCGTGATCCTAGGTTCACTTCTAACTTTTGGAAAGGCCTTCAGAAGTCGTTGGGTACTGAATTAAATTTTAGTACAGAATTTCATCCTCAATCAGATGGGCAGTCGGAACAAACAATTCAGACCTTGGAGGATATGCTACGAGCTTGTTCGATGGATTATCAGGGAAGTTGGGACCAACATCTTTCTTTGGTAGAATTTTCATATAATAACAATTTTCATTCTAGTATACAAATGGCACCATTTCAGGAATTATATGGGAAGCAGTGTCGAACTCCAGCTTTCTGAGATGAAGTGGGTGAAAGGAAGTTTATGGGACCATAATTGGTAGAAGAGATGGCAGAAAAAGTCAGCTGATACAGAAACACATGAGAACAGCTCAGAGTAGGCAGAAGAGTTATGCGGACAACAGGGGGAAGGATCTCTCTTTTGAGGTTGGTGATAATTGTTTTCTCAAAGTATCAGCATTGAAATGTGTGATGCGATTTGGTAAGAAAGGAAAGATGAGTCCAAGGTTCATTGGACCATATGATATTCTGGAGAGCGTTGGATCAGTTGCTTACTGAGTGGCTTTACCTCCAAGTTTATCTCAGGTACACAATGTTTTTTATGTTTCGATGCTGAGAAAGTACATGCCAGATCCATCTCATGTTTTGAGTCCAGAGGTAGTTCAGCTGGAAGAGAACCTATCTTATGAGGAAAAACCGGTCCAGATTCTTGACCACAGGGAGCAAGTGTTACAAAATAAGGTGATTAATCAGGTAAAGGTTTTGTGGAAAAACCACATGAAGGAAGAGGCAACATGGGAATCTGAAAATGCAATGAGGGATAAGTACCCCCATTTATTCGATAAGTAAATAAATTGCGGGGACGCAATTTTCTAAAGGGGGGAAGGATGTAACATCCCAAGTAAGTAATTAATAATAGTTATTTTTATCTATTTCTATTAATGAATTAGATAGTGTTTTAGAGGCTTAAAATGAAAATAAATCCAATCTTAAGCATGGAATACACTAATATTCTTAAAAGATTGTTTTACTGCCTTTTGAAGGAAAATCCTTTTTAAATCAAACTTTTGACAATTTTATAATCTATATTTGTAAAAATAAACATATTCATTTTGATTGGGACATTTAAATTTACATTGGATTAAATTTTGGTATTTTTCTGACAATGTTCATTTTTTAATGAATAGTGAAAAATACTGCATTTTACATCAAAACTGCTTTTTCATTTAATTTAATAATATCGATAGATTATATTTTTAATTGGTCTTAAAGTGTAATCTGAATATATTTTTACCATTTAATCCAATGGTGGTCATTAGGATTAATTTCACTTTGGAATTGGTCATAAACTAATGCCAAACTTTTCATAGATATTGTTTCAAAAAAACCCGCTATTTGTTTTAACAACGGGAATTATTTTTAAATCAATTATTTCAATTTCTGTGTTTGGAATTTGGTAAAATGGATTACATATTTGGAATCATAAGGTCTAAATTATGTTATCAAAACTCTTTTGTTTTTGGACATTATGAATAGTAATGACGGTAATTATCTTTAATTATCTTGATTAATGAGTAATCAGGTAGTTAAGGATAATAAAATAATATCATAATAAAACAAATGACACCAAAATGTGTCCTAATTCTACTGGTTGTCTCCTGGCCGACCATGGGATGTCTTGTGTCAAACTTGGGGGTCCCATGGAATCACTTTTGTGAGAAAGTGACTTTTTATCTTTTTATTTTTAAGGAATGTTAAATGTGACAAAGAATGTATCACCTAAGTAAAATATTTTTAATTTTGTCTATATAGATGATATTTTAGACTATAAATATTCATTGGAAAGCTAAAACTATTTCATACATCATAGTATTTTTTTCATAATTTTTTGACTTTAAATAAATTAAATTATTTATGACATCATGATGATGCAGCGATTACCTCATTAATAAATTATTTAAATAAAATGAAATGATAACATCAAATATATTACCAAAAAATGTCCAAAACATATTGTATGGGTGGATTTAGAACCCTTATCACCTTACCCTCTAATTATATAAATTTTGGACCTTTTGAATCCGAAAATCATTTTCAAATAATGTAACATTTCTTTACATTCCAAGAGTGCCCCTCCTCTCCTCTTATAAAAGGCCCCCACCTCTACCTCCTTACCAACACTCCCAAAGACTTTGGCTCAGCCAAACCCTGCCCATTTTGTCTCTCCGCATCCCTCTATTAATCCTTGAATCCACACTTTGGTCAGAAGTCTTCCCAAGGAAGCCTTTGATCTCAAACCAACAGGAGTTACCCGATTTTAAGGTAATGTCTTCACTTGAGTCCTTTTGTTTTATTTTTCTTCTCCAACCCCCTAAACTCTTTTTATTAATTTATTTTGTAAAAAATACAGTATCTTCAATATAATAGGATATTGTTATAAGAAGGATTCGAGCAACAATTATACACACCTACATCTAATTGTTAAAGGATATACTGTTTCCATGGATGGTGAATTTATGCCTCCCGAAATGACGATTGTTCAACATTATTTTAACACCTTCAAAGGTGTCCATTAAGATGTGACTATATTTATATATGATACATAATATGTTTATGTTTTCCTTAAGCTTCTGTATTTTTCATTTTGGGAATACCTTTATGGTTTCCATTATGGGTAAACGTGATATCTTCATTTAAGGAAGTGCGGACTACCGCCCCCTCAAAGTTATTTGATTCGTTAAATACCATATGTGGGACGTATAAAGGATGGAACTATGATATTATATATGATATTATACTATAATTTAAATATACCTTTATATCATTAAGATTCCATTCTATAAAATACAAAATAGAAATGAAAGTAGTGTTCATGCGTACGTACGACTTACCGTCTCCATGAATGGTGCATTTCATTTCTTACCTCTAAATTATTATGTAATATTATAAATTCATGCATGTACTGGATATATATGACATATATGATATCTACATCATGAATACCCTTCTGGATATAATGTATACATGAACAACTTGTAATTATAAAGGGCTTATTTTTGACTCAAGTACCAATGATCGTTAAAACGACCGTTATTAACTTAAATAATTACATTGTGTTCATGACATGGCAATAAGTGATATAAAAGGAATAATGAACTTTCAAAAGGTTCTTAGACAAGTAGAAATTAACTCAAGTTTATTATTCAGGAGATTAAATAACGACTGAGTCAAGTCAGACCTGAGGTATGGGACTTCGTCTCAATCTCCTTTCATTGAGGCATATTTTGTTTTATACACAACCTTCTTTTATACGGTGTATAAACCCATTTGACTTTTACATTTATTCAAAAGGAATATTTTTTATATGAAGCATTTACTAAATGACAAAAGGGAATGTTTTTGTCGTACGTATGTGGCGACAATGACTTCTCCACCGCCGTGACCATTATTTGAGTTTCGGCTTCCTCTAAAAGCCATACCTTTTTTTAAAAGAAAAATAAATACCATGTTTTACTTTTCATTTATTTTGGTATTGAAAATGGTTTTCATAATATTTTTATATCAATTTATGGTATTGATATCTTGTGATTGAAAGGTGGAAATGTTATGTTTCCTTTATGCATGTTTTATGTGATACGATTATGTTGAGGTTCTTGGGAATTATTATGAAGACGGGTGGTTCCATGATAGACTATGGGCGGGTGAGCCCGATATAGATCTCCAATTAATCGGGTAATGTGAAGGAGTGAAAAGTTAAGGTTTCACTGAAGAGATTTAGGGAATATACTCTGATGGGTATTCCAAACATAACCAAGAGGGTTACTCCCTACGTAATAATGTTATGAATGCCTCAAGTTACCTTTATGTCTTATGATTTCTATGATTCATTCCTGATTTGATGTGTTATATTAAAGTGCGTATGTTTTATGGGTAAATTATGATTTCATTCTTATGTATATATGAACTCATGTTTCCTTTCCATATTTTTTTTATATAACCCATACTGAGATTTTTATGCTCATCCCAAGTTTTTTTGAAATGTTTTTCACAGGTCAAGGGAAAGGTAAATGATATGATGATAGTGTCAAGGAAGTGTCAAGAAAGAATCCATGTTTTATTTTAAATATGTTCCATTGATGGGAAAAAATTAATACTATCTTTATGTAACCACTTTGTTTAAATGTGGAATGTAATGCAAGTTTTATGATCTAATTCTCTAAAACTCTAAACCTGAAAAGATCCTCAATGTGTAATCTTGTAATAACTCAAGACTAAGTAAGGTTTAAGGCTGGGGCCTTATATTGATGGTGGTTTTTCACTTCACACACAACATTAATGAGAGAAGTTTGAAGATCCCTTAATTATACTAAAAATATTAGTAGGTAATACTATATTATTACTTGACCTAATAAGTTATTCCCAATTGGTAAAACTATTTCAATAAATTGGTATGATATATACCATCAATCAAATTATTGATGATCTAACAAACAATTTTTTTCACTAGCAGGTACAATTGGGGACACTTAATTTGTTTTGATAAAATGGATATTATTAAATTAGATAAGATATTCCATTCCTAAATATATATCTATCCAATTTGAAGGGGGAATATATTATCTAATGGGGTACTCTAATTTCGTGAAATTGGAGTTTCCAATTGATATAAAATTAAGGTAATGAACTTTTAAAATTCCCAAACACTCAAATATCCCAAAAAGATTGAGATTACACTAAATTATTATAGAATAATCCAATATACATTTTTATGTGAAAAATAAATCTCTTTATTACACTCTTGTTTCTAAATAAACTTCAAGTGATACTCTTCACTATGTACAAGTGTTGATTTTTTAGCCACAATTGTATCATAAGGAATATTTTTTGGTAACCCATTGTATAATAAATTTGGTGGGGGGTAGAATCTACTCTTAAGGGGAGGGACATAATATTGTGCCTTGATGAGATCCATATACTAATTTCATATAAATGGTCATTCCTTTACCCACCAATATATACAATATTATTAAGAGTAGATTCCTATAAACATCGATATAGCGATGATCATAAATTTGATAAAGGCGGTAAAATTTGATGACACGATTTCAAGAGGTGGAAACGAGGATGTGTTGGCTCCAGAAACCCCTCAAATTTCTATTTCTAAACTATATTTTAATTTATATACATTTTTTGATTTATGGTATAATTTTTTTCACATTGATTATAATAAAATCCAAGAAATTTTAAAAATGAAATTATTAGCCAGTTTGTATAAAAATGATCATAATTGTATGGCATAAATGAAAACAAAAATATTTAGGAAACCATTTAAATCTATAGAAAGGAAATGTGATTTGTTATAATTAAAATATAGTGGTGTATATCACTTCTATTATACACCCAAAATAGGAAATAATAAGTACGTTTTAAATTTTATTGATGATTGTTCTATATTTTTCTGTCTATGTTTTACATGGTAAATATGAAATTATATAAAAATTTTGTATCTATAAAAATGATTTTAAAAACCAAAGTGTATTTCCAGATAAATTCCTTAAATCCAATATATAAGTACAATATTATATTAATTTATTGTTTGAATCCCTAGGGATCAAAAATGAATTGATAGCTTCCTATACACCTCAAAGAAATAATTTTTTTGGGAGAAATAATAGATCTTTAATAGAAATGGTTAATTCTATGATTTTGATCATGGGTATCTCATGATGATTTTGGGAAGAATGGTTATTATGTGTGTGTAAAAACCCAAATATGTTTCCCAAAAAGGGGGAAATGAAACCATATGAATTTTGGAAGAATATGAAACAAAACTCCAATTATTTAAAAAATTGTGGTGGTCCTACAATTATTTGACCACTTGACTCTAAAAAGGGATATTTTAGTTAAAAGTTGTATCAATCGAATATTTCATAGTTAGGTGAAATATTAAAAATATTTTATAGTCATAGTTGTAGAATAAAATTAATTAATATTTTTTAACAAAGATATTGAATCAATAAGTGTTTTCTTTTAGGAATCTATGTTTGCCTCTTTACCTAAGTAAGGCCGAATAGATAAATTTAAGTAAATTAAAAGTGTATCACGAGAAGGAATGATTGACGAGGTTCGTAAAATTAACGAAATAAAATTACCCAAGATATATGGATATGATTTATATATTCACTTATTTAATGTAACTAATGATAGTATTATTAAAACAATAGTTTTTCTTAATATATATTTTGATTAAAAACATTTCGAAGACGTTATGTACTATTATGATGACTCTTTTTGGAAGGAAGTTATAAATGATGAAATGGATTATATAATAAGGAAAAATATTTGTATTTTTGTTGGTATTACGTTAGTTTTACAACCATTATGTTGAAAATGGGTTTTTAGAATAAAAAAGAGAAAATGGTACATGTGAAAAATATAAATTCATATTAGTAGCAAAAGGGTTTACTAAAATGAAGGAATTTACTATTTCGATCCTTATTCTCTTCTTACAAGGACTGGCTCTATTAAAATTATTCTCTTCTTAGCTTTAATATATAATTTCTAAACTCAAATAAATTATGTTAAGATAATATTATTAAATGGTGTATTGGAAAAATTAATATATATAAAACAAATATAAGGATTCATAGTACCAAAAAAAGGAAAATAAAGTCTTGAAATTAGTCTACCTATTATATGGTTTAAAAAAACACAAAAACAATGGGATGATAAATTTATTGAAATAATTTTATCAAATGAGTTTTTAGTTAAATAGATTGATAAAGGTGTTTATAATAGGTTAAAAAATAACCATGGTGTGTTTATTTGTTTATATGTTGAATACATGCAAATATTTATAACAAAAATGAATCAAATAAATGAGTCTAAGTCTATTTTATCTATAAACATTTATATGAATGAATTAGACGATGTAAATTTTTTTAGGAAAAAATAATGTTAGGAATGGGAATTATATTTTTCTTTTTTAATCTCATTATATTGAAAAGGTCATAAATAATTAAAATTTATTTTTATGGTTAATCATTTTCTACCCCATGTGAATCTATGAGTAGAATGATACTTAATCTTGGTTGGGTTGTTACTCAACTAGAATATTCATGGGTAATCGGGTTTCTCATGTATCCCATGCCAAAAAGACACCTGATATTTCATATGTTGTTGGAAAGTTAAGAGAGTATAAAAGTAATCTTGGTTTTACATATGAGGATACTGTTAAAAGAGTAATCAAATAACTAATGGGTAATATGGATTAATGTATATGTTATATTGCAATCCCAGGGGTGTTGGAATTATTTTTCAATATAGGATTAATTTCTAATATGGAGTATCACCCTTCTATGAGTGGTTGGGTTTTTACACTTAGAGGTGAATTGATTTATTGGGAATTAGAGAAAAAACTTGTATTAAAAAATCTATAATATCTTCTAACATTTTTTCATTAGAACCAAATAGAAAAATGTATAATGGATTATAACTCTTTTATCATATTTACCATAGATTCCTATGTTTATTTATTTAGATGTTATACATTGTGACTGTCAAGTAATGTTGTATGGGGTATATAATAACACATATAATAGAAAATAGAGACACATTAGCGTTAGTAAAATTTATCTGAGGAAGTTGATATAATATGATATCATAATTGTGGAATTTTTTGGATCAAGAAAAAATTTAGTGAGTCTACTAAACAAGGGAATTTCTAGTGAGTTTGTGTGAAAATATTTCTTCGTGATCAATTTAAATTCCTAAAAAAAAATTTATCAATGAAGGGACCTCAAATTAACATGTTCTATGTTTTTTATATATATGTTCAATGTTGGAAAATATATGTTATGTATGAAGGAAAAACTAAATATATATTACATCCCATGAAAATGGTGTATGGTTCCCATGGGTGAATAATAGAATGTATAAAAATCTTAATGAACTAAGAAAATCAAACTTGTTCTGAAACATTTGTACACTTTTTGGTTCACCTATGAGAATATAAGAGCATGAAAAATCCAATGATATTATGAATTCAGCTCTAAAAAATTCATGAAAGGATAATTGAATCATATCCATAATGGTTTCCATGAGTATATTAAGAACCCAATAATTTAAACAGACTTGTGAAAGTTGAATATAGTGGATAATAATAGTTACATGTTTAAGGATGTGTCCATGCATTTACCTATTCAACATTTACTTATCTCTAATATATAAAGACTCAAATATATTGATACATTTATTGATGAAATTATTTTAAAATATATTATGATTCAAAATTTTCAAATTATTAGTTTAAATATTTTAAAATTGTGGAGTAATTTTGGATTTTAAGTTTTTTTTAAATCATTAAAACTATTTTTTATCTTAGTTTTTTGAAATGGAAATACTTTTGAAATCCCCCATCAGAAATTTGTATGGAGTGGGGTATCCTCTATTCGGGTAAGTACATTTATCAATATCCAAAAATCATATGGAATAATCATATTGGTCATTGTGTATTGTACTATCTATGTATACGTGTAAACATGAAAACACACAATGTTGTGCTTTAATTGAAAACTTTTGACTTCTCATGATTCATCAGTGGTGTGTCCATGAGGGTGCCTTAATTATTTCCAATGAATCAATTGGTCATAAAATTTTGTACTTATGATTGAATAAGATCATTAAGTGTGTCGAACCAGTTCAATTAATAGGTATGACATTGATCTTTGATCAGATGAATATGGAGAAATTAATTATAATAGAAGAGAAATCACATTGGATCATGAAGAGTTTGATCCCTTGAATACAAGTTACAAAACCAAATAAGTTTATTCAAGGATTTATAATGATACAACGAATGAACACTTAAGGATTTTATAAAATTAAGGGAATAAGAAGAATTCTAAGGGACATCCAAATTTATATAGGTGTGGAAAATAAAAAAGGCACAAGGAAATACTAATGGCCATGCCACCACAAGGACAAGTTGAAATACACTATGAAAATAACATCATGATTTACTTATATTTCAATCATTTAAAACTAAATCAACTACCTAATTCTATAAATCCATGGAGGGGTTGTGGAACAATCGCAATAGCATGACGCAATGACCTAAAAATGGTAGAGTCAAGGAACTGACCCTTTGAAAATCCTTAATTCAACTCATGAACCATGATGCAGTAAAGCCTGGAATGGTAAAAAAACATTCCACCCATGGATTTATTCTATGGAATCCATGTTCACACAATGAAATAAATTCAGAAAAATTAAACTAAACTTCAAAACCCACTTCAAAAAACAAGAAAACACAACTAGTCGTGGTAAAAAATAGTAAAGTCATATGTAATAGTAAATAATCTATATGTTATAGTTCCTCCCTCGAACATAAGTGTAATGAGACAAAAATATATTAATAAAAATTTCTCTTGGTCTATTTAAATGTCTTTTTATGGTTATGTGAAACATATGTACTTATTTGGTTTTATGTTTTTGGATTTTAAAATACCCTTAAGAACTATGACTATTGCAAATATATCTATTGAACAATGATCACATGATTAGTATAAATATATGGCTTTGAAAAATCCAATTCACTCAGAGAAAGGATGTGATGGCCTCATCCAGTAGACTTGACCCATACGAAGCCCATTTTTCAGATCCTGGAAATGAGGTGGCATCATTGGGCTGTGCTGTTGACCAATCCTAAGACGAGATTTAATATGTTCAGCTTTAGTGGAAATGGCTATGAGAGATGTGGAAGTTGATAGACATTACCACTAGAGAAATATTATCTGAGCCACCCCAAGAGTCTGTCAGCATCGTGCACCTTACCCTAAGGACATATACATGTTTTTAAGGGGTTATGTGACAAGACCTTAGTACTACGATTATGTACATTATTCTTGTATATGGAATATACATTCTGTTTATTATTGTTACTTTGTAAATAGTTTTTAAAGTACAAATAGTATTTTTAGTTAATATTCAACTAAGGAATCTATTTTGATGAATTAAATGATTTTTTGAACTAAATAATATTTTAATAAAATATTATTATTATTAAATTACTCTTCATTAAATTTAAATGATTGTATAATTTTATGAATGAAATTGTAATTTTTATTATGGTTTGAAAGCTATTTTTATCAAAACCCATGAATTTACGATAAATGTTAGTTTTATTTAAAAAATAAATATTCACATATTTATAAAATTAGTTAGATAAAATAAATATTATTTTTGGAATCAGGACATCAAAATTACCTAATGGTGAATTTTCCATAATTTTTTGAGACAGTCAAATTTTTGGGTAAAAATTAAATACCATTTAAATATATAATGTGTTGTATGACATCATAATGACCTAATAGTGATGTAATAAAATACTATAAACACTATTTTCAGGTGATATATGTTTTACCATTAAAATAATGTGATTTTGGGTTTGATTGATTTATTTTACAAAGATTTATTCGACCCTTCATGGTTTATAAAACATTTTGTTTTTTTAAATTGTTTTCCTTGAGAGTGTGACTCACCTCCACATACGAAACCCTATTATTTTAATACATTAAGATATTGGACTTATAAAATATTGTTTTTCACTTCCCTTTTTCAAATCCTATGGGAAAAAACATGGGATTGATTTTGGTTGGGATTAGTTTAATGTGTGGTGTTCCAAATCTATATAATAAATAATTCCCTCTCCTTTCTTATATAAACCCACCCAAGATCCCACTTCCTGTTTACTCAAGGCCTTTGAATTTTGTAAAAACTCATCCCACCTATCTCTAGGATCCTCCCAAGAGGCCCCAATATCCCAAGAAGCCTCTCTCATGCCTCTCCCAAGCCTTTGGGATCACACTTCCATGTAAGGGATTCTTACCATTCTCTTTTTATCCACGTTTCTTAATATTTTTATGCCCTTTTAATTTCAATTAGAAATGTCAGGGGTATTATTTATCACCTCCCCCATACTTACCTATTTATGTTTTAATTATGATTGATCCCTTTATCTATCATTAAATTCCTCATATGCACACCCGTTACCATGCCAAAATTCCGTAAGGAATTTCTCTCTCCTCATTTATATCAAAGTAATTCTTCTGTATCATGAATATAAATTCCATTAAAATTGTTGGGGAATGTATATATATGACCCCCTTACTATCCATTTCATGTAAATACGAAGTTACACCTCTTTCTCTCTCATCAACCATTTTTATAAGTTCTTATGTCACGTCGTTATGTTGCTGAAATTGCACCGCGATTTTCTAATCCAAAGTAAGTATGTATTAAATACCATGCCCATATCTCTGTCAAGGGTATTCACCTTTCTGTTCATTTACTAATTGTTTAAAGAGTTTCATTTATGAATCCCACACTCCTTTATCTTTGAATAAATGATGATGATTAATGAATCCAAGTTTTACGATCCATGTGGAACACTTATATATGAAATGAAATGTTTAAGAAGGGTGTGCCCTGATAGCGCTTAAATGCATTGGGTAAAGTATAGTATCATGATACTTCAAGTGATATGGGTGTTGAATCATTATAATTCATTTTAAATGAGGTTTTACTAGTGCTTCTTGTACAATGAGGGTTTACTCATGCTCCATGTGCAGTGAGCCTTGGCTCATGTTAATTCCATGTTAAGTGCTATTAACACATCTCAATATTATGATTATCATGATTTATCATGACTTTATGTTCATGTTTCTATTTTTCTCTATTTATATTCCAATTGTGTGACATGTATTTAATTCCTCATGTTATTCCCTATTTATTCCCTTACTGGGCTTTATAGCTCACCCTTTTCTTATACATGTCCTCAGGTTATCCCATGCAATTCTAAGTATGAGGGAATGTAGTGGTCATGTAAAGTATGTTTTCAATAAAGATATTGTGTTTCATGTTTTAAGTTGTTATGTAATGTTCCTAATCCCCAAAGACACTATACCTCTTGATTTTCCATGTTGTATCAAGTGAATAGTTTATGTAATAAATCACGTTTAAGTGTATAATAAAGAGAAAGGATGTCATAGGTGGTATCAGAGGATTGGTTTAGTTATTTTTGGGATTTGGATTAGAAAACCCTTTTGAAGCCTTAGATACGAGACTAAGTATAATAAAAACATCCCTATGTTTTGGTGGGTATTGAGTAAGTGGTTTATCAGGAAAATACATCCATGTCTAGATACGAGTAGGTAGAGGCAACTCTAGCACATATGTACATAGGGGTGAAAACCCCAACAAGGAGTTTCGGCCTTGACTTAGGGTAT